>VDFB02270651.1:676096371-676171632 GCA_007258455.2 Sequoia sempervirens | reverse complement strand
ATTGGATGGAAGCCATGAAAGAAGAACTTATGCAGATTGAGAAGAATCAAACTTGGGAATTGGATCCAAGATCAGTAGATAAAAACATCATTGGATCGAAGTGGGTATTCGGAAATAAGTTGAATGATAACATGGAGAAGTTGTTAGAAATAAAGAAAGGCTTGTGTGTAAAGGTTTCTCACAAGTAGAAGGCATATATTTTTAGGGGAATTTTTCTCCTTAACCATAGATTTTCGGGTATGAGGGTTATAGGCTACTCTTGCACTTTTAGGATGTTTCAACTAAAAGGAGAGAGATAAAACCCACACAAAATCTAGATGGTTCAATCAAATTAAGATGTGTTTGATGCAATTAGGACTAAATGAGATGATCTAGATGCAAATAAGCTAAGTAGTTGACCGATTTTGAATGCAAAACCTAAGAATTATGCAATGTTTGAAAACATAATGTGATATGCAAGGATGAACTAAATATGAATAAATGCAAAACATAAAAGAAGGTTGAATTAGAGTGTACCTGGGCAGAGAATGAAGAATATGCAGTGTCTTGAATGCTGACAGAGATCACTAAAAATCACCAGTGGGACTCATTCACCACTGATGGCAAATCAGTCCTGCTTTTGATGAAACTTCTGGAAACTGGTTTTTGAGTGTTGGGATCTGGAATCTGAAAAAATATGGATTTCCAGCCTTAAGGTGGGACTCATTCTCCATTGATGGTGAATCATTCTTCCCAAATTTTTGAGAAATTAGAGACCAATCCTATAGTACCAGATCTAAGGTTGTTTGCTTGTCGAGTTGACGAAGTCAAATCTACAAAAAATAGACATAATGTCTTCTCCAAGATTGAAATAGGTTATGATTGACTTGAAACACTTTGTTGACTTCTTGTCCACTTTTCAACACCTAAATGCTTGATAAATCTGCATACACAACACATGCAAAAGGGGAAAAATGGTTAAGGGTTAGGGCAAAGGGATTTTCCTTGGTCAAATCCCACTTTGGTAATCAAACCCTTAATGGAATGATGAAATGGAAGAGAATGATAAACAAATAACATGAAAATGCTATTAAATTACCAAACCCTTTTTGAAGAGATCTGAAGATATATCAATGGTTGCTCTTGAATGTTTGATTGATGCTTGATTGAAAGATGAAAAGTGCTCAAATGCTAATTTGAATGCTTAGTGAATGAAGAAATTGCTTGAATGAGTTAGGAGATGTAAAATGAGGAGAAAAACAATTATTTATACATACTTGTGCCTTAGTAACCTAATGATACCTCATCACAGGCCGACATAAGGTGATTTTAAATAAAAACCTAAACAAAAATTTAAAATATTTTTAATTTTGAGCCAAGCGGGACTCTTTTTCCACCCATGGCTAATGGGTCAAACCTTCGAATTGAAAGTGGGTGTCAAGAATTATCTTGCATTTAATGTTTTTTGTTAGGTTTACATTAAAAAACACACTTAATTAAGCCTTATGAGCGCATAAAGGGGTCAAATCAAGCATAAGAAAAGTGTAAATAGTGAAATGAAGCCTAGAAAAGCATGAAATCTTGTTACAAGACTTTACAACACTTCAAAATAGGAGTTGATGATGAATAAAAAGATGATTCTTAGGTGAATTGTAATTAATAGAGTCTAGAAAAGTGTAGAAATGTTTTACAACACTTCACAACACCTTCACAAGATGCCATAATTTGAATTTTAAGGACCTAATGTGAATGTTTAAGCCACATTACAACATTAAATCAAAGCAAAATGGACCAAGCATTGAGAAGAAAGACCTAAAAGACCATGAAAATGTCCAGCGGCCATTTTTCTATGGTACATTTAGCCCCCACTTTAGTGACAGGATGAACTTGCTTCAAACTCACTAAAGTAGCCATGTACATCAAGGAGGTCCTAATGCACTTATGTTACCAAGATGGGATGAAAATGATCAAGAGGGATGATCAAGCCCCTAGGATGAAGAACCCATAGGAAACTAAACATAAGAACAAAGGAACACACAATGTGAAAGGAAGAATAAGAAAAGTAAGAATATGATTAAGCTTCGATCGTTTGTGCAACTAGTTGTGGATGAGATCTAGGTTGTCTGTGAGAGAAAGAGAATGCATACTCACTCTGGAGTGACAGAACTCATGGTGGTTTTTTGAGTGAGAAAACCCAAAAGGTGAAGTACATATGCTAGTTGGCATGCACTCAGAAACACATAGGTGGTTGTGGGGAAAGTCGTGTCGCTAAATGGGCTTCCCGCTCAACCATATAAAATTTATACCTCCTGATAACTTTAACAAGGCGCCACAAAGGAAAATGTCAGTTCATGCTTCATGAGGCAAGAAAAGATCTATATACTTAGAACTCATGAACAAATGCAAAGGTACCACAGGCATACAAGTTGTGTTATGCAAGGTGGAAAAAATGTAAAATGCAAAAATGTAAAATGTAAAATGTAAAAGATGTTCAAAGGAGTTTTGTTAAGTTCATGCAAGGTTTATCACTTAGGGAACATTGTGTCTAATATCTCCAAGAGAGGACCGATTAAAGAATAGAATATTCACAACTTAGGGGATGCAGTGTGTCGCATTAGGCCACTAAGATGAATGTAATATGCTAAGATAGATCACACTTATGAAGGACATCACACCCAATGTCATCCACAAAGTGACAAATGTATCGTATGAAGTGACAAGGCTACAATAAGAACCAAGAATGTGAGTGAAATGATGCCAATGTATGCCCCCCAGTTTAAAGGAATTGCTACACACCATTCTGTGAGCAATTACTTTAAAGTAGAAAAATGAAAAAGTGCAAAAAGAAAACAAGACATGAGAGACAACTTTGAAAGCCCCTATTCCAAGTCATATGTTTCTAAGTTAGGTTGTGTCATGTAAAAATAAAATAAAACCAAAGAAAGGGAGTTTCCCCCCAAAAGGAACACACCAAACACAGAATGATCTATGGATTTGGGGTCAGTATGTTTGTTGCTGCAATATTTTTATTAAGGAACTTAGAACTATCATCATTCCCCAAAGCACATAGAACTGGAAGAATGACACAAAGAGAGTGAAATAAAAAGGAAAAAAAAAAGTCCATTTTGGGTCAACATGGAAGAGACATTGCAGTCTCAATGCTTTGCATTGTCCCCAAAAGGAAAACACAAGTGAAAAGAAAATGAAAAGGAAAAAGCAAAGGAAAAGCTTTTGGGTCAATATGAAGGAGATATTTTGGTCTCAATACCTTGCATCATACCCAAAAGTAAAGACAAAAAAAATTGAAAAGTAAAAGAAAAGGACCTTTTTGGGTCCAACATACAAAGGAAGACATAGAGTGTCTCTATGTGCCATCATCCCAAAGGAGGAACACAAAAAAGGAAAAGAAAGGACCTTTGGTCCAGCATGGAAGAAGACTAGAGGCATCTCACGTATCACCAAAAGGAAAACAAAACAAAAAGGAAAAAGGACCTTTTTGGATAACATGGAAGAGACATAGGTTATCTCTATGCTTTGTGTCATTCCCTAAATAAGAACAAAAAAAAAGTGAAAAAGAAAAGGACCATTTGGGTCAACAAAAAAGAGACATAGGGTGTCTCTATGCTTTTCATCATCCCCAAAAGGAGAACACAAAACAAGAGAAAAGGGCCTTTGGGTCCAACATGGAAGGAGCAGTCTCTATGCTTCACTTCATCCCAAAAAAAAGGAAAAAGGAAATGTGCGACATAGAGGAGAATAGAGGTACAAATAGAAGAAGTGTACAAAGAGAGAGAACATCAAACACATGTTACGGGGGAACATGAGAAACACATAAAAAAGTAAACCAAAGAAAAAGAGAAATGAAAATTAATGCAAAAAAGCTAGTAAGGTGAATGAAAGTCAACCATATAACAAGTCATCCACCTCCCAATCATGTTTAGTGTATTGTGAGGGTGGTTGGATGTCCAAAGGAAGAATTACAAGTGCCGAACTAGGAGATGTACTAGGTTCTTCACTTGGTATGGAAGATTTATCATTTAAGCTCATGGTAGATGAAAATAATGAGTTTAGATTGTTATGCACTTCTTCATCTATTTTTGTGATCTCCTCATCATCAATATTGATTATAATAGGAGGACGAAGGGTTATTTCTAAGGAAGGATGTATCAATAGTTGTGGTTGTTGGATCAGTTCATTTTGTTGTGAGGGCTAGACTGTTTTATCTTGTGGTGGGTTAGGAGGAGGAGGAGGGTGATCATCTATTGCTTCTATCAAAAGTAGGGGTTGGTTTTCTTTGTTTTCTTCCATTTGAGATTGATGATCAAGGAGATTACAATGACGCCTACATTCCCTAGAACCATGGTTGCATTTTATTTTATTTTGGAGTTGGTGAGGGGTAAGAGTGGGTTAATCCATCATAGGTTCCTTTTCTTTTGGAGGGGGAAGAATGGAAGAAATCAAAGAAGATAGGTCAATCACTTTCTCTTTAGCTTTATACACTTGTTTAATGAGAGGAGGCATGATGGGATTGGTTTCAATTTCTCTTGGTCGTTTAAACAAGGAAGGGGAAGTGTTTATGAGTGGTTGTTCATGTGGTTGTGTGGTTTGTTCAATGTCAGACTCAGGCTAAAGCATGGTTTCATTTAGGATAGGAGGAGTAGCAGTGGATTGGGACATGCTATGAATAGACAATTCGGCTATGTGTTTGGCTTTGAACTTTTGATAGGCCATGAAGAATAAATCCTTACGAGGGGTGATGGGCTCCATAGGTTTAGGCAAAAACGCTTCTAGGGAAAAATTACCTTTAGAAGATAATGGATTGAAGCCACTATGGTTGACAGTAAATATTTCATTTCCATGTGGAAACTTCAAACATTTTTGAACAACTAAGGGGACCACTTTCATCGAGCGAATCCAAGAGTAACCTAGCCGTAGACAAAATTGATCTGATTGTGGAATAATAGAAAATGTTACATCCAAAGTTTTGGGTCCTATTTGCAATGGGAGTACGATCAATCTAGTTGTAGGGAACACAAAACCAATATGTGTCTTAATCCATCCAGTTGGTTTATTATAGTCATCTTGATACAACTCATGTAATACTAAAAATTCTTTTGTGATTACATTCTCGCCACAGGAAGGGTCTATTAGTATCCCATTGGTGGGCTTATCATAGATCGGTCGACTATGTAGAGAGGACCATTAGGAAGTTTTTTAAGTATATATTTAGAAGAAAAGGTGATATCAAGAGTTTTTTTGTTGGGCCCTTATGAGGGATAACGTCTATTGAACCCACAAGTTCATCCATAGGTGTATCTTGGGTAAAATTTGGAGGTATATCATGTTGTTCATTATTTTTATCAATGTTCATGACTTGAGGGTTTGAAGCTTCACTAGCCTTGACAAATGAAATATTGTGTTTAGGCATAGGGTTGGTAAAGATTTGTAAATTCGGGTTAGGGGGTGCAATAGACTTATTTCCTTGATCATTGACACCCGCAATGGACAAAGAGCCTGAATCAATGAGGTCTTGAACTAAGTGTTTTAGATGCTTACATTGTTCAGTGTCAATGGCCATTTTGGAGATGAAAATGGAAATAAGAATTTGGTTTAAATGTGGGTGGTAAAGGCTTGGAGGTATCAAGTGGTTTAATGGTAGGTAAAGTGATCATTTGTTGTTGGAGCAATTGGTTCATTGTGTTGTGGAGGGTATCAGGTAAGGGAGTAAATTGTCTCTTCGGGTCCCCATAGGTAAAGGGCATGACTACTTTAAGAGCATAAACTTGAATCAGAAAAGGTTGGGTTGGTTGTGGAGAAGGTGGATTGAACTATAAAAATCCTTTGTTTGGTTTTCTAAAGTTTTGCACATTGTTTTGGTTGTTTTGCTCAGACTTATTAGCTCGGTTAGAAGTAGAATTTGAATCACGACTAGAAATCGAGTTGTGATAATCACAAAGGGTCATGTATAAATGCATGAACGAAGGAAATTTTATCATAGTTAACTTATCTTGAAGGTGAGTGTGCAATTTTTTGATAAAAATCTTCTGCAAATGTGAATCAGGAATCTTGACATCAATTTGAGCATACAATGACTGGTAGCGTGAAATGGATTCAGTAACTTTTTCATCTGCATTTTGTTTACATCGTATTAAATCATCCATTGTATTTTTAGGAGTCATATGGACTTGGAAATGACTTATGAAGGCATCTCCAAGTTCATTGAACGATCGGATGGAATGATTGGGTAAGTTTGAAAACCACTCTAATGTAGTGTCTTTCAAGGTCCTAGGAAATTTTTTAGCTAATAGCTTATCATCGAGGACAAAATCACTACACAAGGCTATATAAGCATTGACATGATTAGTAGGGTCTCCTTTATCTCCATATTTCTCAAACCTAATAATTTCAATTCCTTGTGGCATCTGTGTCTGTAATATCTCTAAGGATAATGGGCTACTATGAACATGGTATGTTGGTGGATCATTTTGGCTTTGGCTAATGGCAGAGATTTGTTGTTGCATGGATGAAATGATGTTAAGGAGTTGTGTAATGATGGGATTGGTGTAAGTAGTATGAGGTGGAAGAGAAAATGGAGATGGAGTGCATGTAATGTTAGGTGAAGTGAAAGGGACACTAAGAGGGGTGAAGGTGGAAGAAGGAATATGTGATGCCACAAAAGAACTAGGAATGCTAGTTGGAATTGCAAAAGAAGGAACCACATGACTAACCTATTGTGTAGTTTTTGTAACTTGAGGAGTGGTATTAGTTAGTATGGATGCTATGATTGAAGGGGGAGGAATGTGAGATCCTCCTTGGCTTGCAACTATGTTTGCTAATTGGGATGTGGAAGGAGCATGTTTATTGTATATCTCATCTATTCATTTCATAACTTGTAAACCATCATCACTTTCAATCAAATGTTGAAGGTTTTCTATTGCAGGTATGGCAGTGGTGGAAATGGTTTCAAGAGACAAGTCTTGTAAATGTGCAAAATATTCTTGAATACTAATGAATTTTTACTGCGGAATGGAAGTGTTTTGCGTGTCAACATTCATTGGATGAAAAGGTGAAGGCATAGTAGTGGTATTTTCCATGCCTAATGAACCATTGTGCATACTAGGAGTAGGAGCTCTTGAGATCCCAAGGTCCACAATAAAAGTGCTATCGTGGGAAGCCATGAGTCTAGAATTTCATCTCACTAAAGTATTATCAATGGGGCACCAAATACTCATACAAGTACTGAAAAATATGGAGTTAATACAAATGCAATGTAATCTAAAAGTTCAAAATGCAAATAACAAAAAATTTGCAAACTGAAATAGAGAAATAACAACAAAGAACAAAAATGTAGTAATTACCCAGAAAAATGCCTTAAAATGTAGAATGAATTGTGCAGGTGGACTGATTCACCTAGGGTGGCATATGAGTCCAAGTGTGATATTTTTTTGTGTTTTTCAAAAAATTTAAAATGATTTAAATTCTTTTTAGATGCAAATTAAGGATGCAAATGCAAATTTTCAAAATTTTCACTAATATGAGATGCAAAAATGAAATCTAAATGAGTCTTTCACTAATGCAATTTCATAAACCCTAGGATGCAAAACCAAAAGCTAATTGAATGTTGATGCAAAAGAAACCTAGGATGCAAGATGTAATGGAAATTGGAAATTTAAAGTGCTCACTATGTAGGTTCACCAAAATGAACCATAGATTTTGGGTATGGGGCTTATAGGTGACTCTTACACTCTTAGGATGTTTCACCTAAAAGGAGAGAGATAAATCCCACAAAAAATCTTGGTGGTTCACTCAAATTAAGATGTGTATGATGCAATTAGGACTAAATGAGATGATCTGGATGCAAAGAGGCTAAGTAATTGACTGATTTTGAATGCAAAACCTAAGAATTATGCAATGTTTGAAAACATAATGTGATATGCTAGCATGAACTTAATATAAATAAATGCAAAACATAAAAGAAGAAGGTTGAATCAGAGTGCACCTGGGCAAAGAATGAAGAATCTGGAGTGTCTTGAATGTTGACAGAGATCACTGAAAATCACCAGTGGGACTCATTCGCCACTGATGGTGAATTAGTCCTGCTTCTAATGAAACTTCTAGAAACTAGTTTTTGAGTGTCGAGATCTAGAATTTGACAAAATATGGATTTCTAGTCTTAAGGTGGGACTCATTCACCACTGATGGCGAATCATTCCTCTCCAAAAACTCTGATAAATCAAGGACCAATCCTATAGCACTTGATCTAAGGTTGTCTACTTGTCGGGTTGACAAAGTCAAATCTACATAAAATAGACATAATGTCTTCTCCAAGCTTGAAATAGGTTATGATTGACTTGAAACACTTTTTTGATTTCTTGTCCACTTTTCAACACCTAAATGCTTGATAAATCTATATACACAACACATGCAAAAGGGGGAAAATTGTTAAGGGTTAGGGCAAAGGGATTTTCCTTTGTCAAATCCCACTTTGGTAATAAAACCCTTAATGAAATGATGAAATGGAAGAGAATGATAAACAAATAGCATGCAAATGCTATTAACTTACCAAACCCTTGTTGAAGAAAATATGAAGATATATCAATGGATGCTCTTGAATGCTTGATTGATGCTTGATTGAAAGATGCAAAGTGCTCAAATGCTAATTTGAATGCCTAGTGAATGAAGAAATTGCTTGAATGAGTTAGGAGATGTAAAATAAGGAGACAAACACTTATTTATACATACTTGTGCCTTAGTAATCCGATGATACCTCATCACACCTGATGATACCTTATCACACCTGATGATACCTCATCACAGGCTGACATAAGGTGATTTTAAATAAAAACTCAAAAGAAATTTTAAAATATGTTTAATTTTGAGCCAAGAGGGACTCATTCACCACCCATGGCAAAGGGGTCCCACCTTTGACTTGAAAGTGGGTGTTGGGAATTATCTTGCATTTAATGTTGTTTTTTGGGTTTACATTCAAAAACACACTTAATTAAGCCTTATGAGTGCATAAAGGGGTTAAATAAAGCATAAGAAAGGTGTAAATAGTGAAATGAAGCCTAGAAAAGTGTGAAATCTTGTTACAAGACTTTACAACACTGGAAAATAGGACTTAATGATGAATAAAAAGATGATTTTTAGGTGAATTGTAATGAATAGAGTCTAGAAAAGTGTAGAAATGTCTTACAACACTTCACAACACCTTCACAAGATGCCATAATTTGAATTTTAAGGACCTAATGTGAATGTTTAAGCCACATAAAAACATTAAATTGAAGCAAAATGGACCAAGCATCGAGAGGAAAGGCCTAAAAGACCATGAAAATGTCCAAGGGCCATTTTTCTACGGTACAACTCTGGTAGCAAGAATGGAAGCTATAAGGATGTTCTTAGCATTTGCTTCTATAGTGTAGAAAAATGCATACCTTTGCATTTTCACACTTGTGTGGGACCACCTTGCTTTATTTATGCTTCTTTATGGCTTAATTGGCACTATTTTGCATCCACAAGCCTAATAAACTATATACTTTTATGGAAAATCCCCAAAAAACCTCAAAAGATAAATGATCATTTAATGTTTTTGTTTGTGTGTCTCTAGGAGTAAAACACCACCTAAGTCATTTTTGTCCTTCATGGGTCTTGGAACCCTGATTTAGAAACCACCAAAATAGGTCCCTTTTTAGAGTTTGTGCCCCAAGAATTGAGCCTTGGGACTAAGATGCCACCTGGGGTGTCTTAGTCCACCTTGGCTTATTTTCAGGATTCAATTTCAAATTTGGGAGGGATTTAGCCTCCTTTATTTAATGAATTCATATGTCGGCTTGATGTGATGTAATTTTTGGATATTAAGCATGAATAAGTATAAATACAAGGTTCCCTCTCTCATTTTCTCATAATAACAAGATAATAAGCATTCAAGTATTCATTCCTATGACAAGTTTATGCATTCAAGAGTAATTCATCAAGTATTTGGAGCCATCATCAAGATTCAAGCATCATGTCAAGGGTTTAGTGCATCCATTCATGTTGTTGAGCCAAAATTGTGGATGTAGCATTGAGGATCTATTTACAACCATATCCAAGGATCCAAGATATACGTTCTTCATGGCCACTACATGGTAGATTGTAGATTTTCTTCACAAGACATCATACAAGGTGACATCATTTACATATTTCATATTTCATGCTTCATTTCATTCATTTCATCATTTGGTTTAATTACCTAGAAGGGGTTTGACCAAGGAAAACCCCTATTCACTAAAAATCAACAAGTTTTTTCTCTCTTGTGTGTTTGTATTTGTAGATCTAGGTTGAAGACTTGAAGATCATTTGGAGTTCAAGATTGAAAAGTTGTAAAGTTGCATTGTTAAAGTTGTCATCTTCAAGGAAACTCACCTACAGGTCAGATCTAGAATTTTTAGGACATTAGATCTGAGAAGAAGAAAGTGCATACATCAACCCTCAAGACCACATTTAGAGACTTCAAAAATTCAAAATAGGACTATTATGCCACCTATGGCGTCCTAGTTCTCCACAAGGTATTTTTTAGAGATTCTTTGAGATTATGTTTCAACATTCGAAGACTCCGTATTTTCCCTAAAAAATAGCAGTGGACTAATAGGCCACTCTAAGAATCTTAGTCCTCCATAGCACTTTTCAACAACTTCTTTGCATTTCTAGAATCCTCACAACATCTCTAGACTTCCTAGGTACACATACCCTAACTTGGTATAGCTTAATTTCATTATTTGACTTGCATTACTAGGTTTTTGTGAGTTGAATGTTGAAGTGTCTTTTCCAAGCATTTGCTTGGTGGTGAACACCTAAAATTTTAGAGAACCCCCTCCTAGGTCTTTCCTAATTGTAAATTTACTCACCTTGTGAGCTTGTTAGTCAATCCAATTCAAAATCCTAGGACATTAGTGAATGATTAGTGGAGAAAGAGTAATATCTCTAGGTATACATTTTTCCTATACTTCATTTTGGTGAACCTGACATTTTGGAATATTCATTTTCTGATTTGGAGTCCATTAAAGTCCTAGATCTAGGTTTCATTCATTCTTGCATTGCATCTTGCATTAGTGAAATTGCATCTAGGGTTTCTCATATTTAGTAAAAGTTCATCTAGGGTTTCTCATATTTGCATTAGTGAAAGTGCATATAGTTTGAATTTTTGCTTTATTGCATCATTCTATCTCATTGAAAAAAAAAAAGTGCATTTTCAATCACCCTAATTGTATTTAGAAACATTGCTATTACATCCAAAATTGAAAAATTTGCATTCACTTTTGCATCCAATTTCTTGTCACTAGTTACTTTTTCTTGCATTCATTTGCACACTTTTTTGTTTCCAAACATCAAGTCTCTAGGTAGGAAACCTGGGAACACTGTTATCAACCCAGTATTATCTTATTTTTTACAAATACTCCTTACTAGGAATAAAACGCCCTTGGTGGTGTCTTAGTCCCTCTTTGGTTTTTTGTTGCAATACCCTATCTGAGTGATTTTCTGTTTGTTTCAACTTTTGAAACCTTAAAATTTCATTAGGAGAACTAAGACGCCCTTCCTAGAGTCTTAGTCCCTGTGGAATTTTAGATTATAGTTTTCAGGATTTGAATCAACATTTTTGTGCTTCTGTTTGCTGGCATTGGTTATTTGTTTTAGTGGATTGAATTTTTGTTTCATGCATTTTACTAAATCTAGCTTAAAGTTCTTTAGTTCATGCAATGCTCAATTCTAAATTTTCATTTACAGCATTTCATCTTTCAGATCATTGCATACTGTAATTAGCAAATTACCTTGCTTCCAATCTAACAATTACATTTAAACATTTTACTATAGGTAATTGCATCGAACTTTCTTTACTTTTCCATGATAACATGTTTTATTTCAAGAGATGTGGCTTTGATATGATTGCAAATGGATTGCATAAGTACAACATCCCCTCTATGAGTTCAATTTATATTACACCAATGAGGTCATTACAAAACATGCTAATCATCAAACCATTGATACAATCCTTACTATTACATTACCCATTGGTGAGGATGATAGTGTAGACAATCATAACAATCATACTTGTTCTTCTCTTGATACCTCTCCTCTTAGTGACGAAGGTATCTTGGTGAAAGAAGATACAAGCAATGAGATTCTTGATTGTCCCTATGCTCCTCCCCCTTTGGAAGACATTAAAAAACAAGAAGATGAAATCATAGAAATATTTCTAAACATCACCCTACCTAGTCTTCATTCATCCCTTGATTCTGAAGATGTTTTAGCAAAAGAAGATGATATAATAGATAACCATAATTCTCCTTCTCTTAATATCCCCCCTCGATATAAACAGGATAGGTTGGTGTTAGAAGATGAACCTATTAAGATTCATGAGAATATTATTCCTCCCTTCCCTAATGCTCCTACCATTTGGAACAATCTATTTGGTAATCATAGTTGTCCTTCTCTTGATGCCTCCCCTACTTGTGATGAAGCTCCTTTACAAAATCTAACCATGTAATGTGATGAAAATATTACAAGCTCTCCTACTAGGGTAGATGGTATAGCACAAGAGAATGAGACCTTAGAGAAAAAGGATAAAGTCATGGACAATCATAACAATCAAATAGAGCTTTCTCCTAATATCTCCACTATTGATGAACAAGAAAATTCAAACATTAATAACTCCCTTGCATGGGATGAAGTAATTTTAGAGGAACCAACCTTTGAATTTCAAGAACATTTGGTTTGTAGTTCTCCTAAAAACTCTCCTATTAGGGAAGATATAACGATGGAAGAAAATGAGAACATTGACAATAGTAATTTATTAGATGAAGATGATCAAGTAACATTAGACTCCTCTTCACTAAGAGATCATGAAAATAATGATAAGACTTTTGAGGTTATGCATATTAGATACCCCTTGGAGTACTCTCTCAAGCCTAAACCTACCCTTTATCCACCCTCGCAAAAACCACAAGTTTAAAACAAACATGTCATTATCCTCAAACCACTTAAGAACAATGTTTCACAAAAATTGAGTTACAATACCATTTCTCATACATACAACACTAGGGATAATCCACAACCAAGAAAAAACCACTTCAACATCCTTCCCTTTTCCTAATCCTATCTTGCATAGTGTCCCTCATTTGCCTCCACAAAGTGGAAAGGAGTATGATCTTTTTGAACAACTTAAGAATACTCCTGCAAAGATATCCCTCTGGCGCCTGATTCAGAATTCACCTAATTATCACAACATGCTTCAAAAATCCTTACAAAAATTTGTGGTTCCCTCTAGTGCAAACCCGGATGACATAGCAGCCATGATTCAAGGGATAAATGTTGACATTGTTTTCCACCAAAGTGAACTCCCTACTTTGGAAGTGCAAAAACAATGTGATGCTCTCATGATAATAACTCAATACAAGACAAACGGGATAAAGTGAACCCTTGTTGAAAATGGCTCAGCCTTAAATGTGTGTAACTTACAAATCTTTTGGATAAGCTTGGTGTTGATAAATAAAAAATTCAACTTGACTATTTATCTATTAAGTGATTTTACAATGTGGGAAAGAAATTGTAATATTACAGTTGGAAAGGCTACTTTACAAACCCCTATTCATGTTATGTCTCACAATCTTTTGTATAATCTTCTTTTAGGAAGACCATGGATTCATGAGATGCATGTTATGCCCGCTACCCTTCACTGTATCATAAAATATTTCTACAAATTTTTTTTTTATATAATCGAAGTCAATCTTGAACCATACAGTTGTTGAAACATTGAGAAAACCAAGGAAAATCCCTTGAACACATTAACACCAATGACACAAGTGGAAGCCATGCAACAAAAAGAAAAAGAAAAACACATTGAGGAATTCATGAAGCTATTAGAAGATGATTGGGGTTCCTTAGATTTTGAACACACATTCATGGAAGAATACAAGATTATACACAAATATTTAGACAAGGGAAAAGAAACAGATGTAATGTCAACAAAAATTTTTGACAACCCTTTGAAAGCATCCACCTCAACCACTTTAGAAGAAAAAGAAAATTACACAACAAACTTTGATGAACTTAATCATGAGAAACCACCGAATCCAAAAGAGATGAAGAAGCTTTATGGAAAAGGTTATGAACTTATGAAACAACTCAGATATAGGGGAAAAGGATGTGGTGCTATAGAACAAGGTGTTTGTGTCCCTATAGAGCCTCACACACAAGAAAAGACTAGTGGTCTTGGTTATTTTCCCTCAAAAGAAAAGAAAAAAATCATTCACTTTATATCAACACTATCACAAAACATCCTTCCAATCCAGCTTTAATAGTGGTGCATCTTGAACTGATAGACACTAGTGGTCTTGACAGTTATCCTTTGCAAGAAATGAAACAAAAAAAAAATCCTGGCTTAATGTAAATTTCATCATGCAAAAAACTAATGATTTGAATTCGTTAGATTTTACACCCTCTTTTAAAGGAGAGAACAAAATCTCATAATATAAAGAGTCTTGTGTAAGTATGACATCTAATACTAAGAAAGAGATATCTTTGTCACAAAATAAAGAAACATCTTCTATTGATCAAGAAAGTATCTTCTTGAGACTCCTCCAAGATTGTTTGATATCTTTCTCCCCAAGAACACAAAATAAATTTTACTACAAGACTTCATTTTTTGCATATCATAGAATTCATGCTCATTCGACTAATGAATGTAAGGATTTGAGTAGAAAAAATCAACATCTTAAGGAGTTTGGTGTTCTTCCTTATGTGGGGTCACCTAATTCCTCTAATTGATACTAATTTTCACTCTAGCATGTTTCTCATCAATCATCTTGGCTCACCCTTGTCCCTCACTAAGTGGGGGCAAGGGGGTTAAGTAGCCTCGTCCTCATATGTCATCTTTTCATTATCTCTTCTAGCTAGTTGACCACCTTTCATAAACATATAAGAGCAAGCTTGGGATGTGGATGACATACCTTAAGTTGGATCGCATGTGACGTACCGAGTTTTGGGGGGAATCTCTTCCCTTCTCATGGCGTAGCTTATCAGAAACATATGACTTAGCATACGGCTTTCTGAATAAGCTCTCATGTCTTCTTCTACTTTAAAGCAATTGCTCACAAAAATGGTGTTAGCAACCACTTTAAAATGGGGGCATACATTGAAACTCATGCTTCATTGCACGATTTTCTTTCTTCTTGTGATGCATCCTTTTCTTGGGGGTGTCATTGGGTTTGATTTCCTCTAAGAGTGTGATATTTCTTTGATTTTTCCTCTCTTGGAAAAAATAAGCACAATGCTCCCTAAGATGAGACCTTGCATGAACTAAGAAAAATCTCTCTTTCTTGTTTCCTCTTTTGTGCCTTATTAAATTCATGGAGGTATGGCTTTTATATGGTCCCTTGGGGCTCATTTAGTGAACAACTAGCTTCACTAGCTCTTGTGAGCATGCATTTTATTTTTTCCTTATCATAGTCATGGGGGTATGACGTTGATATGGACTTCCTAGGGCTCACCTAGTGGACAACTAGCTCCCACTAGCCCTTGTGAGCATGCATTTTGTTTGCATAGTGGACAATGTGTTCCACTTGTAAACCTTTTGGACAAACAACCTAGACCTAGTACACCACACAACCAGTCGAAGCTTGATCCATTGCAGTTTTTCCTTTTTCCTTTTTCTATCCTTGATGGTGTGTGTTGGCAATCTGATTATGGCTTCATATATCATCCACATGTGTGTTCGTTTGTGCCCATGTTTATTTGTCATAGGATCTCAACCTTGGGGGCTTGATCATCCCTCTTGATCATTGTCATCCTATCTTACTAATGTTGGTACATTCAAACCCCTCTTGATTGTGTGGTTGGCTACTTTAGTGTGAGTTTGAAGCAAGTTCACCCTCTCACTAAAGTGGGGGCTAAATGTAGTGTATAAAAATGCATACCCTTGCATTTTCACACTTTTTTGGGCTGACCTTGCTTTATTTATGGTTCTTTATTATTTAATTGGCCCTATTTTGCATCCACAAGCCTAATAAACTATATATTTTTATGGAAAATCCTAAAAAACCTCAAAATATAAATGATCATTTAATGTTTCTATTTGTGTGTCCATGATTTGTCGATTGGGACTAAAATGCCACCTAGGGCATCTTTTTCCTCCATGGGTCTTGAGACCCTAATTTTGAAACCACCAAAATAGGTCCCTTTTTGGAGTCCATGCCTCAAGAATTGAGCCTTGGGACTAAGAAATCACCTAGGGTGTCTTAGTCCTCCTTGGCTTATTTTCGGCATTCAATTTCAAATTTGGGCAGGATTTGGCCTCCTTTATTTAATGAATTCATATGTCAGCTTGGTGTGATGTAATTTTGGGATATTAATCATGAATAAGTATAAATACAAGGTCCCCTCTCTCATTTTCTCATAACAAGATAGCAAGCATTCAATTATTCATTCCTTAAGCAATTTTATGCATTCGAGAGTAATTCATCAAGAATTTGGAGCCACCATCAAGATTAAAGCATCATGTCAAGGGTTTAGTGCATCCATTCATGTTGTTGAGCCAAGATTTTGGATGTAGCATTGAAGATCTATTTGCAACCATATCCAAGGATCCAATATCTACATTCTTCATGGACACTACATGGTAGATTGCAGATTTTCTTCACAAGACATCATACAAGGTGACATCATTTACATATTTCATATTTCATGCTTTATTTCATTCATTTCATCATTTGGTTTAATTACCTACAAGGGATTTGACAAAGGAAACCCCCTATTCATTAACAATCAACAAGTTTTCCCTCTCTTGTGTGTTTGTATTTACAAATCTAGGTTGAAGACTTGAAGATCATTTGGAATGCAAGATTGAAAAGTTGTAAAGTTGCATTTTTAAAGTTATCATCTTCACAGAAACTCACCTAAGGTCAGATCTGGAAGTTTCAAGACATTAGATCTAAGAAGAAGAAAGTGCAGAAATCAACCCGTAGGACCACATTCAGAGACTTCATAAATTTAAAATAAGACTAATATGTCACCTAGGGTGTCCTAGTCCTCCACAGGGTATTTTTTAGAAATTCTTCGAGATTCTATTTTGACATTTGAAGACTTCGTATTTTCCCCAAAAAATAGCAGCGAGACTAATACGCCACTTTGGACTTCTTAGTCCTCCATAGCACTTTTTGACAACTTCTTTGCATTTCTAGAATCCTCACAACATCTCCAGACTTCCCAGGTACACATACCCTAACTTGGTATAGCTTAATTTCATCATTTGTACTCATTATTTGAATTGCATTACTAGGTTTTCATGAGTTGAATGTTATAGTGTCTTTTCCAAGCATTTTCTTGGTGGTGAACCCCTAAAATTTTAAAGAACCCCCTCCTAGGTCCTTCCTAATTGTGAATTGGCTCACCTTGTGAGCTTGTTAGTTAGTCCAATTGGAACTCCTAAGACATTAGTGAATGGTTAGTGGAGAAAAAGTGATATCTCTAGGTATCCATTTTTCCTATACTTTAGTTGCTCATAAATATTTTAAGGTTTATCAGATGGATGTCAAGTCAATATTTTTGAATGGTGAGCTAGAAGAAGTCTGCGTGGAACAACCAAAAGGATTTTAGTTGATAGATCAATTGGATATGGTGTGTAGATTGAAGAATTCTTTATATGGATTGAAGCAAGCTCCTAGAGCTTGTTATGCAAGGTTAGATAGGTACTTGATTCAGGAAGGTTTTAATAAAGGTACGAAAGATAATAATCTATATTTTAAGATTGAAAATGATAAAATCTTGATTGTAGTTGTGTATGTTGATCACATTATATTTGGAGGAAAAGAAAATATGTGCAATATGTTTACAAAAGAGATGCAAAAATAATTTGAAATGTCTATGTTTGGAGAGATGAATTTCTTTCTTGGGCTATAGATTAATCAAACAAAGAAATAAATTTGTATTTCATAGTCTAAGTATGTAAGGGAGATGTTGAAGAAGTTTGGGATGTATGGTTCCAAACCTATAAGTACTCCTATGGTGATTGGTTGCAAATTGGGTAAAGATGATGATTCACCTAAGGCTGATCATAGAAAGTATAGATCTATGATTGGTGGAATATTATACTAGAACAAATATTATGCACACTGTTTGTCTTGTAGCTAAATTTCAAGATCCTAAGGAAACACATGTTGCTGATGTTAAAATAATTTTTAGATATTTGAATGGTACTCCGGATTATGGGTTGTGGCATCCTAAAGATATTGACTTTACACTTAGTTCCGATACAGATGCAGATTGGGCTGGATGTGTAGATAAAAAAAGAGTACAAGTGGTGGTGCATTATTTCTTGGATGCACATTGGTGGCATGGTTGAGAAAAAAAAAAGATTTAGTTTCCTTGTCTACTGCTGAAGGTGAGTATATTGTTGTTGCATCTTGTTGTACACAAGTTCTATGGATGAAACAAACATTGAAAGATATCACAGTAGTATATGATGACACTATTTCCATTTTCTATGATAGTACAAGTGTAGTTAACATTTCAAAGAATCCTATGATGCACTCGAGGATGAAGCATATATCTATCAAGTATCATTTCTTAAGAGAGAAGGTCATGGAGAATGAAGTAAATCTTGAGTATGTTCCAATGAAGGATCAGATTACTAATATTTCATGAAGGCTCTTCCTAAAGAAATTTTTTGAGTATCTTTGGGAGAAGTTAGGGGTCATTTCCCCTCCTTTCTTGAACTAGATGCATATGGAGATGCATTATTCTGGTGGATATATGGATCTATCTTTCTTCTGGATTGATTTTTTGGTGGCTACCTCTCAGGGGGAGTAGGTAGTATCAAGTGTTGTCATTGTGTGTATTTTTTTTTCATGTCAAAGGAGAAATAAATGTAAAATATCTTTTCCTTTTCCATTGATGTCAAAGGGGAAGAGGAAGAATGTGAAAAAGGAAAGGAAGCATGTGAAGAAAAAGAGGAATAATATAAGAGATTATCTATGAAGGGAGATAAACAAAAAGAAAAATCTTGAGAAGTGTAATCATAGCTAGTATGGTGTCTTTGATGGTGTTTCACATCATGTGTTGCCATCAATAACAAAGGGGGAGATTGTTGCAAGAATGGAAAGATTGAAGGTGTTTTCATTGATGCCAACTGATCAATGAGTTATCAATTGGTTGTTGTTGCTTGTATATGTCAAGGTTATTGAGAAAATTGTAATGAAGATATGTTGCAAGTGTTCAATGGTTGCTTTGGGTTCTGCTCTAGATATTCTCCTATGTTTGTATAGTTCAGATATATTGATCATGGTTGTTAGAAGATGCTATATCAAGATTTTTAGCTATTGTTTCATTGTGCAGTGCAAGTTATGTTCACCAGTTGTGAGCTGTGGTTTTTTGTGTTTTTGGTTGAGGTCTAGAAGAAATGTTGCTAGTCCAGATTTCTCTTTTTTTAAGTCTCATAACTTGTGGTTCTAGAGTTGAGTTTCCTTGATTTTGTTGAAGATAATTTCAGAATTTGGAAGGTTCGTGCTTAATGGTTCTATGTGTTTTACACTAGTTTGGCCAACCTTTTGTAAAATACTACTTTTGAAGTTGATGAATTGTGTTGGACCTATTTGGGTCTCTATGAAGCATGTGTTTGGATCACCCTCATTCTAATTCCACCCTAGAATGATTTGGCACCAACCTAATTTGAATTTGAATTTGGATAGTTGACTTTGGATATGTTTCAAAGTTGAAGATGGTATAAATATAGGATGAGTTAATGGTGAAAAATATACAAGAGAGAAGAAGAGAGATAAGTGAAAAGAAAAGTGTAGATAGATGCAAAATTGATGATATCCAGTGAGTGTGTGGGATGTGAGTGTGGCAGATCAATGTGAAGCCTAAATGTCAATTTTTCAGATGCAGTGAGAAAAAGGTGAACTCTATCATTCATGCATGTTTGTGAGTAATTTTGGTGGAATTCTTTGTTGCATTGAGATTGTAGTCTCTCTATAACAAGTCTTCTTTATCTTCTTTGTATCTCTATGGAAGTGAGCCCTCTAGGTTGATAGCCCTATTGGACAGTGAGTCCTTACTTTTGGTAGTGATCCTCTTGTAATCGGTTTTTATATTCTCTATAGTGTGAGTTAATCCTCATTGTGGTTTTTCCCTTATTGGGTTTTCCATGAAAATATCGTGTTGTTGTGTTTATGTGTTGGATTTAAGTTTATGCATTGGAATTTGATGATTAATCATTTAAGTAGTGTTAAAAATTAGTCCTGATGATTAATTGACAATTGATTCACCCCCTTCTCAGTTGTCTTGTTCAAAAAAATTGTCTTTTCTCTTAGCCCTTTCAAGGCCTCAAGGCCTGATGGTTTCCCTCCTTTCTACTTTCAGAATTATTGGGATATCGTCGGTCATGATGTTACCCTTATTATTAAGGAGTTTCTCTCCTCTAGTAACATTCTCAAGGAGTTCAATAACACTTTCATAGTTCTCATTCCCAAAAATTCTAGTGGCAATAGGCTATCTAATTTTTAGCTTATCATCCTTTGTAATACCTTCTATAAAATTTGCTCTAAACTGTTGGTCAATCATATTAAGCCTTTTCTTGATAATTTGATCCACCCTACCCAGACAGGCTTTGTCCTAGGTTGTCAAATTATGGATGTTGTCATGTTGGTCCATGAAACTCTTCATTCCATGAGTAAGAGAAAAAAGGAAAGTATGGCCCTCAAGCTAGATATCTCTAAAGCCTATGATAAAGTGTCCAAGAATTTTTTGTTTGGAGTCCTAAGAAGATTTGAGATCTTTAGAAAAATATTAAAACTTATTCAAGGTTATGTTACCTCCCCCATGTTCTTGATGGTCCTTAATGGTACTTTTCAAGGGTTTTTTTCAACATCTGGTGGAATACGACAAGGGGATCCCTTGTCAGGTTATCTCTTTATTTTGGTGGTTGAAGTCCTTGGTTGATACATTGTGAAAGGGGTTTTGAATGGTACTTTGGATGGCTTTGTTCTCTCATTTATTTATCAATCAATTTCTCATCAAAAATTCATGGATGAAACAAGTAATTTAGGGGAATCCATGGTGGTGGAGGCGAAGGGATGGATCCATTTTCTTAAAAAGTTTGCTTCGGCCTCAGGTCAATACATTAAATCTTTCTATTTAAGTGTTATTTTTTTCATGAATGTTCCCCCTCAAATCCAAAGTAATGTCTTTGGGATTCTTAACTATCAAACCCTTTCCCTCCTCTTGACTTCCCTGGGAATGCCTCTCACTATCAACAAGGATGATAATTCTATGTGGTCCAACTTACTGGAAAGAGTCCAGAGAAAGCTGGAAGCTTGGAAGGGGGCCTTTCTCAACAACACAAGTAAACTTCTTCTAAAGTTTACTACTCTTCAAATTTCCATTGTGTACTTGATTTCCTTATTTTTTATGCACTCTTTGTGGTCCAATAAGTTAAAACATATTCAAATAATGTTCCTTTGGTAAGGAATGGAATAAAGTAATTGTTACTCTCTTGTGAATCAAGACATTGTTTTCTCTAGGAAAGTATATGGTGGCCTATACTTGAGAAAAACCAGATAATGAACTTGGCTCACACCACCAAAGTTACTTCGAAACTTCTGAATAAATAGGTTAAATGCATTTTGATCCTCAAAGATAAGTATCTACATGGTAGGGAAGGCATCTCATTTCCTTCATGATCTGTTGAAATCCTCCTGGGTTCCATCATCTAGAATAACCTCTATAAAACTAAGAATTTTATTTCTCAGGGTACTAGTTGGCTGGTTCGAACTGGTTCCTTGATTTGTTTTTTGGGACAATAGATGGGTTTTGAAGCATTCTCTTGGTCTCCATCCAATTTACTTTGTTGTGAAATCAGATCTCCATTCTAGATTGGGCCTTAAGGTCTCATATTATTTATACCATTCCTCATACCCATTGCTTTGGAAGTTTGATCCCAATTGGTATGAATCACCTCTTTGTTTGGTTTCCTTGGAGCTTCTTAGAATTTTTGATAATCACAGGTTCTTTAGCTCTAATATGCTTGATTATTTGGTTTTTATGGATTCTGAGGATGGTAACTACTCAATTAAGTCTAGATACAACATTTTATCTACTGATTGGGTTCCCTAGTTCAATTGGTTGAAGGTTTCGAGGAATAACTCCTTTCCCAAAGTTAATTTCTTTTGGTGGACTACTTTCCATGAACATATTCTTACTATGGATAATTTGTAGAAGCATGGTCATCATCTTGGTAACAAATTATTTCTTTGTGAAGAGGAATCCAAAACTATTTCTCACATTTTATTTCATTTTTCCTACTCTTGGCAAGTTCAACAAAGAATTCAATCTTTATCCAAAGTTAGTTAGGTCTAGCATATGGATACTAAGTTGGTTCTTGATGGTTGGATCTCTACAATGTCCCATCCTTTTCTCATTGAAATTTGGTGTTAGGCTCTTTTTTTCATAGGTTGGGTTCTCTAGAAAGAGCTTAATAATGGGATCTTTCATGATAAAAAATCCCCCTGGCAAGATGTGACCAATAAGATTATTCATTAGATTGTTGAGAACCTCATCATGACCTCTTATAAGCCAAAAATGAATCCCTATAACTTGGATTTCTCTATTGCTTGATCTTGGAACTTTTTTGAGGCCCTCAATGCAACAAGCTCTTGTATCCCTCTGGATAGGAGCAACGCTCTATGGTCCCCTTGAGTCTAGTTGGCTTAAGCTCATTTTTGACAGCTCAACGAAAGGTAATCTGGGTCAGGCAGGTGGGGGTGGAATCATCAAAGATCATCATGGGAAAATGATGTTTGTGTATGTGGTGAATCTAGGAGTTCAAACTTCAAATTTTGTGGAGGTGCTGACGACTTACAATGGTATCCATATATCTAATAAAGTGAGTATATCCAATCTAGAAATCAAAGGCGATTCCAGAAATACCATAATGATACTAAGTGGGATGGCGAATCCTTGTTGGTTTCTTCAAGATCCCATCCTAATGGCTCAAAATATGATGATGGATATTGATAATTTTAGATCTACTCACATGTTTCATGCAGGGAATAATGTGGGAGCTTTCACATCTAAAGTGATTAAATGAGATAATATTTCTCATTTCCATGTACATGTGTGTGACTTGCTTTCTAATGATGATAAAGTATATACTAACCTTGAGCTTGACCTGGACTCCTTGTCAGCTCCTTTGGATAGTTGGGATGGATTGCATTTATGGAAATCCATTTCTCTCGGCTAGTCTTTTCATAAGTCTTCTCATCTTTGGCTTATGCATTGTTCTAGGTATTTCTATAGAGTTCTGCAACTTGCTCTATTTGGTGTGAATTACACTATGGGAGGTGATCTTGTTCAGGATGAACCTGCCTCATGTGAGGTATGGAAAAATGATAGGTATGTTGGGACCATCCTCCAATGAGGCAAGATGGCCTCATATGTTGAGGTTATGATGAGGCATGACCCTAATCTTTCAATGAAATTTGCTAATTTTCCTAGAACGATGGCAATGCCACCATTGGTGAGTACACCTTCCACATCAATGTGGGGCTTATTTATAAAGTCACTAGTCTTTCCTCAAATTGGGTCTGCATTTCTCAAAATTCAAAGGGTCACCATAAGAAGGATATGGAGAGGTTCCTAAAGGAGGGTGAAAAAGTCAATCAATTACAAAATGGGTTTTGTAGAGAAGACCTTTCCAGGGTTTGGAGAAATTTGGTAGAGGTATTAATGAGGTATGTTACTTTAGAGGACTATTTTAGATGTTTCCTTTCCCATATCTTGCCTATGATGAATCATTTTTTCTATAATGTCAAGATGAATTTTTCTTTCTAGATATTTTCCTCTTTGGAGCGGTTTATTAAAGCTATGAAAGTTAAAATTAAAAATCTTCCTATTCACCAAGGGTTAATATTTCCTTTATGTTGCCACCAAGATGCTCTAACCCCTTCCTTGACCTCTATAAAAAATCTCCCTTGTCATTAGAGATCGAACCAAACCCTTGGAGGATCCACTTTCCAATACCGTCTCTATGTTGACTCTGCCCTACACTCACAAAATTACTAGGGCAAGAGGTAAAACCCTTGCCACTGAGGACACCACTCCTGGCCCTAAAAAAGTGTTTCATTTGTTGATCCCACCCCTATTACTACCTCTGATTCTAGTACACATAACTCAAATGATGAGTCATGGAAACCTACCCCTATTAATTCCCTAGCTAGTTCCCTTGGTCATGATGATATTTCTGAGGTTTCCCCTATCAATCCCTCCAATCCTCAAAGATCACCTAGCCTTTGTGTTAATTTGAAGAGCACCTCTAATGAGCCCCAGTTGGACAAAGAGGTCTATGACATGATCATGGTTATTATACAATAATATTAAGGACAATTTAATAATTTTTAAAACTTATAATGAAAAGAGAAATAAAATATATATAATATACCATGAGAGTCCACCACTATATACAGGAAGAATCATCCAATTCATTTAATCCCCAATGATGGTTGAGTGCTACCCAACCATGTGATACTTGTAGGTCCACCCCACCATGCTAGGAGATGACCACTTTGGCACAAACAAACACACTAATGCAATATAAGAGAGTATGGGTAAAATATATGCCAATCAATAGTACCAACCTCAAGTAATTCACATGGAAACAAGAATGATAAAAATAAAAGTATAATATGCCAAACAATTATGATCATCTAGTCATAGAATAAATATGCTCAAGGGGCACACATCACAAATAATAAGCATAAGATATTATACACATCATGTAGCATAAACATGTTAACAATAAAACATATAAAACAAACATAAAAATATGCAATAAAGGTCTCATCCAATAAAAAACATGGTTATATATATATATATATCACATAAGATACAAATCTGATAGAAAAAAGTATGAGGAAACTCAATGAAGAAGGCAAGGAGAGTCATCCTAGTAGCTCAATTGGATGTCCCTACGGCTTCAAGTGTGTATTCTCATTTTCATGTGAAGGGAGCATCCAAGTGACATCACCCACCCTACTTGGGGTGTGAAATTCCCTTGATTGGTCATATCGAGCCTATGAAAGTGCTCCAAGTATGCCACTACCAAATATCTTAGTTCATTGTAATTACCTAATGAATTTATTTAACACTTAATTAATAACTCTATTCCCATTATAGCCTTGAAGTCACTTCCAAACATGGGTCAACTATCAATTATTCTTATCCTATGCCTCAAATACTTGGTTCCTTATGCTCTAATACCAATTTGGGTGTGGCAAATATTTCAATCCATGAAAGAAAAATAACACTTTTTTTTTAACATGTATTCAAAAGATTTTAAATCCAAAAATATTAAGGATACTATTTTTTACCATTGAGATTCATCATGTAAATCATTCCCAGTTTAAAAGTTTATAATTTTATTTTTCAATGAAAAATTCTAAAAATTTCCTTAACCTCATTGATGAATGCTTAGTTTTTTTTTATTTTGAAAATAAAAATTTCAAAAATCTAAGTATACCCTTTTGGTTCAATGGTGAGCTACTTTACTCTTTTGAAGTCAAATTCACATTTCCCAATTTTTTAGAATTTTTTTCCATCTAGTCATGACATAAAATAGACATTTTCAAACTTCTAGACACTAAATTAATTCAATGATTATACAATAAAATTAATCAAGAATTGAGGCTCTTTTCTACCCCAAGAATAAGCATGACCAACATAAAATAAGAGAGCTAAAAAATGAAGGTAAATGAAGTACAATCCTTGATTTTGAAGCATACAAAAATACTAATTTCTTTTAATATTCATCAAAATTGAGGGACAATCCATATTTAATTCATTCACCCCTTCCATCCTTCCATTTTCAATCCCATCCCCAACCCAAAAACTATAATTCCAAGAAATTTCATACAATTTTCAATTTTTGAGGAAAGGGGTTTTTGATTGAAGCAGTTTTAAAATGAAAGAACACTAAAAAATGACAAGTCTTTTTCTTTTTTGCCTTTTTTATTTTTCTACTTAATTTCATATTTTCTTTTTTTCATTTGACAAAATAAATTTCACAAATAAATAAAAAAGTGTAGGTTATCTTCTCTTTCCAAAGGAAAATAATGCAAATCAATTCCTTTTTTAATTATTTAATTATTTCAATGAACTATACTAACCAAGGAATAGTTTCAATCATGATTAATTTTTTTAATAATTTTGAAACAAAGAAAAAAATATAGGTGGGTATCACCAAGGTGAGTAAACAAGATGATACACCACTTATGTTTTTCTATGTTTTCATTCAATTATGAAGGCTAAAATGCATAAATAACAATCATAAACTAATCATAATTGTTATAACAACTATAAGGGAAGTTTTGGAAGGCTGAAACAATGTGTACCTTGTAAAATTCTTGTTGTTTTTAGGTCACAAAGGACTCATTTTCCTTTACTAGCAAATGGGTCCCTGTTAGGGTTTCTGAAAAACTGAGATTTGAGTTCTGTTCTTTGATGTCTGCACTTCCAGCTCCTCGGTGTTCAGCTCTCAAAAATACAAAACAAATTATTTAGCCTTGTTTTCATGTTCTTGCAATATGGATGACAACTTTGTAACTTGACAATTTTGACAATTTTGCTTCAATCTTGTTATCCACTTGATCTTCAACCTAGAAACCTACAAACACAAATTCAAGAGGAGAAAAAATTGTCGATTGTTAGAGGATAGGTATTTTCCTTAGTCAAACCCCATTTAGGTAGTAAACCTTATGATGAAATAATGAAATGGAAGCATGATTTAATATGAAACATGAAATGGAGATACCTTGGAAGATGTCTTGGAATGTAAATTTGAAAACTAACATTAAGTGGCCATGTAGAATGTAGATCTTGATCTTGAATTGCTGTAGTAAAACTTCAATAATCTATTTTTGAATTCCTTTGAAATGCTCTTGAAATTCCCTTGTGAATGTATTCTTGATTGCTTATGAAGATCTAGGATTGCTTAGATGAAACTATGTGAATTAACCTTATATTTATACTAAATCTAAGGATTAACCCCAAAATTCAAATAATCCATGTCATTATCAGATCTAGGATTCAAAATCATTAAAATCCCACCACAAATAAATTCAAAAAGGGGGTTCCTAAGCAAGGAGGACGCATTCGCCACTTTGGGTGAATGGGTCCTAGCACAATTTCCTAGGAACAAGCTTTGGGGGGATGAAATAACATAAAAAAAACCCACCTCAAATATGCAAAGAAAGGGGTGTCCTATGTTAGGAGGACCCATTCACCCAAAGTGGCGAATGGGTCCTAGCATAGATTTCTAGGACTCCAACTTTGCCAATGTAAGTGCATCATGCAATATCATTAATGGGTGTCAAGATAGATCCTTGAAAAATGCAATTAATAAGGTTTGAATTTGAATTAAAGGGTCGATTACACTCTAATTAACCAAAATTAATTAATAAATCCCTATATTAGTGTGGAAGTGTAATAAAACATTTTACAACACCCTAAATGAGGCACAATTAAGTACATTTTATTGAAAAGGACCCTAGACTCAATGTGAATGTGTACAACACATTAGAACACTAAATCAAGGAAACATTAGGTTCATCTATTGTTAATTATTTCCAAATGCAGGAAAAAAGGGATACTTTTTTCCATTAATACAAATTTATATATAATTTTGATTCATTTAACTTAAATAGTTTCCCTTTCTTTTCTTTCTCAATTTTCCCAACTTCCAATGCATCAAGCATCTTTTTAAAATGTACTAATTTAACCTTTGAAAAACAATCGCATGCATATGGGGAAATAAAAAAACCATAATCACAATCACATAATTATGGGGTTCAACACATAGAGTCCAATGTTGGCACCAATTCATATCTACACAATAAGGTAAAATGGGGATCATCTCACACTCAATCAACTGCAATAGTGACCACCATACATATTAGCCCAAAGTGACATATTTGATATAATATTTGTTGGGTAAATAATAAATACCTATAAATTTAGGTGGGGAAATAACCTTATAACAATACTTACGCACTCAATTCATACATCAAGCATACCCACTCCATATATATAAAATAGCTAAATAAAAGAGAAATTATCCAATGAAGTTCAATTTCACATATCATATAATCATGTAATTGCAATAATCAATTAAATACAATATACTTTGATCATGTACAATCACCACATCTATGATTCTATCACAAAATACATAGCACAAATATCTCAAAGCAGCATGCACAACCACGACTTATGCATCCACATATACATAGTGAGAAACACAATTCCAAAGTAACCATCTCAAGGGAACAAGCAAGTGGGAATTATACATGGCACATAATTTGAGAATCTCCTTTATCTTGAATTCCCCTTATGTAGACAATATGGAGCTATTTTAATAATTTAAATTTATCTAGGTGAGTAATTATTTTGAACAAACTGAGTTGGTGTTAAATGAAGAGATAAAAAATACAAGTTGATTAATTATTTTAAAGATATCTTGAAAACAAAATATGATCCAATGTCTGCAAGAAACTTGTATTCCTTTAGGAAGAAACAAGTCCATAGGTTGATGAAGAATCCACTCCATGTCCAACCAAAAGATGGAAGGATAAAGTCTCAAAATCTATGTATCTAGAAATTGATTAGGAGTCTCCAAGATTGAATACACCACAACATAATTGTGGTCAAACTCAACCAAAAACATGACAAATCAAGGGAATGAGGAAACTCGTGAATGCCAATCTCCAAAGACAAGGAAGATGGGATAACAGTTGTGTTGAAACCATCATCAAAGAGGAGAGAATCCCCCTCAAATGTGTTCTCCAAATATGTAGCATGAGACCCCATAAACAAGTTAGAAATCCATGTAAAATATTCATCCCACAAAGCAAGATCTAAAAAAATATGATTTACTAAAGAGAAGCATTAATAGTTGAATAAGCAAGAGGTGGAGGAGTAGGAAGCTCAACACTAGTCTCTAATAATACTGGAAGGTTTAGATGATCAAAATTCTCCTCACAAACATGATTAACACTTCATGAATGAGTGTGAATAATAGTCAAAGGAAAATTATCAACATATTCAAAATGGGAAAAGGAATACAAATGAGATGAATGATCAAGCATTGCAATAGAAATGATCTCTTCAGTCTCCAATTACCTTATGTATACTCTATTACGAGTGAACTCAACTATTCTACCTTTTCCACTATGGGTAATTTAATGAACATAAAAGAGATTAGATGACAAGGAAGGAACACAAATAAAATCATTAAAAATTCCTTCTCCTATGTCAATAGAACCCTTCAGGCACATACCTTCATATATGTTTTGTTGCTCATCAAAATATTAGTTGAATTGCAAGGCTCAAAAGAAGAGAACATTTCATAGATGATGTCATATGATGAGATGCCATTGAATTAGGGTAATCCCACAATAATAAGTCCCACTTTTTGGCCAAGATGGATATTTATATCAACATTTTTAACTAAATCTTCACCTTCTAAGACCTATAGTAGCTAAACTATTAAGAATTTGAAGATGATGCAAACTAGTGATTTGTGGAAATTTATATGTAGATTCTAAATATATTTTTTATTTTTATTTTTAAATAAATGATGAATCTTTCAAAATATCCTTTAATAACTAGTTTTAAATAGTAAACAACATTTTTAGAAAGTGATGTTTATGTCATCCAAAATAACCTTTTTCTAGAAAGAATAAAATTCTAATTTCAATATTTAGGGAAAATATATTTTTTCATAATTTTTTCTTACATATTTTTTAAAAATTAATTTAGGAAGTCATTGTAACTATTATTTGGACATAGGTGTTGGTGTTTTTTCTAACAAAACCTTGAAATTCTCTAAAATGTAGCCAACCCTTATGCTCAAGAATCTTCAAAGCTAGTGGCCAACAAACAAGTAAACCATTATGAGACCTTCACTCCTACTCTTTAGGCTCTATGGGACCTAGGAGGGTGTTCCTTATTGTGCTTAAGTAATGTTTGTCTAATTGAGAACACATTCATACATAGATTGATTCATATTAATTGCAAATAAACACAATTCGTTGAAGATTTGGCAGACCTTTGAGTAAATATTTATCTATTTGCTAGGAATCAGTGAATATTTCACACTCGTACTTCATAATTGAAAGATTTTGAATTAATTTTGTTCTCATTTTAAATCCATAGCTAGGCATATCATTAGTTCATTTACTTGCAATATTTCCTAACAAATAGACCAGTGCTTCATCAATTGGGAGAATGGAGTCAAATATGTAACAACCAGTAATATATCAACCATTTAATTTAGAAATTGATGGGCTATTGTCATACTACTTTGTAGTATTCAACTCCTTGCATCTAGAAAACTACTTCTTACCAAATCATGTACTCTTTACTCATAGACCTATGACTTTATTTAAGCATTTAATCAAGTCTTTGAATTGAAGCAAAAAAAATTCACACATCCAATTAAAACAATTGGAGACAAACAAAAAGATCATTGATCATTTTCATTTATAATCTGCATAAGAGAGTACTTGCTCGAGAATTAAGATTTTTTGATATATTTGTGGCTTCTTTAAAACTAATTTAATATTCTTACATACATGACCCATAACCAATAAAATTAACTATTTTATTCATTGATATTTTCTACAGTATGCTCCTTCCTAAACCTAGCTTCTACCTAGACCATTACGAGACTAAAAAATCAAACCCCTATAATAAGCCTTGAAATCCCTTTTATAGAACAAGGGAGCGACAAGCATCGGTTGGATTATAGTTACATTTCACATGCATTTTAAAATTATTTTCCTTTGCATTTCAAATATTTCTCGAATGGTTACATTTAATCATTTTGGGATGAGGGAAACCAAAAAAAAAAAATCCATGTAAGAAGTTGAAGGAGACTAGTAGGCCTTTCCAAAAAGGCATCACTATTGCTACATCAAAATTCGCATGTCCATGCCAAAACTGAGGAAGTCACCATTAGTACCAACAACAAAAATTAACATACCAACCAAAGAAGAACCGAGTTAGCACAAAAAATCCCAAAAACCAAGCACCAACCTAGAGGAGGAACGAGGTACTACCCTACTTTTTCTACAAATGAGTAAGCACACTCAATTTTTTGATTGAAATTGGAGTAGCTACCACCACTTCCTCGTCATAATCACTATAAGGCACCAAGGAAATAGGAAAATGGCCATATTCAAGATCATTTCTTCCTCCATCACTTGAAGAGCTATCAAAAACTTCAATGGGAGCATTGTGCCTCCCTAAACAAGCCTTAGGACCCTTACTCTTCTTCTTCACCTTCTTCTTAGGCTCGACAAACCTTTTCCCTATAAACTTGACCATTTCTTTTGAAATGGTCCTATTCCTCAGATTGTATGTACTCTAGAAAATAACTTTCTTACCTTTCCTATAGAAGCTTCTCTTACCCTTCGGGGTTGTAGGAATTTCAAATATACCAGGCCGACTTCAGAGATATCATCATGAGGTTCTTGCATGCTAAGCCTTCTAGACCTCCTAACTGGTGTTACTGACTTACTTGGTTCACCCATTTTACACAAAACAATGCACTGACTAGTAGACCACCTTACATAAAACACTCCAACTAAAACCCATAGAGCACCATTTGTAGGAAAGGAAATTCAAACCAACCCAATACGAGTCAACACAAAGCATAATTGCATGCTATAGGACCATTAACACCCTAGGAAACTAGACTATGATAGCCAAACCATGCATAAGCTAGAATGAAACACATATGCACACTCACAGACCCAAGGACACCATACTACTACCTCTGTGATGATTTTCTCAGCACTTGTATGTCACTCCTCCAGTACTACAACAATTATTTCAGCTCCTTGATAATTGCAAATAATGAAAAGAACTACAGGAGATCCTCATTAAATAGAGTGATTTTGAGCATGTCACAATTAATGACCATCTTGGCTTGCGCGAGTGAAAATATAATGAATCGTCACATGCTTAATCTATGTCATCGATCATTTTGGATTTAAAACTTAATCAATGAAACTCATTAAGGATCGCCAATTTCCTTTTAATCCGTACTTGGAAACAACGATGATAACTTGAAAATCCACCATGTATTTTTCCATATCTCAGCCATACCATTTTCACTTCACTGGTTGTTGCAAAAATACCACTATATCGTATCAACACTTCAGTGATGGGCAAAAACATCCCATTGCAAGAAATATTCCCAGACATGCACCTTATTGTTGGTCACAAAATTTGGTTGAACCTTCTTGAGAATTTCAGCGAGTGAAGATTTCTAGTGATGCCTTCTGATAATTCAGACCATTGCTTGTCACCATAATGAATTTGAAGTAAAATGAATCCTCAGCGATGAACAAATCAAGTGATGGAATAAAATGTTGACATGTAGTTACCATACCACTTCCATTCACTTTCGTCACTCGTTACTGAAACTTAGAAAGGGGCTTGAAACATTTCGGAAATGACACGACACAACATATTGCAACATTCATCACTTGTTGCTCAAGTAAGACCAAAGGTCTGGAGGACTTTAGCGATGAGTGATACCAAAGTGAACCAAGCTCCATTTCCTATCACTGAAATAAAACAACTAGAGGAAACCATTTCAATGATGGATGACCATGGGCGAGTAAAAGGATATTTTCCATGTGAAAAAGATGTTTTGAAAAGGGGTCGTATGAGATCGTTAGGACTCAAAACCCTAGGAACAAAACTTAAGATTGACATCTTTCACCATGAAATATTTCCAACCCGACTTTAGGAGAAATTAAAATGATGTAGGGAAAAGGGCTACCGATGAACTTAAACCACGAGGCCGGTAGAAACTTGATTTGAATGGTCGAGGTTATGACTTGGATGACCAAAAATCGGGTGTGACAGGTCAACATAGAAATAGAACACCCAAGGGTTAAGGACTTGAAAGACCTGAAATAAGGGCTTATAGCCTAAAACCCTAAACCTTTCCCTTGGGAACACAAGGAATAATTTATAACCAAGAAAGGAACCTGCTCAAATTTCTCAAAATTTTAGGAGCTCTACGAGGTGTATTTTTTCTAGCATAACTTGTTGTGTATATATCAAAAGTAAATTTTCTTTTTTTTTTGGTGAAATGAGGACATCAATACCTAGGACAAAATTATTTTTTGAATTTTTTTATATGTACAATGGTTTACTATTTTTCCCCCTCTGTATCTAATGAAGAACTTGATGCTCATTGAAAAACCAATGTTGAATAAAAATTATACATGATAAAATGAAAACATATCAAAACTACACTTGTTGGAAAGCTCCTTTCAAGGACTACGATCTTGCAAAATATCTTGTCAAGTTAAATACATATGAAGGTCCATCCCGAGGTTTGAAATTGGATGTTATGAGAAAATTTTGATGAAGAAGCTAAAACTATCATACTTAACCCCCTTCATTCAAAGGTTTTACCTTCGCTCAAAGGCCCCTTTGATTGAAGGTCACTATGTAATTTAAACATCATTTTATGGCATACACCTCTGCTTAAGATTGTTTAGTTGTATACCTTCGCTTAGAGGTCCTTCAAGCGAATATTTTCTTCACTTGAAGGTGCTCTCTAAAAATGTCCCTCCTACTCCAAAAAAATCGTTGTCCCAAAAGTGGGACTCAGTATTGTGAGATTACACATCAAGAATTCATCTTCAATATTTAGGACTTGTAGAGGCCAAGAGTGCTTTTCATTTCATTTTGTGTAGTCTAGTTTTAAATCCTGTGTTCCTTGACTGAGATGATGAAGTTGTTGTAGATTGAGATGTTGAAGGAGAAGACACTAATGAGGGCATACAATTGTTATTCTTCTAAAGAAGGTGGGTTAGTTCATCAATTTTCTTATCATGACATCTATTATTATCATGTCCTAGCTTTTTACAATATGCACATTTCAACCTCTTCTTTTAAGATGATTTCTCTTTAGAAGAGGGAGTGGACTCAAGAGTTCTTTGTGAAGGTGAATCCTTACCTCTCTCATTATACTTGGGGTGCTTATGTTGCTTCTTACCTTTTTCACCTGAAGCATTTTGATTTTTTACAAGAAGAGCCTAAGATTTGGAAGACTTCAATGTGCCCATGTGTTCCAACTTGGATTGTTCCCTTGTGAGCTAAGCTGCAAATCCATTAAGAGAAATTTGTTTTTGTGCATTGCCTAGGTCATCCATAGTAGCATAAAATATAGAAATAAAAAATGAATAATCAAGACCAATCTTAGAAAGAATAGAAAGAATCAGTTGTTCATCCTCTTTGGTGACCCCACAATTAGATAATTGCATTCTAAGAGAATTTAGCTTAGAGAAAAGTCTAGATATTATAAAAATATGAAGGATTAAGACTCATAAGTTCATTCTCCAACTTAAATTTCCTCATTTTATCTATCTTACCAAAGAGAGCCTCTAAGGTAGTCCAAATATCATTAGGATGATTACAAGATACAACATGATATCTAAGATCTATAGAAATGGACAAGATTAGAGTACCAAGGGCTTCATCCCCTCTATCAAACCATTTTCTTCTTTTTATAGCTCTTATGGGTTTTGGATAATGTGATTCTTTGTAGCTTCAATTTTAATAATAAAACCTCTATTTTTTATTTCCATTCATGATAGTTATATGGAGTTATAATAAATTTTTTTGGCACATCCATGATAAAATAAAAAAATATAATAGAGGAACAAAAAATTACCTCTCACAATACAAGCATATAACCCCTATGTGCCAAAGAAAATACAACTTTTTTTGCAAATTTACAAGTTATGCCAAAGTACCAATTTGGATTCAAACTAATTTTTTTCAAATTTTGGCAAGAAATATGCAAAAATTACATTTATAAAATTGAAATGCTCCTCAATACCTTCCCGATATCACAAGAATCTAAAAAAATAGAGTCCACAGTAAAAAGTTGTGAGCTTGGAGGGTGGAAAATAAGATCTAACTTCAAGTTGGAAAAATAGGCATAAAAAAAATCTAAAGAAATAATTTACACCATTATAAAATTGACAGAGCTAGCTTTTTGATAGTATTACATTTTAAAAAAAATTCCTCTTAGATTGAAATTTATTACAAAATGAGAAAGCCCTATTTTTGGCCTATTGAGGGAAAAAATGGCCCGAGGGTGCTAATAGTCGATTACCATGTGACTAGTCACTGAGTGAAAAATGTGCTGATGATTTTTTTAAAATAATATCACTGTGGGGGTGATGGGTAGATGGAGCCCAGGTGGTCGAGCATCAAATCATGTATGTCACAATTTTATCCCTCCTGCTATGCGAGGGTGTAAGTGCTTAAGATGCCTAGAACTCAGGGTTTAAAATAATCCCCCAAAAAATAGATAATTTATATCAAAAAAAATTAAATGATTTTTTAATAAAAATGACATGAATAGAAAATTGCACTAATATGGCTTGATAATTTGATAGCCTAAGTAAGAAAATGATGCAGACTTGGCACAAGTGGAGTAAATAGAATATTTTGTAGAGATGTCAATTGTAGTCATCTTACCAACGCTTGCAAACTACCACTTGACATTGTATGATAGAACCATATGGTATGGATCTATATGTTACATATTTTTCAATGAACTTTGAGAAAAACCTCTAATGCCTTCAAGGAAAAAATGTCCATTTTCAATTATTTGGCCCAATTGATTCTTAAGTTTTTGAGCCTTCTAAATGTAATGGTAGGGTTAGATTTGGCCCAAAGTACCCTAAACATTCAACTACCTTTTGGATCTGGCAACTTTAACCCTACTTGAAACCATTGTAAATTTGACAAAACATAACAAAATTTGATAAAATGAAAGTCAAACTTGTATTTATTTGATGCCTTGGATTCAATTGTGAGGTCGTTGAAACCCCAAAATGCACCCAAAAAAATCTTCAAGACAAGATGAAAGCATTTGATCTATGAAGGAATCTACAACACTAGATCTCTAATACCATGTAGGAGTTAATGGTAACTTCCAACATCCCTAGGAATAGTTGGTAGACCAAAATATCTTCCATAAGAGATAAATTGGCAAGAATAGTTTTCTATCATTATGAATGCAAGGTTGATGCAAATGTACATGAGAGGCCTCTCTTATAAAGGAAAGGTGATGGATATGATTAGAAAATATTGTGATGTGTCTTAATCCTATGTTATGAGATGACTATTATATGACCTAGGTAACCAATATTAAATAAATAAAAAATCTAAGATAAGATAAGATCTTATTTAGACAACTAAGACCTCTAGAAAGACACCTAGGACCTAGGTAAACTTAGCATGTAAATAGGACCTATTAGTGAACTAGGTAGGTAAAACACCTTTTTACACCAACATCCACTTCAAAAAATTACTAAAAAATTAATAAAAAAATATGTTCAACTTGTAGTAATCACTTTTGGGTATATTTCTATGAATTGGTTTTTAAAAATAATTGATCTAGTAAAAAATAACGGGACACATACTATAAACTATGTTATAGTTTTTTTTAAGTCCAACATTCCAGCCCCTTAACCTTAAACATTTTAAAATATTTAGTATTTTATAAGCTATATTCAAAGCACTACAATTGGGTGGTGGGCCTAGCTCGATTGGCTAAAGCATCCTATTGCAGGAAAGAGGTCATGAGGTCTAGTCTCCCCACCATTCGCGTAGTACCAGATAGTGTGTCATGCCAGTGCCATTGGTCACATGAAATTTCTTACCAGGTACATTGTAGTTTATAGGGGGATGGATACGTAACCGATTCCTGCAGTGAAAAATTAAAAAAAAGCATTACAATTATTTTTCTTATCACATCTTCAAAATTTGAGTGCATACATCTTGAGTTACTCATCCAAGTTTAGCTTTAGCTAATTTTAGGAAAAATAGTGACCACTTTTGACACCCTTTTTGTCTCCCATTTCCATGCACTACCCTACTATTTATATGAGAAATGAATTTTTATGTAAACTGTATTAAATTTATTACAATGTACCAAGTATTTAAGAAAATGATTTGAGCTTTAAAACTTCAACACATAGTCATGAACAATGAATTTTCTAGAGCTGAATTATTATTCCTAATATCTATGATGTTGTTTGGTGGATTTGTCAACTTTTGAAAACAATATTTAAATGGAGGCATTATACTATGCAAGACTAAGAATGATGATATGTAAATTTGAGATGATGACAAATTTATTTCATATAAATCTTTAAAAACCGTGTCTATAGTCCAATTAGAATATTTTATGATAAATAATTTCAAAATAAATATTGATAGAGAATGAGCACATACAAAAATGTTAACAACCACTAGCCATTAGAGTATGTATAGGCCCACTTCAATGTATCTGGAAAGTGGTTAGATCATTCAAAAATTCTAAATTAAAAAATATTTTAGGAACACATCACACATGGCTTTATAAACAATAAAAATATCAAATGTGTTGACTAGAAAATGTTTTCTTAAAAAACTTATAAAAAGAGTTAGAAATGATAAAAATTAGGATTGTGTGAATGTCTCACTAGGCATGTTAGAAATGTAGACCTCGTATTTGAGCTACAAACAATAATTTAGATGCAATAATGAAAATCAAAGCTCAAATAAAAGTCACACTTGAGATAGAAAAATAATGCAAAGTCCAACAAAACCCTGAAGCAAACCTCCATTTATGTTTACATTTGCTCCATGTTGAAGGATGATGCCATTTGGATGCTTCTTTGCTAAATTTTACATAATTTGATAGCATAAGAGTAAAATGTAAATGATGGATGAAATAGCTTAAGAAAGTCTCTCTTAAATAGATTTTATAAATGGAAATGGAGGGCTAGGATTGAAGAATTTAATCAAGGGCTAAGATTTAGTCAAATGGATGGGCTTCTTAGCCTTTTGACAAGTGTTAAAAGACAATGAGCTATTCTATATTAATGAAGGAGATTTTATTAAAATATGAGATGAAAGGAGATGTTATCAAGTAGAATCTATGAGGTGGAGGTTCAAGAATCCTCACACATGTGTGATCATGTAAGTGCACAATGTGCGGAGATCTTGCTCACACATGTGTAAGAAATGAGTGAGGATAATTTAATTCTAAGGGATGAGGTGGAGGGTCAAGATTCCTCCAAGTTGGAATTTTCACACATGTGGGAGCATGGGTTTGTATGAGTTAAGAATACTTAAAAATTTGCAATCACAGAGTGAGATGAATCAAGCATGTTCAACCATGTGGTAGAATGGAGTGGGATGAGGATAATATGAGGAAATGAAGGGTCAAGATTTTGATCCTTTTTCTTGAATTATATTTTTGAGATTAAAAGGAAAAAATATTTATTACATTAGTGATTATGTGGATATTTAAATTAGAAGAAAATATTAATACAAGATTGATTAGCCTAATCAATAAATTGAGGAAGTATTAATTAATTAATTAGTTGGAGGAAATGGGAGCTAAGGTTAATTGATTAGGTTGATTTGAATAATTTACTTTAGAAGTTTAGAAGAATCAATTGATGATAAATAATGGTTAATTGCAAGGGTAATTAATTAAATAATAAATTATCTAGTTAATTAACAAGAAGGTAAGTTTGGAGTGTCTACACTAGTAATGTTAGCTTTCTTACTATATTGTATATGTTTCACTACGTTACTATCACAATTTTTTTGGATTCCTTGCTAAGTTTATTAGAAAGGAATGATGCAATGTTCCTTTCACCACATCCGTGTATGAAGTGAGATAATGTACCAAATTTTTTAAGGATTTAAGAATATTACATCCTAGTTTTCACATGGTTGACACATTTTTATAGAGGTTTTACATACTTGGTTCAAGGTAAAACAATACACTAGTTCTTAGTTATAGTCAAATAGAAGTTTCAAGTGCATTGGATATGGTTTATGTCAAGGTCAATTTTATCATTTTTTATTACTAATTACTTAAAGAGGTACACCTTATGGAACACATACTTAGTATAAAAAACCCAAAGAAGAAAATATATTGAAGTATATCTTAATTTAAAATTACATGTTGGTCAATTAAATGTCATCTCCAATAAGGATTTTTTCATCATTATACTCTCCAAAATAATATGATGATGTGACTCATGTTGTGTTTCATACATAGTGAGTAGATCATCCTACTCAATTTTTGGATCATGTTCGTTAGCCTTAGTATCAACCTCATTAGAATACATAGCTTGTATTGCATGCATCAAATATTCTTCCATCTCATGAATACATGCATCCAAACAAGTATTACACATGTGTGCTAACATGTCATGCATTAGAGGATCGCTCTCATGATCAAACTACAATGTATGCATGATTTTCTCAACTAAGGACTATGTGTTTGAACTAATAGATTGCAATGTCAAAATCTTTGCACTCTCCTTCCCAATTGAAGGGAATGTGACATGCTAAATGGATAGCCAACCAAGGGGTTTCACCAATTGTTCTTTTGTAGGATGTGCCTCTCTTTAACCTACACAAATCCTTTTCCTTTTCCTTAGAATAATGAATGTTGAAATAGTTTATGATCTCATTTAGGAAAAAAATCACAATAGAGTTTCCTCAAGAAATATTGAGGCACTTCATGGTGATTACATGATAGTTGGTCAAAAACCATCTATCTCCCACTCCAATTTTTTTTCTTTATTTTCTTGTAGTTGAACTAGTGGATTGGAAATATTTTTTGAATTGTTTTTGATGATGTATTAGTTTTTGGATCAATGAGCAATGTGAACAAATTTTCTTTGGTTAAAGTTTTTTTTCACCCTTTCATTAGATAATTTTGTGGCAAGAAACTAATGCCAATATTTTGAATAAACTGGCCATGCATTTATTGTTAGGTAAGTGTGATATTTAATTCAATCCTAATGTATAATGAATGGCATATCTCCAAACATCTTGGAGAGGTACATGGACACTCTCCTAGGTGGATGAGAGATAATATTATTCAATTATTCTCCTAGTTTACTTGGATATTATTTTTAGTAGAATTAATGAAGGAATTGGAGAATAAAAATGGAAGTTATGAATTAATTATAACTAATTTATTATACTTTCCTCATTCTACATTTTAGAATTGGTAGCATAGAGGATATTTATTTAATAGATGGGACCGACATAAGTTGTAACCTCCATATTAGAGCATTGGAATTAGAGATGTGAGCCTCAAGAGTTATTAGTCAAAGATGTGTTATGAATTGCATTTTCTATTAATGGGTGTATTGATATAACACATGAGGATATTGGATTTTTCATACCATGGTTTTGGTTATAAATAGTTTTAAGAATCCACTTGTGGATTCCTCTCAACCCTCTTCTATATATTATATGCTTTAGATATAGGTTTCAAGGGTTATTTATAAGTATATAGTGTTGAGTTCTATTGTATTGAAGAAAGAAGTGTATTTTTTATGTACTTTTTTTCATTGAATATTAATATATGTATTTGAGCCTCTCTTTAATGTAGTGGTTTCTCCCAAAAGGGTTTGTTCATGTACATCTAATGTTATGTGTTAAATTATCATGGCTTGTTGATTTCTATTTTTTGTTACACTTTAACATAATCTCATAATTGTTGATCCAATCTTTTATTAAGAAAAAATAGATTTTCATACTTGTTGAAGAGATGATAGTTGTAGTATTTTTTTACATTGTTTTAACAAAGTTTATTTTCTCTATGATAAAATTGATGTAAGGTATCAAAAAATTGATTATGCTACAAGATTTTGGTAGTGATTTATTATTGCATTAGGATTTTTAGTATTTCTATAATTTATTTAAACTTAGTTTAATTATTTTAAATCTACCCTAATATATTTTGTTGTTTTCAAGAGGATGCATGAAATTAGAGGAGTATTTTGAGGGGGGATTTGTAGGTCATATTCTTTTGTCTCAGTATATTCATGCATTTATTTAGGTGGTGTATTTTGAGGTAGAGGAGGGTTAATATTGGATAAAAATAAAATTTGATATATGGGTATGTCTAGGATCATGATGGGCCAAAAAGTGGTGATATGATGGGTATGTGTAGGGTATGTGGCTGAAGATTTTTTTTACCCAAAATTGATGAAATGAAAAGGGTTTTTAAAGGAGATTCTCAACTTTCCACCAATATAAATTATGCTTTACTTTGAATTTAATAAATAATTATTATTCATTTTCTATTTGAATTACGACTAAAGTTCTGATTGATAGGCCAATTGAAAAACATCTATAGTTTTCAAATGGTATCACATTTTTTGAATTTGAAAAATGTGTCACATTCTATGCTTCACATACTATAGGATTAAAAAAAGAAATGAATTTCATGAAGTTTTGACCAAGTTAAGGTGGTCGACATACAAATTTTATACTTTTTAAAAGTTGTAATAAAAAATTCCTAATTAATTATTTACTAGGAAACAAATTACAAAAAAATATGCCTCACATCAAGACATTATTCCTCTACTTATATTTAAAATCTTATAAAAAACATTATCATTTTATTGTGGTTAGGGTGGTCAGACAGACACCTACTTCTTATTTTTTCCCTAAAATTTAAGTACTACTGCATTGAAATTTCAAATTTTCACCAAAGAGATTTTTTTTTTTTAAATAAACCTAGTAGTTTAGAAACTAAATTCAATTTGATATAGATTCTATTCTTACATATTTTTGAATTAATATAGATAAATTATTCAAATTTTTACTTTAAGTTGCTTAACTTTGATTTTTTTGATTTTTTCTCCACTTAAGGGCCTATTTTTTCCATGATGATCCTGCACATACCCATATCAAAACCAATTAAAAAAATAATAATTTAAGATTAACTAAATTATTATTAAATTGATATAAATTACCTCTTTCAAGTTGAGACATCATCAAGGATGATGAGGTGGCTTTAACTCAACTCAAAACATGGTTGCACTTTCTTCCACTCACTTTTTCTCAATGAAGAAAATAAGATGAAATAAAGTAGCTTTGAACTACTATATAATTTTTAGTTGTATGTTATTATAATATTCTCACATTATAACACAAGTGTATTTACCTTCAAATTTACCAAACCTAAATGTAATACATGCTCACATTATAATGAGCACATGTGATGTTTTTTATGATGTCAATTTCTAGCTTCCCACTTTTTTCAAATACACTTTGGTTATTTCTAGAAATATTCCTCTTTATAATCATCTTTGTCTCACTAATTCCAAAAAATTTGGCAAGTAATTTCACTAAGTTTCTAATCGAGGATTGTTCTTGCACCATTTAAATTGTTGCATAGCCAAATACTTCTTGTTGCATCAACTATTGTTGAATTTTAGTGATGTGTTTTTTGTTTCATTGAAGTATAGTCACCCTTGAAATTAAGTCTTTCATGGCTATCTTTTGATCTCTTATTATCACTAACATACAAAAATTACACAAGCCCACAAAATCAAACTTGGTGCAATACATATAATTTGATTTAAAAAGTATAATTGAGAATCTAAAATAAAAAATCTCATGTCTAATTGCTACTTTCTTATGCAAATGATTTTTATAATGGAGAGGAAATCATTGTGATGTAAAACAAAAAGAATCATGCAAAAAGATACACAACTCATATTTTTATCTTTGAAACCCCAATTTGGAGGAAAAATCAATATTTTGGTATTGGCATTAGCCTCACCACCTTCCTTTATTGGCTTTGGAAGGCAAGACTCCATTTATAGATTCCACTCTGCATTTCTAATTCCTACTATGAATAATTAAATTCTATAATATTTAATCTATTCTCTCTCAACTCAAATATTGATTCATAACCATCTGTAATCCCCTATTCATTAATTTCAATAGAGTTATCCTCGGTCTAAGAATAATTATTGTAAGCACAAGAAGATAAATTTATGCTTCCATGATTTATATTCTAAATATAAAGGAATCACTATATGTAGGTGCTACCATAATTTTAGTGTTAAACACTACATTTGGCTCTATGTTTCCTTTCCCATTCCTATTTTTTAGTCCAAATTCATTGCATTGTTCACATTTTTATACCTATATAAATTTTCTATGTCCATTTTGAATTACATATTCTTAGCTTCACCCAATGCCATGTTATGACTTGTAGTACCTAGTCCAACAAAGTGACCATGTGATGCAAGAGCATCCAGGGTGTAAGAGCAATCTTGCATCACCCAAAAATAATTTACTTTGTTTTAATTTTAAATAAGGGCTTATGTGGGCTAATGTTGTTTGGGAAATTGATTATTTTAAATTTCCAAATATTATAATATTTCCTATGTGAGTTTGTAATTGTAATTTTGGAGGAGTTATGCTCTACTAAATGTTTCAAAGGAATAAATGAGGGAATATTCCATTTGGGCATCCCATTTCTAGGTGGAGAATAGTTGGTATGCATGTTATTGCATGTTCAATTGCATGATTTGCATGCAATTGCATGTTGGGGCCACTAGCTTTGCATGTTGTTGCATGTTCGTATCTAGAGCTATCAGAACTGTCGAGAATCAATGGAGGTGTCATAGTTGACCAAATTTGATTGGAAATGGTTAAGTTTCCTATGTGAGGTCATGCGAGAATTGATTAATTTTATTATTTTATGATTATTTCTCCAAATGGGACGTGGGTTTTCCAAGGAGGTGTTTTGCTTGTGGTTTTGGAAAAACCATAGTGGTTTTTCTCATTCAAAAATCTATATATTCAATCCTTGTCATTTGGGAAGGGGGTTTTGGGATTTTTTATAGGTGATATTGGGAGATGATGTTGGATTGAAGAGAGGATTTGAAGACTCCATTGTTGCAGATTTATATTTGCATAGAAGCCCATGTTTTGGGGAGCTTGTGAGCTCCACATTTTGAGAGATTGTGAGCTAGTGAAGTCCATGTGAAGGGAGATTGAGAGATTAAAAAAAAAGTTGAAATATAGACCAAGAATAAATTTTAGTTGCAGGTTTGGAGGTGTGCTACAACATCAAGAAGATTGTTGATTTAATGAATTGATTGCAGCAGTGATTTCTAATAAAGATTGTTGGTTGAAGGAGCTAGAATTAGGTGAAAGATTATAGCTTGAAGGATAGCATTCTACATTTTATATTTTCTATTATAAAACATATTTATTTTAGTTTTACAATGGTTTTCATCATTCTATATGGCTTCAAAATAATGTACTTTAGTTATGCTTTGTTGTTGTATCAATTCATGAGTTTTTGAATGAGAAATGTGAGACCTTACTTGTAGATTTTTGGTGTTTATTTAAACAATTTCTTAGTTGCATTTTAATATTACTATGAGAATGAATGAGGGTCGGATTTCCTTTTCATCGCCATGTGCATTGTAAATTTTATAACCTAATCTTGCACCATACTTTGGATACTTTGATTTATTATCTAAATAATTGACTATGTAGTCCATGTTCACGATATTAAATGAAACATATGTTTTTTAATTTTAACCTCATTCCTTAGATAAAAGCCACCTAAGATAGAGATATTTAAAAATAAATAAAATATCACAAGTATACTCCATCATATAAGGCTACAAATATCAAACACTCTAAACTCAAAGAAACAATAATACTTAAGCATCATGAAAAAAGCATCCAATCACATGATCATAGGGCGTGTATGTGCGTGATCATGAATGCTACTAGTAACTTGGTTTCTTTAAAATTTACTTATTGAATCCATCTTTTAGCATCATATACTTTCTTGCACTATTCTAATGTGTCCCCATAACACATAAGTATAAGAAATATATGAATTAGAACCCATAAACATATAATCACAACACAAATACATAAACAATTTGATGATTATCAAACATGTTGAAGAAAATATTAATCTAACTCATTTAGTTAAATCAAATCCCATAATTATTTATAAATGTCCTAAGCAAGACTACAGATAAACATAAAAAAGAAATTAAATGAAATTTAATTAATTTTTAGTAATTAGGGGCATGACACACTTTATCCTTCAACTAATTGACTTGAATTTTTTTATTACACTTAAAATTTCAATTGGTTTTAAATTTTTTTACTATACACTTTTTCAATTGGTTTGAATTAACAATAATCACAATATTTTCACTTGGAATGATAAATTAGTATATATCCAGCTCCTATAACATGAAGAGATTTATAGTTCTAAATAGCATAATCCATTTGATGCATGTTATAGGTTCTAACCCACAATACCTCCAACATTACTTTTTGCACCCCTATACTCCTAAATATTCTATACAAACCAAAGAATTAGATTAATGAATACAATCCTTTAAAATATTTAAGAATCACATCACAATGAAAAATATTGACTTGCAAATAATTGAAGTACAAGGAATATCAGAATTCACATTCATCATTACATGCATTTTCAATTGGTGATAAAGTTTAGTTGCACATGTAGAAATAAAAAAGTTTCATTTAATCAACACAAGATGAAACCACTATGATATGGTTTTTACAAGTCTAGGTGACCCCACAATAGCGTGTTCTACTTTTTGGTCAAAGTGGGACATTGATGATAGGGACAGGGCTGGATTGAGTCAATCACTGGCTCAATGCTCTAAGTTCTTGCCTTGAGAACTCCTAAGGGATATTTTTCACCCTGACCTATAGATCCTATTCCTAGTAATAGAACCCTTGGTCTTACTGGCCAACCCTGCTATCATTGACAATGCTTTAACCAAGCAATTCTTGGTGCTTTTCCTCACATTCACCATCTAGCCCTTAATACACTTAAAGACTAACCATTCTCAAATACTTCCTAACCTTGTTACAGGGGTGTGTGATACCTTCCAAGGATTCCAAAATCATCTTCTACAGGCGCTTAAACAATCACCAAACTCCAACTCTCCATCGTTTTCACAAAATCCCTATTTTAGGGTTTGGGCAGGGCTATAAGCCTTGAGCCCTTTTAGGCCTCCTCACACAAGAGAATTGGTTAGAACTCCTCTCCTTCAACTGGTTAGGCCACACTCCCTTCTGAAACCCTGGTTCAAATTCCAAACACTAAAATATTTTTAAGGTTTGGGTCCCTCTCTATTTGTACACAGGCAGAACTCAGACCTTTCAAGAAACTAGGGTTTTAAGACCATTACTTGGTTTGTTTTGCTCTTTCCAAACTCCAGTTGAGCAGTCAAGGACTCTACCTTTGTGACAACCTTTAAGAAGTTTCCTACAACCACTGCACACGTTGCTTTAACAAAGATTCTTCACCCCTGCCACGTTAGAACTGACATTTTACTGTCTTTCCCTAACCGGGTACTAACCAACTCGCCTAGGGAAATATTTTTAGCATGCTTCCTTGCCCACTACAAAATTATACTCCTACAATATGTATAGTTAAGGAGCTTAGGCTTACTTCTAGAAAATCCATACTTCTTGGAACAGCGTGGAAGCGGGCTAAAACTCCATTCTCACACAAATTACTAGTCAAGGCAACAACTCAAAGAAAACACAGAAATTACTCTAACTCTTGAAAGTGACTGAAACAACAAACTATTGGACCAAAGAAAACAAAAGAACTTAACTACATCCTACTCTATCCAAGACATTTCTTTTCTCAATCCATTTTGTTGCTGTCACAATAAAAAGAAAGGTAAACACAGAAAAATGCACACTAAATTCACTATTTTCTGATTTTTCTCATTAAACTTCAACACTCCATAGCATCCAACCTTCTTCAAAGGTTGAGAGCTTCCTTTTACAATGCTAGGAAATAGTTAGGTTTTCTGTTTTGAGCTCAAGAATGAGCAAAAGTTGAGTGTTTGAAAACACACTGTGTTTTTCTAACCTTTTACAAGGTTGGCCATCTAGACACGTTAGGACTTTAAAAACCCATCCATGCTTACCACCTTCAGACCCATTTATGAGAAAAGATCAAGTTTATTCCCACTTCACCAAATGCTAAATCAAAAATGGTCAAATGGCCAATATGACCAAAGACCAAGACAAACAAGAAAAAAAAAACTTCAAGCAAAACTTTAAGGGAACCTAGTATTTTCCCAGGTGCTCTTGCACCATTCTCCCCCTCTCTGCACAAAGATCAACGAATTTGAGGTGATATCAAGGATAGATCAATGCCTATCTTCTTAAAGGCAGCTTCCTCAACCCAGGTAGCCTCAGATTCATGTTTGTTCCTCCACTTGACAAGGTGCTCCATGTACACCTTGTGTCTTGTAGCCTTCTGCACCCTGGACTTCAACATCTTCTCTGCTTGAGGTTTCTCTTGATTAGGAAGGGGTATATTACTGATATCCTTAAAGATCTCTTGACTGTTCTGAACTTCATCACTGACTGTCCCCTTATACCTGATCAAATCAGCAACATTAAATATTGGAGATATGCCCAAATCTGATGGTAATTCTACCTTGTATGCATTCTTCCCATACTTGGATAACACCTTGCATAGTCCCACTCTTTTCATCTGCATTTTGGTTGACATTCCCTTCCGCAACCTTGATTTGTTAAGATGGACCATAACATAGTCACCTACTGCAAACTGCACATCTCTCCTTGACACATCAACTTTATCTTTCAATTTTTGTGTTGCTGTTGTGATTGTCTTCTTAACCTACTCATGAATCTCCTTCATGGTCTGAGTGAAGTCTTCTGCATTTCCACTCCTGTTCTCCTGAGATCCAAGGTCTCTAAGTTCACAAATACCTCTTGGGTGCATCCCATACACCACTTCAAATGGACTTTTTCCTATAGTTCTATTTACACTATCATTATAGGCATACTCAGCTTGGGAAATCACCATATCCCATGTCTGTCCATATTCCTTAGTCAAGCACCTTAGAAGATTACCTAGCACTTTATTAACCACCTCTATTTGACCATTGGTCTGAGGATGGTAAGCTGATCCAAATGATAGATTTGTTCCCAATCTGCTCCATAAAGTCTTCCAAAAATGGCTCATGAACTTCACATCTCTATCAGAAACAATGCTCAATGGCAATCCATGGATTCTTACAACTTCCCTGAAGAAGAGATGGGCTATGTAACTTGCATCATGTGTAGTTTTGCAAGGGATAAAGTGACTCATCTTGCTAAATTTGTCCACAACTACATACACACTGTCAAAACCAATTTTGGTCTTAGGAAGACCTACCACAAAATCCATGCTCACACACTCCCATGGTCTGTTAGGAATAGGCAAGGGTTGATACAAACCTACATTGCTAGCTCCTCCTTTGGCTTTCATGCAAACTACACACTTCTCCACATATCTTCTGACATCTCTTGCCAATTTAGGCCAATAATAGAACTTGTGCACTAGTTCTAAAGTCTTATTAATACCAAAATTCCCACTAAGACTGCCATTATGTTTTTCTTGAATCATATTTTCCCTCATTGACCCTCTTGGAACACATAACAAATTACCCTTAAATAACAATCCATTTTGCAGTGTATATTCATCATATTGACTATGAAAATGATTCTCAAAATTAGAGCATACCTTGTAGGCTTCTGAAAAGTATTCATCATCACCATAGAGGTCTTTGAAACTCTCTAATCCAATGCTTTTCAGGTGTATCTCTTAGACTGTCAGCAACCTTCTGCTTAATGCATCTGCCACTTTGTTCATTTTCCCTTTCTTGTGCTTGATGGTAAAAGTGAAAGCTTGGATTTATTCCATCCATTTCAAATGCCTATTACTCAGCTTCTCTTGGGTGTTAATGTAAATGAGTGCCTGGTTATCAGTGAAGACCACAAACTCTTTGGGTAGCAAATAATGCCTCCACTTCCTAAGGGACTGCACTAAAGCATATAATTCTAGATCATAGGTGGAGTATTTTTGCTTGGCTTCATTGAGATTTTCACTAAAAAAGGCTATAGGCCTACATTCTTGACTAAGTACTCCTACTGCAACTTCACTTGCATCACATTCTACAGTGAATAACTTGTCAAAACTAGGTAACAAAAGTATAGGTTGGGTTGCTACCTCTTGTTTCAGTTTCTCAAACCCTTTATTAGCCTCTTGAGTCCACTTAAACTTTGTTTTTAGACCACCTTTAATAGTATCTAGGACTGGTGCACATATACCACTAAAATTCCTGATGAATTTCCTATAAAACTGAGCTAAACCATGAAAGCTCCTTACCTTTGTTGCTGTGGTTGGTGTAGGCCAGTTTAGGATGGCTTCCACCTTTCTTGGATCCATCTTCAGGGTTCCTTTGGATACTACAAAGCCTAGATACACAAGTTCTTGCTTGAAGAACTCACACTTCTCAAGGTTAATTGCCAATTGCTCTTCTTGCAGCCTTCTAAGTACCATCTCCACATGCTTCAAATGTTCTTCTGCTGTCTTACTGAAAATCAGTATATCATCAAGGTAGACTACTACAAAGATCCCTGTGAAGTCCTTAAGCACCTCATTTATTAGTCTCATGAACGTGCTAGGGGCATTTGAGAGGCCAAATGGCATCACTTTCCACTCATATAAGCCATCATTTGTCTTAAAAGTTGTCTTCCACTCATCACCTTCCTTTATTATGATTTGATGGTGTAGACATCCAAATTTGGACACTTAATTTATCCAAATTTATCACTTTTCATCTAAACATCCTCTTATCTGAGTTAATTAAGTAATATTACTATTATTTAATTAATATCTTTAATTCTGCTAAATCCCTAAGGTATTTAATTAATAATTAAATACCTTACCCTTTTAATCTTCTTTTCATCAAATAAATTAAATAAATATTACATTTATTTAATTCCTCACATGTCATTTCATCTAATCCTAATCCATCTCCTAATCTTTCATTAGGATGTGCACATGCCTAATCCTTGATTAGGATGTGTCACATCCTCCAACTTTTGCAAGTTGGCTTTTAATCCTAATTATCCCCTAATTATCTTCTAATTACTGATTAATTAAGCCTAATCATTCTCCAAGGAATTTTTAATTCCTTTTTATTCTTCCTAGATTCCCCTCTTTTATATGTGAATTTTTAATTCACATTCCATCCTTCCAAGGCTTCTAGAACCTTGGACTTGTCACAATCTCCACATGTGACCAACCTTGGACTTGTCACAATCTCCACATGTGACCAAGTCCCACCTTTTATCCTCTAGATCCTATGAATGTGAATTTTTAATTCACATTTATATCCCCAACCACCTTTCCTTTTCCCATGTAGATTTTTGAGGAATTCCAAAATTCCTCAAATGTCTCTTTCACTCCCACTTGGGGACAAGAAATCTCTTTTTGTGGAAATCTCCTCACTCCCCAAGGTGCATGTCCTTTTCCACCTCATGTACCTTTTTGACACCTCACCTCCATCTCACATCCCCTTGTCCACTTCACCCTCCACATGTCAAGATGTGAGGGCTTGTGGGTTCTCAACCCACCATAGCCCTTCATCTTGACCTTGTTGGATCAATCTTGACCCTTGAATTCTCTAGAGAATTCAAAATCTCCTATAATTACCCCCTTCTCAAGGGCATTTTCAACACTTTGCATTTTGATAACTACATGCTGTCCACTTGAACTCTCAATCCTTTTGCCATCATTTAGCCATCTTTGTTAATCATTTGCACCTACAATCTTGCATCTTAGTCATTCAATCTATCATCTAAGGAGCACACAATCCATTCCAATCAAGGGCCAATCAAGGAGAAATCAACAGCAAGGAAGGTGATATCGTTTCTATTTTGTTTATCCATTTCCTTTCTTATTCTATCTCTCTTTTGGCTAATCTTGAGGTGTCCTTGATAGTTTGTCATTCATATTCTTAGTTAGTTTGCACATTTAGAGTAGGATAGATATCAGGGTATACATTTCTGGCACGCCTGGTGGGACCCACACATGGGTCTTGCATTTAACGTCTCTTCGAGTTAAGAATTTTGCAGGAAAAGCTCGCAGAAGTGCGGTAGCGCCCCCACAGAAGTGCGGTAGCACCCTCACAAAAGTGTGGTAGCGCCCCTACAGAAGTGCGGTAGTGCCCTCATAGAAGTGCAGTAGTGCCCCTACAGAAGTGTGGTAGCGCCCTCACAGAAGTGTGGTAGCGCTCCCACAGAAGTGCGGTAGCGCCCTGACAGAAGTGCGGTAGCACCCTGACAGAAGTGCGATAGCGCCCCGACAGAAGTGCGGTAGCGCCCTCACAGAAGTGTGGTAGCACCCCCACAGAAGTGCGGTAGCGCCCTCACAGAAGTGTAGTAGCGGCCCCACAGAAGTGCGGTAGCGCCCCTATAGAAGTGCGGTGGCGCCCCCATAGAAGTGCGGTGGCGCCCCAAAACAACACAGTTTGGAAGGTAAAATGGGCATTTTGGCTTCGTTTTTGCTCTAGTTTTTTGCGGTTTTCACGTGATAACTCTCTAACATTGTTCTGGCAAGAATATTGCTATTTTTCGCTAACGTTTTTGCAGCATATTGTGGCGAAATTTGACCAAAGGCGTAAAAGAGGACAACTAACATTTGTTTGCAGGGTCATCTACATAATCAGACTTTCAAAAATTATCTTTGTTGTTTTCAAACATAGTCTAATTAGGGGGATTAAACCTCATTGTTTGCTATGGTTGTTTACTTTTGTGTTACCCAAGGGGGCATTGATTTGTTTTCACTTTCCCCTTGCACTTCATGTGAGCCTGGGGAGTAGTTGGAAACAGTTAGTGTCTTCCTTTTAGTGGGACCTGCTTGGGGATTTCATCACCCCAAGGGACGATTCCAACCACGTGTACCGGCGGGGTATATAAAGGGGGGAGAACGAAAGTTGTACCCCAATCCAGTTGCATCAGAATTATTGAAGGCCAAATCCAGGGGTGATACCTAGATAGACGCGTGGAAGAGTTGGTCCCGGTTCTTCAAGATCTCACTGGGTTCCCGACTCATGCTTGTGACTCCGACTGTTCACGGTTGTGCCTCACGTACCGAGAGTATATCGAGGACTCCCTAGAAGCCTTGTGCATCCTAGATTAAGACTTTGCCTTGCCATACCCATAATATTAATCATAGGATTGTGCTTGCTTGAGGTGTTATCTCATGAAAAATCTATCAAATTTTTGATACTTTGGACTTGTTTTATCATTTTGTGTCCTTGCCATAGCCTTTGCCATCAAAAACCAAGCTTTGTCCCTGTAGAAACGCGGTGGTGCCCTGCGTAGAAACGCGGTAGCGCCCCATGCAGAAACGCGGTGGCACCTTGTGCAAAAACACGGTAGCGCCCTACGCAGAAACGCGGTGGCGCCCTGCGCAGAAACGCGGTAGCGCCATCCAAGCTAAAGAACACTTGTATCCGCAAGGTCTTGGATGTACTACTCATGACTCGCAATCCAAAAATGTTGGTACAACCTCTAGACGTCCTCAACGAGCCTTTTCCAAAAGAAATATTGGCTCTTCCCATCGCCCCACCGGATCATATGTGGCCATCCCTCCTCCTCTATCATATCACCTCAAAACAACCGTCCATCTTCCTCCTTCATCTGCTCCATCCATTTTGGGTCCTTACATCCCTCCATCTACCCTTTCCAATCCTCCATCTACCGTGCCCATGTTTCCTCCAGGTCCTACGTCTATTTTGGGCCCCTATATCCCAAAATCACCTCCTCCATCTCATCCTATCCATCCTTTTATCCATTCATCACCTATCCATCTCATCCATCATAAACATCCCTCTCACATACCCCATGGTCAGGATCAACAAAGGCACATACCTAAACATCCTCCATCAACACATAATCCCCATACTCCTACCCCCATCACTCCACATCATCCATCTCCTCACACCCATCCCATTGCTATTAAAAGCACTTTGGCTGTTAAAGACAATATGCATAAATCCAAGCATCCACATGAATCTATGGCTCCCCATGTCCCCTCCAAAAGACATGGTGAAGAAAAGAAAAATCTAAATATACATCAAATCCATAGGCTCCAAAGGCCCACCAAAGCAAAGATCAAAACCATGTGGATCCCAAAGAAAAAAGATGCAATGCCATCAAATGGAAAATCTATAAGAACATCCAAAGTCGCTAATCCAAAAGCTAATCGTACACTCCTTTCATCTCCTAAGTCTGTTTTGGGTCCTCATGTCCCGAAATTCACCATTATGTCTCCTCCCTTATCCCCACATTCTCCATCCATCAATCCTATTATCTTTTCACATCCACCACCACATGTGCCAATGTTGGTCCTGAACACATCTCCCCATCACATATCTACCCCATCATTCCATCCATACCCTTTGCAGCATCCCATCCATTATCCCATGTATCTCCCCTCTCAAATCCCCCTAATTCATCCTCTTGCATAATCCATTTATCCTCGTAAGGTTGTACCAACATCCAATAGTCGGTTCAACATGGGCTCTTAACACCTTGATCCTTATCACATGTCCTTACCCATCTCCTTCTGATGACGCCAAAAAAGTCAAAAAAGTCAAAAAAAGTCAAAAAAGTCAAAAAAAAAGAGAAAATAGTAAAGAGAAATAATCCATCCAATGGTGAAAACTTGGCAAACAAGCACTTTGGATAAGTACCATGATGAAAACCTGGCAAACAGGCGTCATGCGTACATCCCCATCTGCACTTGGGGGCAACTTCCTGACATGCATTCCCTCCATCTGCTATGCTTCTAGCTATGCACCCGTCTTCCTGTTATTCGTCCTCTTCATAAATCCCTCCATCCCTCCTATTTTCCGCATCCTACCATCATATCCCATTTCCTCCATCCTTCTTGTGATCTTGATCAAAATTGGGGCACCTATCCATGCATGCTTTGCACACTTATTGGTATACACTCCCTTCATCCATGCTCTATCATATTCCTTAGTCACCCATCCTATCCTCCTTCAGTTATCTCCTTTATCTTATCATCCACTTGTCTTACGCCCCTCATGCCTCATCATATATGACATATCTAGAGTGGGGGCATGTGCTTCCTTTGTGACATAGTCCTTGGAGAAATCATCTATCATAACAGCATCCCTTCCATCTGCCCATCCTTGTCTTCGTATCCCTCTATCCTAGCATCCCTTTCATCTCCCAATCATATCCATCTATCATAGCATCCCTTCCATCTCCCCATCTACCCTAGCACCCCTTCCATCTCTCCATCTATCCTAGCATCCCTTTCATCTCCCAATCCTTATATTCCTATCCATCCAAACAATCCCTCCCATCCCCATCCCTATATCTCTATCCATTCTATCCTCTTTGTCCTCATCCCATCTCACAATCCCTTGTCATTGGTATCTGGCTATAGACCTCCCCCCATGCAACCCAATGTCATTTATCTACTCGTCATCACTCCTATTTCTCTTGCACATCTTTCCAATCCCTATCACTTTTCATCACTCATCTCATCCTTTCAAGTCATTTTAACGATTTGGATAACTATCTCAGCCCTGAGCTTTATGTGATCATCATCATCCTATCCAATCCACTAGGTCTATCCTATCTTGTTGTATTGGTCCCACCTTTTTATCCACTTGTCCTATCATCTTATCATCCTTTATCCATTGTTTGCCTTTGGTCTTGTTGAACTACGTTGCCCCTGCGCTTTCACGTAGGCAAGGTTGATCATTTGATCTACCCCCGGGGTTCCATCATCGATCTTCATTGTCCACTTTGGTCCTCTATCGTCTATCATCGGTCTTTCTCCTTTTTCCATCCTATCTTTACCATCCATCAAGGTCTCCATCTTGGTCAGTCGTCCACCTTTCACTGAACTACGAGGGCTCTGCGACTTTCACATAGGCAAGGCTAATCTTTGATCGGCCCCCGAGCCCCTAGGTCTTTAGGTTTTGTCAGTCCCATGTCTTGTCTTCCTTGTGTCGTGCCATCAAGCTATGCCCTTATCTAGCTGATTCTTAACAAACGAGATCCACTTGTATCATGAGATCCAATCGATTTTGAACATCCCACGTCATAACGATCTTTTAATATCCATCATCTTTGGTCTCAACAGGATGTATCCTTCCTAACAGACCTCATCAATCCCATCTATCCCCTTGATCCTATGGCAAAGGACATTTGAAAGTGATTGCGATCTTTTGATGTTTTGGCTTTTGTTTATCATTGGAGCTCCCTATCATCACTTGTCAAGGCCGCCATAATCCATCATATTATGGTGTGTTTTGATTGGTCAACATAGGGGCATATCTTGATCTTTTTATGTCTATTTGTGTCTTCTTGGTTGTCCCACTTAGTACCCACCAAGATCCCCGAGGTCTTGTGTTATGTCAGCATCCTTTTCTGCTTGAAGTTATCTCAATACCTGGCCCGACCAAGGTCTTTGTGACTTTGGGGTGTTGGGATAGCCTTTTTGTCTATGTTTGTTTTATGCATTAGACACTAATTCACCTTGGTTCTTCATACCCTGGTGTCTTGTGTTTGATGCTATAGCAAAAACCAGTGCTCCAAAGATGATAAATTGCATTTAGAATTGCATCTCATTCTCCATTCTATCGTCTTGCATGTATCCCCCCATCCATTCATCATTCATCCTTCATCCTTATCTCTATCCAATCTCCATCCATTCCACTTAGCCCGAATCATCTAATCATATCTTTGGTCTACTTCTCAGTCTTGTTACCAGCCTTGACCCATCATCATCATCATCCATTAGTATCCTTCCCTATCCCTTTGGTGTTGTTTTGGGATGTATCCTTCCCTCATCAACAACACTTTCATCCTCATCATCGGGAGGTATTCTTCCCTATCCCTTTGGTGTTGTTTTGGGATGTATCCTTCCCTCATCAACAACACTTTCATCATCATCGGGAGGTATTCATCCCTATCCTTTAGTGGTGTTTTGGGATGTATCCTTCCCTCATCAATACTACTCAGTGGGATGTATCCTTCCCTATCCTCGTGTTGTTTCAGGATCCTTCATTCCCTCATTGCCAACACTCCATCCATTATCAACCCACTTTGGCTTGTACCTTGACTGGGGCAACATCACCTTTTGAAATCCATTTGTGCTTCATCCATCTCCATATCACTTACTCTCTTCCCCATCACCTTGCATCATCTTCCTCATCTCCCCTTGCATCACATCATCTATTTCGAGAGCACACACATGTTCTCTTCAACCCGCATGTCCTCTCGAGGGGGCATCCTTCATCCCTAATTTTCATCATTTTCTTTTTCCCTTCCTAGTCACTCCTTTGGATGACTGGGGAATCTTTTCCAATCTAACCATCTTCTTCTAGGTTCTATATTTTAATATTCTTTGAAATGATGCTACTTTGTAACACCATCTCAAAGAGGGGAAAAATAGACATCCAAATTTGGAACACTTAATTTATCCAAATTTATCACTTTTCGTCTAAACATCCTCTTATCCGAGTTAATTAAGTAATATTACTATTATTTAATTAATATCTTTAATTCTGCTAAATCTCCTAAGGTATTTAATTAATAATTAAATACCTTACCCTCCTTAATCCTCTTTTCATCAAATAAATTAAATAAATATTACATTTATTTAATTCCTCACATGTCATTTTCATCTAATCCTAATCCATTTCCTAATTTCTTCATTAGGGATGTGCACATGCCTAATCCTTGATTAGGATGTGTCACATCCTCCAACTTTTGCAAGTTGGTTTCTAATCCTTATTTATTCTTCTAATTATTGATTAATTAAGCCTAATCATTCTCCAAGGAATTTTTAATTCCTTTTTATTCTTCCTAGATTCCCCTCTTTTATATGTGAATTTTTAATTCACATTCCATCCTTCCAAGGCTTCTAGAACCTTGGACTTGTCACAATCTCCACATGTGACCAAGTCCCACCTTTTTGGAGCCCACCTTTTATCCTCTAGATCATCCTATGAGTGTGAATTTTTAATTCACATTTATATCCCCAACCACCTTTCCTTTTCCCATGTAGATTTTTGAGGAATTCCAAAATTCCTCAAAAGTCCCTTTCACTCCCACTTGGGGACAAGAAATCCCTTTTTGTGGAAATCTCCTCACTCCCCAAGGTGCATGTCATTTTCCACCTCATGTACCTTTTTGACAACTCATTTCCATCTCATCCCCCCTTGGCCACTTCACCCTCCACATGTCAAGATGTGAGGGCTTGTGGGTTCTCAACCCACCATGGCCCTTCATCTTGGCCTTGTTGGATGCATCTTGACCGTTGAATTCTCTAGAGAATTCAAATTCTTCTATAAATACCCCCTCCTCAAGGGCATTTTCAACACTTCTTCATTTGAGCAACCTTATGCTGCTAATTTTCCTTCTCAAACACTTTGCATTTTGATACCTACATGCTGTCCACTTGAACTCTCAATCCTTTTGCCATCATTTAGCCATCTTTGTTAATCATTTGCACCTACAATCTTGCATCTTAGTCATTCAATCTATCATCTAAGGAGCACACAATCCATTCCAATCAAGGGCCAATCAAGGAGAAATCAACAGCAAGGAAGGTGATATCGTTTCTATTTTGTTTATCCATTTCCTTTCTTATTCTATCTCTCTTTTGGCTAATCTTGAGGTGTCCTTGATAGTTTGTCATTCATATTCTTAGTTAGTTTGCACATTTAGAGTAGGATAGATATCAGGGTATACAGATGGTAGCCACTCTTGAGGTCCAACTTAGTGAAATATTGTGCTCCTCCAAGGCAATCCATTAAATCTTCAATTCTAGGTATTGGAAACCTATACATAATGGCGATCCTATTAATTGCTCTAGAATTAGTACAAAGTCTCCACTTACCTCCTTTCTTAGTTGCTAAGACAACTGAGACTGCACAAGGGCTGATGCTCTTTAGAATTAGACCTTGATTCAACAATTCTTCCACTTGCCTTGCCACCTCTTGGTTTTGCTCAAGTGTAAGCTTGTATGCTACTTTATTAGGCAATGAGGCTCCAGGTATGAAGTCAATTTGATGACTTATTTCTCTCTTTGGTGGTAGAGTTGCTAGTGTACCATCACTCACTATGCTCTTGTACTTATCAAGCAACCTTTGGACTGCTTCTGGTAAGACTGTCCTTTCAACATTTTCCTCCTCTTTGGACTGCATTAAAACCACATATCCTTCATTCCCTTGGTGTAGATCCTTAATGAACTCCTTGCCACTGCTCAACATGATGTTAGGTACCTTTGACTGTCCCTCATCTTCTTCTAATAATGACTGCAACTTGAAAGTTCTTCCATCCTTCTTGAATTCAATGGTGTTCTCCTTCCCATGATATATAGCACCCCTGTCATATTGCCATGGCCTGCCAAGCAGAAGATGGCATGCATCCATGGGTAGTACATCACAAACCAACTTGTCTTTATACCCTCCAATTGAAAATTCCACTGTTACCTGCTCATTCACTAGAACACTCTACCCTTTGTTCAACCATGTGACTTTGTAAGGGTTAGTGTGGGGTTTGGTTTCCAATTTCAACTTTTTTACTGCCTCCTCAGAGATGATATTATCTATAGAACCAAAATCTACAATGACCTTGCATACCTTTCCAAATATCTTGCACCTTGCTCTAAACAAAGCTCTCCTTTGCTTGGGTTCTTCTTTGACCGGTTGTCTGATCAAAACCCTGTTAAACATCAGATTTTCTCCTACTTCTGATTCTATATGACTGATCTCAGATTCCTTAAGACTCATGATGTCCTCTTTTGCATAAGTCACTCTTTTCTCATTGCTAGAAGAGGATGCTTTCTCTGGGCACCTATAAGCAGGGTGACCTAGCTGGTTACAATGATAACACTTTATGTTTGCAAAGTAAGAATTACTCCTACCTACTCCTCTTCCTCTGTTTGAACCTCCTTGAGGTCCTCTTCCTTTGTTAAATCCTCCTCTTGAAGATGTTTCACCTCCATGCTCAGTGAGCTTGGATTCTCCTTCGTTCCTTTGATCATTACCTCTACCTTGGTAACCACCACGCTGTCCTCTTTGATCTCTGCCTTTACCTCTGCCTTCTGAAGACTGATCATGCTTTCTTTTGTTCCTTTCCTCAATCTTTATGGCCAACTGATAGCATTGGTGCACTATCTTGGGACTTAGTAAATCCATCTCTTCCTGAATGTTCCACTTCAAGCCATTAAGGTACCTAGCCACTTTTAGGCTCTCATCCTCTGTCACATTTGATCCCAAACAAAGCTTCTGAAACTCTTCAATATAGGTGTTGACATCTTGTTCTTTCTGCCTTAGGCTCTGCCTCTTCTTGTGTAGTTGGATCTCATAATCATCTGCTATATAGGCTTCCTTCACCTTAGCAACCATTCCTTTCCAAGTTGATATGGGTTGTTTGCCTTCTTTCTCCCTTTTAGTCTGAACAAATATCCACCATGTCAAGGCAAATCCTCTGAACCTTGATTTAGCTACCTTCACCTTCTGTGCTTCAGTGACTCCATCACATTCAAAGTGGTTCTCCATGCCATCTATCCAATCCATGACCAAATCAGGATCCATCTTTCCACTGAATAGTGGTATGCCCTCAAGTCCTTTTCCACTCAAGGCTTTCAATGCCTTCAAGAAAGGCTCCTCCTCTAGAACAGGGTTAGATTCAAGGACCTTGTCTTCCTTTGCAACCTCTTCTTCCTTTGGCACCATTCCTTCCAACCTTGCATTGTTCAATGCTTTCTCCAGTTGCTCTATTCTTTCTTTTAAGGACTTGTTGTCCTCTTCCTGTTCTTCAACCTTCTTGGATAATTGTGCATTTGTCACCATGGTGGGAGTTTCACTTGATTCAACTTCTGACATATAAGTTGTTTGCCCAAATCTTTAACTACGCTTTGATACCAATCTAATAGGGACAGGGCTGGATTGAGTCAATCACTGGCTTAATGCTTTAAGTTCTTTCCTTGAGAACTCCTAAGGGATCTTTTTCACCCTGACCTATAAGTCCTATTCCTGGTAATAGAACCCCTGGTCTTACTGGCCAACCTTGCTATCATTGACAATGCTTTAACCAAGCAATTCTTAGTGCTTTTACTCACATTCACCATCTAGCCCTTAATACACTTAAAGACTAACCATTCTCAAATGCTTCCTAACCTTGTTACAGGGGTGTGTGATACCTTCCAAGGCTTCCAAAATCATCTTCTATAGGTGCTTAAACAATCACCAAACTTCAACTCTCCATCGTTTTCACAAAATCCTTGTTTTAGGGTTTGGGTAGGGCTACAAGCCTTGAGCCCTTTTAGGCCTCCTCACACAAGAGAATTGGTTAGAACTCCTCTCCTTCAACTGGTTAGGCCACACTCCCTTTTGACACCCTGGTTCAAATTCCAAACACTAAAATATTTTTAAGGTTTGGGTCCCTCTCTGTCCGTACATGGGCAAAACTCAGACCTTTCAAGAAACTAGGGTTTTAAGACCATTACTTGGTCTGTTTTGCTCTTTCCAAACTTCAGTTGAGCAATCAAGGACTCTACCTTTGTGACAACCTTTAAGAAGGTTCCTGCAACCACTACACATGTTGCTTTAACAAAGATTCTTCACCCCTGCCACGTTAGAACTGACATTTTACTATCTTTCCCTAACCGGGTACTAACCAACTCGCCTAAGGAAAGATTTTTAGCATGCTTCCTTGCCCACTACAAACTTATACTCCTACAATATGTATAATTAAGGAGCTTAGGCTTACTTCCAGAAAATCCATACTTCTTGGTACGGCGTGGAAGCGGGCTAAAACTCCATTCTCACACAAATTACCAGTCAGGGCAGCAACTCAAAGAAAACACATAAATTACTCTAACTCTTGAAAGCGACTGAAACAAAAAAATATTGGACCAAAGAAAACACAAGAACTTAACTACATCCTACTCTATCTAGGATATTTCTTTTCTCAATCCATTTTGTTGCTGTCACAGTAAAAAGAAAGGTAAACACAGAAAAATGCACACTAAATTCACTATTTTCTGATTTTTCTCATTAAACTTCAACACTCCATAGCATCCAACCTTCTTCAAAGGTTGAGAGCTTCCTTTTACAATGCTAAGAAATAGTTAGGTTTTCTGTTTCGAGCTCAAGAATGAGCAAAAGTTGAGTGTTTGAAAACACATTGTGTTTTTCTAACCTTTTACAAGGTTGGCCATCTAGACACATTAGGACTTTAAAAACCCATCCATGCCTACCACCTTCCGACCCATTTATGAGAAAAGATCAAGTTTATTCCCACTTCACCAAATGCTAAATCAAAAATGGTCAAATGGCCAACATGACCAAAGACCAAGACAAACAAAAAAAAAAAAACTTCAAGCAAAACTTCAAGGGAACCTAGTATTTTCCCAGGTGCTCCTGCACCAATTGAAATCAACATTTTCACCATATATTCACTTGTTAGAAGCTATAGCAACTAAACCATTCAGAATAATTTGAAGATTATGCAAACTAGTAATTTTTGAGATTTTATCTGTAGATCATAAATATATTTTAAAAAATAATTTATGGGTTTTCTATGTAAATTTTAATAACTTATTTTTTATAGTTAATAGTATTGTTAAAAAGTGATGCTACTTTAGTAAAGAATAATTCTTTTGTAGAAAGGATAAGATTATAAAATTAAAAACTTTTATTTGTAACACCAATATCTAGTGCACACATATTTTTTCATATTTTTTTAATAATTTTTTGAAGTGAGATTATTGATAATTCATACATAGGTTACTTCAATAATACATAAAAAAATTTGTATCCATCTGAATTAACATTTTATTTTTTGTTGAAATAAGAACATCAATACCTAGTGAACATACATTTTTTAATTTTTTAAATTATATTTTAATATTTTTCCATGTGTGTGGGACAAAGACCTTGATAATTGTTGAAAAACCTATCTTCACTAGAAAATAGAAAAATAATATAATAGGGTATGTGCAGGATCATGATGGGCCAAAAAGTGGCAATATGATGGGTATGAGGCTGACGAATTTTTTTTTACCCAAAATTGATGAAATGAAAAGGGTTTTTAAAGGAGATTCTTAGCTTTCCACCAATAAAAATTATGCTTTACTTTGAATTTAATTAATAATTATTATTCATTTTCTATTTAAATTATGACTAAAGTCCTAAATTTTTTAATTTTTTTTTGGTAGCCCAGTGGTATCCCTGCGACTCAGCCCAGCGAGCTCCACCACCCCTTGCCCTGGTCTTACTTTTAATGCTAGGTTTTGGGGGGTAGAGGAGGCGAGTTGAGGCGAGACCAGTCCATTGGAGATGATAGCCCAGGGCCACCCGAAGCTGCCACCACTTGATTTCGGCCAGCGTGAATTGAACCTTGGACCTACATGGGACAAACCCAAAGCCTTAGCCCAACCATGCCAACTGTTCGGCCTGCGGGGTTGCCCCCATGACTAAAGTCCTAATTGATAGGTTGATTTAAAAACATCTATAACTTTCAAACGATATCACATTTTTTGAATCTAAAACATGCATCACATTCTATACTTCGCATACTATAGGATTAAAAAAAATTGAAGTTCATGAAGTTTTGACCAAGTTAAGGTGGTCAGACATACTGGTTTTTATAATTTAAAAATGTTGTAATAAAAAATTCATAATTAATTATTTACTTGGAGAAAAATTACAAAAAATATGCATCACATCAGGACATGAGTCCTCTACTTATATCTAAAATATTATAAAAAAATATTATCATTTTATTGTGGTTAGGATGGTCAGACAGACACCTACTTATTGTTTCCCTAAAATTTAAGTACCATTGCATTGCAATTTCAAATTTTCACCAAATAGATTGTAATGCCCCCACGTGACAGTTGTTTTGGACTTGTGTGTGAGTTTCTGTGTGTGCTTCATTAATCCCTATGTTATTTGATTGTGTGGAAAATATAATATGCCAGTAATCATGTTTAAATAATAAATTTAAATCATAAGTGATTTGCAAAGTTATTTAAAATATGATTAGAAATTAAAGTAATAATCAATTAAATTAAATAAATTAGTTTTATTAAATAATAAGTAAAGAGTTATTAATAAATAAATAAACTATTTGTTTTGTAAAAGTATTCTTTAATGATATTCGATAATAATTAATAATTCATTAGTTGTTCAAAGATCATTATTATAATAAGGAATTTAAATAGTAGGAAGCTGAAGTGTTTTAATGAAAGGAAAGCAATTGGAAAATGGAAGTGAATAGATTATTAATTAAATAAATCGTGATAAGATTTTGGGGAAGTGTAAAAGGCAAGAGAAGCTGGAAAGAAAAGGCACCTTTTGAGCATTTGGTAGTCGAAGAGTATTGGGAATTTGGCAAAATAAATTTATCTTTGGGGGGGAAAGTCAGGAGGATCCTGCACGAGAAAGGCTTGCACAAAGAAGATTGGAACCCCACGAGCAGCCAAGCGTAGATTCAGGCCTGAATGGAATTGCGAAAGGAGAAATATGAAGGTGTGAATATCTTAAGCTTTATGCTATGTTCTGGTTAAAATCAGTTGTCATCTTTCCTGCCTGAACCTTATCCTTCTTTTCAGTTCTCTCTCCCACGCACTTGAAGTTTATAGGAACTTTAAATATTTAAATAATTTCTCTGGTAAGAAGTTAAAAGATTTAAATAATCTGCTCGTTTCTTCTGACAATCTATCGCAGTTGCAACACTTGAGCAATAAAATAAATAATAATGCAAGTAGATGGCAATAATTCCAAATTCATGTATTCACTTTCTAAAATACTTGGAAACCTATCCTTGTGCGGCATCTAGAGTTGAAACATTGTATAGAATTTAACAGTCTCTCAGAAATCTTTGATCACCTTTCACAGCTGCAACTTTTCGTCTTGCAAAAGTGTAGACAATTTAATAATCTCTTTGGTTTCATTGTTAACCTGTCACAGCAACTCACTTGATCATGGTAGGGTGTATAGATTTAAATAAACTCACTAATTTTATTATCAATTCCCAATGTTATCCGCAAGGCTGTGGCTTCTCATGTTTTTGCAACCGTAACCATCTCAAACTTGGAGGAAGCTTGGTTCGTGTGTCTTCTTTGATGTCGTCAATGAGCAGATTGTTCAAGTGAAGAAATTGAGGACCAATGAGCAGATTATTTAATTCTCTTGGTCTGCTCAATGTCTCACGCATTTTCCAATTACCTCCGTTCAGTCGACGCTGAGAGAAATTGATGTTATTGGATGCAGTGTTTAGATGAGCTCCTTCGCATAGTCTGGTAATCTAAATTTATTTAATCTCCTTGATACTGTTGGCAACCTTTCTCTGCTGCAGCATTTATACTTAGGAGAGTGTTCAAATTTAAATAACCTCCCTGAAACCATTGGCGACCCATCTCAGCTGCAACGTCAAAAAAAAATTCTTTTTCTGATATTCTTGGCAATCTGTCACTGTTGCAGCATTTAGAATTGAGGCGTTGTACAGATTTAAATAGCCTCCCTGGAACCATTGCCCCTTTTTCAGTTGCAAATTTTAGACTTGCATGGGTGTAGTAAATTAAATATTTTCTCTGTTTTTTTTTTCTTTGTCAACCTGTCTCTGCTGCGGTACTTGACCTTAATAGGAAGTTTAAAAGTTTAAATATTTTCCCTTATATCATTGTCAACCCGTCTCTCTCATCTTCATCTGCCAACCCATTTTTTTTCTTCTATATCTTTGCATAGATATCTTGTTTTCACCTCTGTCATTGCCTTCGAAATTCTTTGGCTCGCCATCATGCATTTAGGGTAGTCTGCTTTATTCTTTTGGTCAACTAATAGCTTCACTGCATGGTCTGCGCAAAAACAAAGTCCTTAAAAAGTTTAGCTTTAAATTTCCTTCGTAGCTTATTAAGTTCTCTCCCTTTTCTTTGATCTTATAAAGGATGGCTTTATAATAAAGTAGAAAGTTAAGATGGAATTTTGGTTTTGTTTTTAGATTTTATTTCTTTTAATAATTATAGAAGTTACTTTAAATTAGGAAAAAGTAAATTGTGTTATTTATTTATGTTCTTTTAAAACTAAAATATAATAAAATAATTTGGGATATTCGAATATGGAAATGTAAGTAAATAGGAGAAAATTAAATTATTATTGTGTTTAACTAATTGGAAAGATAAAGTGTAATAAACGTTCTTGGAAATTTATCAATTGGATTGTATTAGTTAATTAAAGGTTGAATATCTTTCGTGAGTCCATTCCAATGTAGTTTCCTCTTGAGTTGATTTGATTTTTGAGGGGATCTTTATATGTTCTAAATGGTGTTGATAATAAGTTATTGTTATATAGATGTATACATAGGTTGAATTATAGTGTTAGAAATAGAATAACTTGTGCTTTATAATTATGCGGTAAGGTAGATAAACATAGTTGAAATTAAATTAGAAAAAAGAGAATAAATTAAATTTTTATGTAGTTAAGTTGGAGAGTTATATAGAGGGAGATTTCTTTATGTCATATTTTTGATAATTTGTGTAAATATTGATAGATTAGTTTATTCTTAATTTGGTTAGTTCCAAGTAGAATAGTTAAATTGGAAATATTGGAAAAGTGGAGTTTTGCATTATGTAAGTAAAATTATGTGAACTTCTAAATGTTGATCTCTCTTAGTGATTGATCTTTAAAATAATGTTCTTTATAGATTGTTTCAAGTTACTTCTTATTGGATGAATGGATATCTTGTATTTGAATGTGTGGTTTTATGGATTGTGTGATAGATCCTTTCGATGTGACTTTTCGTGAGTTGATTTTGAGTTGGAGATTTCTCTCATTTAATTTATGTTGCTATTCGTTGGGAACCCATATGTTTTCTTTTGTTCTTTACCCTAAGTGGTAAATCGGTTAATGTTATCATTGTCATGATTGATGGTTCTATTTTGAAAAGTTCTTTGAGTTATGGGTATTCTGAGAGGAGAAAATAGAGGTTTCCCTTGGATTTCCGATTTAGTCTGTATTGAAGTTGTTGATGTTGTTTGAATGGAGTTGTTGATCTTATTTTGGTTTATGCACTCATTACATTTGTATTGAGAATGGTTCTTGTGGCCTTGCAATTATTGTTGTCAGTTCTTTCATGTGGAATTTTTGAGAATCTTCCAGAGGTTTGAGATGATTAACATTTGATGTTCTCTCTTTTTATGTGGCAAGTGTTTTGGTATCAGGGTTTTGAAAGGGTTGTACGAGAATTGTTGAGACTCTGATGTTGTACTTGTTAGTGAGATGGGTAATGCCTCGCATGCTTTTATGTTATGATTCTTTGTTCGAATTATGATGGTACAACCCTTGATTTATTTTTTTATGTTGTGGGGTCTCTAGGGAGAGTGGCTCCTCGTGGGGGCTGGCGCCCCATTTAAGGGGAAGAGCACAGGAGAACCCACGAGTGAGTTGGTAAACAAGTGAAAACCTAATAAATAACTTAGGAGGGTTGGGTAGTAATATCATTATAAGATTTAAAATATGGATACCTCATCTTCATTAGTGCTTTCGCAGACTAATGGAAGGCTGAGAAGGCCGTGGTTGGCAAGGTCGTGACCTCGTCCTCACGAGAGGTTTACAGCTCCGCATGAGCTACCCTATGGTGTCGGCGCCTCAAGTAGGAGGAAGGGCCAGGAGATCCATAGATGGGGGCCGGCGCCTCAGTTTGGAGGAAGGGCCAGGAGAACCCATGTAGGCTATGCGATGACACTCTCCCCTGGTTGCCCATGTGTTTTTCTTTATTGTGTTCCTCTGGAAGTAGGTTATGGGAGTTGGTTTAGATTGTTGTATGAATTGATTTAAAATTGATTATTGTTTTAATACATCTTTAGTATACCTTGTGGTCTTGTATGATCTCATTTATATTTGATTTGTAATCTTAGGGTATTGTGTTATGATGTTATTGTATTATTGCAATTTGGGATCGTATTATGTTTATTAGTTCAGTTTGTTTTGGAAGTATTTCATGATCATCCTTTGATTACTTGTTTACTGGTCATTGCTTTGATGAGATTTATGACTTTAAGTTATTATGATGACTCTTGGATGTTGTGGATTATGTCTTTGCAATTCTTGAGTTTCATGATTCTTTTGTATGTCGTTGAGTCCTGTGGTTCCGTGTTTGGATGTCCTTGGTTGAGGACTCTTTCTTGTTAGCTCCTAGCATGGGGAGTGGGTCTTCGGACTCACATGGTCGGGTGGAACGTGCTAAGCACCCCATTGGGTCCCCAGTCGAGGATCGAGAGGTGCGGATTGATGCTGTTGCAGTGACTCCAGAGTTGTATCTGTCTTGGAGCTAGTTATGATTCTATGTATTCATCTGTTTATTTGTATTATGTTATCTTATGTATGGTTTCCATTTATGATTGGAAACACTTTTGTATCATTGTACCTTTAGAACTTTGTACTGTAATGTAATGTTAACTCGGTGCGGTTATTGGCCATGGCAATTGTAATTCAATGTGTTAAGTTAATTATGCATATGTTGTATTCGTGTACTTAGATGGTTTCTTTTCAATGCTTTATCTTGTATGTGTTATATTTGTTAATATTTACTTTGTTGATGTTTATATCTTTGGATTTTATTCTTTATTGTCATTGTGTGGATCTCAGTCTCGTAATGACTCTTCGTGTACCCCAAGGGATGTATGTGTTAGTGAATCTGTTTAAATGAAATTCATGTTATGACTTAATGTGTATTTCATGTATGTTATGTTTACTTTAAAAAAAAAAAAATGTGTAGTAATTATTGTTTATTTTTTTCCTTTGGGGTTCGCACGACGGGGCGTTACATAGATTTAAAAATAAATCAAATAAACCTAGTAGTTTAGAAACTACATTCAATTTTCTACAAATTCTATTCTTACATATTTTTGAAAAAATATAGATAACTTATTCAATTTTTTATAGCAAGTTGCCTAACTCTGATTTTTCTGAATTTTTTGTCACTTAAGGGCTTGTTTTTTCCATGATGATCCTACACATACCCAATAATCAAATCAAATATATTCAAAATTATACTTGTTGGAAAGATTATTTTGAGTGTTATAATATTAAAAAAATATCTTTTCTATTTGATTCCATTTGGAGGTCCAACTAGAGGTTTGAAACTTTTTTTTTTGAAAAAAGTCTACAACCTAAGGTGGAAAGGTCATTTTTAGGACCTTTGAATGAAATCATGTCCTTTCCATGATAAAAAATGAAAGGAAATACCTTCAAATGAAATACTATTGTTCGAAGAAATACCTTTGATCGTATACACATTTGTTTGAAGAAATACCTTCAAACTCAAAGGTATTATGAACCTTTTTTTCCTCATACGACTTGAAAAAACTAATGTACCAAGTTTGGGTCTCATTATTGTGGTCTTACCCCACTACTAGTAAGAACACATTCATGTTAGATCTTCCATACAAGGGTATGAATCTAATATTAATATTGAGATTCATACCATATATGCCACATCTACTTAATCATTTCAAAATCTAACATTCATAAAATTTGAACCCTTAATAGTTAAGTTCAATAAACGATGATGAAATCATCAAAATTATTTTGAGTCATACTCATCATGGAAATTACCATTTTTTGAGTTGTTAGGAAGAGATAATATATAAAAAAAGAAAAATTCTAGATATTTTTTCTTAACTCCAACTTTAGTTTCCATAATTGAATGCACATCTAATGAGGATCATTTATTATGAATACAAGGTGAATGATGTAAGTATAGTAACCTTTTCTTCTCAAGATGATACTTCCCTCTCTCATGATGATAGCCTTTACTACAATAAAAATAAATTTCCCTCTTAAGATGATCCTTGACTCTTGAATCTATATCTTTCTAAAGAGTTACCTATAGGTGTATCTAGTAGCTTGATTATAAGGATCTAATTGGAAGTACAACTTCCCACCATTTTTTTTAGTGAATCTTTGAACTAAATAAGAGTTTCACACACTTTCTTGAATGGAAGCTTAGTAAGTATTTCAATAAGAGATATTATTTTCCAACAATCAACAAGATGAATATTATACAATTGATATTATAAGTGGTTAATTTTAGAGGTTTCAAAATAATCAAATAGGCTATTGAACCATTCTCATAATTTGGTAGGAATACTTTTTTCAATGCAATGGTACATGAATTAATCACAAACAAGATAAGTGAAAATACTTCATATTTTCTCTATTTTATTCCACTTTTAATTTCAAAGATAATACTTATTTGGTTGAATTAATATCATTGATTTACATCGACAAGTCATAGTTAATGAGAAATTCTCCAATCTATATATTTTATGATACACATTAGAGCCTTGAAGTTTCTCTAGGAAGAAGTTTGATTTCATCTTCTCTATAAATTTTGATAAGAAATTAGTAGTTAATAGCTACAACAATTTTAAGATATCAACAAAAAATTGCAATAAAAAATTTAGGCAAAAAACACTTTAAAAGTGAACTTGATGGTCCCAAAAAATATTGGTTCCAAACTAATAGAATTGCTAAAAAATAGTCTATGATGGCTAAATGGGTATCAAATTTTAAGATTAAAAAAAAAATCTCTTAAATGAACAAATTTTGTTTTGAACAAAACCCCTACTATGGTTTTGTGAAATTTATATACTTGTAAGAATATTTTCCTTATTAGACCACATGTATAGCGGAATTCTTACAAATTGATGTGGAAGTGTCTTCAGATCTTGAAATTATAACTTTTTTTCCTTATTTGAACTAAAATCTTAGTCCCTACTTTAATAAAATGAAGAAATTATGAAGATTATTGTAGAATTATTGACCCTTAGAACCAAAAGAAATGAATCCATGGAAGTATGACACACAAGAACACGACACAAAAATTTGTGTTTGGTACATATATTCTAAAAAAAACATTTTGAATATAATGGAATGGAATGAGATACATTAGTAAGTGTATATTCTCACAGACTAATTCATTGAAAAATAAGAAGCTAATACTCTTAAACTTATATTGCATAATGCACAAGGTGTCCAAGGTTATGTGGACCACAAATAAATATATATAAATAGGTTCCACTTAGAAGAAGATATAAGTTAAAATTATACATTGCAATAAGGAAATACTTAAAAGATTAAATTCTCATTTTAAAAAAAAATTCAAGTGACATAGAAAGTAAGGATGGGGATTCATATTTATTATTATGATATTGACTATCTAAGTATGTGGATCATTTTTTTGTTTATATGAGTTATGATGAAAGAACAATTTTGCATATGTGTTTATTATATGATTTTGTCCAATACAAGATTAATGGGGGTATTTGTGTGTATGTGGCAATACAGATAATCATTTCTGGTTAGGATTCTTTTCAATCTACATGAACAAATATTTATGAAACGTAGGAGATAAGACAGCAAGTGGAATACAATTCAATTTAGTATCTACAAATGTCACTTTTCTTCTTCTGTTTACCAAACGCTCCTCACTGTCTCTCAAGGAATCTTATAAAAAGTGCAAATGTTGTACTCCATGAGGGGATAGCTCAGTTGGGAGAGCGTCAGACTGAAGATCTGAAGGTCGCGTGTTCGATCCACGCTCACCGCATAAATACCTTACTGATGTTATTGATTAAATTTGTCAAGATTTTTAATGTTGTAGTAAGTTGGGCGAGGGCCAGATTGACTGTTATTTGAAGGTGTTTTTCCTTTAACTTGTTTAGTCAACAAAGTACAAACGACGATGTTAATTAAGGGTTATATTAGTCACAAATTGGCTATACATATCCCAATTCAATAAATGGGTTTACAACATGCCACTCCTCCCTCTTTTAGAGAACATTTTTTTTTTTTTATGTTGTTCAATTGTATATGTTTCTACTTAACATCTTCATTTTTTATTATCTAACATAGAATTTTTTTTTAATTCAATGAGATATTTTATGATTGTTCTAATCTTCAATTTGTTTGTTCATTTCTAGAAAATTAACTCAAGCTTCAAGATGGGTCTTCCCTCCTCTTCTACCAATTCAATAAATGGGTTGACAACATGCCACTCCTTCATTTTTGATGTTGATCAATTGAATATACTTCTACTTAACATCTTCATTTGTTTGTTCATTTCTAAAAATGTAACTCAAGCTCCGAAATAGGCCTTCCCTCCTCATCTACCTCAAATAGCACTACTTGTGTTAAATTTTTACACTAATTAGCTTGCCATTTACTTTTATTTTGTGTCTTTCAATTGTTCTCCCTGAGAGTGGAGAGTGCCTCTCATTGGTATTTAATGTATTATTCCACTGCTCTAATTTTTAAGTGTACCTTCAAAGAAGAGGTGAAGGATTGTAGATGGTACCTTAGCATTGATTGAGTGGCTTGATCAAGATATCTTTTGGGATGCAATCCTTTTGACCTATCCCTCAAAATAGATTGTGTATTTAGTGATGTAAGAAGTTTTCCAAGGCTACTACAATTCTAATGATAATAATTGAACCAAACCCCTATCTACCCCCTTGTTAAGAATCATTTGAATTTGGTGGGAGGTTACCATCTAAGGATACTTTGTATGCAACCCCCTTAGTTAAATTGTTTTCCTCTTTGAGTGAAAATGATGAAAATTCCTAGAAGTTCATCTCAAATTCTCTTAAGGTAGTGAGCCATTGGAACCCCCAAAATAATGTCTACTTTAACCATGGGGATAGAAAATACAATATGAAGGCATGTATTCTTCCATGGTGGTTTTAATAGTGTGACATTTTTTGAACAACTAACTATACCTCCATCTACAACCATAACCTAAAGTTCTTGGATTGGGTAAAATAAATAGTTCAATTATGTTGCCAACTTATAAGTAATGAAATTATGAGTACTCTATCAATTAATCAATTGTTACCTTATTTTATTTAAACAAACCCAATACCTTAAAGGTTTACATGGTGCTAATGAATGATAAGGAAATAATAGTTGATTGGACATCTTCTAAGTCTCCACAACCACTACTACCTTTTCTTCATCATAGGTTCCCTCAATAAATAATAATTTCTTCTCACCATACTTATATACTCCACTAGCTTTTTTCCAATTTAGTTAAAACAAAAACCTTTGGCTCCTTTTTTCAATTTATTAAAGTGTCAATATCATTGGTTGAAGGAGTGATAATATAGGGGTCCTCTAATCCTTCTTGTTGGGGAATTTATCTCTTTTGTTAGCCAAAATTGTTTCCTCTTCCTACCTTTTCATAATCTTTACTTGGGACAAAAAACTTGGATTGAACATGTCTACTTCATATTTGATGTGGACCTTTAAACTACATAGAAAAATTTCCTTTCTAACATGCTCTAATATCAAAGAAAATTTGTTTAATTATTGAGTATATTCCTTAACCATGCCTATTTTCTTTAATTTTCTAATATGGTTGAAATAGACATTCATAATATTATTGGAATCAAGCTAAGATTTAATTTATACCTCTATTTCTAATTTAAATGGATTTATATTTTTCAAGTCATCTATATTTGGCTCTTGCAATGAACATTCGTATTTAGAATCATCTCCATCCTCACCAAATCCAAATCTTTTGGCAAGTGCTTTTACTAGATATCCTAACAAGGATTTTTTTGAGTCATTTACCTTTTTTGCATAGCTAAATGATCTTGGTGTTGCCTCAAACATTGTTGATTTTAATGATGGTCTTTCAAGTGTCCTTTAAATACAATCATCCTTACATTTTCTTCCTTAATAGAATTGTTGTGAGCTCTTATTGTTACCATCATACAAACCTTCCAAATGGCCAAAAAAATAAAACTACTTTACTGCCAACAATGCTCTGTAAACTCTTAATTAGAATTTAGGAATAAAAAAAATTTGTATCTACTTGCTATTTGCTTGTGGTAATGAATTTTATATTAGTGTAAGAGAACATTGTGATCTAAAACTAAAATAAATCATTTAAATAAGCATACACAACATAAATATTTACCTAGAAAACCCCTAATTTGGAGGAAAACCTATTTTTTGGTAGTGGTAGTGGCCTTGCTACCTTTATTTATTAGATTTTGAAGATAATTAAGTCCAAGTGGGATGATGTTTTTTCTCTCTAGTTCTACTTACCCTCTTCCTATTATGAATAATTTAATTCTACAATATTTATCCTACTGTCTCAAAGATCAAACATTGATTTGCAACCATCTACAATTGCCTATATAGATTTCTTATGCCAACAAAGTTCTCTTTGGCACAATAAGAATTTTGAAGAAACAAGAATTAAAAAATGATGACTATAAGTTTCACATTTAAAATTTGAAAGAACCACTATTAGTGGATCTTAGCACAAGTGTATTGGTATCCAAATATATTCAACTCTATGTTTTCTATTTTCTTCCCATTTTTGAGTTGGAATTCATTATACTAACCGATTTTTTGTACATATATACATTTTATAATATATATTGGATCATATATGTTTAAAGTCAATTAATGCCTTGTTTTGACATCTAGTACCAATTCCAAAAAGTGACATGTGCATCATACTTTATAGTAACATAAATATTATAGCTGGTATAAATAATTCGTTGTTAGAACATTAAACCTCTGACATGTAATTTATACATGATGAAGATCTCTTGGATATTATAACCTTTATTCCCCTTACAACCACCTAACAATAGTTAATTTTGGGGCATTTTTTTATGCCTAGACTTGAAATTTTGAGAAAAAAATTTTCAAAAAAAAAGATTGTTTGTTGGTGAAATTTAAAAGAGATGTGAAAAAATGAAGAATAATGAATAATAATAGTAAGTAGAGGAATGGAAATGGACAAATATAGTAGTAGTAATGTGTAAGGAAGAACACAACCAAGAAAAGGAAGTGATAAAACAAAAATAGATAGAGGCACAAATACAACAACTCTAGTTGAGAGCATGCATAATGAGAACAAATATACTAGTTCTATTATTTCTTGTGACTATTTTTTTTTGTATTCAGATTGTACAAGGTCTTTGTAGAAAATATTTTTTTGATAACTATCAAACATATTTCCTCTATTTTAAAGTGTGTTGTTCTCCCCCTTTGGTCTCCTTTTTTGTTATTTTATTTGGTCTTATTCCAACATATTGGTAACAAAGTTGAAGTCTCTATTGTTTGGTTTGGTTTTATTCCAACATACTCATATTAGAGCCCTATGTTTAGGTTATATCGAAAATTATATTTCTATGTTTAGAGATTTATTTAATTTTGATGTATGGCCAAAAGTGGATGAATGGAACTATGATGTATGGGAAAAAAAGATGAAGACCATAATGGTTACAAATTATTTATGGGATCGAGTGGTCAATGGTTTCATAGATGTGATAAACCCAATAGCATATTCATCCCTCAAAACTATCTGAAAGGTTGAATTTTGTTGCTTCTATGCTTGGGAGATAGAATAACAATCTTCCACACTCTCATTAAAGGAAACCCTAGAGATCTCAATCCAATGTAGACAGGGGAAAGAGATCTTGCAAATTGGGATTTTTAGAGTAGGATTAAAGACTAAATGAGGGGTTCACAACCAAGTTAGGGCATGGAAAGACTAATGAAATACAAGATTTAATGTTAAAACCTAGTGATGCATGAAACCTGAATGAATGACCTAGAAATGCAAGTAAATCATAACATAAAACTGTAAAATTAGAAGTGTGCACCTAGAAACCTATAGAGGCTTGAATGAGGACTTAAAATGCTAAAAAAACTGATTTTGATGATGGGTACAAGCACAAAGTTGTGTCACTTTCAGCCAACTTATCAGTATAATTGAATTTAAGTATTTCTAACTAAAAATCAATTTTGGTCAAACATATGATCTAGTAAGATTCATTCTAGCTAAGTTAGATACTTCCACAACTTTTTCAACTAAAATTGTTGGCTAAAAATATATGGAGCACCACTTTGAGTCCAATTTACCAAAAAATAAAATTATTTGAAAAAATTGAAGTTTCAATAACTCCTACTAATGTAAATAACATTTTTTAAAAAATATAAAAATACCATTGTAGATCCATAAGTTTAGTTTTGAAAATATATTTATTTTAATAGTTTAATTATTATTTATATTTTATTTTTTATTTTTACTAAAAGTAGGTTATCAACACAAAATATTAGGTTCATTACCATGCCAAGGAAAAATACTAAAACATTAATTTTTTTTTGAAAAAATATGATGCACTAGGGGTATGTGCAGGATCATCATGGAAAAAACAGGCACTTAAGTGGCAATGAAAATTCAGAAAAATTAGAGTTAAGAAACTTGACGTAAAAATTTAAGTAAGTTATCTATATTATTTCAAAAATATGTAAGAATAGACTTTGTAGAAAATTGAATGTAGTTTCTAAGCTACTAGGTTTATTTTCTTAAAAAAAAATCAATTTGGTGAAATTTTGAAATTTCAATGCAATAGTA
>VDFB02270651.1:676063834-676095601 GCA_007258455.2 Sequoia sempervirens | reverse complement strand
GTGAACCCTAACCTATAGTATTTCAAATTGAAGAGGAATTGAAGATGTTCAAGGTGAAAATATTCAGAGGTGAAAATGTTGGAAGATGTTGAATATGATATTCAAATTAGAGATAAATATTAGATTGATAATGAAGATGTTCAAGGTGAAAATGTTGGAATTAAATATGTTGAACATGATATTCAAATTAGGAATGAAATTATTGAAATTGATAATGAAAATGTTCAAGGTGAAAATGTTGGATTTTAAGATGTTGAACATGATATTGAAATTGGGAATGAAATTATTCAAATTGATATTGAAAATGTTCAAGGTGAAAATGTTGGAAATGAAGATTTTGAACATAATATTGAAGCAAGTGTAAATTATGTTTCACCAAATTACATGAGAAATGAAGAAAATTGTGTGGAAGAAAGAAATATTCCAAATTCAAGACCTTCAAGAACCCCTAAATGGTTACTTGAATTTGATGAGAACATTATCAAAAAAATTGAAGGCAAGAGGTCAACACGAACTGTTTGATTGTGGGCTAGAAGACTTTTCAACCAATATTTCAGCGATAAGACATTGACCGAGCAATGCTAAATTTTTGTACAATTGCTAAAGATGAAAAAGATGATACATTTGCTAGCCAAATTGAAGATTCATGTGAACAAGAAGACCAAAAAAAATTCTATTATTGTCAAAAATATTTTTAATGCTCTCAAGTCTATTGGAAAAAATAACAAGGAAAAGGATACGAGAGCTACTCGGAGAGACATTACAACCGCCCTAGTAAGCCATCAATTGAAAAAGGCTCGCTTTATGAGACAAACTTATATTGATTTTGACATAAATCGTAAAACTTTGGATAGAGCACTCGCAAGAAGAGAAAGAATAGATGATCCTCTTCAAAATGATACATGGACTTTTGTCGAGAGGCTTCCACATGTTGATAAGAAGCTAACCGATAATGTAAAGCGGGTAATTCAACAATTTTGGCATGATAACTCTAGAGTATCACCCAATCCAAAGGATGTTTTATAGTTAAGAATTGGAAATCAAGACCGTACACCACATCCTAAACATTTCTTGGAATCAAGCCAAACAATGTTGTTCAATTTTTTTATTGAAACACATCCAAATATGGAAATCTCGCAAAGGACTTTTGAGGGTTTGAAGCCATTTTATTGTGTTCCTCTTAAGATTCGTAATACTTGTTGTTGCAAATACCATGTGGAGTTTTCAATGTACCATGAGCTATTATGCTATATCCATTCAACTTTGCATACTAATGAAACGTTGTAGGAGTGTGGTGTAATGCATCTTCCGAAATCATCAAGGGACTTGCTAGATCTATTTTTATGTTCTAGAGATGATGGTTGCTTTTTCTATAGAAATGATTGTTTAAATGCAAAGTGCTCACAATGTGGTGGCTTGTCAAAGTTTGTTCAATGTTTTCATGAGAGTTCTGAACATGAATTTGGAAAGAAGCTTGTTGAGAAAAAGAGATATGAGATAGTCAAATATATAATAAATTATAGTGGCTTGCCACTTTTTCTCCTCAAACCCAACTTGGGTGCAACTTCATTTTTAGCAACTTTCATGAGGTTTTTAAGGAAATCAATGTTTCCAACCTTTCCACACCCTATAAATTCATCAAACACATCTATTAGGACTTGCACAAGCTTGATCCAACCTTAAATCTTGTTTCCCCCACATTTCATTGACATTAGCAAGTTGTAACCACCATTTTTAGTGTAGGATCACCTACACCACAATATCATTGTGGATCATTTCAATGAGTAAAGTGTTAATATTTTGAGTTTTTTTCTCTAATGAGATCTAATAGGATCAATGGTCATGTATTAGGAGGACTTTTTAGGTTTTAGGTTCAAAAAAACATGGAGATCCCAACTTGTCCTAGTTGTTGCTTTGTAGCCTTTGAAGGAAAAATTAGTAAATTTGCTTAGGGACAAGCAAGAACAGTGTTTTGAACATGTAATGATGCTATTTCAAGCCATTAAGTGAGGTATTAGTAAAGTTAGAAGTGGAAAAGTGCAACATTTCATTATGAGTCATATTAATGTAAAAAATGTTTGTATTTTGGCCTTCAACGGTCATTAATGTTTCAAAAGTCGGTTAAGATTGGTGGTTAAAGGAATTGGGAGTTGGATTCCAAGGCATAGAAATGTACTTAAGGCCTTCAAGGGCTTGAGATAGGTTTGGTTGAAGGAGTTTTTTTCTTTGAATCAATAAAGTTTCAATTGCTCAGTTCATATTTTACTGTTTTTCTTGTGTTTTCTACCTATGCACAATCCATTCAAGCATTTTTGTATCAAAAATTTATGTAGAAACATTAGTACATGTCTTGAATTTATTCTGACTTCTTAATAGATGGTTTCTTTATTCATTTTGTGCCTCGAAACTCAGACTTTTTGTAGATGGGTTCTTGAACAGGGGAATAAGAGTTTTGCAATTTTAATGGCTTGAATCTCATCCCACCTACTGTGTGCCAATGTGATTCAGTGGGATGAGTTGGTAGGGCTTAAGAAATGATATTTCATGAGTGGAAGGTGTGGAGAACTGGGTTTTGAAATAAAATGAAGAGTTAAAGGTCTAAAAATGGTGGCTGTTTTTTCACTTGAAAATAGAGTTTTTACCCTAGTGTTTACAAAAATCTCTGAGATACCAGAATTTTCTTTGTTTTCTAAGCATATTGGGGCCTAAATAAAGGTGTCTAAGGTGGTGGCAGAGTTTGAAAGGTTGTGGAAGTGCTACATCCAATAAACCCTCAAGAATTACACTAAAAAAAAGGGTTTTATGATTTGATGGTTATAGTTTCGTACAAATGGAATCCAATTGTAGAATCTTTGTTTTCTTGGAAATTTATTTTTTCCCCCAAGGTTTTAGGGTTCTATGTGGTGTTTGAAGGTATGTTGCTTTGCATTTTTGGGCTATTTAAGTAGCCTTTTCAAGGGTGAATGTATAGGAAGTCAATGTTGGTCCAAAGGATTCTATGTTGTTTCTCATATATGTTGTGTAACTTGGATATGGGTGTTTGAATCAATCATGTGCTGGTCTAGTGTTTTGGAAAATTGAGTAATTGGACAAAAACTAGTTTCTCACTATTACAAGGGTTTAAGGGGCTTAAAGAGGGAAATGTGTATTTAGTTGCTTGTCAAGTTTTAAGGGAGTTTTGGACTATCCAAAGAGGTTAGAATAATCTTGTTAGATGCCTCAAATAGGAAGGTTGCAAAGAGTTTGTGATTGTGCCCTTGTGTCTGCATCAAATTTTCACCTAATTTCACTTAGTCCAATGTAGCTCAGAGTGATTTGGCGTATTTGGGTGCAAAAGAGGACCATCCCTATCGTAAACATACCCATCTAGACATGTTGGAACAATCTGTTTGGTCGTACGAGTTGTTGAATGAAAGTTGCACACTTTGCAACTTTACACTGCTTGCATCTGACAACTTTTCCCTCAACTAAAAACTTGCCACCACGGGAGAACACCTCTGAGATAGCAAAAACTGAGAGAGGTTATTGTAGATGGTACAAGGATGATCCCATAGCCTCAAATGGAGAGTTTGTAAATGTCACAGTTTCCAATAAATAGCCCTTCAAAGATTGCTTCTTTTTAGCACTTTGGACCTTTAAGGAAAATCATCGGTCCAATGTAGCTCGAAGTGATTCAACGTATTTGGTTACAAAAGAGGACCATCCCTAGCATAAAAGTACCCATTTGGATGTGTTGGAATAACCTGTTTGGTCGTACGAGTTGCTGAATGAAAGTTGCACCACTTTGCAACTTTACACTACTTGCATCTAACAACTTTTCCCTCAGAAGAAAACTTGCCACCACGATAAAACGCCTCTGAGATAGCAAAAACTGAGAGAGGTTAATGTATATGGGAAAACACGATCACATAGCCTCAAACAGAGAGTCTGTAAACATCATGGTTTTCAAGAAATAGCCCTTCAAAGATTGCTTCCTTTTAGCACTTTGGACTCTTAAAGGAAATTGTCGGTCCAATGTAGCTCGAAGTGATTCAACGTATTTGGGTGCAAAAGAGGACCGTCCCTAGCGTAAAAATACCCATCTAGATGTGTTGGAACAATATGTTTGGTCATACAAGTTACTGAATGAAATTTGCACCACTTTGCAACTTTACACTACTTGCATCTGACAACTTTTCCCTCAACTAAAAACTTGCCACCATAGGAAAATTCCTCGAAGATAGAAAAAATTGAGAGAGGTTATTGTAGATGGGCCAAAAAATATCCCATAGCCTTAAACAGAGAGTCTGTAAATATCATGGTTTTCAAGAAATAGCCTTTCAAAGATTGCTTCCTTTTAGCACTTTGGACTCTTAAGGGAAATCGCTGGTCCAATGTAGCTTAGAGTGATTCAGCATATTTGGGTGCAAAAAAGGACCATCCCTAGTGTAAATGTACCCATTTGGACTTGCTGGAATAGTTTGTTTGGTTGTACGAGTTGTTGAATGAAAGTTGCACCACTTTGCAACTTTACACTACTTGCATCTAACAACTTTTCCCTTAGCCGAAAAATTTCCACCACAGGAAAATACCTCCGAGATAGCAAAAACCAAGAGAGGTTATTGTAGAGGGGTTCAACACGATCTTATAGCCTCAAACAAAAAGTTTGTAGGCATCACAGTTTCCAAGAAATAGTCCATCAAAGATTGCTTCCCTTTTGCACTTTGGACTCTTAAGGGATTTCGCTGATTGAACGTAGCTCAAACTGCTTCGGCCGATTTGGGTGTGAAAAGGGACCATACCTAACTGAAACATAACCATCTGGACATGATGGAATAGTCTGTTAGGTCATACGAGTTGTAGAACAAGATTTATTTATGTAGTTACAAGTAGTTTTTCACCCTCCAACTGAACTCCAACGCTGATTTTCATGTGAAAAAAAGCCATGAGACCATAGCTTGTTGCTTTCTTTTTAATGGAAACTAGTGGGCAGTAGAGTTAACTTCTTCATAGATTTAGCATTTGAGATTGCAAGAAGACATCAAAATGGCTAGTGTACTAAATAAATTCTTATGATTTCTAAAGAATGGTGATAACTCTACTCAATTGGCTTCTTTTTTCAAAATCATACAAATTGAACCTTGGCATCAATAGACTATGTATATCAAGCAACCACAATTCAAGTTTCAACGATGAATATTTATCATGCATGTTTTAAATGACATTCAAGTTTATGGTGGTTTTTTTGTTTATATCATAGAAGCATAAATCTGCAAAAAAAACCCGATTAATCACAATTTTTTAAAAATCTGCAAGCTGGACGATTTTTTCCCTGATTTTTTGAAAAAATCGTTGACCTTTTGGTGAATGATTTCTTCCCATTTAAAATTGCAAAATCGCCAAAAAACATGTTTAAAGCCTGCAAAAAAATGCAAATAACATCATGTTGATTTTCGTGCGAAAAAAAATCATGACACCATAGCTTATTGCTTATTATTATTCTTTGATAGAATTTTTCCAAGCATCCATAGCTTGTTCCAAAGCACCTATTTTAGGCTTTCAGCCATAGTAGCAAGGTAGTGAACCGTTTGATAAAATGCTTTGGTGGACATGTATGAAAAATGTGGTAGCATAGACAAAGAGCTTCATCATTCAGAGGTTCTTCCCTCTAGCACGTCATTTGCTACAATTGATTTTTTTGGAACTTTGTACTTAGTTTATAGGTTGACTTTGCACAAAGTCACAAAATATATTGTAATAGACATTTTGAAAACTGTCACCATCTGATATTTATGCAATTGTACTATGTTTTGTGCAATGTAATCAGCAATATGAATATAACCAACAAAAATATATTTTCTCTAATTCATGGATTGAACTTTGTATTTTATTTGGCTCTCAATGTCTGTATGCTATGGAAATGCCATTAAATTTTTAAAAAAGTAGTTTCTAACTGTTTTCTTCAATTTTTTGCATTTTTTTTGTAAATCCAATTTTTTCCCCATTTTTTTTTAATTTTTTTCCCAAACGATTAATGCTGCTATGGTTTATATGATGTTATGTGATATTATAATCCTATTTCATGCTTCTATGCTGCATATATATATATTTATTTATTTATTTTTACATGTTTTTTTACTAATGAACCCAAAACGAACCGAACCACCCCCAAAATTTTTTTAGCCGAACTGGCGAACCGAACCCCCGAACCCGAACAGGTAACTTAGTTTGTAAGTTAGTTATTGGGAGTTGGTCAGTTGTTTTGTGTGGGGGAGAGTCTTAAAAAAGGTAAGGAAGTCATTTTGGGGATTGATGAATGTAATTTTGTGAAGAATCAATAAGATCATTTTGGGGGTAGCAGGCCTGAGACCCCTTTAAAGTTGGTTTGAGTGCTTTCTTTTCATTTTTTGTGAGTTTTGTGCCAAGTTTTTTCAAGGCGAGTAGTGAACCCATATTTTGCATTTTTGAGTAAATTATGAATTATTGAAGCCCTCCACCTACTGTACCTTTCATGTGGCTCGGTTGAGAGGATGTGTACAATGTGATTTGAATGTGTGTAGGTCCATTTAAGAAAGGGGAAATGATTTGTGAGTCTTGGAGTTGTCCTAAGCAAATGATTGCTTAAATTGCATGAAAATGAAGCTTTTAGCCTAGGGTTTGTTAAAATCAATGAGAGTGGGGGAATCTCTTTAACGTTTAAGCATATTGGGGTCATAATAGAGGTTTCTGAGTCGGTGGCATCGTCAGGGGAGTTTTACAAGTGGGACTTTCAATAAACCCTATGCATTTGCATGGAAAATAAACAGTTTCATGGGACATGCTGCTAAAGGACCCATACATGTAGAATAATCTAAGAATTTGTTGTTTTATGACATAAGTCAAGATTGTTTGGGGTGTTCTTATGAAGATCAAGTGTTTAAAGGGCACTCACTTTGTGAAAGAGGGCTAATTCACTAGCCTAGGACAAGGGTATGTTATTGGTTCTCAAATTTGGTCCAAAGGAGTTAAGGGTAGTTTTCACATATGTTTTCACCCCCACTCTACATCAATCCATAGCTTGTTTGAAAGCACTTGTTTTAGGCTTTTAGTAGTGAACTATTTGATAAAAGTCTTTGGTACACATGTATGAAAAATGTGGTGGCATAGACAAGGGAGTGAATTATTTGAAAAAATGCCTCAAAGAAATGTGGTCTCATAAAATTCCATGACAAGCAAATGCAATTGACAATTGCTCCTAGTTATTAGTTATGTAATGTGAAGTAATTGCATAACTGCTTAGGTTGAATTTGTAAAAACTATATTGTAATTGAAATTTTTTCATCTAATAGCATCTAGTTGTTAGTTATGCAATGTGAAATAATGCTTTGAGTTTGAAAGATGTGCAATGCAATGCAATCAATGATATGAATATAAACTACATAATACAACCATTCTTTTTTATGCTCTTGTACATTGATATTTAACCATTGCTCACTTGATTAAATTTTTAAAGAGTTTAATCATGCACATGAGGAAGAAATTAAATTTTGATTGTCAACTTCTATATATCAAATTATCCAATAATCTTGAGTGTATCTCCATATACAAAAATGGCATCAATGCCAACTCAAACAAAGTTTTACAAAATGTGGCATATGCCATCTCGATGTCTATTCAAAATTTACATGCCAAAATGTCTATCTCATCCTAAACTATTGGTGGATCATCAAAATGGAGCCTCTTTGCAGCATTCATTGGCTCTGAAGGTAGCTGCACAAGAAAAATTCAAACCACAATTGAGATTAGTTATACTATATGATTTAAAATCAAATAATTAACATCAAAATCAATATACATTGAATTTTAATTGAACTCTAAAATTGTAATCTTGATTACCTAAAATATTCTTCTCTTTAAAGGGTCAGGAGTCCTAGAATATGCCCCTCTCAAAGAACCGACCAAACCAACTTTTGTAATGTCAATCTATATATGTGAAGAAAAACATAAAATTGATCCACGTTAGCATACAATTGTCAGTAATAGGAACATATAAATACCAAACACAAAATAAAATAAACACACCTCTTTAGGTTGATCTCTTTCTTTATCTCCTTTAGGTGTTTCGACACCTCCTCCTTTAGGTGTTTCAACACCTACTCCTTCAAGTGTTCCAATACATACTCCTTTAGGTGTTGTGGCACTTGTCAACAATGATGTATAGCTCATAATTTCTTGTAAATAAAAATGACAAGTACATATGAAACTACCAATCTATATTGATGTATGTATAATCAATATAAGATCTTAAAAATATTAATTCAATTGAATTTGAGTTCAATTACCTTCCCCTTATCTAACATTACACTTCCATAATCTGGACAAGGTTGTACCTTGCTCGCACTTGTCAAGAATGACGTATAGCTCATAACTGCATGTACATAAAAATGACAAATATATATGAAACTACCAATCTATGTCGATGTATGTATAATCAATATAAGATCTTAAAATTCTTAATTCAATCAAATTTGAGTTCAATTACCTTCCCCTTATCTAAAATTGCACTTCCATAATTTGGACAAGGCTGCACCTCGCTCGCACTAGGTATTTCCTACAAGAGGAAAATAAGATAAACATATAAGTTATTATATAATTTCATTTATGATAATTCAAATGACAAGCAAGTATATAATAAAAAAATGTAAATGAGTGAGTGTGAAAATATATATTGTGTGCATGTCGAGGCCAAATGAAATGGCCCTAAGGGTGCTATTAGTCACCTGTACAAGCTCCTCCTCAGACATCAACTGTTAAATAGACCATGTAAATAAATATTAGTACATTATACTATCTCTTATTAATATTCATTTAAAAACAAATGCAAGTTATGAATTTACAACTTAAATCTTACCCGTGTCACTATTCCAATGTCCCCCTCTCTAGTAGGAGAGGACTCTGTAGGGTGCGCTCCACTCCCCTAAGTCTGATCTATAATGTCCACATTATGGAGGTCATAATCAGAAGTGTCCAAGGGATGCTCGGCGGGATATACAAGAGGACCCAAGAATATATGGTGGCACATGGAGCAAGTATGTGGCACACAAATATGTGGACTTGATGAGGATGATGCAACAACACTCAGACCATCGCCAACATCACTAGAATGTGGCTGAGCTACTGTAGAAGCATGCGAAACCAAAAGGACACTCAAAGAGTGAATAGCCTGGATAGTTTGTGTGGCCGCATCCTGCATAATATCTGGATGATATACTAGAGGTGGCGGAGGAAGGGGAGGAGGGGGAACATATGGGCGTGGGACTACTCTAACTGCCCCTGGTCTATCTTGGGGCATACCTCCACCGATGCCCTGGAAGGGTTTAATGTCAAAGTAATTGACATGATGCCCTAACACAAACTCAACATATAATTTTTTAATAAAGTAAAATGGTATATCACAATTGTTGTTCAATGGTTTATCAAAAACCATACACCAACGATGCCAAAAGTTATCTACAATGTCCCTATGCGTGCACCATTTTATAGAAAGTTTTGGTTTATTAACATTAACTGGAAAACCAGTGCAGGGGTTAACAAATAAAGAGGCTATTTGGGCTTTGGTTATTCTGAGATCTTTCACATCATCATAAGACAATCCACATGCATAATATTCCCTCATGTCTTCTCGCCATGAATGAAAGGAATTATGTTAAGTGGAGAGGGTTTCTATATTTTTAATTATATCCTTCAGTGTGTTTGACATCTCGAATAATCGAGGGATTCTCTTATAAACTTCAGAAATGCCCTTTAATTACTACAATTTTTCACCAATTAATTCTTCAATTGATGGCTGCGGAGGTGGTGGAGCATTTGGTATTTGTGCATTTTCATTCTCAGCTTGGTGGATCATTTGGAATTTGTGCATTTTCATTTTCAGTAGCCATAATGCCTGATTAAAGTTAAAAACTAATTAATCTAATTGAAATTAGACAGTATAAATGAAAATATTGTAAAAATACCCTAGTTTTAAAAAAACAAAAAAAACCCTACTTTTTAACAAAATCTATAAAATTCTCTAATTTTAATACAAATACATAAACAACACTATTTTTAAATCAAAATCTATAAAAAAATTTTTAATCAAAATCCATAAAAACATTTTATTTTTAATCAAACCATTCTAAACTCAATTTTTTCATAAAAATTCAATCAAAAACCCTATTTTGAAAAAAATCCATAAAAAACTAACTAAAATTATAAAAATCTAATTCAAAATTCGATCAAGGCAAAGAAAAATCTAAAATTTAACCTTTTCAAAACAGATATCGGATAAATCGGATATCTGATATGCGGAGAACCTCCTCACTGTGCGTCGCGGCTTGTTTGTGAATGCCAAATGATTTTAACAGGCCCAAATTATATATATATATATATATATATATATATATGTTTGCTTCAAATCAGATATTTGATTTGGATCGGATATCCAATATGGAGATTTTGGTTTGGTTATTGCTTTGAAGGTGTGTACTAACACCCAAGCCACAAAAAAGTCAACTCAACATTTTCGCATTTTTGGGTTGATGAAAAATGTAATTTTTTCCCCATTGCCACTTTTTGGCCCATCATGATCCTACACATACCACTAGATAAAAGAATCCATTCCAAAATGGTATAATTTTTTTTCCATTTTAGATAAATATTTAATATGAAAATTGACATCTCATGGAAACAACTTATTTTTGATTCACACACATTTTAATATTTATTTAAAAATATATATTTATCAAAATTAGAAAAAAATATATCCATGCACTAAAGTTTCAAGTTATAAATACACACAAAAAATTTGAAAGAAAAAAAATATATACTATAAAAAGTTTGACGTCTCATGCAACTTCATTTTCCAACATTTTATTAGCAACTAAATTATAGTGTTAATTTATTAAAAACTAGTTTAAAATAATTTATTTTTTAAATACAAACATAAAATATACTAAAAAATACATATTTTACTAGTTTACATCATTTCAAAATTTAAAACATATATGCAACTTTTTAGCGATTCAAGTTTAAAAGTTGGATCAGTGTTGGTTTTTTCTTTTATAAAGTGTGACACAACTTTGTGCTTTTACCCGTTGAGTGGGACTCATATGCTAGTTTGGGAAATTTAGTCCCAGACTGGGTTTTCTGTGCCAAAACTGGAATCTGATAGTGCTTAATCTAAATCTCTTGAAACCCAAAAAATGGCAGTACTAGGACTCATATGCCCAAGGTGGCATATCAGTCCCAATATGCTTTTTCAAAGGGTTAAGACCTAAATCTGCTCTCCTAACTTTTCTCTTTTTGTCACACTTTGTTTCTGGATCTGAAACCTTGATTTTGGAGCTGTAGAAGACCCGAGATCTTGCAAGTGAGGAGACAACTCCAACAACTTCCTTCAAGCTTATAACCTAGTCTTCAAAGATCCTTCATGCTCCAAGACACCTACATCTACAATCACAAATGTGAAGAGAAGAAAAAATTGTTGATTGTTAGTGAATAAGGTTTGCCTAAGTCAAACCCCTTGTAGGTAATTAAACCAAATGATGAGATAATGAAATAAGCACATGAAACATGAAGCATGAAACATGAACAATGATACTTTGAGTGATGTCTTGTAACACGAATCAATAATCTAACATGAAGTGGCCATGTAGAATGTAGATCTTGATCTTGAAAATAAGTGTAGAACAATGCTTGATCTTAGATCTTCAATGCTACATCACAACACTAGCTCAACAACATGCTTGATGCCTTATGATCTTGACATGATGATAGATCTTAAATTGATGAATAATTCTACACTTGAATGCCTTAGAAGTAATCTTGTAAACTCTCTTGATGCTCTTGTGAAGTCTTGGAATGCTTAACTCTTGAGTGCTTGACATGATATCATGAAGGCTTAATGAAATAATGATTTGAAACCTTGTTTATATAGGCAATCCATCCAAGTTACTGTTTATTAGATCCCAGAGGACAAAATTCATAAAATTTGAACTTAAAACCCTAATTTCTTGCTCAAAACCCTAAAAAGGGGCCAAATGGGACTCATACGTCATCTGTGGTGTATGGGTCCTATAGGGCCTTTTTAATGAGAGAAAATATTGGGGAGTTGAGAAATTAAGTATATTTGTTGATTTATCAGGATTTCAGTTGAAATAAGCCTCAGGATGCATAATATAGGGTCTTAGGGGCCTATTAATGATGATATAAAGGTCGTAAATGCAAGAGGGCCCAAAATTCAATGTGAAAGTGTAAATAAATATACTTTACAACATCAAATTAAGGAAAAATTTGGTCTATTTAGCTTAAAAGGGCCCTAAATCCAATGTGAATGTATACAACACTATCCTAGATTAAGGAAAAATTAGGTCCAAGGGCCCTAAATTTAATGTGAAAGTGTAAATGAATACACTTTACAACATTAAATCAAGGAAAAGTTAGGTTTATTTAGCTTAAAAAGGGCCCAAGACCTAATGTGAATGTGTTAAACGAATTACAACACTAGATCAAGGTGACATTAAGTTCATTTTAACATTAATCATCCCCAAATTAAGTGTGAAAATGTGAATGATGACATTTTTTGACACTACATTTATCCCCCACTTTAGTGAGAGGAGGAACTTGCTTCAAACTCACACTAAAGTAGACATTCAAGAGGGGTCCAATTGTACCAATTTGGATGGTCTAGGATAAGAAACATCGAGGAGGCGGTCAAGCCTCCATGATCCAAGATCCTACGTCAAACTGGCATACGGACAAAATGGATACACAAAAAGTGTATGACAGGTAGCATCAAGATATGCAAACATGCAATGTCAATAACTAAAAGAAAGAAAAAAAAACAAGAAAAAAATAAAAATGAGGTGGATCAAGCTTTGACCATTCGTCAAACATGATGTGGATCAGATCTAAGTTGTTTTTCCAAAAATGCACACTCAGTCTGAGGCAATGGAATTTCAGGCTGTCTGTTGGGTGAGTATCCAAAAAGGGTGGCTTAATGAGAAATTCATGCTCACGTTTAGGCCTCTCATCATACGTTAACCATACCAAAGTTATACCTCCTGATAACTTTGAAAAGGAACCACATAATAATGAACTTCGAGCTTCATAAGGCAAGAAAAGCTTCGTATTCTTGAAACTCATGAACAAATAGGATGACACTATAGTGTAGAAAATTGTACGCTCTTGAGAGCAAGGAAATTTCACACTTAATTTGGACCTATTTTGGCACCCTTGCATTAATTATCCTCTCAATCATCATTTATAGGACCCTAAGACCCATTATTTCAGATCTTGAGGCTCATTTCACTCAAAAATCCCATAAAATCACTCAAATCCCCGAAAATCCTGAAAACAGGCAGTGCCTCAAAAAACTAAGGTGGGACTCATTCGCCACCTTGGGAAAATGAGTCACCTTAGGTGGGACCCATTCACCAAGGGTGGCGAATGTGTCCCATTTGGGGAATTTTTCAATTTTGAGAGGGAAATTTATGTTTTTTAATTCAAATTTTGGTGGATGTCGGCCTATGAGATCTAAAAAACAGTCAATTAGGTGTTAATGCCTATAAAAGCAAGTTTATAAGTCATTTTTATCAACTCTATGGATTTTGAGCAAGCATTTATCAAGAGATAAGCATCAAGAATCTTCAAGCAAGCTTTCACAAGAGCATCCTAATTCCAAAAGAAAGTAAAGTTGAAGCATTGGAGCATCATTAAAGTATTTTTGTATGTATTCAAGCTCGCTTTCAATCAAGATCTAGCATTGTCAAGGGTTGATCATGGTTGTCTATGGTGAATCATGATGGATTCTAGGTTGGGGAGATCCAACTAGCCATCAAGCCAAGCCTAAAGACTTGTTTACTAAGTGATTCCATCTTCCATTATCACTCTATATTCAGCCTAAGGAAGGTGTAAGCATCATTAGAACTCATTTGGGGTGATTAGAGATCACCACAAGTGAGTCATTCATCTTTACATTTCCATTATTACATCATATTCTTGTACATTAGAATAGGATTGCATCATGTTTCAGATTTCTTAGTCTTAGACACACTTAAGGATAAGATTTTCATGCACATTTCGTTACTTCTATCAAGGTTTAATTACCAAACTAGGGGTTTGACCAAGGAAAACCCCCCATTATCAAATCAAGTTGAATTCTATTTTGCAGGTGTTTTTCATAGATTCAGATCTAGAACTCAAGTTGGAAGGAAAGGGAAGATATTGAAATGCAGATCAGAACTTGCAATTTCGAAAAAAGCTAAACGAGATCGATTCACCAAGAGTGGCGAATGAGTCCCATTGTAGTTGTTTTCCAGATCTGTTTGCAAATTCTAATACCCTTTTTCCTGAAACAGACTCCCGTGCAAAAACCTAGATCTATGACTGATTCAACCAAGTTAGTGAATGAGTCCTAGTTGGTCAAAAAGTCAAAACTTCTAGAATTTTAGAACTATTTCTAGTCACTTCAAGGTTTCCAGGTGCACATTATTCACTTTTTTGCTTTTTTGTTCTATTTTTCTTGCATTTCTAAGGCATTTTCTAAGTCATTACATTGAACTAGGGTTTTTTCTTACAACTTGCATCCCTTTTTGTTTTCCAAGTCTAAACTTGGTGGTGAACCCCTCATTAGATTTCATTCAGCCTTTAGGACAACCCTCTTGCAAGATCTATTCCTCTCTTGAGATCTCAAGGGTTTGTTCTTGAGTGAAGTGCGTGAAAATTTCCTCTCTCCTTTTAGGTCCAAAAACCCTAAAGGTGAAAGAGAGTCCCACAATTTTCACCATTTCATGCACTACAGGCAAGCAAAGTGTATATAACAATTGTTGTAAATGAAAAATAGTATAAGGTGCATTCAAAGGGATTTTTCTTAGTTCATGTAGTGTCTCTTCTTAAGGAAAATCATGCCTAATGCCTCCAAGAGAGGAAAATTCAAAGAAATATCATGCTCTTAGAGGAAATCAAACCCAATGACACCACCAAGAAAAGGACAAATTGCAAGAAGAAAGAAAATCGCACAATGAAACATGAGTGCAGATGTATGCCCCCACTTTAAAGTGGTTTCCAACACCATTGCTATGAACAATTGATTTAAAGTAGAAGAAAACATGAGAGATTATTCAGAAATCCCTATGCCAACTCATATGTTTCCAATAATGGTGCAGGAGCATCCTTGGTTCTTTGCAATCCTGCATCAACCAAAAATATTTTCATTTCAAATTTTTTTCTTGTTTAGTTCTTGCTCAGTTCAAGTTGGTAGATTCAACATATTTTCTCACTCGACCCTACGGATCTATGTTTCATCGTCTAGACATGTTAATTTTCCTTATTCCAAGATTTGAGAACAATTGGATCTTTTTTGGCAAGTTATCACTCTCGGATTAAGTGGCAGTTTCTAGAACCGAGCCCTGAAGTAGTTTCAAGCCTAACAAATAATTTTTTCTCTTATGGATCCTTCCCATAACTTGCAGATCCTTGCAGTGTGTTTCAAATTTTTCTGTGAAGTGTCCCCGACCTTAATTTTGGTCCACACTTCATCCTATGCACCTGTCGAGGAGAAATTTGATTTAAGGCAGACCTATTTCATGCACACATTACATTTTCCTTCATCGGAGATTGTAATGATCTTTGGTCGACATGGAGGATTCTAGATCTCTGGATATGATATAAATCATTATAACAGATCATTAGGAAGTAGTTAATAAAGTTAGGAATGAATATTGGTTTTGATATATGTAAGATTTTAGCTCATGTTAAGGAGAATATAGGAATATTGTATTTTGAGCATGTTGTATCAGGCTTGTGAGCTAAATCTGTGAACCTAGATTTTATCAGCTGATTGTAATTGAAATTTTTGATAATAAGTATGTTTGAATTTTCATTTTCCTCCATATTCTGTGTGGCTTCTATTGTGTAACTCTTGCTACATGGTCCAGACTGTTCTCTTTGAGGACCCTCCTACCGTGACTGCACCAAATTGGTATTAGAGACAGATTCATTCCGTGAGAGATTGCCAGAGTTTGCAGAGTCATGTTGAAGATTTTTTGTGGGGTGGTGGACTGAGGATCTGACCTACAACTATAGAGGACTTGCGTAAAGATGGAAGGAAGAAGAAATGGTAGAGGAAATGGAGCATGTGGAAATGCAGACCTAGCTATGATGGAGATGTTGAGAGGAATTGCTGCTAGATTAGAAATAGTCGAAACGGCCCAGAGGAGAGGTCAACCAATTGATGATGTGAGTGATGTAGAGGTAGAAGAACAGGATGAAAGAGAAAGAGAAAATCAGCCTGTCCTGGATCAGGGAGAAGAGAGGTTCATACGAGCCTAACCAGAGCAAATAATAAACCACATTTAAATCCATCAGATTATAGTAGTAAGTTGGATTCAGATGAATTGTTTGATTGGATAATGGAGATGGAGAAGAATTTTGATTTTGAAGGTACCACCAAAGACAAGAAGGTGAAATTTTCTTGTACAAAGTTGAAAGGACATCCATCCCTTTGGTGGGAACATTTTCAAACAAATAGGCGAAGAAGAGGAAAGGAGAAGATAAAATCATGGGATCGGATGGTGAATAAGTTAAAGACAAAGTTTATGCCTGCAAACTATCAAATTAGTTTGTTCTAGAAGTAGCATAATTTGAAGAAAAAAGATTCAAGTGTGACAGAGTATACTGAGGAGCTCTACAAGTTGAATATCAAATCCGAAAATTCAGAGGATGACGTCGAGCAAGTAGCCAGATATGTGAATGGCTTGAGGCCGTCTATATAGGATGAGATCAGTTTGATCAAGTTGTAGAGTGTGGAAGAGGCATATAAATGTGCCCTAAAAGTAGAAGAGAAGCTAAATAAAAGACATGAGTAGAGACAGAGAGGAAGAGGCAAAAGATTTCAGTGAGGAAGAACTTTTACTAGAGGGGGAAGAGGATCTTTTGCAGATTAGAATAAAGATAAGGAAGTCAGTAAGAATGACAATTCATACTGTAGAGATGATGGAAATTCTCACCAGAGAGGAGGATATGGTGGTTATCAGAATGAGGGTTATAGAAAAGATGATAGAGGACAGGAGAAAAGAGTATTCAAGGGAACTTGTTTTAGGTGTGGTGGAGAAGGACATAGAGAATTTGAATGTAATTAGGGAGAGACAAGAAGAAAGTTAGAGAACAGTAGAAGAACAACCTTTGCTAAGGAGGATCATGATGGATCATCTAATAAACCATAAGATGGAGAAGTGTTGGTGAACAAAATATTATTGTGTCAAAGTGAGATGGAGCAGAAATCGTTGTAGAGAAATAATTTGTTTCAGATCAAATGCAAGGTAGCTGGTAAATGTTGTAAAGTGATTATTGATAGTGGAAGCTCAAAGAACCTAGTTTCTAAAGAAATGGTGACCAAATTGAAGCTGGAAATATTGAAACACCCAAAGCCCTATCAGATAGCATGGATTCAAGATGAGCATAAGATACTAGTAAGTGAACAATGTTTGGTGAAACTGAAGATAGGAAATTATCATGATGAAGTTTTGTGTGATATCATGCCTATGGATGTATGCCATGTTTTGTTGGGAAGGCCTTGGTAGTATGATATAAATGCTATTCATGATAGAAAGAGGAACACATATACCATTGTTGCTAATGGGATGAAGTAGACTTTGTTGCCATTGGAGGATGTTCCTAAAGTTGAGGTTTGCACGAATGCTAGAATTTTCTTGGTTGATGGAAGTAGATTTTTGGATGGATTGAGACATGAGAACATGTGTTATGCCTTGGTTCCTAAGAAGGTTGAAGACTTGAAGCATGTAGAAGAACAACCAAAGGAGGTAAAGGAGTTGTTGGAAAAATATGAAGACATCATTTCAGATAATGTAGCTGATGGATTGCCACCTATGAGGATTATTAGTCATTGCATGGATCTGATTCCTGGAGCTAGTTTTCCTAATAAAGTAGCACACCAGATGACACCAACAGAGAATGAAGAGTTGAATAAACAAGTGCAAGAGTTGTTGAGGAAGGGTTTGATCATAGAAAGCTTAATCCCTTGTGCAGTACCTATTGTGCTAGCACCTAAGAAGGATGGAGAATGGAGGATGTGTACAGACTCTAGAGACATAAATAAAATCATAGTGAAGTATAGATTCCCTTTGCCCTAGATGGATGAAATTATGGATTGTTGGAATGTAGCTAAATACTTTACAAAGATAGATTTGAAGAGTGGATATCATCAAATCAGAATTAGAGAAGGGGATGAGTGGAAGAGAACATTCAAGACAAATGAAGGATTGTGCGATTGGTTGGTGATGCCTTTTGGACTGACAAATGCACTGAGTACTTTCATGAGGCTAATGAATGAGGTATTGAAGAAATTATTGGGTAAGTTTGTGATTGTCTATTTGGATGACATCTTTATTTTTAGTAAGACTAAAGAAGAACATTTATTGCATATAAGACAATTTTTGTAGAGGTTGAGAGAAGAGCAGTTGCTGATAAACATTAAGAAGTGTAGTTTCATGAGGGAATAATTGGTATATCTAGGATTTGTGATATCTATTGATGCATTGAAGATGGATCCTAAGAAGGTAAGATCAATTGTTGAATGGCCTACACCGGAAAGCATTGGAGAGGTAAGATCATTTCATGGATTGGCTAGTTTCTACCAGAAGTTCATTAGGAATTTTAGTTCTATTTGCAGTCCTATGATAGAAACAATGAGAGGTGATAAGAAGGATTTTAGGTGGACATCTGGAGCAGACCAAAGTTTTCAGCTGTTGAAATAGAAGGTGACTGAGCAGCCTATGTTGGCTTTACCAGACTTTAATAAGGTATTTCAGGTAGACTGTGATGCAAGTGGAAATGCAATTCGAGCAGTATTGAGTGAAGAAGGGAGACCACCAGCTTATTTCAGTGAGAAATTGAATGATGCTAGGAGAAGGTATTTAGTGTGTGACCAAGAGTTTTATACCATAGTTCAAGCCTTAAAGAAGTGGAGACATTGCTTGTTGCCTAAGGAGTTTGTGTTGTATACATATAATTAGGAATTGTAGTATTTGAATAGTCAAGGTAAGTTGAATTAGAGACACATGAGATGGGTAGAATTCTTGCAGAGTTATAATTTTGTTTTGAAACATAGGAGTGGAAAGTCAAATAGAGTTGTTAATGCCTTGAGTAGGAGAAGGAATTTACTGGAAGAGATGAGAGTAGAGGTATTGGGATTTGATGAATTGAAGAACTTGTATGAGCAAGACCCAGATTTTGCAAAACCTTGGAGAGCTTGTAAAGAACCAGTCTTAGAGGATAGGAGTGAGTGGTTGGATTATTTCATTTAGGAAGATATGTTGTTCAGAGGGAATCAATTGTGTATACCCCAGAGTTCAATGAGGGATATCTTGGTGAAAGAAAAACATAGTGGAGGATTGGCAGGACACTTTGGAATTGATAAGACAATAGCATTGGTGAGTGAGAATTACTTTTGGCCACAGATTCATAAGGATGTTAGGAAATTTGTGCAAAGTTGCAGAGTTTGTCAAGTTGCAAAAGGGGGTAGTTAAAATGTTGCATTGTATGAGCCTTTGATAGTTCCAGAGAGACCTTGGGAGGATATCAACATGGATTTCATACTTGGCTTGCCGAAGACATAGAGAGGTAATGATTCTATATTTGTGGTGGTGGATAAATTTTCTAAAATGGCACATTTCATACCTTGTAAGAAGACAACATATGTAGTACATGTAGCATACTTTTTTTTCAAGGAAGTGGTCAGATTGCATGGATTACCTAGGAGTATCGTTTTAGACAGAGATACAAAGTTTGCTAGTTACTTTTGGAGGGCACTTTGGAAGAAGTTAAAGACAGATTTAAAGTTTAGTTCTACTTTTCACCCACAGACTGATGGAAAAATAGAGGTAGTAAATAGGAGTTTGGGGAATTTTTTGAGATTTTTGGTTGGAGAGAAGACCGAAAGTTGGGATTTAGTCCTTGTACAAGCATATTTTGCTTACAATAATTCAGTGAACAGGAGTACCAGAAAGAAACCTTTTGAGATTGTTACTGGAGTTCATCCTAGAGGTATATCATAGTTCTAAGACATCAGTAAGGAAGATAAAAGAAGTGAAAAATAAGAAGAATTTTTAGAACATATGAAGAAAGTGCATACTCAAGAAAAGCAACAATTGGAAGATATGAGGAGCAAGCAAATGAAAAGAGGAGATATAAGGAGTTCAAAGTTGGAGATGAAGTGATGGTGTATTTGAGGAAGGAAATATTTCCAGTTGGAACATACAATAACCTCAAGATGAGGAAGTTTGGACCTTGTAAGATTTTGAAGAAATTTGATTTAGGAAATGCATATGAAGTAGAGTTACCGGATGGCATGGGTAAATCACCTATATTCAACATTGTAGATCTACATTAGTACCATGAAGTAGAATACATTGAAGACAATAAATAAAAATTGGAGAAATAGTTTCCTAAACAACAATCAGATGAGATAGAAGAGATTTTGGATATCAGAGATGGGAGGAAAACGTGTGGAAGATAGTACAAAGAATATCTTGTGAAGTGGAAAGGAAAACCAGTGGAGGATTCTTCTTGGATTTCTCAGGCTGAGGTAGACCGTATTGGTTTTACATTAGCCCCAAAAAAGTGAGGGACTCACTTTTCAAATAACCCTGGATGTCTGATGCAGGAGCATCCTTGGATCTTTGCAATCCTGCATCAACCAAAAATATTTTCATTTCAATTTTTGTTCTTGTTTAGTTCTTGCTCAGTTCAAGTTGGTAGATTCAACATATTTTCTCACCAAACCCTACGGATCTATTTTTTCATCATGGACATGTTCATTTTCCTTATTCAAAGATTTGAGAATGATTGGATCTTTTTTTGGAAAGTTATTGCTCCCGAATTAAGTGGCAGTTTCTAGAACCGGGCCCCGAAGTAGTTTCAAGCCTAATGGCTAATTTTGTCTCTTGTGGATCCTTCCCGTAACTTGCGGATCCTTGAGATGTGTTTTGAATTGTTTTGTGAAGTGTCCCCAACCTTAATTTTGGTCCACACTTCATCCTATGCACTTTCCAAGGAGGAATTCAATATAATTTGACCTATTTCATGAACACATTACATTTTCCTTCATTTGAGATTGTAATGATCTTTGGCCGATGCAGAGGACTCTAGATCTTTGGATATGATATAAATCATTGTAATAGATCATTAGGAATTAGTTAAGAAAGTTAGGAATGAATATTGGTTTTGATATGTAAGATTTCAGTTTGTGTTAAGGAGCATATAGGAATATTGTATTTTGAGCTTGTTGTATTAGGCTTGTGAGCCGAATCTGTGAACCCATATGTTGTCGGCTGATTGTAATTAAAATTTTTGATAATAAGAATGTTTGAATTTGCATTTTCCTCCATATTCCGTGTGGATTTTGTTGTGTAACTCTTGTTGCACGGTCCAGACTGTTCTCTTTGAGGACCCTCGTACCGTGACTGCACCAAATAAGCTATGCCATGAAAAAGGAAGGGGTTTCCCCCAAAATGTATAACTCAGTACATGTCACATGTGAGATAACTTAAGGCATGTCGTCCACATCCCAAGATTGCTCCTATATATACATGGAAGGCAGTCAACTAGCCAAAAGAGACAACGACAAGTGACATACAAGGACAAGGCTACCTAACCCCTTGCCCCCACTTAGTGCAGGCTAAGGATTAGCTGAGATGATTGATGAGAAACATGCTAGAGTGAAAATTAGTATCGATTAGAGGAATTAGGTTCCCCAAAATAAGTAAGAGCTCCACACTCCTTAAGATGTTGAATTCTATCACTTAAATACTTACATTGATTAGTAGAATGACCATGAACTTTATGATATGCACAAAATGAATTCTTGTAGTAAAATTTCTTTCGTGTTCTTGGAGGGAGAGATATCAAATGATCTTGGAGGAGTCTTGACAAGATACTCTCTTGATCAAAAGTAGAATATGTTATTTTATTTTTTGAAAAAGATATCTCTTGCTTAGTATTAGGTGTCATACTTACACAAGACTCTTTAGATTGCGAGATTTTGTACTCTCCCTTATAGGAGTGTGTAAAATCTATCAAATTCGAATCATAAGTTTTTTGCATGATGACATTAATGTTAAGCAAGGACTTCTTTGTTTCTTTCAAATGATAACAATCAAGACCCCAATTGTTTATCAATTTAGGATGCACTACTATTAAAGTCGGCTTAGAAGAATCTTTTGTAAGAGTGTTGATATTGAGTGAAGGATTGTTTGTTTCTTTCAAGGGACAATAACTAGGACCATTAGTCTTTTCTTGCATGTGAGGCTCTATAGGGTTACATATACCTTGTTCTCTAGCACCACATCCTTTTCCACTATATCCAAGTTGTTTTATAAGCTCATAACCTCTTCCATAAAGCTTTTTCATTTCTTTTGGATTTGGTGGTTGTTCATAGTCTATCTCATTAAAGTTTTTCATATAATTTGCTTCTTCTTCTAAAGTGGTTGAGGTGGATGTTTTCGAAGGGTCTTCCAAATTTTGTGTTGACATTATGGATTTTTCTTTTCTCTTTTTAGAATCTTTGTTTATGATCTTGTATTTTCCTATGAATTTTGGTTCAAAATCTAAGGAACCTCAATCATCTTCTAATAACTTCATGATTTCCTCAATATGTTTTTCTTTGTCTTTCAGTTGCACAGGTTCTACTTGTGTAGTTGGTGTTAATGTTTTCAAAGGATTTCCCTTGCTTTTCTTAATGTTTAAACAATTGTTTGGGTCAGGGAACTAGCTTCGAGTGTGTACATTTTTTTTGTTGTAGACATACTTCATTACATGAAGAGTAGAAGGCACCCCATTCATTGCATGAATCCATGGTCTTCCTAAAAGTAGATTATATGAAATATCATGAGGCATAACATGGATCAGTGTTTCTAATGTAGCCTTTCCAGCTGTAATAGGTAAAGTGATCACACCAAGTGGTTTTTTTCCTACATCATCGAATCCCTTAATAGATAAAGAGTCAAGTTGAATTTTTGATTTATCCATGCCAAGCTTATCTAAAAGGGATACACTACAAATATTAAGGGTGTAACCATTGTCAACGAGGGCTCTTTTTATTCCCAACCTATTATGTATAGCTATTATCATGAGAGGATCATTTTGTTTTTGCACTTCCAAAGGAGGGAGCTCACTTTGGTCGAAAACAATGTCAACATTAATTCCTTGAATTAGGGCTTCTATGTCATTCGGTTGTGCACTAGAAGGGATAGGAAATTTTTGTAGAGAACTTTGGATCATGTTATGATAATGAGGGGATGCTTGAATAAGGTCCCATAATGATATCTTAGCAGGAGTGTTCTTAAGTTGTTCAACAAGATCATACTCCTTTCCACTTTGTGAAAGTAAATGAGGACCTAGTAAGATAGGATTAGGAATGATAGGATTAGGCAATGGGAGGGATGTTGAAGGTGTTTGTCTTAGTTGCAGATTATTTCTAATGTTATATGTATGAGCAATGGTATTATGACTCGATTGTTGCGAAGCATTATTCTTAGGTGGGTAAAGGATAAATTTGGGTTTTTTTGAGTTTGAGGTTTGTGTGAAGGTGGCTAAAGAATTATAGGGTTGAAAGGATGTCCCACATGGTATGTAGGATGTTTATTAATCAAGGGGGCTCTAATATAAACTTGTGTATTCATAACCTCAACAATCTTGGTTTGATGTATTTCTAATAAAGGGCAGTCTAGTATCATCTCTTCACCATTGTCTAACGAAGCTAAAATATTGTCATTTTCTTCTACCACAATGTTATGCATTGCATAACTACCCCATTTTAATTTTTGGTCAAAATGGGTCCCCCTTGTGTTTGTTTGTCCTTGGTGTTTTTTTTTGGGTATAAGGAGTTGTTATTTTTCCTCCTAAGTCCTTGTTCCTTTTTTCTGGCGGAAGTGGAACCAAAATGGAAACTGGACTTAGAACTTTGTAAATGCTCCAAGTTTGGATTTGGTTCCGGTCCCGACCTCATTCTTGCCTTGTTGGTTTTCTTTGTCTATTTGGTTTTCCTTGCACTCTTGGGTTCGTTTCTTCCCTTGAGTTGTCTTTTTCTTTTCTTTTGGTTTCTTTTCCTCCTAGCGGAAGTGGAACCGAAAAATAAAACTGAACTGGGAACTTTCCAAAAAAATTCAGATCTGGTTTTGGTTCCAATCCTACTCCTGTTGTTTCTCTTTGTTTTTTTGTCCCCATTTGTGTCTTGTTTAGGATGGGTTTTGTTCCGGTCTCATTTCCTTTTATTTTCCTTTTCTCATTTTTCTTGTGTTGGTGTTCATTACTTTGGCGGGAGAGGAACTGAAATCAGAACCGAATCAAGAACTTTACAAAAGTTTTGGATCTAGTTTTGGTTCTGATTCCACCCTTGTTCCTTTGTTGTCGTTTTCCTTTCCATGGGGCCGAAATTGGAAACAAAATGAAATGTGGAGCTTACATCAAGTTCCTAATTCCATTTCAACTCTGCTTCTACTTCCGCTTTACTTCTGATGTATATAGATGTTGTGTAGTCATCCCCATTTCAATTCTGCACCTGACCAACTGCATTAATTGCATTAATTACAACCTCCTCACACACACAAAATGGTTTTTAAACCTTGTGAACCAAGATCCCTCTAAAACCTACAAAACGCAAGAGATAAACACATTATAAGATTGAAATGCAAGTTAGAATCTAAGTTCCCCATGAAATCCATTTGCAATGCTTAAAATAGGAAAAAAGAGTGAAGAACACAATGAAATAGATTAAATCCTATTAAAACAAGAAAAATCTTGATCCCATGGGGGAATTGGTGCCAATTTGATGTGAAAATTGGCCCTTTCCCAACTCCTATGATGCAATGCTGAAGATTGATGAAGATTGACCCACTTTGATGAAGAGTGACCCACTTTGATGAAGAGTGATGAATGATCTACTTTTTTGATGCTTGATGAGTGCTCCAATAGAAAAATCTACATAACCTAGCTAAGATTCAATGATAATGGATGAGGATTGCTAATGATTTGAGCATGGTAACTTTACTCAAATTGTGGATGATGAAATGAGGAGAGTAGCCTCTTATTTATAGATGAGATTGAAGGATGAATGTTCAAAATAGAGCAATGTGGGACTAAGAATTAACCAATGGAAAAGTGCCACTTGTCAACCTATGAGTGGATGGAGGATGTGCAAGTTTTGAGGATTGTGCCAATAAATGCCTATTTTTGAATTTTGAATTTGGTTGAAATGACATGCAAGAGGGAAGGAAAAAAGCATTAAATGCCACTTGGCTCAAGGAAAAAGACATGTAAGATGGAGTAAATGCCTTGTTGGATGTACATGTCAACTTGGATTTTGAATTCAAACTTGAAGAATATTCCTAAAAGATGCCTTGTTGAGGAAAATAGAGATTTAATAAATCAATTAAATCTATTTTCATGTGCAAGTGGTAAAAGTTGGAGGATGGGACATGATAGGAGATTAAATTAATCAAAGTTAATTAATTTAATGAAGGGGGTTAAATGATGTGACCTATTTGACTTAAATTTATGGATTTATTTAAATCAAATAGGAGAAAATGTGATAAGGATTAATTAAATAAAGATTTTGATTTATTTAATTAAAAGAGATGATGTTAGATTAAATTAAATATGGTTTTAATTTATTTTATTTAATAGATAGACTTAAGAGATTTAATCAAATAAAATTGATTATTTAATTAAATAGGATAATTAGATCAAGATGATTAATTTAATTATCGAGAAACGGTGACTTAATTAGATAACTGGTTTATTTAATTAAGAGAGGAATATTGATGAATTTAATCAGATAGGGGTATTTGATTAAATGGTTAGACCAAATGATGATTCGGGATGAAACGATGTTAGTGGTCAGGATTAGTCAATGTACAATGTCAATCGGTACATTTTACGTGTCTACATTTTTCCCCTCTTTGAAGTGATGCACTTGTTGCATTCGTTCAAAGAATAATCTTGTTGAGATCGAAGTTCAAAATTCTCTAATTTTTTTGGGATGCCTCATTGCTGCCCCAGTGAATGAAGAATTATGTCGGTATATTGCCCCCTCGAGAGATCGGGTGAAGAGGTTTAATTTGAGGGTCGATCTCTCGAAAAAGAGGTTCAATATTAGTTCAGCTCGTATGTTTGATGTAGACAGTCATCGGCCATGGGTAGCCTCATGCCTATTTTGATATATTACACACACTTGATCCTGATTTGTACCATGACAGTTGCATTATTGATGATATACATGCGATGATTATGATGTTTATATGTAATGGATGATATGATGATGCATGGATGATATGGATGCACATGATATGATATAATGATGTTTTTATGATTATGTAGTGGATGATAAATGTATGGATTATGAGATGCTTAGAATAACCAATCTATATTATGCAATGATGAAATGCAATGCATGCGAGATGATCAATGTTTCTTATATGATATGATATGATATGCAGATGGTTTGTGGATGCAGGATGGATGCATTATTGATGATTTATGATTAACTGTCATGGTACCATGTTAGCACAGAAAAGAAAGAGAGAAGACAACAAGAGATTCCAACAAGACATGAGATGATGATGATGATGATTACTTTCCGAGGAGTTGGGATTTTCAAAGGGCCAATTACCTTATGTTTGATAACACACATAGGCATGATGCATTAGGGTATAAAGAACCAGGATGGTGTTGCACCTAGTGTGATGGACTTTGACTCGACAAATAGATAGGAGTATCCTTGTTCACACCTGACATACGGAAACATTACTAGGATGCACCTAACAAAGCAAGTATTCACCAAGTTATTTTACAAGAATGTCCAACAAGCACAACAGACAAAAGATAATGATCATTGCCCCATTCCTTTCTCTCTAGATCATTTTGATTAGACATCATCAAGAGGTCATTGGAGTGAGCACAATAAGATAAATCAAAAAGAAAAGATCAAGTACACAAACAAGTCAATGTTCTTCATACCGCTAGCCAAGGGGATGTGTTTTGTTTAGGATAAGTATCCAAAGGGATATCCAAAATGATGCCCATTGTCAGAATGATATATCCTAGGACATGCATTGAATAGGATGATGATGGGTTGATGAGTTGTTTGATAAGATGTTGATATAAGGTTGATTGACATGTTTAAAAATGATCAAGATTTTGATTTTGCATTTAAAAGTTTGAAGTTTGCTTTTAATTTCATGTTTGAAGCTTGATTTTGCTGATTGTTGTGGTTGTTTCTATTTGTATTGCCAAAGGATGAAGGTGACGATTGTTTTATTATGGATGATTGATTATTACGGGTGATTTTGAAATGAGATGGATGGATTTTTTTCAAATATTTGGATTTTTTTTACGTTTTTAGAATGTTTTGAGGCTGTTTTTGGGTTTTTTCAAGATTTTACAAATGTTTTTTTGGATTTTGATGTTTTATGAATGTTTGTGTTTTTTTGAATGTTTTTGTGTTTTTGTGTCTCAGGGGCTGATCAAAGATTAGCCTTTCCTACGTTTAAGCTCAGAGATGACGTAGTTTGGATACCATGTTTTTGATGTTTTTTTTGACTTTTTGAGTATTTTTGTATTTTGATATAATTTTGGATGTTTTTGGATTTTTGGCATGGTTTTGATGATTTGGATATGGATATGTGTGACGATATCAATGATTTTTTTTGGGATTTTGTTGAAACCCAAGCTAAGATTGATTGATCAGATCAATGAATTGATGATCATAACATTGTTGAGGATGCACAACAATGTAAGGATAGTGTTATGCAACACAAGGATTATGATGGATATCCAAAGATTATGAGGGATTGATGATGATAAAATTGTTGAGCATACACAACAATGCAAGGATAGTGTTAAGCAACATAAGGATATCCCGAGATGATGGTTTTTTGATTGGATTTGATTGATTAGGATTGATGAAGCTTGGTTTGGAACCAAAGTTGTTTTGGATGATTTGATGTGACATTTGAAGTGCAAATTAGATGTAACTAATATTGATTGATTGGATTGATGTTCGATGAAAGATGAAGCTTGATAAGGAATGTCTTCTCATCAAAATTGCCATGGGCTGATGATTTAGTTTTTTTTCTCACAAGTGTTGGACCAATTTGATTTCACATTTGTCAATGTTCAAATCACCACATAAGTTGAAGGATATATATCAATATTTATTCCTAAAGAAAGATGTAAATATCTGCCCCCAGTGTCTAGCAATGTATGAATGCCATGGATGGATGCTTGGATAAGTGTATGGATGGAGGGATATGGATTATCTTGCGATAAGATAAGGTGTTTGAATAGAGAAAGCTCATTTGGATAATGCTTCATGGCTTAGATAATGTTGGGTAGGATAGGATCAATGAAAATGACCCATGTCAAGATGTCTACCATAAGCAAGTGTAAAGTGTGCACCCAAATTTTACCAAAATCAAGATAATTTGGACTATGGATGTAGATGGATTGGATAAATGGTTCATGGATGAAATGGATTTATTATGGATGAGATGGATGGAATGCTGGATTTATTATGGATGGGATGAGATGCTTCCACCTAAACTGGTGCACGTAGATGCTTGATTCCACACATGATGCCTGTTTACTAGGTTTTCATCATGGTCTTGCCCAAAGTGCCACCGTAGTGGTTTTCACTAGAGGATGATTTTTCTCTTTACTATTTTCAATCCTTTTTCTAATTTTTTTGGATTTACATATTTTTTGATATTTTTTGTTTTTTTCTGAAATATTTCAAACTCGTGCTAAACCACCTGGTGGTGTCGATGTAGATGCTTCTGCCATGATGTGCCATCGATATCCTTCCTGAAGAAGTTGTTTTGCTAAGATACGTGCACTTGAATACAAATCTTGAGATTCATGATCTGCTCTGTTGATACTTGAGTCAACTTTGTCTTTGTGCGCACATCGCGATAGAGTATCTTCTAAATCCTTATGATAAAGTGTCGTTGCCAATACATGGTAAATTTGAGAATCATATATCATGTGTGGAGGCATGGATGGAGTGTGTTTAGGGATAGGAGATGGATTGGTTGATAGTTTGGAACCTTTGACTCTCCAAACTTGGGAAGATGAGCAATGATGGGTGGATACAGAAGTTTGCATGTAATTAGGACCAACTACTTGATATACTTTATACATCACTTGAGAAGCCTTATTTTGCTTTTGTGGACATCTTTACTGGATACTTTTCCCTTTCTTATTTTTCCCCATAGTTTCTTTGACTAATGGAGTTTGATAGGGATAATCTTTCTTTGTATTGTTTGGTATCCACTTGTATTTGATTTGTCCATTATGCTTCTCTGCTTCTTCTACTTTAATAACATTCCTTGTGCTTTGACTCAAATATTTCTTTTGATGTTGGTCCCAATTCGTCGATGGGGTGATGGGTGGATGAAGATTCATGATGTGGCTAGTTGTAGTATTGGCATCGGTTTCATCATAAGGACTCTTCATGCTCCCTATGTTGATGTTTTCCTGAGACATAGTTGCCCCTAGTATGGTGGTAGTGGCACCTTCGTTCCTTGATTCTGCTTGTTTTGAGATGTCTTGTTCGGTATGCATTCTCTGATAGATAACCACTGCAGATGATGTTATTTGGATTTGTCGCTCTATTGACCCTAGAATATCTTGTTCTGTGTGACCTGTTTCTTTGAGTGGATAATGTTGGATATCTTCATACATGATGTCCTCAGTCTGAATTTGGGATATATTTGATCATGATGTTGAAAACTCAATTTGACTATAGGAATCACTAACCTGCTCTTTTTGTGTAACAATGTCAGGAGTAAAAGAATCCTATTCTGAATGAAGATCATCTACGTGTCCATCCAAAGAAAGCATCTCATGGCTAGATGGAGGAGTATGTGCCATGTGGATATGATCATCTTGTATAGATAGGAGAGTATTCATTAGACCATTGTAGTAGCTTGGAGATAGAAACTCTTGATCTTGAATGATTTTAGAATTGCTTTCGACATGCTTTGGATCAAATTCTTGACATGGGTCAGTTTCAAAGGATGGATTACTTATAAAGGTTTCTAAGATACCTTCATTAGGAATGGAAAGTGGTTCATTATCCTCTTGATCTTTGAGTAGGCTTGGATCAAGTGTCGAGTTGAGGATTCCTTTAGTATCTGTAATCATGAGGTCAAAGGGGATCAACATGTCTTGGAAAGGACCATTGCTAGACCTTGGTGAAAGAATTTGATCATGCTTTGGAATAAATTCTTGAGATATGTCCTCTAACTCATAAGGCAATGTAGAGACATTTTCAATATGATCATTGGTCGATGGATCGTAGATTATGTCAATGAGATTAAATAATTCTAACACTCCCTGAAATAGATCACTAAAAAAGTGGCTCTTGATGTATGGTGAGTTGATCATCAGATGGGGTGGAAACATCTTCAAGGTGCTCATTGATGGAGAGATCTTGATCATTTTTTTCAACAATTGAGGTGGAGGGATTTTCAATTTCTTCAACCATAGGATCAAATGATGTTGACATTTCTTGAATTGGATCATTGTTGGGTATTGTTGGTGAATTTTGATCATGATTGAAAAGTGACTCTTGTTGTATGTTAATTTGATCATTAGATGAGGTGGAAACATCTTCAATGTGTTCATTGATGGATAGATCTTGATCATTGTCCCCAATAGTGATTATCTTTTGATCAATAAGGTCTTGGATGGGATTTTTGAGTCGAATACAACTTGATGTTGTGTGTCCCTTTGTTTTGTGGAAATCACAATGGTGCTCCTCGTTATACCCTAGTAGTTTAACTAGGGGTTCTTGATAGTTCCCATAGACGGGGAGCTTGATGAGATTTTCTTGTACCAATTGTTGTAGGACTGATTCGATTGGTCTCCTAAGTGGTGTGTATTTTCGTTTATTACTTTGTGAGATTTGTACTTGACCTTTTGGTGATTGATTTTGGAGATGTGGTGATTGATATTTGAAATGTGGAAATTGATCTTCTAGATGGGGTAATTGGGTTTGTTGTTGATGTTGATCTTGATATCTAACCTCTTGACATTGGAGATTTTGTTCTTGATGTGGTTGTAGACACAACTCAACACTTTGATGGCATGGTTCAACCAAAGGAAGAGTGTACTGATTTTTGAGTGAAGATATCTCTTGGCTCAAGGCTTCAGTTAGTTTGCTAAGTGAAGCAATTTGGTCTATCAAAACTTGGTCTTGATTTTGATCTTGGCACCCTTGATATAGTTGGTTTGAATTTTGTTCAAGCGGATTTGGAATGTATGCTGGTGGTGTTTGTATGGGATCATGGGAAAATTGATTTTGGACAATGTTCTGATTTGGCATGACATTTAGATTTGGCATGATAGGTTGAAGTTGAACATTGTTGGTGTTGGGGATCATATTGCCTTGATTTAGGTAACTTTGATTTTGCATGGTGTTACCTTGACTTGGATCAATACATGGAGTCATTAACATCTTGTTTGGACTTTGAACAACATTAGTATGATTTGCAAACATATCCATCCAAAAGTTTACCAAATTTGGATTCAAAATGTTCATGTTTGGTAAAGTTGTGCTTGGTATATTCACATTTGGAATGTATGGATATGGTGGGATGATGTTGTTTTGAGGAAGACTCATGCATTGGGTGTTTGGTTGATAGATTTGTAGGTTTGGACTTGGATTTAAATCTAACATTGGGAAAGGTGTTC
>VDFB02270651.1:675979720-676063734 GCA_007258455.2 Sequoia sempervirens | reverse complement strand
CCCGGATGTCTGATGCAGGAGCATCCTTGGATCTTTGCAATCCTGCATCAACCAAAAATATTTTCATTTCAGTTTTTGTTCTTGTTCAGTTCTTGCTAAGTTCAAGTTGGTAGATTCAACATATTTTCTCACCAAACCCTACGGATCTATTTTTTCATCATGGACATGTTTATTTTCCTTATTCAAATATTTGAGAATGATTGGATCTTTTTTCGGAAAGTTATTGCTCCCGGATTAAGTGGCAGTTTCTAGAACTGGGCCCTAAAGTAGTTTCAAGCCTAATGGCTAATTTTGTCTCTTGTGGATCCTTTCGATGTGTTTTGAATTGTTTTGTGAAGTGTCCCCGACCTTAATTTTGGTCCACACTTCATCCTATGCACTTTCCAAGGAGAAATTCAATATAAGTCCGACCTATTTCATGAACACGTTACATTTTCCTTCATCAGAGATTGTAATGATCTTTGGCTGACGCAAAGGATTTTAGATCTTTGGATATGATATAAATCATTGTAATAGATCATTAGGAAGTAGTTAAGAAAGTTAGGAATGAATATTGGTTTTGATATGTAAGATTTCAGCTCGTGTTAAGGAGCATATAGGAATATTGTATTTTGAGCTTGTTGTATCAGGCTTGTGAGCCGAATCTGTGAACCCATATGTTGTCGGCCGATTGTAATTGAAATTTTTGATAATAAGAATGTTTGAATCTGCATTTTCCTCCATATTCTGTGTGGGTTCTATTGTGTAACTCTTGTTGCATGGTCCAGACTGTTCTGTTTGATGACCCTCGTACTGTGACTGCACCAAATAAGCTATGCCATGAAAAAGGAAGGGGTTTCCCCCAAAATGTATAACTCAGTACATGTCACATGTGAGATAACTTAAGGCATGTCATCCACATCCCAAGATTGCTCCTATATATACATGGAAGGCAGTCAACTAGCCAAAAGAGACAATGACAAGTGACATACAAGGACAAGGCTACCTAACCCCTTGCCCCCACTTAGTGCAGGCTAAGGATTAGCTGAGATGATTGATGAGAAACATGCTAGAGTGAAAATTAGTATCGATTAGAGGAATTAGGTTCCCCAAAATAAGTAAGAGCTCCACACTCCTTAAGATGTTGAATTCTATCACTTAAATACTTACATTGATTAGTAGAATGACCATGAACTTTATGATATGCACAAAATGAATTCTTGTAGTAAAATTTCTTTCGTGTTCTTGGAGGGAGAGATATCAAACGATCTTGGAGGAGTCTTGACAAGATACTCTCTTGATCAAAAGTAGAATATGTTATTTTATTTTTTGAAAAAGATATCTCTTGCTTAGTATTAGGTGTCATACTTACACAAGACTCTTTAGATTGCGAGATTTTGTACTCTCCCTTATAGGAGTGTGTAAAATCTATCAAATTCGAATCATAAGTTTTTTGCATGATGAAATTAATGTTAAGCAAGGACTTCTCTATTTCTTTCAAATGATAACAATCAAGACCACAATTGTCTATCAATTTAGGATGCACTACTGTTAAAGTCGGCTTAGAAGAATCTTTTGTAAGAGTGTTGATATTGAGTGAAGGATTGTTTGTTTCTTTCAAGGGACAATAACTAGGACCATTAGTCTTTTCTTGCATGTGAGGCTCTATAGGGTTACATATACCTTGTTCTCTAGCACCACATCCTTTTCCACTATATCCAAGTTTTTTTATAAGCTCATAACCTCTTCCATAAAGCTTTTTCATTTCTTTTGGATTTGGCGGTTGTTCATAGTCTATCTCATTAAAGTTTTTCGTATAATTTTCTTCTTCTTCTAAAGTGGTTGAGGTGGATGCTTTTGAAGGGTCTTCCAAATTTTGTGTTGACATTACGGCTTTTTATTTTCTCTTTTTAGAATCTTTGTTTATGATCTTGTATTTTCCTATGAATGTTGGTTCAAAATCTAAGGAACCTCAATCATCTTCTAATAGCTTCATGATTTCCTCAATATGTTTTTCTTTGTATTTTAGTTGCACAGGTTCTACTTGTGTAGTTGGTGTTAATGTTTTCAAAGGATTTCCCTTTCTTTTCTCAATGTTCAAACAATTGTTTGGGTTAGGGAACTAGCTTCAAGTGTGTACATTTTTTTTGTTGTAGACATACTTCATTACATGAAGAGTAGAAGGCACCCCATTCATTGCATGAATCCATGGTCTTCCTAAAAGTAGATTATATGAAATATCATGAGGCATAACATGGATCAGTGTTTCTAATGTAGCCTTTACAGTTGTAATAGGTAAAGTGATCACACCAAGTGGTTGTTTTCCTACATCATCGAATCCCTTAATAGATAAAGAGTCAAGTTGAATTTTTTATTTATCCATGCCAAGCTTATCTAAAAGGGATACACTACAAATATTAAGGGTGCAACCATTGTCAACGAGGGCTCTTTTTATTCCCAACCTATTATGTATAGCTATTATCATGAGAGGATCATTTTATTTTTGTACTTCCAAAGGAGGGAGCTCACTTTGGTCGAAAACAATGTCAACATTAATTCCTTGAATCAGGGCTTCTATGTCATTCGATTGTGCACTAGAAGGGATAGTAAATTGTTGTAGAGAACTTTGAATCATGTTATGATAATGAGGGGATGTTTGAATAAGGTCCCATAATGATATCTTGGTAGGAGTGTTCTTAAGTTGTTCAACAAGATCATACTCCTTTCCACTTTGTGAAAGTAAATGAGGACCTGGTAAGATAGGATTAGGAATGATAGGAGTAGGCAATGGGAGGGATGTTGAAGGTGTTTGTCTTGGTTGCAGATTATTTCTAATGTTATATGTATGAGCAATGGTATTATGACTCAATTGTTGCAAAGCATTATTCTTAGGTGGGTAAAGGATAAATTCGTGTTTTTTTTGAGTTTGAGGTTTGTGTGAAGGTGGGTAAAGAATTATAGGGTTGAAAGGGTGTCCCACATGGTATGTAGGATGTTTATTAATCAAGGGGGCTCTAATGTAAACTTGTGTATTCATAACCTCAAAAATCTTGGTTTGATGTATTTCTAATAAAGGGTAGTCTAGTATCATCTCTTCACCATTGTCTAACTAAGCTAAAATATTGTCATTTTCTTCTACCATGATGTTATGCCTTGCATAACCACCCCATTTTAATTTTTGGTCAAAATGGGTCCCCCTTGTGTTTTTTTGTCCTTGGTGTTTTTGTTTGGGTATAAGGAGTTGTTATTTTTCCTCCTAAGTCCTTGTTCTTTTTTTCTGGTGAAAGTGGAACCAAAATGGAAACTGGACTCAGAACTTTGTAAATGCTCCAAGCTTGGATTTGGTTCTGGTCCTAACCTCGTTCTTGCCTTGTTGGTTTTCCTTGCACTCTTGGGTTCATTTCTTCCCTTGAGTTGTCTTTTTTTTTCTTTTGGTTTCTTTTCCTCCTAGCGGAAGCGGAACTGAAAAATGAAACTGAACTGGGAACTTTGCAAAACATTTCAAATTCAGTTTTGGTTCCGATCCTACTCCTGTTGTTTCTCTTTGTTTTTTTGTCCCCATTTGTGTCTTGTTTAGGATGGGTTTTGTTCCGGTCTCATTTCCTTTTATTTTCCTTTTCTCATTTTTCTTGTGTTGGTGTTCATTCCTTTGGCGGGAGAGGAACCAAAATAAGAACCAAATCAAGAACTTTGCAAAAAGTTTCGGATCCACTTTAGGTTTTGATTCCACCCTTGTTCCTTTGTTGTCGTTTTCCTTTCCGCGGGGCCAAAATTGGAACCAAAATGAAATGTGGAGCTTACATCAAGTTCCTGATTCCATTTCAACTCAGCTTCTGCTTCCTCTTTATTTCTGGCGTATGTAGATGTTGTGTAGTCATCCCCATTTCAATTCTGCACCCGACCAACTACATTAATTGCATTAATTACAACCTCCTCACACACACAAAATGGTTTTTAAACCTTGTGAACCAAGATCCCTCTAAAACCTGCAAAACACAAGAGATAAACACATTATAAGATTGAAATACAAGTTAGAATCTAAGTTCCCCATGAAATCCATTTGCAATGCTTAAAATAGGAAAAAAGAATGAAGAACACAATGAAATAGATTAAATCCTATTAAAACAAGAAAACTCTTGAACCCATGGGGGAGTTGGTGCCAATTTGAAGTGAAAATTGGCCCTTTTCCAACTCCTATGATGCAATGCTGAAGATTGATGAAGATTGATCCACTTTGATGAAGAGTGATGAATGATCCACTTTGTTGATGCTTGATGAGTGCTCCAATAGAAAAATCTACATAACCTAGCTAAGATTCAATGATAATGGATGAGGATTGCTAATGATTTGAGCATGGTAACTTTACTCAAATTGTGGATGATGAAATGAGGAGATTAGCCTCTTATTTATAGATGAGATTGAAGGATGAATGTTCAAAATAGAGCAATGTGGGACTAAGAATTAACCAATGGAAAAGTGCCACTTGTCAACCTATGAGTGGATGGAGGATGTACAAGTTTTGAGGATTGTGCCAATAAATGCCTATTTTTGAATTTTGAATTTGGTTGAAATGACATGCAAGAGGGAAGGAAAAAAGCATTAAATGCCACTTGGCTCAAGGAAAAGGACATGTAAGATGGAGTAAATGCCTTGTTGGATGTATATGTCAACTTGGATTTTGAATTCAAACTTGAAGAATATTCCTAAAAGATGCCTTGTTGAGGAAAATAGAGATTTAATAAATCAATTATATCTATTTTCATGTGCAAGTGGTAAAAGTTGGAGGATGGGACATGATAGGAGATTAAATTAATCAAAGTTAATTAATTTAATGAAGGGGGTTAAATGATGTGACCTATTTGACTTAAATTTATGGATTTATTTAAATCAAATAGGAGAAGAATGTGATAAGGGATTAATTAAATAAAGATTTTGATTTATTTAATTAAAAGAGATGATGTTAGAATAAATTAAATACGGTTTTAATTTATTTAATTTAATAGATAGACTTAAGAGATTTAATCAAATAAAATTGATTATTTAATTAAATAGGATAATTAGATAACTAGTTTATTTGATTAAAGAAAAGAATGATGAATTTAATCAGATGAGTGTTGATTAAATGGTTAGACCAAATGATGATTCGGGATGAAACGATGTTAGTGGTCAGGATTAGTCAATGTACAATGTCAATCGGTACATTTTACGTGTCTACATTTTTCCCCTCTTTGAAGTGATGCACTTGTTGCATTCGTTCAAAGAATAATCTTGTTGAGATCGAAGTTCAAAATTCTCTAATTTTTTTGGGATGCCTCATTGCTGCCCCAGTGAATGAAGAATTATGTCGGTATATTGCCCCCTCGAGAGATCGGGTGAAGAGGTTTAATTTGAGGGTCGATCTCTCGAAAAAGAGGTTCAATATTAGTTCAGCTCGTATGTTTGATGTAGACAGTCATCGGCCATGGGTAGCCTCATGCCTATTTTGATATATTACACACACTTGATCCTGATTTGTACCATGACAGTTGCATTATTGATGATATACATGCGATGATTATGATGTTTATATGTAATGGATGATATGATGATGCATGGATGATATGGATGCACATGATATGATATAATGATGTTTTTATGATTATGTAGTGGATGATAAATGTATGGATTATGAGATGCTTAGAATAACCAATCTATATTATGCAATGATGAAATGCAATGCATGCGAGATGATCAATGTTTCTTATATGATATGATATGATATGCAGATGGTTTGTGGATGCAGGATGGATGCATTATTGATGATTTATGATTAACTGTCATGGTACCATGTTAGCACAGAAAAGAAAGAGAGAAGACAACAAGAGATTCCAACAAGACATGAGATGATGATGATGATGATTACTTTCCGAGGAGTTGGGATTTTCAAAGGGCCAATTACCTTATGTTTGATGATAACACATAGGCATGATGCATGGGGTATAAAGAACTAGGATGGCATTACTAGTGTGATGGAATTTGACTCAACAAATAGATAGGAGTATCCTTGTTTACGACATCACGAGAAACCTTGCTGGGATGCACCTAACAAACAGAAATATTCACCAAAGTTATTTTACAAGAATGTCCAGCGAGAGCACAGGACAAAGATAATGATCATTGCCCCATTCCTTTCTCTCTAAATCATTTTGATTAGACATCATCGAGAGGTCATTGGAGTGAGCACAATAAGATAAATCAAAAGGAAAATATCAAGTAAACAAACAAGTCAATGTTCTTCATACCGCTAGCCAAGGGGATGTGTTTTGTTTAGGATAAGTATCCAAAGGGATATCCAAAATGATTCCCATTGTCGGAACGATATATCCTAGGACATGCATTGTATAGGATGATGATGGGTTGATGAGTTGTTTGATAAGCTGTTGATATAAGATTGACTGACATGTTTGAAAATTATCAGGATTTTGATTTTGCATTTAAAAGTTTGAAGTTGGCTTTTGATTTTACGTTTGAAGCTTGCTTTGGCTGATTGTTGTGGTTTTTTTTGTTTGTGTTGCCAAAGGATGAAGGTGACAATTGTTTTATTATGGATGATTGATTATTTCACGTGATTGTGAAATGAGATGAATGGATTTTCAAATATTTGGATGTTTTTGATGTTTTGAAATGTTGAGGCTATTTTGGAGTTTTCAAGATTTTACAAATGTTTTTTTGGATTTTGATGTTTTATGATTGTTTGTGTTTTTTTGAATGTTTTTGTGTTTTTGTGTCTCAGGGGCTGATCAAAGATTAGCCTTTCCTACGTTTAAGCTCAGAGATGACGTAGTTTGGATACCATGTTTTTGATGTTTTTTTTGACTTTTTGAGTGTTTTTTGATTTTTGGCATGGTTTTGACAATTTGGATATGGATCTGTGTGACGATATCAATGATCTATTTTGGGATTTTGTTGAAACCCAAGCTAAGATTGATTGATTGGATCAATGAATTGATGATCATAACATTGTTGAGGATGCACAACAATGCAAGGATAGTTTTACACAACACAAGGATTAGGATGGATATCCAAAGATTATGAGGGATTGATAATGATAAAATTACACAACAATGCAAGGATAGTGTTAAGCAACACAAGGATATCCCGAGATGAAGATTTTTTGATTGGATTTGATTGATTAGGATTGATGAAGCTTGGTTTGGAACAAAAGTTGTTTTGGATGATTTGATGTGACATTTGAAGTGCAAATTAGATGTAACTGATATTGATTGTTTGGATTGATGTTCGATGAAAGATGAAGCTTGATAAGGAATGTCTTCTCATCAAAAATTTCCATGGGCTAATGATTTTTTTTTTTCTCACAAGTGGTGGACCAATTTGATTTCACATTTGCTAATGTTCAAATCACCACATAAGTTGGAGGATATATATCAATATTTATTCCTAAAGAAAGATGTAAATATCTGCCCCCAGTGTCTAGCAATGTATGAATGCCATGGATGGATGCTTGGATAAGTGTATGGATGGAGGGATATGGATTATCTTGCGATAAGATAAGGTGTTTGAATAGAGAAAGCTCATTTGGATAATGCTTCATGGCTTAGATAATGTTGGGTAGGATAGGATCAATGAAAATGACCCATGTCAAGATGTCTACCATAAGCAAGTGTAAAGTGTGCACCCAAATTTTACCAAGATCAAGATAATTTGGACTATGGATGTAGATGGATTGGATAAATGGTTCATGGATGAAATGGATTTATTATGGATGAGATGGATGGAATGCTGGATTTATTATGGATGGGATGAGATGCTTCCACCTAAACGGTGCAGTAGATGCTTGATTCCACACATGATGCCTGTTTACGGTTTTCATCATGGTCTTGCCAAAAGTGCCATCATAGTGGTTTTCACTAGAGGATGATTTTTCTCTTTACTATTTTCAATCCTTTTTCACATTTTTTTGGATTTACATATTTTTTGATATTTTTTGTTTTTTTCTGAAATATTTCAAACTCGTGCTAAACCACCTGGTGGTGTCATGTAGATGTTCGCCATGATATTGCCATCGATATCCTTCGGAAGTTGTTTTGCTAAGATACATGCACTTGAATACAAATCTTGAGATTCATGATCTGCTGTTGATACTCAGTTAACTTTGTCTTTGTGCGCACATCGCGATAGAGTGCTTTAAATCCTTATGATAAAGGTCGTTGCCAATACATGGTCAATGTGAGAATCAAATATCATGTGTGGAGGCGTGGATGGAGTGTGTTTAGGGATAGGAGATGGATTGGTTGATAGTTTGGAACCTTTGACTCTCCAAACTTGGGAAGATGAGCAATGATGGGTGGATACAGAAGTTTGCATGTAATTAGGACCAACTACTTGATATACTTTATACATCACTTGAGAAGCCTTATTTTGCTTTTGTGGACATCTTTACTGGATACTTTTCCCTTTCTTATTTTTCCCCATAGTTTCTTTGACTAATGGAGTTTGATAGGGATAATCTTTCTTTGTATTGTTTGGTATCCACTTGTATTTGATTTGTCCATTATGCTTCTCTGCTTCTTCTACTTTAATAACATTCCTTGTGCTTTGACTCAAATATTTCTTTTGATGTTGGTCCCAATTCGTCGATGGGGTGATGGGTGGATGAAGATTCATGATGTGGCTAGTTGTAGTATTGGCATCGGTTTCATCATAAGGACTCTTCATGCTCCCTATGTTGATGTTTTCCTGAGACATAGTTGCCCCTAGTATGGTGGTAGTGGCACCTTCGTTCCTTGATTCTGCTTGTTTTGAGATGTCTTGTTCGGTATGCATTCTCTGATAGATAACCACTGCAGATGATGTTATTTGGATTTGTCGCTCTATTGACCCTAGAATATCTTGTTCTGTGTGACCTGTTTCTTTGAGTGGATAATGTTGGATATCTTCATACATGATGTCCTCAGTCTGAATTTGGGATATATTTGATCATGATGTTGAAAACTCAATTTGACTATAGGAATCACTAACCTGCTCTTTTTGTGTAACAATGTCAGGAGTAAAAGAATCCTATTCTGAATGAAGATCATCTACGTGTCCATCCAAAGAAAGCATCTCATGGCTAGATGGAGGAGTATGTGCCATGTGGATATGATCATCTTGTATAGATAGGAGAGTATTCATTAGACCATTGTAGTAGCTTGGAGATAGAAACTCTTGATCTTGAATGATTTTAGAATTGCTTTCGACATGCTTTGGATCAAATTCTTGACATGGGTCAGTTTCAAAGGATGGATTACTTATAAAGGTTTCTAAGATACCTTCATTAGGAATGGAAAGTGGTTCATTATCCTCTTGATCTTTGAGTAGGCTTGGATCAAGTGTCGAGTTGAGGATTCCTTTAGTATCTGTAATCATGAGGTCAAAGGGGATCAACATGTCTTGGAAAGGACCATTGCTAGACCTTGGTGAAAGAATTTGATCATGCTTTGGAATAAATTCTTGAGATATGTCCTCTAACTCATAAGGCAATGTAGAGACATTTTCAATATGATCATTGGTCGATGGATCGTAGATTATGTCAATGAGATTAAATAATTCTAACACTCCCTGAAATAGATCACTAAAAAAGTGGCTCTTGATGTATGGTGAGTTGATCATCAGATGGGGTGGAAACATCTTCAAGGTGCTCATTGATGGAGAGATCTTGATCATTTTTTTCAACAATTGAGGTGGAGGGATTTTCAATTTCTTCAACCATAGGATCAAATGATGTTGACATTTCTTGAATTGGATCATTGTTGGGTATTGTTGGTGAATTTTGATCATGATTGAAAAGTGACTCTTGTTGTATGTTAATTTGATCATTAGATGAGGTGGAAACATCTTCAATGTGTTCATTGATGGATAGATCTTGATCATTGTCCCCAATAGTGATTATCTTTTGATCAATAAGGTCTTGGATGGGATTTTTGAGTCGAATACAACTTGATGTTGTGTGTCCCTTTGTTTTGTGGAAATCACAATGGTGCTCCTCGTTATACCCTAGTAGTTTAACTAGGGGTTCTTGATAGTTCCCATAGACGGGGAGCTTGATGAGATTTTCTTGTACCAATTGTTGTAGGACTGATTCGATTGGTCTCCTAAGTGGTGTGTATTTTCGTTTATTACTTTGTGAGATTTGTACTTGACCTTTTGGTGATTGATTTTGGAGATGTGGTGATTGATATTTGAAATGTGGAAATTGATCTTCTAGATGGGGTAATTGGGTTTGTTGTTGATGTTGATCTTGATATCTAACCTCTTGACATTGGAGATTTTGTTCTTGATGTGGTTGTAGACACAACTCAACACTTTGATGGCATGGTTCAACCAAAGGAAGAGTGTACTGATTTTTGAGTGAAGATATCTCTTGGCTCAAGGCTTCAGTTAGTTTGCTAAGTGAAGCAATTTGGTCTATCAAAACTTGGTCTTGATTTTGATCTTGGCACCCTTGATATAGTTGGTTTGAATTTTGTTCAAGCGGATTTGGAATGTATGCTGGTGGTGTTTGTATGGGATCATGGGAAAATTGATTTTGGACAATGTTCTGATTTGGCATGACATTTAGATTTGGCATGATAGGTTGAAGTTGAACATTGTTGGTGTTGGGGATCATATTGCCTTGATTTAGGTAACTTTGATTTTGCATGGTGTTACCTTGACTTGGATCAATACATGGAGTCATTAACATCTTGTTTGGACTTTGAACAACATTAGTATGATTTGCAAACATATCCATCCAAAAGTTTACCAAATTTGGATTCAAAATGTTCATGTTTGGTAAAGTTGTGCTTGGTATATTCACATTTGGAATGTATGGATATGGTGGGATGATGTTGTTTTGAGGAAGACTCATGCATTGGGTGTTTGGTTGATAGATTTGTAGGTTTGGACTTGGATTTAAATCTAACATTGGGAAAGGTGTTCCAAACTTTTGACTAGGTATACTCACATTTGTTGTACCATTGAGGTTTGTAGGAGATAATGATCCCATGTATGGATTGTATAAATGTGAGTTTTGAAAATAAATTGGCATTGTGAGGCTTTGATAATTTGGTTGGTTTAGATCACTTATGATGTATGGATCAAGTTTATATTCCATGTTCTTCTTGTGTTTTGGCTTTGTTGCAAAAGTTACCTCTAAGGTGTTTAGGACCAATGATGAGATGAAGGATGAAAGGGGTGAATGATATGGGCGTTGTTTTTCTTAGGAACTTTGGATCGATGCTAGACTTAGGGTTTGATTTTGATTGTTTGAATTGGATAATGAACTTGTAAACCCTAAGATGTTCGATGTGATGTTAGGCTGAACTTGTTCAAAGGATTTATAATTCAATTAAATGTATGAGAAAGGATGCATTCCCATACACATAACTAAACAAGGTGATTTTGATTTTGATGATTTACCCAAGTCTAGAATGATGTATTCAAAGCTCTAAAGTTGCTTGTGGGATGGGATGATAAATTTTTGAAATGGATGAAATGTTTGATTTTGATCCTAAATGAACCTAAGAAGGACTTGTTTACAAGGCCAAGGTTTTCCCTTCAAACCAAAAGATCAATGTTTTCTCAAAAGACCATAAGACAAAAGATACACAAGCACATGTGTGGGGTTCAATTGATTTCATCCTGATTAGTGAATTGCTTTTACCACAAACACTTTTTTGATTATATTTTCAAACTAAACATCCAATGTCCTAACTTCTTTTCATCCCACAAAGTGCTATGTGGAATTCAAGGAAATCAAGGCAATGGTTACCTAATGTTTACCTTGGTAGAAGCAAATTAAGATGTAAACCCAATTACTTAGAAACCTCTAAGGACATAATCCCTAGGGTAAGAAATAGTTCTTGGGTTTTGTCAAAGGTATTTTCTCTAACTAAGGGGTTTGAAATTTTGATTTTCTTGTTGAATGTGTGTTTCCCAATGAAATTTTCTTGTGGGATGGGATGATAAATGTTTGAAATGGATGAAGTGGTTGATTTTGATCCTAAATAAACCTAAGAAGGACTTGTTTACAAGGACAAGGTTTTGAAGAACATGATTTTCCCTTCAAACCAAAAGATCAATGTTTTCTCAAAAGACCATAAGACAAAAGATACACAAGCACATGTGTGGGGTTCAATTGATTTCATCTTGATTAGTGAATTGCTTTTACCACAAACACTTTTTTGATTATATTTTCAAACTAAACGTCCAATGTCCTAACTTCTTTTCATCCCACAAAGTGCTATGTGGAATTCAAAGAAATCAAGGCAATGGTTACCTAATGTTTACCTTGGTAGAAGCAAATTAAGATGTAAACCAAATTACTTAGAAACCTCTAAGGACATAATCCCTAGGGTAAGCAATAGTTCTTGGGTTTTGTCAAAGGTATTTGCTCTAACTAAGGGGTTTGAAATTTTAATTTTCTTGTTGAATGTGTGTTTCCCAATGTTTTCAAACAAGCAAGTGTTTTGATACCCAGAGCATGCACAACCCTATGGATATGGAAGACAATATTTGTTGAGTCCCCACTTGGACAAGTCCAACTACGCTTATCTTTAGCAAATGGTTAGATGCTTGAACCCACTGGATCCCCTCCACGAAACTCACTTATACAGGGAAGCCAAGCATCAACACCCATGAAAATCCCATGACATGCTTTCCATATCTACTAAAAGATCATAAAAGTGTGGGGCAGCTTCAGAATGACCGTTCTTGCACCAACAAATAGATCAAGGATTTAGGCAATTCTAAAACATGGGTTTTAATTAGGACTTTCTGTTCGTAGGAGTTGACCCTGTGTGGAAAGAGACCATTGCTTCCCTTCTCATTGGAGTCAACCGCGTGATACTAGCATTTATTCCAATACCCATATTTATATCCCAGCCAGAAATACTCTTGGCTTTAGAGTGTTACTGGTTGAGTCGTTCCCTTGGGTGAGTACTTTTTTCCCAAGGCAGGCCCTCTAAGAAAGACAAAAGCGAGTAAACATATTCATAGTTCGATCAACCTTCGTTTAGAAACAAAGAGAGAACAAATGCAATAGGTTTACTCACACTCGCAAAGTGGTTTGTTCAATTTTTAAACCCCAAATGAAGTGTGGAGATGATCACTTTATCAAAACCTAAGACCACCAAAAAGCCTTTTGATTCTCAAGATCCTCGTGAGGCGTGAGATAAGTGCATACATCTTTTAATGATGTTAGTTTGAGTAAGCAATCAAAAAACAAATTAGCATATGTTCATTTTAAGACCCACAAAACAATAATGACTTATTTTTAAGCACCAAATGAAGTGTGAAGATTTGCTTTGTTCAATTGTTAATCCTCAAACCAAATCTAGTAAGTTTGTCTTAAAGTTCATTTTAGCCCTTTGTAGCAAGAAATTGAAATGTTCTTTTTAGAACCCAAATGAAATTTAGTTAGTCCTAAAAGCTTGAAGATAGAAAATCCTTAAGAATGGGATTATAATTGCTCCCAAAGTGTTAAAAAAAACTTGTTACAATCTGTAACACCAAGAAAGTGCAGAAAGAAATAGATCAAAAGCAAGCATGCAATCTAAATCTAAATGCAATCTAATGTTAAGCAACAAAGAACAAAGGAAGTCAAAACATAATAAACTGAACAATCTCACCAAATTGCTACATGTTTCCATGATTCATCTCGATTGCCCTTCTCTATTTTGTTGTTGTAGTATAATTGCCCTCAGATTTCTCGTAAGTTCGTGCAAGTATAGCCTAAGATAGTGATTTAGCAAAACATCAAAGATTCAAGATAAGTGCTCTCAAAAGTCATAAGATTTCACGAGAGATTTCAAGAGAGATTGGAATGAAGAATGACAAATCAATTTATAGAAAATTGATTATTGAGCGATAGTCCAGGATTGAAAGATCAGCAGACAGTTGAGATCGAGATTGACATGCATTACAAGCTGTCAATAGTGACATGGTCAAATTAGAAATAGAATTAAAGACTAAATAAATGATTTAATCTTCAAGTTTGGTATTCGAAAAGAATTATCTTTGCATGACAAAGATAAAGATGGATTAAAAACTCTTGTTGAATGCATGCACAAGGTTTAATTAATTAAATAGGAATATTTAATTAATCTGCATGTCTGCAATTGAGTTAGAACTGGCGATTGAATGATTTGACGAAGAGATTACTCGAGAGCATACCACTCGGACATTAAATTAAGAGTTAACTGATTTGAATAGATCTTTGAGTTGAGTAAAAGTGAATACTTAGATAACTCACATAATTATCTAAATATAGAGGAGTGTGTTAAAATAGAATTCATGAATTAAATAATTCATTTAATTCAAGATTTGATATTTGAAGAATAATTAAATAAATAAGATTTATTTAATTAAGTGATGAAGGGATTTAAATGAATAATTAAATAAATAAAGAATTTATTTAATTATAGTTGAAGTATGATAAAGAGTAAATTAAATAAGAATTTATTTAATTTGACAAGAAGGATAAGGTTAATTAGTAACACAATTAAATAAAAAGCGTTTATTTAATTAATCAGATAGAATAAAGAAAAGTGTGAATTAATTAAATAATTAAGACTATTTAATTAATAGAAGAATTAACAGAAGATTAATTAATTAAATAATTAAGATTATTTAATCTATAGAAGAATAGGAATTAGGTAGAATATTGAAGTCGCTGGCTTAAACCAAATTTCGATGTCTACATTTGCCCCTCTTTGATACAATGTCATTTCGGCATTGTGTCAAAGAAAATCGATAAGAAATATGCCCCAGTAATGCCCCAGTGTAAAATAGGTGAAGGTATGCCCCCTCGAGAAAATTAACAAATTTCCAAAAAAGTTCTAAAAATTTTGGAAATGATCCCGATTAGTACATTGGATAGCCAGTAATGTAGTAGAGTTGACAAAATTGAGTTTGGAAATGTTAGGGACGGGTACGGGTTGACCGAAATTGGAAGTTAACGTGGCCAGTAGGAAAGGATGCCACCAAAACCCTAGGTATATATAGAAATTGGGGTAAAAACCAAGTCATTTTCACCCTCCTAGCATTGAAAACTGAGAATTTGCTCTGCACTCACAACAATGATGTCCCCTGTTTCGAACACCCATCATCGAGCTCATAGGATCCGGACCTTCCAGAGGCTAGCCGATGCGGACCCCCTAATATGTACCCCAAACTTGACCTTTGAAATTTTCCATTTGCGTGTAATTTTATGCATTTAATTCCAAATTTATGTATGCGTCATTTTAATAAAACGCCGCATGTGTATGCGTGAACGACGCATTTGCATGCGAAAAACCACATTTGAAAATTTACGTGCAATGTTTAGTTTAGGGTTGTTGCGGTTCAATGCATTTGTAGATTAATGAACCGCATTTGACAATATGCATCGCATGTGCACGTAGAATAGCCGCATTTGTTTATTGTGCAATGCATTTAAATTTCACTCGATGCAGACATATTTATTTCAACGCATATGTTATAATGCAACGCATATGTGATATAGTTAGCCGCATGTGAAAAAGAACGACGCATGTGTGTAATGAAATGACGCATCTGAATTTTATGCATCGCATATGTAAAATAACAACGCAAGTAAAAAATAATGACGCATTTGCAAAACAATGACGCATTTGAATAGCAGTTTGTTATAGTCAGTTTGCATTAGAATAGATGTTTGAGGCTAACATGAGGCATGTATAATGCCATTGCAGGTCGTGTTGGATATAGTATATACCCGAGAGTCGAGATCGATGACTTTTTGGTTCAGGGACAGCTTGCAGAGTGTAGAGCGACATTTCCTATAACACCTTGGTCTTCTGCACATTACAGACATGCCCTAGATTCGGGTGAATCAGGGATTATTGACAGCCTTGTGTGAGCGGTGGCACTCGGAGACATCATCTTTTCACCTACCAACTAGAGAGGCCACTGTTACCTTAGAGGATGTCTATAGGATCCTCAGACTTCCTATTAGAGGCACACGGGTGACGTATGATACCCAGAGGGGTGTAGTTGAGATGTGTAGATACTACCCACATGCGGACATTAGGCAGTTAGGATTTGACCACTATGAGATTAGGTGGTGTGTGTTGGCTCAGAGGTATTGGCAGCTAGACTATCTATTGTGTACATTGATAGGCGGCATAGTACTTCCTGACCGTCGAGGTCATGGTTTTCTCGTGGGGTGGGGGGAGATGCTAGTAGGCATGCTAAAGCCTCAAGTGGTGTATGCTTGGGGTTCATGTCTGCTCGGGATGTTATACTTTCATTTGCATGATATTGCCTATTGAGAGGCACAGTCTATGAGTTGTGGTACCACACTCCTGATGGTATGGGCGTGGGAACACATTGCTATTTTCTGGCCACTAGTGACAGTTGATCTTCCACATGAAGCTCCTTATGCCTTCCACTATGCGGAGGCTAACACTCAGTACCGCATAGGAGATATGGGTTATTTCAGGCATGCCATAGACATGATGGTGCAGTTTACATGGAGACCATACTTGGGCTGCGTCGATTGGTCAGACGAGGATGAGCATTTGCCATTTTTCTGACAGGTACAGTTCTTGATTGGGCGGACAGTGTCACATGTCCACATTATAGAGCGTCAGTTTCCAGATCATGTCTTGCGGCAGTTTGGAGAGGTGCAAGATGTGCCTAGAGGATAGGCAGAGTTTGCGAGATCATCGCGAGAGGTCCCCCTATGGGGCCCAGAGATTCCAGTGGCCACAGTCGAGGAAGAAATTGATGTATTGTAGGTAGTTCCATGGGGATGGAGGGATGGTCTAGCAGACCCAGGGACCACAGAGGAGTATGATTAGTGGTGGGTAGTACACAGACTGATTCCATTGACAGATCTAGAGCAGCCAGTGCTGGTAGAGCGGCGAGGGACAGGTTCATGAGCATGCGTGGAAGAGGTAGAGGTCGGGGAGATGGAGGAGGTCGTGGTGATGGTGGAGATGATGGAAAAGGTGGACGATGAGGGGGCAGGAGAGGGAGACATGGACAGAGAGGACGAGGGCCACCATTGTCACCGATCTGTGAGGAGGGATGAGGGGATGAGGATGTGGCCATGCCAGACATTGGGAGAGGAGGGGAGGAGATAGATGTGGTGATAGGTGGAGAGGAGGAGCATCCAAGAGAGGAGGCCATTCCAGATATCCCGACAGAGGAGGAGATAGGTCGAGAGGAGGTAGGCAGAGAGGAGGAAGAGATTGATGCCTTGGGCTTGTTGGGTACCTACCAGGAGGATGACGAGGAGGATGATGATCATGAGAGAGAGATTCATGATCAGATTTCAGAGGAGTTGGATGAGGAGGAGGATGGGGTAGTGAGGGCCAGGCAGGATGACATAGGGGTAGTGGATCCGAACATAGATACATTACGTGCTCAGGTTGCATCCTTGGAGGAGCAGATGAGAGTCCTGATGTTTGAGAGGGATGCGTATCGGATGGAGAGGGACAAAGCGGTGATGGACAGGGATCAGGCCATAGCTCAGAGACAGGAGACTGAGCAAAGATTCACAGAGCTCAAAGCCTTATGTACTGGCCAATCAGTTGCCTTTGCCAGAGAGTTAGTCAGAGCAGGGGAGAGAGAGAGGTATTACCATGATTTATACGAGGCAGAGATTCCTCCAGAGAGACGGGCTCCCAGCTTCTCACAGGCACGTAGCAGCAGGTCGCAGAATAGGACCCACACCAGGACAGTTAGCACAGAGGGTGTGGAGCAGCCACATAGAGGAGGTCCATATGACAGGGTTCCCTCAGCTCATAGGTCATCGGGTTCCTAACATCACTCATCCATGCACTCCAGTCACGATAGCAGCGGTGGTTCAGGATAGGGATACTTCTTGATATGCCTCGAGACATTGTATTATGATTCTATAGCCTACGGGCTTCCATGTATTATTGATACATTATGACATTGTGATGTGACACTGTTGAGCGATATATATATATGATTTTGGCAGTGATTCTCATGATATGCATTTCTATGTAGTGATTATGCAGTCTTTATTTATACATGTGATGTTTATATGATATGCCTATGTGATGGATGATCATATTTATTTTATGATGTTTATGCAGCTAATGATATAATGTTGATTCTATGTGATGTTGATTCTATATGATGTATGCAATTTATAGTTATGAGATGCAATATGATGTTATATGTACATTGCATGCTACATGTGATGCTATACAAATGCAATGTGATGCATGTATTTACATTTGTTTTGTACATGGAATGCTTGTGATATGTATTGTATGATGATGAATGTCCATTATGTCATGATTTCCTAAATACGATAAATGCCTAGATGTATAAATTTTTCTAACATGTATGTGTATGCAGGATGACTTGTATTGTTGTGTGTCACAAGACTCCATCATAATGCAAGAAAGAAGAACTGTTAGTGTGGAAAGAAAGATTGAGAAATAACGAAAGAGATGTGATAGATGTTAGTATTAAGAATCTTTGATGTTTCGCTGTATCACAAAAGGTATTGCACTTTATCATCATTGGGCGGGACTAATACAAATGGAGAAAAACACCATGATATGACATAGATCAAGGTGTGCAAGGTCATCCACTTGCTAACAACAGACAGTCGCAGACAAGCAGTGTCGTTAACTCATACTAAGGGCACAAATTGCCCCAGTCTATGTGTCAAGACAAACAATAGACAACAAACAAAGTAAAAGATGGGTCATGAGACATCATCGCTCCTCTAAATCCTTCTGGGACATCCTTGAGGAAACTAGTAACATGACTCAAAAATCAAAGTTAAAAGATAGTCGACAGACAACAGTCAAAGAAAATAGAATTATGATACATCGTTGCTTCTCTAAATCCTTCATGGGACATCCTTGAGAAAGCTAGTAACATAATCCCTAGTCATCAATTCAAGATAAATGATAAGATAAATAAGCCATAAAGTAAAAAAGCCAGTGAAGTATTTGTCAAAACTTGATCTTGTTCATTTGATGTGTTTTGATTGATAAAAGGATTGATTGATAGAGCCTGATGTTAGGAAATACACATACCGGATAAGACTGTGAGTCTGGTTTCGATGTTATGACTATTTGTATAAGGCATGACAAAGCCTGGTTTCAGAAAGACATGTATCGTATAAGACGTTGAGTCAAATACCATTGATGTGATAACCTGTATAAGGCTATGTTTGATTGTTTGACAATGTCGATTATGCAGGAAGGACTCATCCTGTATAAGACATAGATTGTTTTGCTGATATCAATATTTAGGAAGGACTCATCCTGAATAAGACAAAGATTGATTGTTTTGATTGTTTCGTTTGGCAAGTTGTTTGATTTGACTTAGAGACATTGCTAACTTGTTCACCAGATTAATGCATGACTTGATATGATGTTTTGACAATGGACTATGTGTGATGACAAACCCTACAGGACTGACCTAGTGCAGCCTTGGGGGCCCATCGATTGATGGCCTTGCCTACGTTATACACGTAGAGGCCTCGTAGTTTGACTTGACTTGACTAACAAGACTAACTACAAATAGAATACATGTGTGAAAGTGAATGTGACGAACCCTAATGGACTGACCTAGTGCGGCATCAGGGGCTCATCGATTAATGGCCTTGCCTACGTTATACACGCAGAGACCTCGTAGTTTGACACGACCAATGACCTTGTCATATAGACATATGGATCAAATCATGAATTTATACAGAAAAACCTAAACAGACTGACCTAATGCCTCAGGGGCACATCGGCAGATGGCCTTGCCTATGTCCAGTCATAGAGGCAATGTAGTTCAACAAACAACAAAGATTGACAAGTGTGACTGACTTTGACTCTATTTTTTGGATTTTTGAAATGTTTTGATTTTTTTGTCTTTTTGAAGTTTTATGATGTTTTTGTGTTTTCTCAAGAAATTTTGCGATGTTTGTGGATTTTTCATGGTTTTACTTCGTCAACACAGCCAATGTAAGAACCAATATGACACATGTCAAGTGTTTGCCCCTAATCGAGTTTAAAACCAATTGATTATGAATAGGGTAAAATGGGGGATACGAAATGCACTCGATGTCAATCATTCCAGGTTATAGGAGAGACTACCATTTATTATGAATGGTATATACAAGCGATGTACACGAAAGATAAGGGATATGTACAGGGATAGGTAGTATGTACAGGGATAGAGTCTATGTACAGGGAAGTGGACTATGTACAGGGTAGGTAGATTAGAATAATAGTAGACAAAGGAGCAGAGTGAACTACACATGGCACCTGTTTGCCAGGTTTTCACCATGGTACCTATCCAAATCGCCACCGAAGTAGTTTTCACTATTGGATGAATAATTTGTCTTTACTATTTTCTAGATTATCTATTTATTTTTTTGTTACCAAGACGCCTGTTTGCTAGGTTTTCACCTTGGTAACGATTTTTATGATTTTCTGATTTTTTTGTATTTTTGCTAATTAAGACAAAGGCTCCCAGAAGCTATGCGTAGAACTTCTTCAGATGCAGACTATTGATTGGCAAGGACAATGGTTCCCCTTCAGGAGTAGAGAGTTGGTATGCTCCTAATCCAAAAGCTTCTGTAACAATATAAGGTCCTAACCAATTTGGTTCAAACTTTCTTGGTTTGCCTCTTTCTGCTTGATTCTTCAGGTTCTCCATTAAAACTAGGTCACTAATGTCAAAGTTTATATTCAAGACCTTCCTGTTATAGCTACAACAAAGGAGATTCTGATATGCTTGGAGATGGTCTAATGCCTCCTATCTTCGCTCATCCAGGAATTCTAACTCATGGAGTCTCGATACTCGGTACTATTCATCCTCAATGTGGCCTTTCAAGGATACCCTTAGGGAAGGAATCTCGACCTCAATAGGAAGAATAGCTTTAGAACCAAAGACCAGTGAATAGGGAGTGGCACCAGTGGGAGTACAGATACTTGTGCGATAAGCCCATAAGGCAGGGTTAAGCTGTAAATGTCAATCACGACCAGCATCATTGACAATCTTCTTGAGGATTCTAATGATGGTCTTCTTAGATGCCTCTGCTTGGCTGTTACCTTTGCTTGGCAATACCTTGTGGGTAGTATGGAGTAGAAAACTGATGTTGAATATGAAATTCATCACAAAGGTGGCAGACTTCTTGGTTCTTAAATGGGCAACCATTATCAGTGATTATGGACTGAGGGACACCATACCGACATATGATATAGTTCAGGATAAATTTAGAAATTTGTATGCCAGTAATGTATGTCATAGGAATGGCTTCAATCCACTTCGTAAAATACTCAGTGGCAGTGATAATGAATTTGTGTCCATTAGATGATGTGAGGTGGATCTTACTTATGAGGTCGAGTCCCCATTGGGAAAAGGGCCATGGTAACGTTATAGGATGGAGCTCCTGTGCTGGCGCATGTATCAAGTCTCCATGAACTTGGCATTGGCAGCATTTCATTACAAAGACATATGAGTCTTTTTCCATAGTAGGCCAATAATAACCCAGTCCCATAATTTTTTTGGCTAAAGTAGGACTGGTGGAATGGGAACCACATATACCCTCATGCACCCCATGCAAGGTTGCTTATGCTTCAGTAGAATCAAGACATCTCAATAGGGTATTATCTAAGGCACATCTATATAGGGTGTATCCGAAAATGGTGTATTTGGCTGACTTGCAAAGGAATGTCCTACGCTGGTTGTTTGATAGGCCAGCGGGTATGACTTCAGCATGAAGGTAGTCATAGATTTCCTTGTACCATGGAGAATCAGGACCAACAATGTCACACACCATTTCAGAATCTGGGATATCGTAGGCTGGGACCAAAAGTTGTTCTAACAAGAATTCAAACTTAGGCACGTTGCTAGGAATTTCGAGAAGTGATAAAATTGTAGCCATAGCGTCTGCTACCCTATTTAAAACATGAGGTATTTGATGAAATTTTACTTTGTCAAAGTACTCTTTAAAGCTATCAGCCATGCGTTTGTAGGGGGCAAGCTTCTCATCCTTAGTCTCATAATCATCATTTACCTGTCTGATTACTAGTTGGGAATCACCATATACCTGTAGGTTCTTAATTTTCCACTTGACTGCCAGGTGTAACCCTGTCACTAGAGCTTCATACTCTGCTATGTTGTTAGTGCATGGAAATGCAATCCAGAATGACTTAGGGATGGAATCACCCTGTGGTGTGATAAATAGTATACTAGCCCTTGAGCCATGATTTGTATGTGATCCATCAAAGTACAATTTCCATGTTATGTTTGTGTCAATTGTGACTATGAACTCATCAGGAAAGTCTGCAACTAATGGGTGATCTGCCTGTATGGGTGCATCTGCTATCTGATCAGCAATTACCTATCCTTTAATAGCCTTTCTTTCTACATACTGGATATCATACTCACTAAGTATCATAACCCATTTGGCCAGTCGCCCCGTTAATGCCGCCTTGCTGAGAAGATATTTTAGAGGATCTATTTTATCAATCAACATTGTTTGGTGGTTCAACATATAATGCCTTAGTTTTTGTGTAGCAAATACTACCGCAAGACATGCACGTTCAATGGTACTATAGTTGAGTTCATAACCTACCAAAGTCTGACTGATATAATAGACTTCCCTTTCATGACCTTCATCGTCATTCTATGCAAGCAATGCTCCAAGTGATGAATGGGTTGCTGTAATATAAATAATCAATGGTCTTCCTTCAACAGGTGGCATTAAGACAGGTGGTGTGAGAAAATATTCTTTAATCAGTTGAAAAGTCTCTCCACACCTAGCTGTCCATGCAAAGGGTACTCCTTTCTTAACTAGATGTTGAAAAGGATGTGTCTTATCTGCTAAGTACACTATAAATCTTCTGATGGATTGCAGTCTTCCTTGTAGTGTCCTTAGTTGACTGAGATTAGTGGGTGGAGGCATGTCTATGATTGCTTTCACCTTAGTTGGATCCACTTCAATGCCTTGTCTAGAAATGATATAGCCTAGCAACTTTCTTGACTTGACTCCAAACATACACTTCTTTGGATTAAGTCTTACTTTATACTTCTCCAGCCTTTGAAATATCTTGTCTAAAAACTGTAAATGTTCTGCCCTTGTCTTGGATTTTACAATAAGATCATCGACATAATCTTCCATAAGAGTATGTACTAGATCATGAAAGATGGTTGTCATGGCATGTTGATAGGTTGCTCCGGCATTCTTGAGTCCGAAGGGCATAACATTCTAGCAATACGTTCCCCAAGGACAAGTGAAAGTCATCTTAGGTTGGTCTTCAATTGCAATTCTGATCTGGTTATATCCTAAAAATCCATCCATAAGGGACAACATCTCATATTCGGCTATCATGTCAACTATCATGTCTATGTTAGGCAAAGGGAAGTCATCCTTAGGACAAGCCTTGTTGATATCTCTAAAATTAGTGCAGATGCAGATGCCCCCAGTTGGTTTAGTGACTAGTACAAGATTGGAAATCCAATCTGCATAGTCGATAGATCTAATGAAACCAACGTTTAAGAGTTTCTTGAGTTCTGCCTTGACTAATAAAGCAATCTGTGGGTGCATTTTTCTCAATTTCTGTTTCACTAGTTTGGCACCTGGTTGTAAGGGAAAATGATGCAGAACAAGTTCAGGATCCAACCCTGGCATATTTGCATATGACCAGGCAAAATTTATCTATCTCTGTGCAATGAAATTGTGGAACTCTGGATGCTCTTCTGTTGTTAATGACGCTGCAAAATAAACCAGTCGAGGATGCTCTTTTGTGCCTATGTTGACTTCTACCGATTCTTCCATGAGCATGGGTGACTTTTCCTATGCAACGGGGATAATGTTCAAACCTCCATCCTTAGGTGCCTTAGAGAGGTTTTCACTTTCGGATGCGTCCTTTCTTTTTACTTTTTCATTGTCTAAAGGTTCCTTTCAGTTTTCACCTAGAGACTCATCCTTTTTATCTTGTTTATTCTTTTTCTCATTTTTGCGACTGGAGGGTTGAATAGATTCCCCAAAATATGCTTTGTTGTCCAAGTCAATGGTAAAACTAGCCTTATGATCACCATTAGGTATGCCTTCTTGTATTCCCAGGAACTCAGCAATTGCTTCGTCATTCTAAAAAATGTCTAAGACGCGTGTGTCTTGTTGGTCCCAATCAATGAGTTGGGGATAAACTAAGGGCATGTCATCGTCGGCGTTATCAAAGTTTAATGGGGTCAAGGTAGAGATTGAGTTATTCATGTGGTCACAAAAGTCTTGTACTAGGTCCTTTTTGCTCTTAGGTTTGGATCTAGGTAGATTGATAGGTGGGCCTAATGCTAAGGTTTGACTATCTGAAACAGATGGCTCAGGTTGCCAAGAGGTAGGATCAAGTGATTCCCAATAGTAGTGTTTAAACCATTCCTCTTTTGTCATTTTCTTTGGTGGACAGGAATTCAATGGATTTGGTGAGGAAGTTAACATCAAGTCAAGTTCTCCAAATAACTTGTCAAGGTCCATGGAAGAAGTAGAAGATAGGGAATCCCACTCATAATCGTTAGAGTCAGGGGAGTCACAATGATATTGGTCCACTGGTTCGTGAGATGTCTTAATATGTTCTGAAGAACTTACTTCCTTAATTAAGGGTGATGTGGTATTAGGAACACCAATCTAAATCATTTGAAACCCTAGCCCCACGCCTTTTGGCCACTGAGAAACAAATATTGGTTCAATCATCCCGTTTTGGTTTAAGCCTAAACCACTATGTCCATCATATCCCTTGCTTTGCATGATTGTGAAACCCTTTCCATATAGATTTGTAGGAATGTGAGCAAGCAAAATAGGTCCTTCATCATCTTCTCTATATAACTAGGGGGTGACATCTTCTGTATTTACGACCTCTTTGCTTAATTCTCCCCATTTAATGAAATTTGTTGTAGGAGGAACATGTATAGTGACCATAGACTGTCCCCTATCTGATGTAGGTAAACCATATGACTTAGGAGGAATCAAATGGATAACACAATAAGATGTCATCATGTAATACTCTCCACAACCCTTGTCTTGGATCTCAACCCTAGGAGTGGTAGGAATTGAGGGTGAAATAGATGTTCGAGTGAGTGTGGATGGATCAACATAGGAAGATGGATTGGACGATGAAGCCTCTTGGTTCACTGGAACTTGACGTTGGGGGATCTCTTTTAGATTGGTGCAATATTGAAATGGATCAGGATCACCATCTATAGTTATTTATGTGCCATTGTAAGGAAATTTAAGACACTGATGATACGTGGAAGGGACCGCCTTCATGGCATGAATCCATGGTCTACCTAGTAGAAGGTTATAAGGGAGGGTGAGATCCAAGACCTAGAACTTTGTCTCCATTACCGCAGGACCAATTCTGAAGGCAGTGTTACCACCCCCTTTGATTTCCATTCCTCATCATCATAAGATTTAATGACAATACTTTTGGTCGTGTCTACTCATACTTCTGAGATACCTAATGCCTTAATTAGTTTTAAAGTGCATAGATTTAACCCTGCTCCTTCGTCTACCAAAACTCATCTGACTTTGGTATCATCAACAAGGACTTCTAGGTGTAAAGGATCGTTATGGTTCATCTTTTCAGTTGCATAGTCATGTTCAGAAAATGTGGCATGGTGTTTATTAGTCAAGTAGCCCACCATTTCCTGGAAATGATTGACATCAAGATCATTAGGGACCATGGTGTTCTGTAAAGCCTTATCAAGAATAGATCGATGCTCAAGGGAAATACGCAACAGTTCCAAGATTGAGATTTGGGCTGGGGTCTTCCCCAACTGGTCAAGGAGGTTATATTGTAACTGGGAAGGCAGTGGTGTTTGCTGTGATGGAGGGCCTTGGATAGTGATCTTAGTACGACAAGTATTGACTGCACATTCGGGATTTGTATTGATAGTAATGGTATTAATATTCTCATCAGTAGCGCAAAGATGATGAATGATTTTGCCACCATTATAATCATGCTTGATACTCGCATAGTTGGCTGAAATATTGGTCTTAGTATTCGAACTAGGAACAGTTCCTTTTCCATGGTCATGTAGTGGATCAAAAAAGAATTGATGATCAGTGTTTGATGACTTCAGTTTTTGTCCACCAACTTCTATAATTCTCCTTTCGACAAGATCTTGTATGATATTCTTCAGTTGTCGATAGTTTTGTAGGTTATGTCCTTTAGTTCTATGATAATCACAAAAGGCATTATCATCCCACCAAGTTGGTTTAAATTGACCTAGATCGTATTGTCTTGGTTCCTGCAGCTGTATAAGATTATGTTGTAACAGTTGTTTGAATACAGACTTAATGGGTTCCCCTAAGGGAGTGAACTCACGTTTTTTAAATCTCCTTTGTTGTTGTGGACGTTGAATATTTTGGACCATGTTAGGAGGTTGATTGACAGCATTAAGTGTGTTGGAAAAAGTATGAGGTCCTTGTAATGTGATGAGTGGTCCTGCTTGTAGCGTTTTAGCATCAACTACCCCATCATTGGTGACATTTTTATTGCGAGACCAAAATCTATTTCTGTCAGGGGGGGTGTTTTGTACGATCGGGTTTCTATTGGATGTTGATGTCTTGAGTTCTCCTTTTCAATGATATCCTTCTCTATTATGACCCCTTTTTCCACTAGTTCTGAAAAAGATGTACAACAATGTACCCTTAAGTTACTCCTGAGTTTTGCATGAAGGTTTTCTTGAAACATAGTAACTTTTTGTATCTCGACAGGACACCTGCTAGCTATAGTCCTCCATCTCTGGAAGAAAGCGATGAATGTTTCACCTTCGTCTTGCATTGTGTGACACAAGGTTGCTATATTTATCTCATGGTCTATGTTGAAGGAGAATTTATCCACAAATTTCTCAACCAGTTCACCCCAAGATCTGATTCTAGAATCTAGACCCGAAAACCACTCTAGTGCAATTCCTACAAGACTTCTTGGAAATAGTCTCATAAGATACGTGGGGTCATAAGCGACATCTATGCATATGGTAGAAAATTCCCTTATATGTTCTATTGGATTTCGTTTGCCATTGTACTTAGGGAGATTCGGTATGACATATCCATGAGGGAAAGGGGTCATATACAATGATCTATCAAAGGGAAATGGGCATATGCCCTTTGTTCAAAATGATTTCTTAGTTGACACCGACATGTTATCCATTTGTGTTTGTAGTGCCTGCATTTGTGTTTGTAAGATGTCAACTTGGGTCAAAGATGTGCTAGGGGGATTATGCAGATCCGTGTATGTATTCTGAAATCCAAAGTCTCGTGATGGGTTTCGATTAAACGTTGGTATTTGAGGTGGGTTTGGATTTAGAATGTTGGAAAATGTGTTCTGGTCTGGAGTTCGCATAAATTGGTGTTGACCTTGGATCTGTGTAAATGGATTTTGAGTACCACTCTAGAAGAAGGGATTCTAGTTCAGAATCTGCATAAATTGTTGGTGACTTGGAATCTGTGTAAATGGATTATGATCACTAATCTGAGAGAACGGATTCAGATTTAGAATCTATGTGAATGGATTTTGATTACCAGTTTGGGAGAATGGATTTTGATTGCCATATTGGAAGGAGGGAATACCTCCTGTTTGTGTAATCTGTGGTATAGTACTAGTGACTTGGGCACTAGGTATGGCCATCGACTGTGGTATGGTACTTGTGATACTAGCATGAGGTATGGTTGTTGACTGTGAACTTGTGACACTGACATAAGGTGTAGAGGCTAATGTTTTAGGTCTTTTACTCCCAACAAGAGGACCAAAGGGAGTGGATGATGAAGCCCCTATAGTGAAATTAAATCCCGATGTCATGCTAGATGTACCAAATGGAGATGTATGGACTGTCGTACTCTATGTAGGTGTGCCAGATGGCATAGTTGTGCTGACCTGAGTTATAGTAGTACTAGCAATCGTGGTATTTGTCCCTTGTGTAGGTTGAGTTTGTAAGGTGCTGATATCAAATCCTGTAGGTAAGGTAGTGCCTTCAGCTAGCAATTTGGCTAAGTATTGTTGTCGATCATTTGCTAGGTACTCATCTACGAAAGAGGAAAACTCAGGGTCCTATGTGGTAGCCTCTATGTCTTCTACTGCAATATGTCCTTGAGTGTTTCTAGTGGTGAATTTTTCTAATAGAGTCTTATGAGGTCTTGAAGAAAATGGATTGATGAATTTGTTTGGGTTCGACATCTTTTCTCTCTCTCTCTTCTCTTAGACCTAGTTTCGACCATGTAAGATTAGCTCAATATGCAAGGAATGCAAAACTACGTCTATGGACAGTATGACTCTAGTCTATGTTTTTGGGATTTTTCGAATGCAAAATAAGGAATGCTCTAGGATGACACTAGTCTAAAATCTAAAGATGCAAAGTCTAAGTAATACCCTAAAGTGATCAATTGTATAAACCCAAGACAGAGGGACCAACTACCTAAAGTCTAACCAAGGCGTCAATTTTGTTAATTCAAGGAACCAATGTAGGACAAGGATCAAAGACAAGTCGAGTTTCCTATCTGGATTGATGAGCTAGGAGGACTCTCTGTAGGACAAAGGATAAAATGATAAGACCAGGTTCAACGACAGATTTTGTTGACGCTATGATTTTTCTAGAGTGTAGATGATGGACCTATTCTAAAGTTTGTAAAAGTGACCTTCCTAGAAGTTTGACCTAAAGGAAAAATGTATTTCTAAGATGAGACCAAACTCTGAATTAGGAAAACTATGGAAATGACTAAATGAACCTAAAGGATGCAAAATTGAGAAAAATCGTTTCCTATTTCTATTCAAGGATTGTTTTTGAAAAGACAACTGAAATTGATATGATTGTGTTGACTAGACAGTGACTGTGAATTCTGACTTTATGATAATCAGGCAAATGCATCGTAGGATTTCACATATGCGATTAAGTTTACCAGTTGTGGTTTTCTAATGATCAATTGCGTTTCTTTAGTAAAGCTCAATGTGTGACTCTGATAGATGTGGTTAACTATCTAATAGATGCGACACGTAATGACAGTTGCAACTCAGAATATAACATATGCGATTTTTCACAAATCAAATGCGGGCTAATCTGACAGATGCGACTCTACGCTAGACAGATGCGACTGATACTGACATATGCGACTCGAAGCTAAACAGATGCGACTCTAAATAAAAGATGTGACTCAAAATAACCGATGCGACTCGAAGTTAAATAGATGCGACTCTAAAAATCAATTGTGACTTTCTGGTGAACAATTGCGACTCTGTGAATTTTCAGTGACCTAAGATTTAAAAATGACTATGTTTTCTGTGATCAAATTCTGGCAAACAAGAACAATCATAAGACAAAGTGTTTTCAGTTTGATTTTGGACTCCAAGAACATTTAAGTTAACAACAGACAAACACATCCTAATAGGCCAAAAGGCCTAGGGTTTGTATACTTGGTATAGCCCACCGAAATACCCCGGATTGGTGATAAACACCTTTCCTTCTCGAGAGCGGATAGCTTAGAAATTTGGTGGCATTGGCTCCCCTCCATGGCTCATTAATGTCTTTCAAGCACACCAATTTTGAATTCTTTGGGCAATGACCTCCCAAGAACTGCTATCTCTACTCAAGGGGATCAGTAGTGAGTGTCTTTAAGCATGATACTGTACCTTGCACTATACCAAGCAACGACCAATAGAACGGTTGGTCTCTAAAACAAAAGGTGTTTAATACAGGCATTCCGTTTGTGGGGCATGATCCATATGGCGAGAGTCCCCTTTCGGATCCATCTCGTCGGAACCACACTCGTGATTCTTGGGTTTTCCCCAAGAATCCACTTTTATATACTGGCTGGAAATCCCTCAGGTTCAGGGTGCTATCGGTCTGAGTCATCCTGGGGTGAGTACTTTTTTCCACCAAAACAGGCCCAAGTTCTAGAGTTGGTAACCATTTCTCTTACACCCAGGATCACACGAATGCACAAGGGGAGAGGATACTTTGATGTACCAAATCGTTAGGGTAATTACACAGATGTGCTTTCGCACCAAACACAGTAGACACTTATTAATTTTAATCCAAATGAAAGATTTGCTACATTACCAAACAATCTGTTTCAAAAGAAAATTTAACTAAGGTCTTTGACATGCATTCTGCAGAAAGATTCGTTAGTAGTTTCAAGTATTGTCTTCGTCAATCGTCTTGCAAAAACTTGTTAACTCCAAAAACAAAAAAGCCCACATGCTAAAAAATACGATATTAGTAACACACAAATCAATTGAAAACTTTAGATTTTCGAAACCAAAAACAAAAAGTTACTAGTCAGATGCGTTGATTTTCTGTGCAATTGTGTCTCGATATTTACCAGTCAGTTGCGGTTTAGGATGTTGCAGATGCATCGTGGTTTTTCAGATGTGGAATTTTTAGTGTCAAATGTGGTTCAGGAAATCAATTGCATCACTTCGTCAAACTGATGCGTCTCTGAATTTCAATTGCGGCGTTTCGTTAAGCTGATGCGTCGTTCCATACGAAAAACCTACAAAAATCAAAATAAAAGTCTACAGATACGCAAAGATGGTGTCTTCACGTCGGGTTCACCAAATGTAACGCTAAGAAAGTGCAAAAAGAAATAGATCAAGAGCAAGCATGCAATCTAATGTTGAGCAACAAAGAACAAAGGAAGTCAAAACGTAATAAACTGAACAATCTCACCAAATTGCTACGTATTTCCATGATTCATCTTGATTTCCCTTCTCCATTTTTCTATTGTAGTATAATTTCCCTCGAATTTCTCATAAGTTCATGCAAGTATAGCCTAAGATAGTGATTTAGCAAAACATCGAAGATTCAAGATAAGTGCTCTCAAAAGTCATAAGATTTCGCGAGAGATTTCGAGAGAGATTGGAATGAAGAATGACAGATCAATTTATAGAAAATTGATTATTCGAACGACAGGCCAGGATTGAAAGATCAATGGACGGTTGAGATCGACAGATTTGACATGCATTCTGACAATTGTCAGTAGTGACACGAGTGATACAAATTAGAAATAGAATTAAAGATTAAATAAATTATTTAATCTTCAAGTTTGGTATTCGAAAACAAAAGAATTATCTTTGCATGACAAAGATAAAGATGGATTAAAGCAACTCTTGTTCGAATGCACGCACAAGGTTTAATTAATTAAATAGGAATATTTAATTAATCTGCATGTACACACAATTGAGTTAGAACTGGACGATTGAATGATTTGACGAAGAGATTACTCAAGAATGCCACTCAGACATTAAATTAAGAGTTAACTGGTGATTTGAATAGATCTTTGAGTTGAGTAAAAGTGAATACTTAGATAACTCACATAATTATCTAAATATAGAGGAATGCATAAAATAGAATTCATGAATTAAATAATTCATTTAATTCAAGATTTGATATTTGAAGAATAATTAAATAAATAAGATTTATTTAATTAAGTGATGAAGGGATTTAAATGAATAATTAAATAAATAAAGAATTTATTTAATTATAGTTGAAGTATGATAAAGAATAAATTAAATAAGAATTTATTTAATTTGACAAGAAGGATAAGGTTAATTAGTAACATAATTAAATAAAAAGCATTTATTTAATTAATCAGATAGAATAAAGAAAAGTGTGAATTAATTAAATAATTAAGGCTATTTAATTAATAGAAGAATTAACAGAAGATTAATTAATTAAATAATTAAGATTATTTAATCTATAGAAGAATAGGAATTATGTAGAATATTGAAGTCGTAGGCTTAAACCAGATTTCAGTGTCTACACAATCATTAAATGAGGAGGTTATGAAACTTGAGAATTTCGCGACAAGGTTATGAAACTTGAGAAACCCACGACATAGGTTATAAAACTTGGGAAAGCTACGACAAGGTTATGAAACTTGAGAAACCCAAGACAAGGTTATGAAACTTGAGAAAGCCGCGACATAGGTTATGAAACTTGGGAAACCCGCGACATAGTTAATGAAACTTTAAAATTCCGCGACAAGGTTATGAAACATGGGAAACCTGTGACATAGGTTATAAAACTTGGGAATTCCGCGACAAGGTTATGAAACCTGGGAATCCTGCGACAGGTTATAAAACTTGGAAAAGCCACGACAAGGTTATGAAACTTGAGAAACCTACGACAAGGTTACGAAATTTGGGAAAGCCGCGACATAGGTTATGAAACTTGGGAAACCCGTGACATGGGTTATAAAACATGGGAAAGCCGCGACATCTAAGTTTCTAGCCTTTAAAAAAAAAAAAAATTGCATACAGAGTTTAAATGCATCTATTCCAACATTATGCTCTAGCTACAAAATAAAAAACTTCATATCTTTCACAAATCAGCTCCGTTTTGCTTGAAATTTGGACAAGAGGATTGAGTCCTTCTGAGAAAAACCCAGAATTATTTTAAATTCCAGCACTCTGAAACTTTGAAAATTTTCAAGTTCAAAAGCCCTCCTTCTAGCGCCAAATATGTGAACCAAGATCCCTCTAAAACCTACAAAACACAAGAGATAAACACATTATAAGATTGAAATGCAAGTTAGAATCTAAGTTCCCCATGAAATCCATTTGCAATGCTTAAAATAGGAAAAAAGAGTGAAGAACACAATTAAATAGATTAAATCCTATTAAAACAAGAAAACTCTTGATCCCATGGGGGAATTGGTGCCAATTTGATGTGAAAATTGGCCCTTTCCCAACTCCTATGATGCAATGCTAAAGATTGATGAAGATTGACCCACTTTGATGAAGAGTGATGAATGATCCACTTTGTTGATGCTTGATGAGTGCTCCAATAGAAAAATCTGCATAACCTAGCTAAGATTCAATGATAATGGACGAGGATTGCTAATGATTTGAGCATGGTAACTTTAATACTCAAATTGTGGATGATGAAATGAGGAGATTAGCCTCTTATTTATAGATGAGATTGAAGGATGAATGTTCAAAATAGAGCAATGTGGGACTAAGAATTAACCAATGGAAAAGTGCTACTTGTCAACCTATGAGTGGATGGAGGATGTGCAAGTTTTGAGGATTGCGCCAATAAATACCTATTTTTGAATTTTGAATTTGGTTGAAATGACATGTAAGAGGGAAGGAAGGAAAAAAGCATTAAATGCCACTTGGCTCAAGGCAAAGGACATGTAAGATGGAGTAAATGCCTTGTTGGATGTACATGTCAACTTGGATTTTGAATTCAAACTTGAAGAATATTCCTAAAAGATGCCTTGTTGAGGAAAATAGAGATTTAATAAATCAATTAAATCTATTTTCATGTGCAAGTGGTAAAAGTTGGAGGATGGGACATGATAGGAGATTAAATTAATCAAAGTTAATTAATTTAATGAAGGGGGTTAAATGATGTGACCTATTTGACTTAAATTTATGGATTTATTTAAATCAAATAGGAGAAGAATGTGATAAGGGATTAATTAAATAAAGATTTTGATTTATTTAATTAAAAGAGATAATGTTAGATTAAATTAAATATGGTTTTAATTTATTTAATTTAATAGATAGACTTAAGAGATTTAATCAAATAAAATTGATTATTTAATTAAATAGGATAATTAGATCAAGATGATTAATTTAATTATCGAGAAACGGTGACTTAATTAGATAACTGGTTTATTTAATTAAGAGAGGAATATTGATGAATTTAATCAGATAGGGGTATTTGATTAAATGGTTAGACCAAAGGATGATTTAGGATGAAATGATGTTAGTGGTCAGGATCAAATGCACAATGTCAATTGGTACATTTTACATGTCTAAAAACCTTAATCAAAGTTAATTGGCTCATTATTATTATTTCCTAAGTTGTTTTAGTGAACTGTAGCCGAGAAAGTGTGAAAGAGGAGCACAATTCGGTCAAGGGAAAGCATCTACAAGTGGATTTGGATCGAGTTTCAACCTGTTTGGTAGCATTTTGAGGTAGGTGGGTTTTTGCCTCCATTTGTTTTTGTTTGTTTTCCAGTTTCTTATTCATGGTGTTTGTCACGTGTTAGATGTAATGATGAGAGATGTAAGAATGAGTTGTTAGATATAAAATGAGGATAAAAACACTTACTTATAGACAATTGTACCTTAGTATCCTGACTATACCTCATCACAGGCTGACATGAAGTAAAATTGGTTCTAATTTCACTTTATTTCCTACTGAAAGGTCAAAATGGGGCCAAATAAGACTCATTCGCCATACATGGTGAATGGGTCCCACCTAAATGGAACTGATTCGCCATGATGGAGAATGGGTCCCACAGGGGCCATTCTGATACCTAAGAAGCAAAGGAATTAGGAAATAAGGTCTAAAATGCCATCTTGTTGGGTGTTTGATGAATTAAAGCCTTGAGATGCAGAATATGGGTCATTAGGGACCTATTAATGATGATGTAAATGTAAAATAGGGCTAGGGACACATAAATCAATGTGAAAGTGTAATTAAATACACTTTTCAACACTAAAATTAGGTCCACATAGCCTAGAAGGGCACAAAAACTAATGTGAATGTGCAAGACACATTACAACACTAGCTTATCATTAAGTTTAAATTAAGAACCTTATAGATTGATGTAATAATGTTATTAAACATATATTATAATGTTGAATTAGGGAGAAATAAGTTAATTAAGTCTAGAAAAGCGTGAAAGCTTATTACAAGACTTTACAACACCTTTACAAGATATTGTTAAAAGTATGTTGTTTGATTTTCAAGGGTCCAAGACCTAATGTGGATGCATAAAATGCCTCACAACACTATATTAAGACCTCATTAAGTCCAATTAATCATGAATTAATCCCATGTCAAGCAAAGGGTCCTTTTTTTTATGACACATTTAGCCCCCACTTTAGTGAGAGGATGAACCTATGTCAAACTCACACTAAAGTAGCCATTCAAGAGAAACCCGAATGTATGTCAAGCCCCCAAGATACAAAATCATGTGAAGGAAAGATGAAAAGAAAAACAAGGTGAAAAAATATATACTCACTCTGTGCCAGTGAAACTTCTTGGTTGTCCGCCGGGTGAGAAAGGCCAAACTGTATACTCACTCTGGGGCCACCGAACTAGTTGTCTGCGGGGTGAGAAATCCCAAATGGTAATATACATATGCTAGTTGGTATGCACTCATAAACACAAAGGTGACTATGGGGAAAATTCATGTCACTAGTTGGGCTTCCCGCTCAACCATGCCAAAGTTATACCCGTTGATAACTTTAACAAGGCACCACAAGGAAATAAATGCTATGATAAAAAGGACAAGGTACCACAGTCATGCTAGTTGCATTATGCAAGGTGGAAAAAAGGAATGCAAAATGTAAAAAATGAAAAAATGTAAAGTGAAAAGATGTAAAATGTGGAAAGATGTTCAAAGGAGTCTTGTTCAGTTTATGCAAGGTCAGTCACTTGGGGAACATTGTGTCTAATGTCTCCAAGAGAGGACCAATCAAAGAATAGTATATTCACAACTTGGGGGATGCAGTGCATCGCATCAGGCCACCAAGAGGAATGCAATATGATTAGAAAGATCACACTTATGAAGGAAATCACACCCAATGTCATCCACAAAGTGACAAACACATCACATAAACGACAAGGCTACACTAGGAACCAAAAATGAAAATTATGATATTGTATGCCCCCCACTTTAAAGAGGTTGCTATCACCATTGCTATGAGAAATTGCTTTAAAGTAGAAGAGAAGAAAATGAGAGCTTATTGGAAAATCCCTATGCCAAGTCATATGTTTTCAATAAGCTATTTCATTCAAAGAAAGGGAGTATGTCACATGCGAGTCAATCTTAAGACATGTTGTTCACATCTCAAGCTTGCTCATATATGTTCATGAAAAATTAACGAGTAGTCAAAAAAGACAATGACAAGTGACATACAAGGGATAAGGATATCTAGCCCTTCCCCCCCACTTAGTGCAGGACAAGGGTGAGCCTAAACTGGATGACAGTATGTTGCCCCTTCTGATGGATGCAAGACACATGCAATAGTGAGAATGTGATTATCCTACAACTATTACATGGAAAGGAGCAGCAACTAAGGTTATTGATGTGAATAAGATAGAGGTTTGGAAGAGTCTTGTATGATAGTAATGATGTGGAGTGAAGGAGAATAGCCAAGAATATGAGTTGTTTGTTGTGTGTTAAGCTCTATAGGGTTGCGGATACCTTGCTCTCAAGCACCACAAACTTTTCCGTTATACCCAACTTGTTTCATAAAGTCATATCCTTTTCCATAAAGCTTTTTTAGTGCTTTGGAAACAGGTGGTTTTTTGTTGTTGTGTTTGTCGGGGATGATTGTAGAGTTTGTGAAATTGTCTAAAGTGGTTGAGGTGGATGCTTTCGAGAGGTTTTCAGAAGGTTGTGTTGATGTGAGGGTTGATTTTTCTGGTTGCTCATTTTTCATTTGTGTGAATATGTATTCAACCATAAATGAAGGTGTGAATTCTAAGGATCCCCAATCACCACCAAAGAATTTAGATTTCCATTCCTAATCATTATGTTCAATTTATATGTTGGAAGTGGGAATCAATGTGTCTAGAGGACTTGTAGCTCCTTGTTCAAGATGCAAGCAACTTTTAGGCTTGGGATCAACTTCAACTTGATAAATTTTATTATTATAGACATATTTTATTATACAATGAAGGGTTGAAGGCACTGCATTCATCTCATGAGTCCATGGTCTTCCTAGAAGAAGGTTGTATGAAAGATCATAAGGCATGACATGAATAGGAGTTTGCAAAGTAACCGCCCCAACCATAATAGGTAAAGTGATTAGATCAAGCGGTTGCTTTGTTGAATTATCAAATCCTTGAATAGGGGTGGAATCAGGTATTATTTGTGACCTATCAACTTTTAATTGATCAAGGAGACTCACACCACACACATTAAGAGTAGAACCATTGTCGATAAGAGTTCTCTTTATGCCTATCCATTTGATTTGAGCAATGATCATGAAAGCATCACTTTGTTTTCACAACTCCAAAGAAGGGAGCTCATGTTGATGAAAAGTAATGTCAAGATTAGTGTGATTCAATTTATGAATTAAAGTTGCCACATCATTCAGAGTTGTTCCAATAGGAACTGCAATTTGTTGTAAGGTGGTTTTAAGAATATTGTTGTAAGTTGGTGAGGTCTGAAGTAAATCCCAAAGGGAAATTTTTGTAGGAGTATTCTTTAATTGTTCAACAAGATCATACTACTTTGTAGGTGGGTTATAATGAGGAGCACTAGGTGGATTAGGCAAAGGTAAAGAGGTTGGGTTTGGTTGTGGTGGTTGCATATTATTTCAGTGTTATATGTATGAGCAGTTCAACATCAGTACTAGATTGCTACGATACATTAGTGTTAGGTGGGTATAAAGTGTGGCATGGTTGATTAAAGGGATGAAGCAAATGTGAAGGTGAGTAAAGAATAAGTTGAGGTTTATTTGGAGTTGGTTGTTTGTGTGAAGGTGGGTAAAGGGTATGGTGAGGTTTATTGGAAGGACGATAAAGGGTGTAGTGAGGTTGAATATTGTTAACATCCCTTAATAAGTGAGATTCTTCATTATCTTTGAAGGTGATATTATCTTTGTCTTGGGTCATAATATCCTCCCTAGAAGGAGAGTTCCTTGGAGAAAAAAAACTACATGTTCATGATAATTAAGGTTTGGTTCATACAAAATAACTTCATCACCACTAAGGGGGTTATTAATGGTTGAATGTGTTTGATTATTGATAGTGGGGAGATTAGGAAAAAAATGTATTGGATTGTTGGTTGTTTCTAAGGTCACATTCTCTCGTTCCATAGTGTCTACCATACTAGGAGAGCTTGTAATATGTTCATCTAAGGGTGAATTTTGCAAAGTAGCTTCATCACAAGTATGAGGAGGATCAATGATTGAATTGATTTGCTCAATAAAGTTTTTTGTAGGTGAAAGAGGACAACTAAGATTCTCATGATTCTCATTGGTTATGTTTTCTAACAAAGTATCTTCGTCACAACTAGGAGAGATACTCGTAGAAGGAAAAATGTGATTATCATGATCATTTAGGACTTCAGTGTTTTGTTCCCTAATATCTTCCAAAATAGGAGAGGTAGGTGAAGGATCATAAAGAGGAGTGTCATAGGTCTTAAAGATTTGATCATTTAATGTCAACATATGCTCCTCACAACTAATGTGATTTCCATGATTGCTCACAAAAATAGTCTCACAAATAGGGGAGGTTTGGGGAGATGAATGGAGACTAGGTAAAGTGGAGAAAATGCATTCATCGTGTGTTACTATTCTATCTTCCCAAGGGGAATGAGGAGAAGGACGAACAAGACCATCATGATTCTCAATGAGTGTACCTTCTTTCATCAAGACACCTTCATCACTAAAAGGAGAGATATCATGGGAAGAACAATTATGATCATCATTGTTATCTATGTTTGTATGTGCTTCTATCACATCATCCACACAAATAGGAGAGATAGGATAGGGTGCAAGTTCAATACAAGCATTAATATGTTCCTTTTCTTGTGCATGTTTATGAACTAACTTTTTCTTTGTGAATTTGGAGAAGATTGAAACTAACATTGTGAAAGAACAATCTATGCTAACTCAAAATGTAATGCCAAAGTTTGAAATGAAATGCAATTTTCAGATGACAATTGACTGATTATGACATGTGACACTACATGCATGCAAATGTAAAATGTAAACCATGCATGAAATCAACTAATTAAGGCTAGATGTTATGAAATGCATGCTATAGAAATGCAACTAACTGATATAGGTATGAAATGGAACCAAATAGAAGCCCAAAAATAATGTTCTAAATTTTGTAAAGTGTTGTTTCAGGGGTCAGAAGGGACTGATTCGCCCAAGGTGGCGAATAAGTCCCAATATAGACTTTTTTCAAAAAATTTAGAAAGTTTTGGCTGATATTTATGTTTTCAGAATGCTATGATGCAGGTCTAAATGAAAAATGCAGAATTTGAGAACTTTTTCAAGGATTAAAGATGCAAAAAGGCAACCTATGATGCACTTTTTACACATGCAAAAATGAAACCCTAGAATGCAAGCTAACTAATGAAAAATGCAATGTAATATAATCTAGGATGAACTAATGGACTCCAAAATTAGAAAGAAGGAATTCAAACAACAGGTTTACCAAAATGAAACATAGATTATTGGGAACCGAATACTACTCTTACACTCCTAGGGTTTTCCACCTAAAAGGAGAGAGATTGGGTCCAAAAATGCTTCTGTAACACTCAAATTAGGATGTGTGTGATGTTGTATGATGTAAATGGAATGATCTAAGTGTAATTAAGCTATGGATTTTGTTGATTAACTATGCAAAACTTAAACAATAAGACTTGTTTTTAAAACACATTGTGTTATGCAAGAATGAACTAGAAACTTAAATAAATTGAAACAAAAATTGATGAGACTAAACAGAGTGCACCTCGAGGCAGAATGATGTCACTGGAAGATTCTGGAATGTCTTAGAAACCTCTGTTAATGGCCACTGGGACTGATTCACCATGCATGGTGAATTAGTCCTGGTTCTGGTGAAATCTTTCAGAAACCTATTTCTGACTGCCAGGAGTTGAAATATGAGAAAACCACTTTTCAAGCCTACAAAGGGGACTCATTTTCCATGGGTGGAAAATTAGTTCACGTACAGGAATCTGTAAAATTAGAGGTTGATTCTGTGGAGTTAGATCTGCACTTCTATCTCCTACATGTCTCTACTTCTTAAACTGCCAGATTCAGGTTTGAAAATGACTTTTTGTTGATTTTTTGACTTGAATGATGAAGAGATGACTTGAATGACTTTGAAATGCAATATTTAATGATTCCTAAGCCTCCAAGAGTCCTAAATCTGCAAACAAACAAGACAAAAGAGATATATGTTGAATGTTAGGGCATGGGGGTTTGCCTTAGTCAAACCCCATTTAGGTAATTAAACCAAAGTGATGAAATAAATTAATGAAACATACAAAAATAGAGATGATTACCTCGTCATTATGATTTTATCTTGTAGTTCTGCAACATAACATGAAGATTCATCCCTTGAATGCTTTAGAAAGCTAACTTGAAGACTTATAATGAAGAAACCCTAGCTTGCTTGACTTGGATGAGAAGATAGAACATGAATTAATGATGAGAGATGTAAGAATGAGTTATTATATGTAAAATGATGATAAAAAAACTTATTTATAGACAATTTTTCCTTAGTATGGGTATGTGCAAGATCATCATGGAAAAAATAGGCCCTTAAGTGGCAAAAAATTCAAAAAAATTAGAGTTAGGCAACTTGATGTAAAAATTTGAATAAGTTATCTATATTATTTCAAAAATATGTAAGAATAGAATCTGTAGCAAATTAAAATTAGTTTCTAAATTACTAGGTTTATTTTAAAAAAAATCTATTTGGTGAAAATTTGAAATTTCAATGCAATAGTACTTAAATTTTAGGGAAAAAATAAGTAAGTGTCTTTCCGACCACCCTAACCACAATAAAATGATAATATTTTTTTATAATATTTTAGATATAAGTTAGAGGAATCATGTGGACATGATGCATATTTTTTTGTAATTTTTTCCAAGTAAATAATTAATTATGATTTTTTATTACAACTTTTAAAAATATAAAAACTTATGTCACCACCTTAACTTGGTCAAAACTTCATGATTTTTTTTTTTAATCCTATAGTATGTGAAACATAGAATGTGATGCATGTTTTAGATTCAAAAATGTGATACCATTTGAAAGCTATAGATGTTTTTCAATCAACCAATCAATCAGAATTTAGTCATAATTCAAATAGAAAATGAATAATAATTATTTATTAAATTCAAAGTAAAGTATAATTTATATTGGTGGAAAGCTGAGAATCTCCTTTAAAAACCCTTTCATCAATTTGGGTAAAAAAAAAAGTCGTCAGCCACATACCCTAGACATACCCATCATATCACCACTTTTTGGCCTGTCATGATCCTGCACATACCCACCAGTTTTAATGATGATGTCAATGAAAAAATGGTCATTCATATGCCAGTGAATGTTGTGCATAAATGTCTCTTATTTGATGAAAATAAATAGAAGATTCTGAATTTGAGGTTGTTTCCATTGAATTATCTGTGAATGAGATTTCTTGGTGTTCATTGATCTATGAATTTTAATGATGAGCTGATGATATGTTCTTGTTAATTTGGAAGTTTATGAATGGTGAATGATCTCTATGTCTTGAATTTTCACTATGAATGAATGTAATGGTATAGATTGTGCTATAGATTGTATCATTTTATGGTTTAGTTGTTTGGAAACAATGCTCATTATGAAGTTTGTATGTCTGAATTGAAGGAAATTTACATTCATTTTTTGTTGTCTTGAGCTCTATCTTATCTTTTGATGTTTATTTACACCCCCCAAACGTAGATTAATTTGTATGATGCAGTTTTTATCCCTTTTACCAATAGGCCCCTTGAACATTACAGTTGCATAGGCCACTGAACAACATCAGCACAATTGAGAACCAACTACAAAGACCTTAGAAGATAGGTTGCTTTAGGTTATCTATATTTTTTAGGAGAAATAGGGTAGAAATATTCTGTTTAACATTGTTGTGTTAACTGATCATCAACACATGATATCTTCCCTAAGAGGAGAGTTTTTAGGAGAACTAAAAACTAGATGTTCTTGAAATTTAAAGATTGGTTCTTCTAAAATGACTTCATCACAAGTAGGGGAATGACCAATGGTTGGATTGTCTTCTTCAATAAGGTATTCCCTAGGGGAAGAAAGGAAACTAAGATTCTCATGAATTTCATTGATTGTATTTTCTAACATCAAAGTATCTTCTTCATAACTAGGAGAGACACTAGGAGAATAAAAAATGTGATTGTCATGATTATTCGTAATTTCATTCCTTTGTCTAATAATTTCTTCTAAAATAGGATAGGTAGGGGAAGAAACATAAAGAGGATTGTCATAGATATTAAATATTTGATCATCTAACACCAATATATCTTCCTCACTTTCAATTTCATTTTCTAAAAAATTATCACAAGAGGGGAAGGTGTTGGGAGATAAATGTAGATTAGTTCAAGTTTCAATGGTTTCTTGTTGTTTTATGTGATCATCATGATTACCTATTGTTATGTCCTCTTGTTCATCAATGTATTGTCCACTAAGAGAGGTAGAAGGATAGAAACAACTAGGACTCTAAAAACTCTCATTGATTGGTTCTTCTAACACCAAAATATCTTCTTCACAACTAGGAGAGATATTATGAGAGGATCGAATATAATTTTTATGATTATCCACTATTGTATTATTTTTCACTAAAACATTCTCATAGGGAGGGGACATGAAATTTTTCTTAGCATGCCTAGATAGGTAAGATACTAACATTGTTTGACCAAGAATGAAAAGTACTTCTAGCCATCTCATGCAATGCTTCAATAATGTAAACAATATATATCCAAAGATGGGCAATACTTTTATCCAATGTATGCAAAGCTTTAAGAATGCAAACAATGTGTATCCAAAAATGAAAAATACTTTTATCAAACTTATGTAAAGATTTATGAATGTAAACATTGTGTACATGCAAAAGTGAAAAGTACTTTTATCCATATGATGCAAAGTTTGAGAAATGTGAACATAATTTTTTCTATTGAAATGATTTCAAAAATGACTACCCTAAATTGATGTTTTTGACCTAGATGCATAAAACAGACGTTACTGAAACTTTTTAGATGGATACTATATGTTACTAGCAGGCTTAATAAGTACATAAATAAGGTTTTTAGTGTTGTAAAAGGTGGTTTCAGATCTACACTGGGACTAAATCTCCCAAAGGGGCGTATGAGTCCCAGTTAGGGTTTTTTCACAATTTTTAGAAAATTTTAAATGTTTTTTTATGATTTTTAGTTTGGATGATGTCTAAACTAAATGCAAATGTAGATTTCAGATGATTTTCAATGATGCAAGATGTAAAAATGCCACCTTTATGCACTTTCACTAATGCAAGCTTTAGAAACCCTAGAATGCCAATTAACTTTTAGAATGCAAACCCTAATGTAAAGCTAATGCAAGCAAGATCTAGGATGATGATGCACTCCAAATAAAAAATGTTGTGTTCTAAATGCAGGTTCACCAAAATGAAAGGTTGAATTTTGTTGCTTCTATGCTTGGGAGATAGAATAACAATCTTCCACACTCACATTTAAGGAAACCCTAGAGATCTCAATCCAATGTAGAAAGGGGAAATAGACCTTGCAATAGGGGTGTTTTAGGGTAGGATTAGAGACTAAATGATGGGTTCACCACCAAGTTAGGGCTTGGAAAGACTAATGAAATGTAAGATCTAATGCTAAAACCTAGTGATGCATGCAACTTGAATGAATGATGTAGAAATGGAATTAAATCAGAACATAAAATTGTAAAATCAAAAGTGTGCACCTGGAAACCTATAGAAGCTTGAATGAGGACTTGAAATGCTAAAAATAGTGATTTTGATGTGAAGTGGGACTCATACACTAGTTGGGGCAGTTTAGTCCCAAAATTGGTTTTTTGTGGGCCAAACCTGGAATCTGACAGTTCTTAATCTGAATCTCCTAGAACCCAGAAAATGACAGTATTGAGACTCATACACCCAAGGTGGTGTATCAATCCCAATATGATTTTTTAGAGGCCTAAGACCTGAATCTTCTCTCCTAAATTTTCTCTTTCTGTCACACTTCATTTCTAGATCTCAAACCTTGATTTTAGAGTTGTAGAAGACCTTCTAGGATTTTGCAAGTGAGGAGACAACTCCAACAACTTCCTTTAAGCTTATAACCTAGTCTTCAAATATCCTTCATGCTCCAAGACACCTAGATTTGTAATCACACATGTAAAGAGAAGAAAAACTTGTCATTTTTTAGTGAATAGGGGTTCACCTAAGTCAAACCCCTTGTAGATAATTACACCAAATGATGAGATAATGAAATAAGGACATGAAACATGAAGCATGAAACATGAACAATGATACCTTGAGTGATGTCTTATAACATGAATCAAAAATCTAACATAAAGTGGCCATGTAGAATGTAGATCTTGATCTTGAAAATAAGTGTAGAACAATGCTTGATCTTGGATCTTCAATGCTACATCACAAAACTAGCTCAACAACAATTTATGCCTTATGATATTGACATGATGATAGATCTTGAATTTCTGCAACAATTGATGAAAAATTATACTCTTGAATGCCTTATAAGTAATATTGTAAACTCTCTTGATGCTCTTGTGAATTCTTGGAATGCTTAACTCTTAAGTGCTTGACTTGATATCATGAAGGCTTAATGAAATAATGATTTGAGACCTTTATATAGGCAATCCATCCAAGTTACCCTTTATTAGATTCGAGAGGCTAACATTCATAAAATTCAAACTTATAACCCTAATTTCCTGCTCAAAAATCTAAAAGGGGGCCAAATGGGACTCATACGCCATCTGTGGCAAATGGGTCCCACTTGGATGGGGTGCATATGCTCAAGGTGGTGTATGGGTCTCATAGTGCCATTTTAGAGAGAGAAAATGTCAAGGAGTTGAGAAATTAAGTATATTTGTTGTTCATGTCAGGATTTCAGTTGAAATAAGCCTCATGATGCATAATATAGGGTCTTAGGGGCCTATTAATGACGATATAAAGGTCATAAATGCAAGAGGCCCCAAAATTCAATGTGAGAGTGTAAATAAATATACTTTACAACATCAAAAAATTTAAGGCAAAATTAGCTCTATTTAGCTTAAAAGGGCCCTAAATCCAATGTGAATGTGTAAAAAAAATTACAACACTAGATTAAGGAAACGTTAGGTCTAAGGGCCCTAAATCCAATGTGAACTTGTGTAGATGAATACACTTTACAACATTGAATCAAGGAAAAGTTAGGTTTAGTTAGCTTTAAAAGGGCCCAAGACCTAATGTGAATGTGTTAAACGCATTACAACACTAGATCAAGGTGAAATTAAGTTCATTTTAACATTAATCACCCCTAAATTAAGTGTCAAAATGTGAATGATGACATTTTTTGACACTACACTATCTAAAAGAACCAATTAAAGAGACTAGAAGAAAATATGTAAAATCATTAAGTTTGATAAAGGGAGCCTTAATAGAAGCAATATTCTGTAAAATAACAACTAAATATGTAAATGATGCTTAGGAAGTACTCCAAAATAATTTGAATGAGACTAATAAGGTGAGGTTATTTAAACTATTTGGCTACTGTCATAAGGGAAGAGCCAAAACAATTGGTCAGGGTTTTGGTCCCCTTTTTGTTGATGTATGAGTTGATGATGTGGATGTGAATGATTGATGTTTCAAACTAAATAAAATAATATTAAAGATGAAAACTTTTATAGAATATGAGAATTACAAAACAAAAGTGCAAGAACAAAAAATAAAGCTAAAGAGTATAAGGAGGAGAGAACTTGACATTAAAATTTGAGGAAAAATTGGTTGGACAAGGGTGAGGGTTCCATTGTTTTTAAATGATGCTATTTATGGTTTGAAAACTTGTATAGGTGTATCCTAGTCTATAGGTCTTTCTCTACTGAGGTCAACTTCTAAAGTCTGTCAGTCTACTAAAAATAAAACTTTCCCTAATTTGATGAAGGAAAGTGCTTGAATGCTTGTCTTAGGGTTTTAAAATCTTGAGATCTCCAATCCAATTGAATCCACTTTAGATGTACAACCTACAAGAAGGACATGGGAATAAGGGTGGTGTCGTATAGGGGCATGCCTTAGCAAAACCCCATTTTTTACATTTCCACTTCCATAAACAGCTATGATAACAATGATACAAATCACACACTCTATGGAGAGTAGAGGAAAATGAATGATAAATGAAAATGCTATAAATTGAATGTTTATTAAAAAAATTTCAAGTTTTAGTTCTTATAACAATAATAAACATGAAAAATGAAAAATATAAACTAATCATAAGCATGAATTTTCTATTGTGTAGTAGATATGAACTTGGCTGATAGAGTGTTGTAGATATTCTTCTTATTCTTCTCTTGAAATTTCCTTTAGGATCACTAGAATGATATTCAAATTCAATAGATTGCTTAGATGTTCAAATGGAAGGAAATACTTATATTTATATGAGTTTCAACATATTTCACATTAACCTTTTTGATAAGTCAACAAATGATTTTGGATTCATAAATATATTAAGGTTGACAATAAATTTTGATATTTAGGGCTTGATTAGGAGGATAAGGGTGATGACACCCTAGTCCAAACTTATTTTGAGTTTTTAGATATTCATTAAATAAATATTTAATTTAGTTTATGAGATATAATTCAATTTCTAGAAAATGACAATAAAACAGGTGATTAATAAGCACAATTAGGCACATGCACTTAGGGGGAGCCAAACATACTGTGAAATTTTCATGGGTGACAAATTACAACACTACAATGATACTAAATACATGATACCTTAATAAATTTTAATACTTTGTCTAATCACTCATACAATTTAGCAATTTAATAACATAATTACTACAATGTAATAAAACCATCACAACTTCCTCATTTATCCATAGAATTAATTTTTTTTAAATGTATCTAAAGGGTGAGAAGAGAAAAAACACAAGGAGTTGAAAGGATTAATCAAGACATATGAGAAATTTTTCCTGATATCTATCCAACATTTAGAGTAGTAGCTAAGATTGTAGATAGTTAATCACAATAAAATAAAACAACATAGTTATGTGATACAATCATAGGGCATACAAACTATTATCGATTCTTAGGAATAAGTATCAAATACGGTATTCATAACCCCAAATTAATAAACATTGATACAAATAGTATAGTGATGATAAATTTTTATTTCTACATGTCATGATTGTAAATACCATATGGGTGATCCCACAATACTAGTTTACTTTTTTTGGCCAAACTAGACACTAAATTGATTTTTTCTAACTAAATATTCACTTTCAAGCACCTATAGCGGCTAAACCATGAGGAATTTGAAGATGATGCAAATTAGTGATTTGTGACATTTTTTTTGTAGATTCTAAATTTTTTTTTTTCAAAATTTTTGGAATCAGATTACACTTCTTTTTCCATCTCCTTCAAAAACTAGTTTTTTTCAATAAACACCATTTTTAAGGAGTGATTCTCACCATATACAACATAAATTTTTTTCCATGAAGGATAAAACTATAATTTTTTTGAATTTAGATTTGTAACTACAATATCTAGTGATTTCATTTAGTTTCATAGTGTTTTATTGAATATTTTTTCCTTAATCAAGTTTTGAAGTCAAACCAATTACAATTCATACATAGGAGGACTAAATACAACATAAATTTTTTTTTATGTATCGAAATTCAATTTTTTTGTTGGATCAAGGACTTCAATATCTAGTGCACTGATATTTTTTATTTTTTTTTATAATCTGCTATTTTTTCATGTGCAAAACAAAGAGCTTGATTTTTGGTGAAAAACCTGTTGTCAATAGATTTGCACCTTGGTGAATGCAATATTCAGCAACCTACTGAAACATGGAAACCTCTTTCAGATGTGGGTGATCTGAACGAAAGAGGAATCTCCAGAGTGAGCTGGTTCTCTGAATGATGAATTCTATTCTAAAACAACCTCTGAGGAAAGGGATAAAAGATAACTTGAAAAAAAATCCTGACTAATAGATGATTCACCAAAATTTATGAAAATTTAGACTTGACCACTCATAAAAACTTCTCTATTATAGTAATTCTCACAATCTCATTGGCACATATCCCATCAATGATTTGCATGAAGATCTGGAAAAACAAATACAACATGCAACCTGAAACATGAAATTCTGAAACACAACCTATAACAGCAAGACATAAAAGGATTCTGATTTGAAAAACACAAATACATCAGATTTCCATTACAAAGTCTAAGACAAAAAAATAAGGAGAAATCTATTGTTCTATTAAAACTGGAAGAGTCTTTACCTGAATCTGAAACTGAGTACCAAGAAGGTTTACAAGCTCAAAAAAATGTGTATGAGCAAGAAACTCTGATCTAAACAACTGAGAGAGGAGAGCTGAAAAGACTAAGTCTTTGAAAAGAACTCTCAAGAAACCCTAGAGCTTAGAAAAAAGCTCAAGGAAAAGGCCTTCAAACTATCTCAAAAAACTGCCTAAAAGCAGAAAAAAGCACACTAATTTTATGATCACACTGTCAAGCCTCTAAAAATAGGCTAATCTTGCTTTAAAAGCTCAAAAAACACCTTATCTCTCCAAGATAGGTCTGAAATCCAACCAAGAGGAAAATTCAACAAGAATCTGCTAAAAATAGCAAGAAATCACAAAGCAATTTATAGAATGTCGCTTTATGATTTTGCTTTACAAGATTCAGATTTGTACAATTTATCTATTTTTTTGCAATTGAAGATTTAGAATCTTTTGCAAAAAAGAAAGGCTCCTTATTGCTCCATTACAATATTTTGATTTTCTCAAAAATCATAAAAAACAAAACACATCATTATCTCTTCTCTCCTTATCAAAAATCCGCCATTGATTTCTCTAAAATCAATTAAGAAATAACAAGGAACCCTAAAACATAATCATCAAAACCTAATCTTAGGTCACATAGCATCCACCATAATATTATCATTGTTTAGTCCATAGCCAAGGCTTCATATTTCACCAAGGAAAAATAAATAAGTCACAAAGACTTAACCTAACCTAAGCACATGAAATAAGTCTTAAAAGACTTAACATAACGACCAAATTTAGGAAATTCGACCTCCGTTCAAATATCAATATTCTAATTTTGATAAATTATAATGCAAAGATTATAGATTTCGGCCTCCATTTGAAATTCACCACGTGCTTTGACCGAACATTCTAGATGCTTATGGTATAGCTTGAATTAGGGCATGAGAAAAGAATGCCAAACCCTAATCATGATTTCATTTTGCACCCATGAGTTTGAAGGAAAGAAGCTCTGACTGGAAGAATAGTGCCGCCATGATTGTGTTGAACTTGAGCTCATGCGCCTCAAAAATCATCATCACTCCTTCAGAAAAATGAACTCCTTAGTGGGTAAGCTTATTCCACTTTGTATCATAGCTCTCCTTCGTTATTGAAAGAACAAATCAACAAATAAGGCCGCAGCCTGTCATGCTTCTTTACTAACTTTCTCCTGTGCTTTGATTTACCTTGGTCGACATAAACTCGAGCTCAACTTCTGTCAGTATACTCCATGAGAGCTCACCTTGTGTTATTACCTTTCTTCTACGGTGCAGGGGTAAGCTACTCACTCATAGCTTCATAGTTTCTATGGCATCATATTTTGCTCTTCTGGCCTTGAGGTCGTGGCTATACACAACCTCTAATGCATTTGTTTGCATTTTTCTGTATTCCCACTTACTGTTGTGTGAGCTCGACCTTCATTGAGAGCTCAAACATCACTTAAGAGCTCAGACCCTTGGCATTTGGAAGCTTTCTAGAACTCCTGGCCGCGGCTAGGGTGCTTTTCCATAGATTTGGACTGGTAACTTTCCTTGCTAAACATTTATTCTCTAGAGGCTTAAAGAATCTCCTCTTTGTCATAAATTTTGGCCATGTTCAGGCCGCACCAGATGTGTATTGTAGAAAGCATTTACTTTGTGGATTTTGGGTTCGACCCAGAACAAAAAAATTATCATTATGTCTAACTGAAAGCATTTCTGCATATGGGTATTATGAAAAGTAGAATAAAACTGTCTTTTCTCCCTTTTGTTGCTCGATTCATCACAGAAATTGCATTCCTTTAACATTCTACTGCTACTTTTATGTAAAAACCCATATGGGTTATTTCCATTATTGCGTTTCTTGCACTTTGAAGGCAAACCCCAAAATGGGTATCATAGATGGTTGAGAAATGTGAAAGCCTGAGTGTTTATTTAAAAACCCCAATCGTGGATACTTGAGATTCGAGACTGCAACTCCATTTGTTTGATTTTATTTATATGAGCTCGACCCACCTCTCCTCTGCATTTATCCTTGCCATTTATTTAACAGGCCCTCACTTGGGTATCACTAGAAATGAAAACTACATGTCTTATATACTCTGAACCCTGACCTAAGAATAAAATTTCACTGGTACTTGTTAATTCACACAAAGAGTTTCAGCTGGATTGATAGAAACACTGCTTTGTTATTTGAAATAGGAACACCCTTATGGATGATTGAAAAATGATAAAATTCTGTATATTCTTTTGCATTATTCTTAAGGGTTCGACTCAAATAACCAGTGATCTTTCTGAACTTCTGTAATAAAAGAATGACTTGAATATCTGTATATTCATTTAATCTCCTCGGCATTCTACACCTCTCAAAAATAAAGCATCTTCATTTCATCACTTCAGAAATGAAAAATCATGGTGAGAATAATAAGAATCTGTATGTTTCTCTGTAGTTAATTCATTGACTCATATTACTCGGTATTCTGTTTCGACATTTCTGTAGCTCTCCTTGATAGCTATATAAAACCTGAGCTTGATTTATAATTGTTTCCTTTTTATAAAAACATCTGATTCCTCTTGTCACAGAATTTGTCTTTGACATGGAACTGCAGACTACCTTTTAAATACATCAAATGCACATTCTAAAAATGTTCTCTAGGTATTTAAAATCTTGGAAAAATAGTGCAATACCTTGAGCATGCTTCTGTAGTCTGATTTTGACAATTTTGTTCATGTGTGCCTTGCTTGACACCTGTAACTCACTAAAACAATTTGAATGCACATCATATTCGATTTCTATCCTCCACTAAACTCTGATACATGATCCGGTTTGAAGCTCCATCCCAACCAAAGTGAAATGGCTGTCCTTGCTGTAGCTTTTAATTAACTAGTATTTCGTATCCAGATATTTTATCACCTAACTATTGACACACAGAAAACCTCTCTTCTGAATTTCTCAACTTTTACCATATAGCAACATTGCTATTGCTTTCTGTATTTGCACTTTGTAGAGATTTAACTTGAAACATTGCAGTACCACGAACCACCTGTACTCACTAGATCATATACATAACTGACAACTTAGAACTCCTTCTAGAAAGAAAATGCTTGCTCTTCCCCTATCATTCTGGAATGATCACTTTGTCATTACACTCATAATGTTGTATTTATCTTTACCAGTCAACTGGAATTGGTGACTTATTTGTCATTTGAATACATTGCATTGCCAGTCAAGCTGAAATTGATAGTTTATTAATCACTTGAGTGTCTGATCTATATTCCGTACTCAGCTATAACATGGTACTCTTCATGCATTTTTATGTTTTTCTTAACAAACAGTCTTCAAAATCTGCTCTCTGATGTAAATGTACTCAATTGAATTCATTTAGTGAAATAAACTCACTGTTCACCTGTGGCATTCAGAATGTATAACCTGATCGTTATGAATGTACAGTTGGTTTAGTTGCTTGATGAATAACTCTATTTTTACACTTTCCATTGTATTTCACTTCTCTTGATGAGCATGATAATGTATCTTAAAATCAGCCCATTAATGAATAGGGCAGCATGTCGAGCTCTACCCTCATGGGAGCCCATTTTCCTCCACATGCTTGGTCTTCGAATAATGTTCAGCTTCATGATTTTACCTATACCTGCACAAGGAAACAAACATTGTTAGCATAAAAACAAAACATGTTGATCATGATGTTATTATTTCTCCTTCAGCTTATTTCTTTCGTACTGCACTTAATTGACTGTTTCAATGCATGGTTAAAAGTAGGTTGTACTGGGCGAGGGCCCTAGCTCGGTTGGCTAAGTAATTCCGTTGCGGCTCTGCTGGTCACGAGTTCTAGTCTCCCCCTGTCCCGTGGTACCGAAGGGCGTGTCGCGCCAGCGCTGCCAGTCAAGTTAAAAAGTTTACCAGGCGCACTGCAGTTTATAGGGGGTTGTGCTACCCGATTCCTGCAGTCTAAAAAAAAAAAAAAAGGTAGGTTGTACTATTGTGGGTGCTTCATATAGGTTACATCATAATCGGAGCCACTGACACCCCTTATTTTCTCTTACAGGTCGACGGAGCACAAAAGACAAAGCTGCACCATTCAGCATCAAACGTCGATAATCAGGCAATGATGATTATGTCGTCGCTTATATATTTTACTTTTTGCATCTTTAGTAGTACAATGTGCTATTAGCAATGTATTGTAACAGTCACATCCACAGCTTGTGTGGATCTTTGATTTCAATTCTTTCTTTTCATTCGAAAAGAAAATGCATTTACATGCAATGTTGTAATATCATTATGATTGTTGAAATCAAATGAAGCCTTGTAAAATATGAGTTTTCATGAAATAAAAGAAAGCATCTGAAATGCTATTTTGCTCATTTGTTCAATTCTGTATTTCTGTCATTTTTGGAACATCTGAATGGCACTCTGAAACTCTATTTCCTCTTTTAAATGTATAACTACTGCTCAATGCATATTGATAAAAATGTGAAACAACATTTGAAATTAAGTGCAATTCCACCTTATGATAAATAACATTCAGCCGGCTTCACCAATTGAGCCGAGGCGAAAATTTGGTAACAAAACCTACATTCACAAGAAATACAAAATAAATATAATAATTAAATTAAATTTATTTAAAGGGTATGTGCAGGATCATCATGGAAAAAATAGGCCCTTAAGTGGTGAAAAATTTAGAAAAATTAGAACTAGGAAAATTGACGTAAAAATTTGAATAAGTTATCTATATTATTTCAAAAATATGTAAGAATAGAATCTGTAGCAAATTGAATATAGTTTCTAAACTATTAGGTTTATTTTTAAAAAAAGAAATCTATTTGGTGAAAACTTGAAATTTCAATGCAGTAGTACTTAAATTTTAGGGAAAAAATAAGAAGTAGGTGTCTGTCTAACCACCCCAACCACAATAAAATGATAATTGTTTTTTATAAGATTTTAGATATAAGTAGAGGACTCATGTCCCAATGTGATGCATATTTTTTTGTAATTTTTTTCCAAGTAAATAATTAATTATGATTTTTTTTTCACAACTTTTAAAAAATATAAAAACTCGTATGTCTGACCACCTTAACTTGGTCAAAACTCCATGAAATTCAATGTTTTTTAATCCTATAGTATGCAAAGCATAGAATGTGACACATGTTTTGGATTAATAAAAAAATGATATCGTTTGAAAGCTATAGATATTTTTCAATCTTCCTATCAATCAGGACTTTAGTCGTAATTCAAATAGAAAATGAATAATAATTATTTATTAAATTGAAAGTAAAGCATAATTTATATTGGTGGAAATATGAGAATCTCCTTTAAAAACCCTTTTCATTTCATCAATTTTGGGTAAAAAAGTCATTAGCCACATACTCTACACATACCCATCATATCACCACTTTTTGGCCCATCATGATCCTGCACATACCCTAAAATTATACTTTTTGGGAAGCTTATAATAAGGACTACATACTTTCAAAAAAATAAAATTAAATGAATTCATTTGATCCCCCAAAAGGTAAATCAAAAGTGATTTTTTATCAGCATTTTGATAGGTGCAAAGGAGACTCCATTATAGATATGGTTTAAAACTAGCGGGGTTCTATCCAAGGGGGTTTGATCTAAGGTGGTTCGATCAAACCCTCTTCAATTGTAATCCTTTAAATGGAACTTTTCAAGGCTTAAATCATTATATTTTCTAAAAATATGTGATTTCAGCAAAAATCAGGATCTCCCATAAATTGTAAACCAGTATTGTAGGATCACCGATATTTGAGTGATATTTGTGCAAACCCCAATCCTAATACCTACAAAGCAATAAGAAAAAACACATTAGATGATGAAATGAAAGAAAGAACAACGATTCCCCATGAAATCCATTTACAAAGCTTAAATTAGGAAAAGAGATGAAGAACACAATAAGAAAACAATAAAATAGAGATTGAATCCTAATTAAACTAGAAAACTCATGATCCCATGGGGGAATTGGTGCCAATTTGATGTGAAAATTGGCCCTTTCCCAATTCCTATGATGCAAGATTGATATGTTGATTAAGATTGATCCACTTTGATGAAGAATGGTCAGTGCTCCAAGCTAAAAACTTGCATAACCTAGCTAAGAACTCAATGGTATTGATGACAAATGGCTAAATATTTGAGTATAGTAACTTTGCATAAATTGTGGATGATGAAATGAGATTAGCCTCTTATTTATAAAATGCCAAGATGGATGAATGTCCAAAATAGAGAAATGTGGGACTAACATTCATCCAATGGTAGGATGTCACTTGTCAACCTATGAGTGGATGGAGGATGTGCAAATTTTGATGATTGTGCCAATAAATGCCTATTTTTGAAATTTGAATTTGTTGAAATGACATGCAAAAGGGAAGAAAGAGTGCATTGAATGACACTTGGCTCAAGGAAAAAGACATGTAAGAGAGAGTAAATGCCTTGTTGGATGTACATGTCAACTTAGATTTTGAATTCAAACTTGGAGAATATTCCTTAAAAGATGCCTTTTTGAGGAAAATGGAGATTTAATAAATCAATTAAATCTATTTTCATTTGCAAGTGGGAAAGGCTAGAGGATGTGACATGAGAGGAGATTAAATTAATAAAATTTAATTAATTTAATGAAGGGGGTTAAATGGTGTGACCTATTTGACTTAAATTTGTGGATTTATTTAAATCAAATATGAGAGGAATGTGATAAGAGATTAATTAAATAAAGATTTTGATTTATTTAATTAAAAGAGATGATGCTAGATTAAACTAAATAAAGTTTTAATTTATTTAATTTAATAGATAGACTTTAGAGATTTAATAAAATAAAATAAATTATTTAATTAAATAGGATAATTAGATCAAAATGGTTAATTTAATTATCGAGAAGAGGTGACTTAATTAGATAACTGGTTTATTTAATTAAGAGAGGAATATTGATGAATTTAAGTAGATATGGGGATTTGATTAAATGGTTAAACCAAAGGATGATTCAGGATGAAACGATGTTAGTGGTCAGGATCAGATGCATAATGTCAATTGATACATTTTACGTGTCTACAATATTATACTAACTTTATTTTATTTTTTAAAAACAACCCATCCCATGCACATTGTGGTTGTCAAAGCCTTACCATAAACTACTAAATTTCACCTTCAATAGTTAAAGGTCTACACATATTTCCAAATTTGAAACTCAAGGTTAACTTGGGCATCACCATCTAGTATGCCTAATAATAATAACCTTGTTCAATAGAATCTAGAGGATATTTATCAACAAAAACATTGTTGTAATTTCAATGAAAATTCTAATCAAGTCAAACCATTTTAGTTTAATCCATAAAGTAGGTTGATCTAAGCCACTAATAGATACCAAATTATATTGGATGAGTTATGCCATATTACAAGGCTTAAAGTAAGGTATTTTATTTCTATTATCATACTTATCATGTACAGGTGGTACTATAGTAAAAAATACTTTCAATCGATATAAATCACATGTAACATTTATAAGGATCACATTTTTATTTTTATATAATTTTCCCTTTCATTTTTGTGACTAGAAGATTCAATCTCTCCACCAAAGTATGCATCCTACTCGAGTTCCATGATGAACCCTACTTTGTGATCTCCTATTGATATTTCTATTCGAAGTCCCATGAATTATGTGATTGCCTCATCGTTCTGGAATTGATTCAAAATAGGTGTTTGTTGTTGTTGGTCCCAATCTATCAGTTGTGGGTAGCAGAGTGGTAGGCTATCATCATTATCCACAAAGCTTATGGAGGTTGCTGAAATGTTTAGTATGGCTCTGGTAACTTTTTCCCATTGGGTGTCTAGGTCATCATTGCTAGAAGTGGGGGAGTCATATCTAGTGATAAAGGAAGGGGAATCCCATTCGTATTCATTAGAGTCTATTCCAGAATGATAAAAGATCTGTTGGGAATGGTTTTGATAAACTCGAGAGGGAACATATCAATGTTAAAGTTTTTGAACAAGTCTTTGATGGGTAAATTGTTGTCCATGATATGGTTGATATTCAGTGCCTTAACGCTAGCAGAAGTTTCTCATTTCTCAAAAGAGGTTCGTCTGGTTTTTGGAGTAACCACTTCTTTTGGCTTATAACCTGGGCATATTTTTCTTTCTCTATTCCACAATGATAGGCTCTGATTGGCCTTGTTTGTGTAGCCCAAGAATACCTATTCCTTGATACCCCATTTGTTTAGCTAATTGATAACCTCTACTATTTGGATCAATTAGAATGAGTTGTGGATTTTCTTGTTCCTTTTGGTCCTCCTTGTAAATCATGGAAGAGAATTCCTCTTTTAATATTTATTCTTCCTTCATGTCTCCCCACTTGGTGAAGATCGTGGGTTTGGAAATCATTTTCACTATATGAGAAAACTTAATCTCTTTCGGACCTCTATAGATTTTTGGTGTCGGTGGAAGCATGCTGATGTAGAAGGCTTGGTTGAAGTGGTAGTTTTCATTACCCCTGTCCAATACTTGAACCTTGGTTTCCATTTTTGTTTGCTCACTTGATGTGATCTTGATTGAGATTGATGGTAGCATGGAAGGGTCAACTTATGATAATGAGTGGAAGGCTATGTTGTTGCTAGGTATGCATTGGATCTTATTATACTTCTCTTTTTGATTTGCACATAAGTGGAAAGGTTTAGGATCAACATATAAGGTCACCTCTTTTCTCTCATGGGGAAACTTTAGACATTGGTGAAAGGTCGATGGTACTGCTTGTAATGCATGGATCCAAGGGAATCCTATGAGGAGGTTATATGGAAACTCAAGGTCAAGTAATTGACATGTATTTTCTGTGATGGTCAGTCCTATCTGCATTGGTAGCGTGACTGTTCCTTTTGAATTCCTTTCAAGGTCATCATAGGCCATTATGGTAATGATCTTCCCTTTGTCTATCACATCATCTAAATACCCCAAGTATTTGATGAATTTTAAAGTATAGATGTTTAGACCCACACCATTATATATCAATATCCGCTTGACCATGTTCTTGTGAACACCAACCTCTATGTAGAGGGCTTGGCTGTGGAATGTCTTTTTTGGAAGATCTTTCTCTAAAAAGATTAAATGATTGTTGGCCGTAATTTTTCCAACCATGGCTTGGAACTGATTAGGATTGAGTTCATTAGCGATTGATGCTTCCAATTCTTTTTCCAATATTTCCATGTGTGTGTGACAATTTTAACAACTCTAGGATTGAGATTTGGGCAGGTATCTTCTTCAACTATTCCATAATGTTGTAGTCATTTGATGACTTAATTGTGGGTTTGGGTGGGGCTCCTTGTATTTTAACTCTCCCTTGATGGGTAGTTACATTACAGTTGTTGTCTCCACCTTGTATAGTCACTACATTTTCCCTATTTTCATCAACTTGTGAGAGGGTTCCTAGAACTATGTCACCATACGTGTAGTTAGCATTGTGGTAATCTTGGTCCTTTCCTTTGTCATTCCTTTTAGTGTGGTTTGGGATTGGGATTATGTATATTTGAAGGTCCTTGTTTTTGGGTTGATCTTCAACATCTACTTCTCCTTTGTCTATCAAGTCTTGGATGAGGCGTTTGAGTCTCATGCAATTGTTTGTTGTGTCCTTTGATTTTATAGAATTTGCACAAGTATTTCTCATTATACCATGGTGTCTTGAAGCTAGATTCCTCAGATGATCATTAAGTTTGATGAGGTTTTTTTGTACTATCTTACGCATGACTGTCTCAAGTGACTCACCTAGTATTCTGAACTGCCTCCTTGGTTGATTGTATTGCCTATGTTTCCCTCCTTGATTCGTTTGTTGGTTGAAAACTTGATTGTTCTTGGGATAGGTAATTTGGTTGTTTAGAGTATTATTTGGAACATAGATCATTTGTGCCACCTATGGTTTGTTTTGAAATTTTTTTTGTGCATTCCATATTGCTTTACCGTCAACTATTCCATCATTTGTAACATTCTTGTTTTTATCCCAGAATTTATGTTTCTCGTTTGAACTAGAAGGACTATCTCTTGGGTTGTTTATCTTGATCACCCCTCTTGCTATGAGGGCCCTTTCTATATGTATTCCATTCTTAATGGCTTCTTCAAATCTTGTGGGACACAACATGATAAGTTGTTAGTTGACTTCTGCTTGGACATTTGAAATGAATATATCAACTAGCTCCTTGTAAGGAATAGGTGATTTGCATTGACTAGCCTTATGTTTCCATCATTGAAGGTATGAGGTGAAAGATTCACCATGAATTTTCTTAATTTTGTATAGATTAGTGATGGTGATATCTTGCTCTATGTTGAAGGAGAAGTGTGATATGCACTTGCTAGATAGTTCATCAAAAGTTTTAATTCCCGGTGAAAGATGAGAAAACCACTCCATAACATGACCTATAAAACTGCATGGAAAGAGTCTGATGAGGTAAGCTTTGTTGTTTTGTACCTCCATACATGACACTTAGAAGTATCGTATGTGCTTTACTAGATCTCCTCTTCCTTTGTACTTGTCGAAATTGGGTATCTCAATTTTTTTTGGAAAAGGCAGTGTAGTGATGGAGCGATCAAATGGGAATGGACATATTTCCTGAAGGGTGTAGGTCTTCTTTGTTTTTCCTATGTGCATTTATAATTCATCACCTCTAGTTGTACTTCCATATCAATTTTTGGTACATTTGTTTGCAATCCTTGCATGTAATAGCCTTGTTGTCCCACAACATTTGTTTGGTCATAAGTTGGATAAAATGGGGGTATTGACCTTGGGTAGCTATTTTGAACATAGGGTGGGTTAGGTCCTAGCTATGTGTAAGGAGGATTAGCTCCTTGTTGTTGGGATGAAGTATACTGAAGGTTACCCTATTGATGCATTAGCGGGGAACCTTGTTGGTAGGACAAATTGGGAAGGGTACCCTATGGTACACCTTGTTGTTGGTACAAACTATGTTGAAAGTTTTGTTCATGGTGTGTTACCTTGTTTATGGGATGACTAGAGAAGGGTGCCCTATGGCACACCTTGTTGTTGGGATGGACTATACTGAAGGTTTCCCTAATGGTGCATTGGCAGGTTACCTTGTTGATGGGACAACTGGAGAAGGGTACCCTGTGGCACACCTTGTTGCTGGGATGGACTATACTAAAGGCTTCCCTGATGATGCATTGGTGAGTTACCTTGTTGGTGGGATGAATGAAGAAGGGTTCCTTGTGGTGCACCTTGTTGTTGGGACAAACTATACTGAAGGTTTCCCTGATGGTGCATTGGCGGGTTACTTTGTTGGTGGGACAACTGAAGAAGGGTGCCCTCTGGAACACCTTGTTGTTGGGGATGATATGGAAGGGGACCTTTTTGTCCACCTTGTTGATGGTACTAACTTAGAAGGGGTCCCTGTGGTCCACCTTGTTGATGGTACTGATTTGGAAGGGGACCTTGTGGTCCACCTTGATGATGGTACTACATGTTTTGGGAAGGGTCGACATTCAAAGTGTTTTGAGGTACATATTGTCCAGGAGGTGGATTGTTGCTTTGCGGTATGTACTGGGATGGACCTCCTTGATACTATTGTGCCACTACCACTTGTTCGATCTGAATTGGTTTTCTGTACAAGGGGTTTTCCTTAGTTTGACCACTATTTTGTGAGAATATGGGTGGCATGTTTGGAATTTCTATGGGTTCAGTTATCTATCTCACAAATGAGTTATCCCCAAAGGGAATAAGATTAGGATCCTTGTGGCCCAACATGTTAAAAGCTATTGGTAGTTTAGCACCACTCTGTGCTAACTTAAAGAAGTATGAATTTGGGTCCTTTCTCAATAATTTTTCCATTAGTTTGAGCACTTTTGGGTTGTTGGAATGTTCAAATAGTTCCTCATCATTTATCTCCTCCTATGTATCTACCTGGACTCTATGATTACTATTTTTAGGTCCTGGTTGTTTTGTTCTATCACTTCTTGTTGTTTGTGGTTTAGCTCTTCCTCACTGAAGGTGTCTCTAAACATAGGTCTCTTTTGGGGTGTTTCAAGGTCGCTTGGCCTATAGCTCCATGGGCCACCTTTTCATTCGTAGTGTTTGTTGGTAGGATGTGGTGTTGTTCTTGCTTGCTTCCATGTTCTTCCTGTGTTGTGATCTTGTAGTTGTCATAAACAACTGCCAATCTTTTGTGAACATTTTTGTAACTCCTAGCTATGGAAAAAAAATTATTTTATTTTTGGTTCAGTGCATTAGATCTAATGGTGGTTGGCCCATTGAAAAGAGAAAATAGAAATGGTCTAGTCAATTTTGATGGGTGCAATATCTTCTCAAGATGTACCCTTTAGCAAACTTTGGAGTGGGGAGGTTCTTTGAAAGTCGTAATATGGATTTTCACTTAAGGATTTTTCTCTTTCTAGAGATCATGAAGGGTGTATATCTATTTTCATGTAGGAGGTGGTAACATGGGTCTTCTAACTATTAGGTTCACTTTCTCTTCCTCTTTATCTAAGATGTTTGCTACATTTCTCCACTGATTGGGTGTTTCGTTCTTCTCAAATATGAAGGTCCTTAAACTACTAATGATATTATTTTTTTCACCTTTAATGTCTGTGAGACTTGGTTGTAGGATTAGTGCTACAAGGTTCGGCTGTTGAACGGGAGCAGTCGGATGCCAAATGGTCATATGTTGAAAGTGTGGATGTTTTTGATATGGTTTGTTATGAAGATCAAGACCCTAAGGTTTGAGTGTTGTTTAAGGGTGGCACTATTTTTGGAAGTCAAAATATTGAAAAGACCTGGATTGATATCTCACTTCTCCTGCTAGAGGATATTTTGTGAAAAAGCTTACTTGAACTATCTATGAGTCCCAAGTAACTGTTGATATCTTAGAAGTGTGGGCGATGGAATAATCTAGGTTTGCTTGTTTTGATTATGATTTCCAAAAGTAGGATGAATGGTGAGAGTGGATGAAGAACTATATGACTTAGCTGGGTTTCTGATTGTTTTGTTCTAATAAGGGTCTTATAAGCAACTTTTGATTCATTTTTCTAATTGTCAATAGGATAGAGCAATAACAATGTTTTCTGAGCAAAAAGTGGTAGACTGTGAGCAAAAGCAACCAGATTTTTCAATTATGGCATGAAATTTGTCAAGTGCATGGGTTTTTGAGAAGCAAGTGCAAGCTCAAATGTCAAGTGCGGCCTCTTTGTGTTTTTGTCAAATGTGGTGATTACTCAGTTAAAAGTGAGATTTTGTGGAAATTGTGAGTAGTTTTTAAGCAAGTGTGCTAGATTTTGAGAAGCAAGTACATGGGTTTTGCATCAAGTGTGCAAGTTTTGTCAAATGCACCAAATTTTTATTAGTAGCTTTCTTGGGACAGAGAGAAAATGCACTAAATTTTTAGCAACTACATCAAAAAATGGGGCAACTGTGATGGAATTTTGTGCAATAGTGGCCTCTGTGTAATTTGTTTCCAGTTTGAGCAATCTTTCTCCAAATTTTTGCAAGTTTAAGTTGGTTTTTCCTCAATTTCTCTGTGTTTTGAGTATGGAAAGTGATACAATAGTACTTGACTGACTCAAAAAGCATGGACTTGTGTGACCTTCATTTCTATGGATTTAAGTTGTGAAATCATGATACCCAAGCCATAGTTTCTGTTGGAAATATATGCCTCAATCCCACAGGCTGAAACCTCTAAGAGAGACAAGTCGGTGTGACATGCTTTGTGTCTGGCTGACTAGCAATTAACACCTTGTTGAACAGTTCTGGTCGCTGAGATCTTGTTTTCATCTTGCTAAGTGGACCTATCACTGTGACTTGTGGAAATCACTGAAACCCTATGCCGAGTGGAGATCTCTGGCTGATAGGCTATTTCTATCATATATTGGGGAGACTCTGGGCGACAAGCGGTGTCGGGGAGACTCTTGGCCGAAAGGCTTATCTTGGTATGAAGTCTTATTGAGATTGTATGTCTCATCGACAAGGTGTTACACATGTGGTCTTTAGAGTAACTCATATGCTTCGGTATGAAGTCTTGTCAATATGGAGATGTCTTACCGATAGGTATTCATTTGGAGGCATTGGGGTAACACTAAGGGTTCACTAAGAACTCTTAGCGATGGAGAGAAGTCTTTCTGACTGTTGTTTGGTGCTTGGTATGACTTAATACTTTGGAGTAACATCTTGGCGATAGCGATATGTCTTGGCGATAGATGAGCACTTCGGAGTAACTTTGAACCTCGGTATGATCTCCTAGCGAAAGTGATAAGTCTTCCCGACTGTTGAACATTTTAGTATAACATAAAGGCTTAGTATGATCTCTCATCGAAAGCAATAAGTCTTGGCGATAGCAATACAAGTGATGATCATCGGTATGAGGTCTTGGTGACATGGTGAAGTCTTAGCAATAGCTTTTTGGACTCGGTGTAACCTCTTGCCGATAGTAAGGACTCTTAGTGATATTGAATGCTAGATTTGTTGGCATTGGGGAGACACGGTTAGTGTCTCACCAACATGCCAACACAGGGTGAACATCTTTGGCTGAGTGAAGACCATCCTATGTGGCTTATGTTAGACCAATCAGGGAGCAGAATGGGAACCGCTAGCAGTTGGACTGTTGCGGCCATTACTGAGAGGAAGCTCGATAGACAGGGGCGACATGGATATACTCTGAAGTTGTAGATGATGAATGGTTCGACAAATTAATGGTGTGGTTGTATGATCAGTGGATGAATTTGATTATGAGAACATTGTAATGTGAAAGTTCTATAAGAGGTTGATCATAGTGAATGCTGCTGTAAACTGACATTAGAAAGATAAGTCAGATCTCTGTATGTAATCTTTATTACTGTAATACAAAGTGACTTCTCTTGGTGTGGTGGGTTTTTCTCCCATAAGTTTTTTTCCCACGTAAATCTGGTGTTCATATGTGTATGTCTAATTCTCTATTTCTGTTATCTCTTTCATGTGCATCTTAATTGGACTGTAATTGAAAAAATTTAAAAGTGTCTCTGCATTCTTCCCTGAGGTTTTGACGTTAGGAGAGTTGCTTCCGCATCTAGCTTTCCTTACAAGTGGTATCAGAGCCTAGCCAGTTGTGGTATCCTTGTGGGTACGTTGGGTTTTTGTGTCATTTCTGTTCAGTGGGAGTCTTGTAGAAGTTTGTCAAATTTGAATTACATATTGAGATGGCTAGCACATCAGGAAAAATTGAAATAGAGAAATTTAATGGCAACAATTTTGAGTTGTGGAAACTTAAAATGGAAGATCTATTGGTTGATCGTGATCTTTGGATTGTTGTGTCTAGAACTAAGCCTATAGGCATGAAGCAAGAAGATTGGGACCTTGCAGATAGAAAGTCTAAGGGGCTAATAAGGCTATGTTTGGTAGACTCTGTTCTTCTCAATGTGCATGAAGAGAAGATTACATCTTCATTGTGGAAGAGACTGATATCTATTTATTAGGGGAAATCCTTGGTGAATAAACTATTTATGAGGAAGAAACTGTACACTTTGAGAATGCAAGAAGCGGGGTATGTAGCTGATCATTTGAACGCATTCAACATGCTGATTGCATAGTTAACATCTATTGGTGTGAAGATTGATGAAGAGGATCGATGTATGCTAATATTGTATTCTTTTCCCTAGATTCATGGAATCACTTGGTGATGGCTATTGGGAGTACAACATCCAGTTTCAAGATGGAAGATGTTGCTTCTTTGTTATCAGAAGAGATGAGAAGGAAATCTTTTGAGATGGTGAAGGAGGCCCTTGCTATTAGAGGAAGGACAAGAAGTCCAAATCGAAATCAGAGGGGAAATCAAAGTCTCCTAGCAAGAAGTCCAAGGTGAAGTGTTGGAACTATGGGCAACTTGGTCATGTCCAAAAGGATTGTAAAGACAAGAAGAAGAAGAAGAAGTATTCTTCTGACAATGATTCTTCTCAGAGTGATGCAGATACCTTCATTGCAGCCTTGGCTACACAGGCATCAGATGATGTATGGATGATTGATTCTGAAGCATCTTTCCACATGACATCTCATAGAGACTGGTTCACAAAGTATGAAGAATACGATGGTGGAAATGTGTACTTGGCAAGTGATTCAACTTTGGAAATTGTTGGACGTGGAAGAGTCAGAATTCAATTCCCTAATAGAAGAGTGAAGGGAATTAATGATGTAATGCATATACCAGGTCTGGCTCGAAACTTACTTTCTATTAGTAAGCTGAATGATATTCGAGTGCAAGTCACGTTCTCTAGAAATGGCTGCAAGATGACTAGAGGCTCAATGGTGCTAGCAAGGGGTGCTCATATTGGTACCTTGTACAAGCTAGATGCACATGTTGTTCAATGCAATATTGTCTCTATAAGGCCACATAAAGCTACTCATGGAGGAAAAGAGGGAAATGTTCCTAATTGTGTAAACTCTATGGAAATTAAACTTCCAGCAGAAAATACTATGCTCTAGCATCATAGGCTAGGCCACATTGGAGAGAAAGGTTTCAAAACCTTGAAGAATAAAAACCTGGTTGAGGGGCTTGAAGATTGTAACCTTGAATTTGAATTATGTGAACATTGTATATATGGAAAACAACACCATGTTTTGTTTTATTCTAGTCCTCATAAATCTTCTGGTTTGTTAGATTATATTCATTTTGATGTATTTGGTCCAGTGAATGTTCCTTCTTTGTCTAAGTCAAGGTACTATGTATTGTTCATTGATGATTATTTGAGAAGAAAATTTGTTTATTTTCTGAAAAGTAAATCGGAAGTATTCGCTTAGTTTAAGGAATTTAAGAACCTTGTAGAAAATTAGACTAGAAGAAAAATAAAATGTTTAAGGACTGATAATGGCAGTGAATTTTGTTCTGATGATTTTGAGAGGTATTGTAAAGACCATGGGATTAAAAGACATAAGACTACACCTTATAGTCCACAGCAAAATGGAGTTGCAAAAAGGTTCAATAGGACAGTGATGGAGAGAGCATGAAGTATGCTGAGTACTGTTGGCTTGGAGGAGAAGTTATGGGCTGAGGCAGTTGCTACAGCATGTTACTTGATAAATCGTTCTCCAAATTCTACTCTTGTTGAAAAAAAACCTTTGGAAGTGTGGTCTGGTAAGAAGCCCTCTTTAAGACATATTCGTGTTTTTGGCTGAGGCATATGCTCATGTGCCGTATGAGAAAAGATCTAAGTTAGAGAACAAAGTTGTTAAATGTATTTTTATTGGCTATAGTGCTGGCATAAAAGGATACAAGCTTTGGAATCCTGATACAGAGAAGGTTGTATACAACATAAGTGTAATCTTTCGTGAGCTGAAGCCTTCTAACTTGGATCTGTAGTCAGAGAAAAAGTCAGAAAATAATAAGGATGTAGTTGAAATTCCTCCTACACCAGAGAAAGAGGAATTGAAGATTCAAAATGTACCTGAAACTGAGGAAAGCTCAAGTAGTTCTGAGAGTTTTGATGAAGAAGAACAACCTCAGCCTCAATAAGTGAGGAGGTCAACTCGTGAAAGAAAGCAACCTGATAAGTATGGGTTTTCTTTGATAGATTCTACTTGTGCCTATGCCTTAATTTCTAGCACTGATGAGCCTAGGACTATGAAAGAGGCATTTAGAATGTCTGATTCAGACTCTTGGTTGGAAGCCATGAATGAAGAAATGGCATCATTAGGAAAGAATGATACTTGGAGTTTGGTGCCCTTACCTAAAGGTAGAAAGGCTGTGGGCTGCAAATGGGTGTTTAAGAAGAAAATAGGTCTGGATGGTAGTGTGAAAAAATATAAGGTGAGGTTGGTTGCGAAGGGTTATTCCCAGGTAGAGGGAATTGATTATGGGGAAATTTTTTCTCCTGTAGCTAAGTTGACATCTATCAGATTTATTTTGTCACTTGCAGCAGCGTATGACTTAGAGGTCGAACAGATGGATGTGAAGACATCATTTCTTCATGGTGATCTTGAAGAAGAAATCTATATGTCCCAAACTGAGCACTTTGTGGACAAAGGTATAGAAAAATTGGTGTGCAAGTTAAAGAAGTCTTTGTATGGGTTAAAGCAATCTCCTAAAATGTGGTACTAGAAGTTTGATACTTTTGTATTGTCTTTAAGATTTGTAAGATAAAAATCTGATCATTGTGTGTATTATAAAGCTAAAAGTGATCAAGTGCTTATTATTGCTCTCTATGTTGATGATATGTTGTTCATAGGCAATAGTAAGTTGATGATTTCTGATCTTAAGTCTCAGTTGTTTGCTAAGTTCGAAATGAAAGATCTTGGTGCAGCAAGGTATATTCTGGGGATGGAGATAACCAGGGACAGGAATAGTAGAAAGCTTTGGCTTAGTCATAGTAAGTATATCAAGACTATTCTAGAGAGATTTTGCATGAATGATTGCAAGCAACTAGTTGTTCCAGTCTTGCAGGGAATGAAGCTATTTGTTGAAGACAGTCCAAAATCTCCTACTGAGATGGAGGACATGACTAGTGTACCCTATGCTAGTGCGGTTGGTAGTATTATGTATGCAATGGTCTGTACAAGGCCAGACATTGCTCATGCAGTGGGAGTTCTTAGTCGGTTTATGGCTAATCCTGGAAGGACACATTGGAATGCTGTAAAGAGAGTTTTTAGATATTTGAAGGGCACTTCAGAGTTTGCTTTGTGTTACCATGGGAACTTGGTTGAATCACAGAGGACTTTCAGTATTTGTGGCTATGTGGATTCTGATTGGGCAGGGGACATTGACAGCAAGAGGTCCACCAATGGATATAATTTCATGTTGAATGGTGGTGCAGTAAGTTGGATGAGTAAGTGGCAGGCTGTAGTCGCTTTGTCCACTACAAAGGCTGAATACATGGAAACTACACATGCTTGTAAAGAAGCAGTTTGGTTAAAACATTTGTGTTCTAACATTGGTTTTGATGCAGGGCAAACAACTATTTTTTGTGATAGTTAGAGTGCAATTTTTCTGGCAAAGAATCCTACTTTCCATGCCAGGATGAAACATATAGATGTACAATACAACTTTGTATGAGATATGGTGGAGGATGGAAAGGTCAGTTTGGAAAAAGTTGATACTCTGGAGAATGTTGCAGATGCATTGACAAAGCCAGTGAGCACAGACAAGTTCAGGTGGTGTGCCAATTCGATGGGCCTTAGTGTCCATGATTTTCAGTAGGTTCATTGTGCTCTGGAGGTGCCTGTGTGATCTTCGTTAAGTGGGATATTGTTGGAAATATATGCCTCAATCCAATCGGCTGAAACCTCTAAGAGAGACAAGTCGGTGTGACATGCTTTGTGTCTGGCCGACTAGCAGTTGAAACCTTGTTGAACAGTTCTGGTCATTGAGACCTTATTTCTGTCTTGCCGAGAGGACCTGTTGCTGTGACTTGTGGAAATCACTGTAACCCTATGCCGAGTGGAGATCTTTGGCCGATAGGCCATTTCTATCGTATATCGGGGAGACCCTTGGCTGAAAGGCTTATCTCGGTATGAAGTCTTATCAAGATTGTATGTCTCGCCGACAGGGTGTTACACATGTGGTCTTCAGAGTAACTCATATGCTTTGGTATGAAGTCTTGTCGATATGGAGATGTCTCGCCGATAGGTATTCATTTGGAGGCATCGGGGTAACACTAAGGGTTTGCTAAGAACTCTTAGCGATGGAGAGAAGTGTTTCCGACTGTTGTTTGGTGCTCGGTATGACTTAAGACTTCAGAGTAATGTCTCAGCGATAGCGATATGTCTTGGCGATAGATGAGCACTTTGGAGTAACTTTGAACCTCGGTATGATCTCCTGGTGAAAGAGATAAGTATTTCCGAATGTTGAACATTTCGATATAACATAAAGGCTCATGTTTAGTGTTCATTTGGATGTGTTCATTTTAAATCAAGCACATAGTTTGATGTCAGGTTTGTTTTAAATGTTTTTGGCAAGTTTATACATAAAAAAACATTACAACCTTAGAGATAGAAACCATCCTTTTAGGTAGGTTTTCCTCATGCCCCGAAGGGATGATTTTACATGCAACTTATGGTGTGGGCTTGAAGTTGGACATGGCAAGTAACTTCTCAGAAGTAAATTTTGATGCACCACTTTCAAGAACATTTTTGGATAAAAGGGTAGCTTCTACAAACATTTGGCTCTTATTAATGTTTTGGGGTTATGAGTTTTAGGTGTCTATACATCTGACATTTTTCTCTATTAAGAGGCCTCCCATCCCTTGTGGGTTTTTATGTATCACATGGATACTGGGGGAGACTGACGTCAGTATAAAATAGCCTCAACCAACGGGTGAGAACTTTCTTCACACTCAAAATTATTTATATAGCGGTCCAAAATGAGAGTACCGCTTAGGTTGCCTATGATTTCTCCAACGTAGGATGTGTCTCAATAGGCAAGCCCTCTAAAAGGTATGCTTTGAAAATAAAGGTGTGAAGCTCAAGATGTTTTCGCTCACCCAAGATCGCCAAAAGGTGTGAGGAGAGAAGACAACCATCTAGCTTTCCAAACACTGAACGCATGGAATACAATTCTTAGCAATTTGATTCTTTTTAAGTGCCTTGAGCAGTGTTATCCCCAAGAAAGTGTGAATAAGCATATAACAATTTTTTAATTGCACCAATATGAAGTATTTTGGATATCAATTGGATCACTAAGATAGTAAAGGTGCAATGCAAAAAATTGATTTGTTCATTTTTAAGCCCAAAATTTGAGTGTTTCTAAATTGATCCTGGTCTTATCTAGTCAACAACAACAAATGCGAGGATGCATCAACAAAATAAAATTGTTTTGGTCATTTAAACATAAATCAAACATTCCAAGTGTTACTTTGAAAGAAAAACTTTTTAGAGCACCAATTTAAATGTTTGTTTGTCTTCCCTACAGAGAAAGGAATTATTGGTTTCTTGATCCTACATACATAACCACTAATACCTATCACACATTCCAAACAGAAATATGTTAGCATCAAAAATCAATTTAAAATTTGTAAATCTTGGACACTGGTTAATTAAAGCAAAAGCATAGAAACATCAGCAAGTGCACCCTTTGGTAGAGACTAAAAGCACTGAGAAAATGAAAATGCATGCTCTGTCAACAGACAAAGGTGTTGGAAAAGTCAAAGGCACCGGAAAAGTAAAAGGAGCTAGTTTCAAGATCAAGTGCATGGTTTTCGTGAAATTCAGTGCATTTGTTTCTAGAAACTTGTGCGTGAAGATTTTTCCAGAGCACCTCCAGGACCTATAACTTCAAAAATTGCTCACAAAATCGTTAGTATAGGGCACCAGCGTCCCACCGAGAGTTCCAGAATGTGTGAGGGGGAAAACATAGAGTCTAAACAAGAGAAATGCAATGAAATAGAGATTTAATCTAAATCAAAAACACTAATCTAGATCTATTCCTACACTCATGAAATGACTTTCTAAGCTATTGAAAACATAATTGAAATCCTATGATTATTACAATGAAATTCAAAGCAAAATCAAAAGGTTACCATCCCATGTCAGAGTGTGTACTCATGATTTCAAATTATTCATATCACTGTGAAGCCTCCATTGTTGTGTGCGAGAAGCCTTGATGCATATGTTGGTTGATCGAAGATATGTTGAACCTCTATTAGTGGTGATTAGGAATATTGGCAGTACTTCGTTGTGCAAAATGATGTTGATTCTTCAATACTTTTTTGTGAGGAAAGAGGTTTGTTATATTTAGAAATTATGATTTGAAATGGATTATCAAGATTGTGTAGTAGAATATCTTCATCAACGGTCAAAAGATGTTGAGAGGATTTAGACATGAATAATCTGTGCAAAATAGATTACATGATCAGTGTGATTGAAGAAATGTTGTTGACAAATTTGTGAGATTGAAGAAATCAATTTGAGCCTTCAATGGAATTGAGAAAATTATGCAAAGCGATTTGTGAGATTGAAGAAAGTTGGTGAGGAAATCATGTTGAGAGCAATTTTCTCAATCATGAAAGTTGGTGACGCCCAAATCAAGTTTGACTTTTGCAAACAAAGTTGCATTTGTTTGATTTGATTTTTGATGATAATTTGAACAGTTTATTCAATTTATTCAAATTTGGAGGGAAAGTGAGTTAATTAAATTATTACGATTTAATAATTTAATCGACTTAGGGGAATAAAGTGGATTAGCGACATAATTAAATAATTGGTGTTTTTGAAAGAGGAAAAAATGGGTTTTACAGGGACCTGAAACCACAAAGTTTATAAACAGAAGATAAGATCGTTAAAAACACCAAAAGCAAAAAGGCTATAAAAACAACAATGAGACAAGTCCACAGCCACCAAAAAGGCCAGCAAAGGCCACAAAACCAAAAAACCAGACAAAACGCTAGCAACAACTAAATTTGGGCCTTTAATAAATCTGCAGTCTCAACTTCCAAATCATTAATATCCTGAACCCCCCTCTTTAAAATCTGAACCATCTGGGTAGTAGGAGGCGCTTTCCTTTTTAGGTTGGCACAGGTCCTTTTCGAAATACCTTGGTCCTCGTTCTTGCTTTTTTCCTTTTCCTTTTCCAGGTCAATGACCAGCGAGCCCAGTTGCATCTTTTCCATCTTTTCAGACATAGCATTGATGATGATGGCATTGTGCCTAGCCATTTTATGGTTTTGTTCCACAACATTTTTCATGTTATTTTTTATTTTGACCATTTCAGCTTCCAGAGTCTTGTACTTATCCTCAATGTCACCTTCTCCCATTCCAGTATTGTTCTTTTTCTATTTTCCTTCTTCATTGCTGAGAGCGGCCAACTTCATTTCTAGTTCCTTCGACTTGCTATACAGATCCCTGTTTCTTTGATTAAGATATTAATTTCTTGATAGGCCCATTTCAAAACCCTGAAAATGTCACCAATGCCATTTCTCACAAAGGCAAGAATATCACCAAACTAAACCTGGCCTAAGATGAGGTTAACATCATCCAGGTTGGGGGAGCTAGGAAATATGGTACCATCAGCTCTGAAAGAGGCAGGAGGGGAGGGCACAAATTTTTTGCTAACTTCAGGGTTCTCAGATTTTTCCTCCAAAGAGTCTACAGAATAGGAGACCAACTTGTTGGTAGGGGAGCCCTTGAGAGCAGGATTCTTTAAGGGGACATGGCAGTCGGGGTAGGTCTTAGGGTTAACTTTAGCAAGCTGGGGTTTTCTAGGCTGGGTTTTCTTACTAGACAACTCAGAGGATGGGTGGGCTTGAACAATTCTCTCTTGCTAAGGCTGATTCTCTGAACCCCCACTGTCTGTATCATAGTCCTCAAACACCGTGGAGGAAATAGGTTTGGATAAAGCTGAGTCCATGCTTTGATAGTGTTCATATATTAACCTAATAAGACCAAGATGAAGAATAGGGTATCTCCTGGGATTTTTCTTATGGTCCTCAAGGCTATTACTCAATGGACAAAACAAATAGTGAGGCAGAGAAATCCATACCTTATGGCGGAAGTGGTTAAGAATAACAAAATGATGACCATAAACTTTGGTGAATCTCCCATCCAGGGTGATATACTCCATAATAACACGAAGTACCTTTCTCCACAGCGCCTTAATGGTGTCAATTTCAAAATAGCTGTTAGAAATTTTAACCAGTTTCAATTTCTCCTTATCCTTCTTAGGGAATTTGATTACCGCCTCATCAAAAACCTTCTGTCGCGATAAAACTTCACACCCTCAGTGGACATTCCAGTCACCTCCACTATAATTTTCTCATCCAGTTTCACCTTTCTCCCAAAGAGGATTATTTCACCATTGTTCCAGTTCTTCTCAAAATAGTCCATGGCCATAGTATCAGGCCCATGAATTTTTTCCAGAAATGGGACTAGCCCACCTCTTACAATCTGCTTCCAGACCTTATCATTCTTCGTGTGCACCTCATAGCTCTTTGGCTCAACTCTTTTCCTATCCCCCCCATTTTTGTTTGCACCTTACTGTAGTCTCTACCAGCGCCAAGCACCTGTTGCAAATTTACGTAGCCATTCCAATGTACCCACAAAGCGTGCCGCTTTTTCTTCCCAGCTAAGTAATACGACGCGGCCCCATCAAATATCTTGATTTCGATGTACTTAGCCCCTTTCCCTTTAATCATTAAATGTATTTTCTTCTTTTCCATGCGCAACACCATAATCTAGTAAGGCCCTAACTTCAGCTCTCAAGTCCTTGCAATTCTTCCACGTGTTCAGTCCTTTCTTCCTAACCCTTTCATTCGCAAAGTAATCTGACACGCTGTTAGTTTCCCTGTAGATGTGTGAGACTTTTACTTTATCGAACTTGTCTAGAGAATATAATTTTCTTCATCAATCCAATTCATTATCAACCAAGAGGGGGGGTCCTTCCTAAGAGACAATCAATGATATTTTTAGAATCCCCTTCAAGCCATAAATTTTTTATATTCAAATTATGAGCTAACTTTAAAACTTGATAAGCTCCTATAGCCTCCGCTACATGGCTGGTTTGATGACCTAAGGAGATGGCCACAACTGCCATACAATTTCCATTTGAGTCCCTTAACACACCTCCACTACCGGCCATACGCGGATTTCCCTTCGCAGCACCATCAAAGTTGGTCGTAGACCAGCCATTTGGAGGAAAGGTCCATCACACACCCTCCCTACTTTTCTTAGCTAGCTTGGATGCTAAAGAAACATCCACTTTAATATTCCAATCCTTCGCTGTCATTAGATCATAGGGAGTACACACCACTGCTTCAAGGTTAAGAGCTTTTTGGGGAATCACATTGAAGTTTTCTTTTATAAGCCTTTTTTTTTTTCAAAGACAATACTCTCCAACATCTCCTTATCCCTAAAAAGTCTGTTATTACGTTCTTTCCACACTCCCCAAACAACAAAAGGGAATATAAATGCCCATAACCTTCAAATGAAGGGATTTAGATTAGGAGTTTTCCATTGTAAAAAGAAATCTTCAATGGACTGGGGAAACACCCAAGAGATATTCTAGAGGGCTAATAATTTTCTCCAGATTATGGAAACAAACGGGTAGTGGAGAAACAGGCGGTTAGCTGACTCTGCCTCACACTTGCAAAGGTAACATCTATTGGGGATTTGAAATCCCTGTTTACAAAGATTTTCCACCGTAAGCACCTTATTCTAAAGCATAATATAGAAGAGGATATTGACTTTAGGAGTCAAGTGTTTTATCCACGCTTTTGACCAGAAGGGAGGGGGAGCTTGAGAAAGGGACAACAAAGAGACAGCCGAAGAGACAGAGTAGTTACCCGAAGGGTTTTCCATCCAAACAAGAATATCATCCTGCTGAGTCTATCCCAACCTGACAGCCTTTAAGGAAGATTGAAGTTGAGCCAACTCCTGACTAATCACACATAAGTTCACCCAGTCTCCTTCATACCAATAATCTTTGACAAGCTCCTCGAAAGAAGCTTTACATAACTCAACCCATCTATTGAATCTTTCAATTTTGATGAGGGGTTCCTTAAAAAGCCATCTATCCTCCCAAAATCTGGCTTGATTGTCACTTCTAATGTGCCATCCTATCCCTGGTTCCAAAAATTTTCTACCAGCAATCATATCATTCCAACAAGCTGAGCCACGAGGTAGGATAGGAGAATCCAACAATGCTTTGAGGGACATGTAGTTGGCCACATATTTACTTCTTAAAATTTCTTTCCATTCTCCACCGGACAAGAAGGATCTCCATATTTGTTTGGCTAGAAGAGTCTTATTCATAATTCTAATTTTCTAAGACCTAAACCCCCAAAGGTTTTTTGGTCTGCAAACCAAATCTCACCCTATAAGAGGCATTCTCTTTCTTTCCTCCACTCTAGACCAAAGGAATATTTTTTGGATCTTTTCAATGGCCTCAGCATATTTAGCAAGATTTTGAAAAGACTTAAAGCATAAACCGAGAGGTTATGAAGAGAAGCTTTAAGAAGTTGAATTTTTCTAGCTTGACTCAAAAGAGCTCCTTTCCATCCTGCCAACTTCTTTCTGAACCTTTCAACCAATGAACACCAAAAGGAATCTGGAGGTTTAAGGCATAACTAAAGTCCAAGGTAAGAAGAAGGTAAGAATTCCACTCTACAACCAAGGATTCTTGCAATCTTGACCTATCTATGCTCAGGGGTATTGAAGAAAAAAAGGGAACTCTTCTGTCTATTGACCATCTGTCCAGTCACCTTCTCATACACCCAAAGTTTTTTTCAAAGTCAGCCTCATTCACCGTATATCTTCCCATCAACATGGTGTCATCAACAAACTGTTGGTGAGAACAAATCAAATTAGTGGAATAAGGACTAAGACCAACAAGAGACCTCTATTCAATCAATCTTTTAAGGTTCCTTCCTAGGCTTTCAACCATTATTGTGAATAGAATAGGTGAGATAGGGTCACCCTGTCTTAAACCTCTTGAATTTTGAAAGAATCTGGAAGGAGATCCATTCACAATAATAGATGTGGAAACTATAGTAACCAACTGATTCACCAACTGAATGAATTTGCTGCTAAAACCAAACACCTTTATAATTTTAAATAAAAACTCCCAATCAACACGATCATAGGCTTTGGATATATCCATCTTAAGAAGAAACCCTTCAGTTTTAGATTTCATAAGTGAATGCATATTCTAATGAATTGTGACTATAGAATCTAATATTTTCCTTCCAGGAACAAAACCATTCTGTTGAGGGGAAATCAACGAATGGAGGATAGAAAGGATCCTTGAAGTCAAAACCTTAGATATGATTTTATAGAAAGAGTTACAAAGACTAATGGGTCTAAACGCCTCAAACTCCATAGCCCCTTGTTTCTTAGGAATAAGGACCACAAAAGTAGCATTTAGTTCCTTAAGGAGCCTTCTGGATCCAAAGAATTCCTTCACAACATTCACGACATCATTTTCAACAATATCCCAAAACCATTGAAAAAAGAACATAGGAAATCCATCAGGGCTAGGGGCCTTATTTCCTTCAAAAGAAAAGAAAACTTTCATAATTTCCTCCTTAGAGGGGATGACCGCAAGCTTTTCATTATCTTCTCTCTCAACAATCTTATGGATAGCCTCTAATAAAAAATCTTGGTCATTTTGATTAATTTCCCCATTCGCTGAAAGAAGGTTGTTATAGAATAGGACAACTTGATTTTTGATATCTTCCTCTTCCTCAAATCTTGTACCATTAACTTCTATGAAAGAGATTCTATTAGCATCCCTGTGTTTAGAAGTAGATAAATGGAAGTACCTAGTATTTCTATCTCCAGTTGAAAGCCACAACACCCTCAATCTTTGCCTCTAGAACTCCTCCTCTTTAGCTATCATGTCATGTAATTTCACCAGCAACTCATTTTTTTTAACCTTATTATTTTCAATGTATCCTTCCTTCTGAATTTTGTCCTGGATCTTTGCAAGCTCCATTTGAAGTTCGAATTTAATACCAAAAATGTTTCCAAAGGATTTTTTTTAATAATTGGTGTTATTTAACTAATCAGGATGAATTAAAGTTAGATTAGGACTTTATTAAATAAAATGTAATTTATTTAATTGGTTGAAATTGATGAAAAAGTGAATTAATTAAATAATGTCATATTATTCAATTAATAGTAGAAATTAGGGTTTTAGGAATTTATTAAATAAATGGGGTTTATTCAATTAATCTAAAATGATGAGAAAGTGAATTAATTAAATAATGTATTATTCAATTAATAGGGGAAATTAGGGTTTCAGATGCAATTGATGTGAAATGTAATGATGTTTGGTGATAATGATGCTGGTGATGTGAAAATGTCGTTTAGGGTGTGTAACAAGTGTTAGACCAATTTTACATGTCTACAATAGTATATTAGAGTATCGACACAAATATCACCCATCCATGCACATAATCATTCTACTTGCATATAGAGTTCTTTACAAATAAATCCTTACTTTAAAGAGTTAGTGCAAGCTATGATTCCTCCTTGAGGCATTACGAAACATAAATAAATTTTAAATCTTATTTATACAATATAAGTTGCAAAGATAATAGATCACAATGTACATAAGTTTGTTAAGGAAATGGTGCTATGTAGTGGCATGAAAAATATAATATTTCACAAGAATCCATTCTCATCATCTTCAAGAGGCATCCTTATCCCCTTCCCAAACTCTAATTTGAATGCAAATAGGTAGGATGTGGCTTTATTTTTAAATTAAATTTTCTAAATACTCTTCAACAAACTCATTTCCAATATTATTCTATTACCAAGGAAAATTTTGAGGCACAATTTCTTTGAGGCATTTTGTCAAATAGCTCACTCCCCCTTTCTATGTTTCCACATTTTCACACATGGCAACCATATGAGTGTGTGTTATTTTATTAGTTAAACTAATAATTAATATTTTTCTCACTTACAATTTTTGGTTAACCATTTACCTTCACATTCCACATTTTCTCTATTTATATAAAAAAAAGGACTAGGGGTAGTAATGTGATTCACCCATGAGTAAGAATGTATACCAACTATAATAATAGTCATAACAATGAGTAGTTGTTTTTGTTGTTCCTTCTCTATAAAACTTGCACTCCTTCACCCTTGTTCTCTCTTTCCTTCTTCCTTAGCTAAAATCCCCTTCAAAAATTTCTCCAAAATTTCCCCTAAAATGGGTTACAAAAATCCTTAAATATTTTCCCTACCTCCTCTTTTCATGTCATTCTTGTAATCATGTTCTACAATTTTTTTACTGTTGTGGAGAAGGGATGTCATGCCTTAATAATTGCATTGCAAATGACCCTCTTTCCTCATGGTTCTCATGCCCTTGCTATTACTTTGTCTCCCTTTCATGAAAGAGAGTTCTGCTTTTCAATGTAACTTTAAAAAAAATATTTTGACCCTTTATTTCTTTGAATTTTCTATTTATTTGTCTTTGTATATATCACAATATCTTTATTTTAATTTTAATTTTCTTTATTATTGTTTTCTTTATTATCATTAACACCATTGTTATTTATCATGATAAAAATTCCAAAAATAGAAGAGTCAATTAGTGAGATTATGATAATCAACACTCAACTATTGGGTCCAAACAATTTATTATTATTAAAAACAAACTTATAGTAGGACATTTGAGTGTGAATGAATTTCGTCAATCATAACCCTATTTATAATGACCAAGCATGACCTTTGTAACAACTACAAGTGAACATTTTGAGTGTGAATGAAATTTGTCAATGATAATCGTATTTATAATGACCAAACATGACCATCACGTAACAACTACAAGTGTTTCCAATTTTATCAACCTATTATTAACAAAAATCACTTATGTCATTAATAATATCCTTCATAAAATTATATCCTCTCTTTATTATTTTGACTTATGAAAAAACTATTAGATTCTCTTATACCTCACCACCCAACTCAACAACCTACAACTAGCTTCACCATCCTCCTACAAAACTCATATAGTCAATGGGAAACCTCTATAGCACTATTTAATTTCTTCTACAACTTCCTTCCTACTTCATGCAACTCCTCTCTCTTATCACCACTCATTAAACTCATCGAGAACATCCCATGCACTTCAGCAGTAAAAAATTGACCTCTATCACTAATCTAGTAGGCTCTCAACCCACCATTCAAGCACTCTCCAAGATGGATGCAGTGTTCATTTGTTGCAAGTAACCTTATGGAATATTTTTTCCAATTTATGCTTTTTCTAATAAAAAACAACTACAAGTGTTTAACGATACAATCAATTGATCCTCTAATTTTGATTTAACATTTAGGGATAGAAGAGCAGCGTTGGTTCGACATCGAAAATCAATCTCACAACAGAATTGTTGAGTCCACGTTGTTCGCATCTATGTACCTTCAAGATCATTCTGAGTTCCTCACAAACATTTCACCACAAAAGTATTAATATCCAATAATCCATAGACATGGACATGTAATCTAACTAAGTCATGTCATCAACGAATCAATTAGTACACCCATCCTCAACAAGGTAAAATGGGCGACTTTAAAGGGATGTGACAGTTTCTCTAGTGCATTTTGTCAAATGGTTCATACGTCATGATCAGGAGTTTATTCTCACATACATGTCTATTAGGGCAGATGCAGCTTCAATATCTGACATAATTACTCCGTACCTAGCAATTGCCTCATTTCATGAGCCACTTAATTTCTTTAAGGAATTTTTCAAAACAATGCGCTTGTCTTCTAAACATTTCTAGAATTTCGAAAACAAGTAAACAAAGCATGTCAACGAAAACAAATACGATTGATAGGAGAAAGCCCGTTAAAGAAGAAACATAGTGATATTTCATTTCAGTTCTAAACTTGCAGCGGCAAAACAGAAAAGTAAAGGCATTCAGACATGTCACATACAATACAAATAAGTTCAATTAGTAGACCATCATGGCAACTATCTCCATGATAATCAGGATCATAAACGGGCTTGTGAACATCTAACATCCACTACAATTACACAACCATAAGCACGTCTATTAAGCCCACATAACTCCAACTCACAAACACCATATAGAGAGAGACCTTACAACATGAAACTGCCCCATCACCGAATTCTAAGCTCAGAAAGGATGTACTTTCGAGTTATAAGGCAATGGGACATGGGATGGGCATCGATACAGCAGAAAATTCCTATCAACATCACTAAAGATGACCAGACAAGGGGTCATGGGACTGGCCTATATACAGCATAAAATGTCGGAGAGGGCACTAGCCACTGCACCAAGAAAAGAAGAAAATATTGCCCTTTTAATCTGTCCACGCTTTGGGGGAAGTCTCGTTACCTTGGTGATGTGTACTCTGGGAGTGTGAGGATTTCTCATAATCGAGTACCCATCCATATATTTCTGCTCCCCCATTTCCAAACTATTATCGAACTGTCTATATAGAATTGTGCAGAACATAATATTTATAGTGTAGCCCTTCTTATCAAAACGCGCCTAAGAAAAACACGTTGGCTTTCCAGAATGATGTAGACGATTTGATTTGGGAAGTCAAAATTTGCGCTTAAGTGGAGAAGAGGTCCCAGTTTTGAATAGGTCACAGTTACTTTTTATGAATCCACTTTGAGTCGACATTACTTTTTTGAAGAAAACAGTATTTTTATGTTAAAAATAATTGAATTTTAATATCATAAAAGAGCATCCACCTACACTAAAAAGTCGTTCTTTGATTAAACTGTTGGGAATGAACAAATCAATTTTTTTAATGACAATATTGACTAAAATACCTCGGAAGGAAACATAAACAAATTACCAGTCTTCATGGATAATTCGAAAGGACTTTTCTGTCCTTTTGAGAGTTTACCAGTTAGTCAAATGTGGACAGACGTAAACAAAAATTTCCAGTGACCCTTATAGAAAGACAAGTGTTACCGACACTTAATTAAAATGAAGAATAAGAAGGCAGGAAGATGTGATATAGATCATTTTTGTAACCGCTGGAACAGTGTATAAATATGTGGTCCAAATTCTGAAGCATGGAAATTGATGGCCTTTGGCCTATTTTATTTGTTTTTATCCTTTAAACTAGGAGTAGTTTTCTTCACTGACAGTAAAGTATCAATTCCTGCTTTTCAAGGAAGAAGATTGAAACAGAACTGTAGTATTTGTTTAATGTAAACATACATATTATTATTATAGCGTGACATTAATAATCTGTTTGATCGACTTGTTTCCATATTGCAGTGTGGACAGACAAAAGTCTGGAGAGTATAACATCACGAGTAATACAAATCTGAAGAGTGTGACATCACGAGTATTACATCATCATCACGTTAATGTAGAAGACTGCAACCATGATAGTTTTCAAAAGTCACCATATCGAGGAGTAAATACTCTCACGACTAAAAATTCATGAGTATTAATTTATTGAGATGATGATACACATAATGATGATTGAAGATTCTGAGATGATCCATTGATTATTATTCATATTGTGTGTATAGGAAAAAGTTCCTGTGACTGTTTAAGTTTGTTAAGATGTTTTCTTAATGTCATAATAAGTTGGGCATGGGTGAGATTCAAAATGATATTTTGTTGAAAATGGCACCTACATTGGAAGTTATTTCCGTGATTTATTTCATCAAGAAAATATGCTAACAGGATAAACAAATGTGCAATACATAGAAGCAATATTAGACAATAAATTATGTATGAAGAATAATTATCAAAGAAATGTGTATAGGAAAGATAGTATAACCAATTCATACAAAATTATAATAATAGTATATTATGTTCATGTACTACTCTTGAGAGAACAATGTGGCTTTCTATCTTGGACACTATCACATGTTCGTGCTATAATATCTAATGATAACTATCATTCAAGATATATATAAATACATAATATTACAAATATGTGAAGGATGAAGGACCATTATAGAAGCTAAAATGGTTTCTCTTCTACACCCCTTATGTTGTTAAGATATCCTTAACGAGTTTTATGATCCCTCACTTCACATAAGTGGGTGACAGTCGACTGTGAAACTGTTTGGAGAAAGAGGACCCTAGAAAGGGTTGTGTATCCACTCACATAGTTTATAAATAAATGAATAGAGGAATAGGATGAATTGGAGTAGAGAAATGAGTTTAGCGTATGTCAGTGCTATTGGGTTATGAGTGTGACTGAGGTAGTCACCTTTGAACCTAAGGATTATACCCCTTGTGTTAGTCAACCAAGTGTATGATGGTTGAATTGTTTGGAAAAATTTAATATGTGAATTTCATTATTAACCTTTCACTTTGTAATCTTATTAATGTTATATGGTGACCATTGTATTGTCTAAATTGAAACCTCAACTACAATTATAATCATCTATTTAACATATGATATTCTCACCTTCATCCTAGATCTTACTTGGTTATCTATTTTGTCAAGTGGTCATTGAGTAGTTTTACAATTGGGATTGTTAACCATTATTCTTTGTAGTAAAAAGTGAAGCCCTTAGGGATTAATCACTATTCATCATTTTGTGTATTTCCTATACTATTGTGAGTTGTGATTTAAAATTTGGTGAATATGTGATTGTTGGTCAATCAAATATTCAAGTTGGAGTGAACTCAAGTTGTCGAACTACAGAGCCTCTACATGCTATGTAGGCAAGGCCATTAGAGATGAGCCCCCGAAGAATTAGGTCTGGACCCTAGGTTTTGCTCTCTTTTTATTACTTTGATATTACTATTGATATATACATTTTATCACATAACTTGTGACTTGAATTGTGTTTCAAATTATTACTTATTAGAACTAAATAGATCTATCTCGGTGATGTGGATTCCATGTCTCCACTTAAACTTGACCATGATTGTCACAACAATAGTTTACCAGACTAATTTCTTGTAATTGATTGGTCAAATGTTGTTATGATTTCATGAAGTGAATGTATAAGAAGAAGCCTTTTATGAATTAAGCAAATTTTTGTGATCGAAATTTGAAATTTTTGTTTTGTCCTTAATTGCAATTTGGTAGAAAATTTTAGGGCATTACATTTTGCTTCAGGAAGATGACCTTGATATTTTGATGATCCCTCAAGAGAGCTGCTATGAAGTCAAAATCAATCCTTTTATACAAAAAATAAAAGAAGAGGTTGAAGAGAACCTATTTTGGGATGATTTGGAGACTTTTTTCAAACTTAGATGTCAAGCCAACACCTTTAGTAGAGGAAATTCATTCAAGTAGCAGGAGCATAGTGCAACAATCTCTATATTCCTACCAAAACGGTCACATGAATCAATCCACTCTAACCAACAAGATGATGAGGCTGCAAACTACAAGTAGGAAACCAACAAGGAGAGCTCAAGTTTTATTCTTTCAAAAGGATTTCCAATCAGACATTTAGCCATGATGGAGGCCACCAAAGTACCACAAGTCATGCTTGCACCCAATCATGAAGTTATAGCTAAAGAAGAATGCATTCAACCTACTTATCCACTCCAAGACAATAGTATGCACAATCAACATGGAGAAGTACTTGTATATTTTTTTCATTCTCCAAGATTTATTACAACCATTGGTTAAACCTTTGTTCAAACTCTATATTCTCTTGGTTTCTGATAAGCATGTGAAGGATTGCAAATTGATGAGGAAAGGAAGCTATTTCAAGGAACAAGTCAATGGTTTTGTTTGAGCAAATCTTGTTGCTGGTTAGTGTAGGTTAGGATATGATTTCTTTCAAGTTAATAAGTGTTGTTACACAATGATAGTTTGTTATTTTCTCCAAGTGTTGAGGCACACTTAATTAGTCTCTAGTTTAGGTGTTTAGTTAGTTGTTTTTGGGGTGTTGCAGTTGGTTGTCAAGTTTGGTTTTAAAAATTTTATAGGTCTCTCTTGACTCTTATTCCCAATGAATATGCTAGGCTACTAGCCTTATGAGTTTTAGTAGGAAACAAAATCTATAGAGGTCACCAAAAATGTTAGTCTATTTTACTCCTTTGGTTCAAAATAGCCTTTTAAACAAATTCACCATGCCATTTAAAAGGGTTGTAGTCTATATTTAGGATTTTGAAATGGATTAAGTGTTATTGAAATTTTTCTATCTTTAAGGGATGATTCATATCTTAATATTTGAAAGGGATCCTTATTTTGGTAGTGCTTTGATTTTGTCTACTCCACGTGCATGTAGTTTTGGAGGGAATCTTGTTTTGATGGAGTTTTAGTCATGTTAAAACTAGGTTGACCCTTATGGTCTCCTATTGTGTATTTTTCCTCCACAACTTTTGTAGCCTATAATGGTGGAAAATGCATTTATGGAAGAATCTAGGAGTGTTTCAAGCTCACATGAAATGGCAAGACAGGAAGTATATGACAATGACATAAAAGAACAAGCATGCATATGAAAAGATTTGGAGAGTCTTGGTCAAATCAATGAAAAGCAGTTTATTATTTAGTATCATCACTATGGAGTTGGGCGTCGTATTGAAGAAAGGAAGTGGAAGCTATTCGACTATGATTCTTTAATAGCTTTATTTCCAAAGTCTTGCAAGGTAAGAAATTCCTATTACAACTTTCACTATTTTTAAGAGCAATGGTAGACATGAAAGAATATCCATTTGTTAAAATGTGGAATGCTATCTCCAAGCCTCTATATTACACATGTAGAAAGAAAAGATAAGTTGGAAGTGATCAAAGTGATTATAGTTTGATTTTGGCATTTATATCTCAACACAAATATATAGATCCAATCTTCTTTCCTTCCTATTTGGTGAATGTGGGGTGCCTTATAGCCTAAATTTTCTTATGCCTGGTAATTCTTCTTTTCCGACTGAAATTGGTGCTCTACTAACCAAAAACATTTATTATTCATTTTAATCAAGGGAGTTTTACATTTATTATATATATCCACTGAAATAAATTTTTACATGGAAGTGATCAATATGCCTTAATAGAGCAAGACTTTAAAAAATGTTGACAAAAGTAAGACTCTTTTTGTAGTTGTTCAAGGTCACCATCCCATGTACAACACTGGTTGTGGACATACAGATGCACCTCTATGTCATAAATGATTGAGCACTTAGAATCTCTTTTAGTATAGTTTAAAGTTAACCTTTTCTTATGTGGCCATGTTCACAAGTATGAGAGTTTTTGTCCACTAAAAACCCTATCATGTGGAACCTTAGTCAATAGTGCTAATATTCCAATGTACATTATGATTAGTGGGAGGCAAAGATTGGTAACCAATATGGGAGCCTAGGCTCGACAATCTAATAGATCCAATATTCTTGCAACATGCTAGGTCTATCTACAGAAGCAATACATTTGGATTATGCAACTAGGCAAGCATTGACACTAAATCTTATATTGGAAATCATGATGGACAAGTCCCCTATTTTTTAGAAATATGTATAAATGATGGAAACAAAGATTTCTCATATTGGTTTTTATTTTTAAGGGAAAGCTCTTTATTCCTTGTAGGGTCAATATAGACCAAACCATTATGATTTTGATTGGTCATTACCAATCCTCTAAAAATGCAATGATGATAGCATCACAAGGTTCACATATCATATTTGTGCCTAGCTATGATGATAGTTTTCCTTCAAAATAT
>VDFB02270651.1:675917139-675979620 GCA_007258455.2 Sequoia sempervirens | reverse complement strand
CTATCATGTCATGTAATTTCACCAGCAACTCATTTTTTTTAACCTTATTATTTTCAATGTATCCTTCCTTCTGAATTTTGTCCTGGATCTTTGCAAGCTCCATTTGAAGTTCGAATTTAATACCAAAAATGTTTCCAAAGGATTTTTTTTAATAATTGGTGTTATTTAACTAATCAGGATGAATTAAAGTTAGATTAGGACTTTATTAAATAAAATGTAATTTATTTAATTGGTTGAAATTGATGAAAAAGTGAATTAATTAAATAATGTCATATTATTCAATTAATAGTAGAAATTAGGGTTTTAGGAATTTATTAAATAAATGGGGTTTATTCAATTAATCTAAAATGATGAGAAAGTGAATTAATTAAATAATGTATTATTCAATTAATAGGGGAAATTAGGGTTTCAGATGCAATTGATGTGAAATGTAATGATGTTTGGTGATAATGATGCTGGTGATGTGAAAATGTCGTTTAGGGTGTGTAACAAGTGTTAGACCAATTTTACATGTCTACAATAGTATATTAGAGTATCGACACAAATATCACCCATCCATGCACATAATCATTCTACTTGCATATAGAGTTCTTTACAAATAAATCCTTACTTTAAAGAGTTAGTGCAAGCTATGATTCCTCCTTGAGGCATTACGAAACATAAATAAATTTTAAATCTTATTTATACAATATAAGTTGCAAAGATAATAGATCACAATGTACATAAGTTTGTTAAGGAAATGGTGCTATGTAGTGGCATGAAAAATATAATATTTCACAAGAATCCATTCTCATCATCTTCAAGAGGCATCCTTATCCCCTTCCCAAACTCTAATTTGAATGCAAATAGGTAGGATGTGGCTTTATTTTTAAATTAAATTTTCTAAATACTCTTCAACAAACTCATTTCCAATATTATTCTATTACCAAGGAAAATTTTGAGGCACAATTTCTTTGAGGCATTTTGTCAAATAGCTCACTCCCCCTTTCTATGTTTCCACATTTTCACACATGGCAACCATATGAGTGTGTGTTATTTTATTAGTTAAACTAATAATTAATATTTTTCTCACTTACAATTTTTGGTTAACCATTTACCTTCACATTCCACATTTTCTCTATTTATATAAAAAAAAGGACTAGGGGTAGTAATGTGATTCACCCATGAGTAAGAATGTATACCAACTATAATAATAGTCATAACAATGAGTAGTTGTTTTTGTTGTTCCTTCTCTATAAAACTTGCACTCCTTCACCCTTGTTCTCTCTTTCCTTCTTCCTTAGCTAAAATCCCCTTCAAAAATTTCTCCAAAATTTCCCCTAAAATGGGTTACAAAAATCCTTAAATATTTTCCCTACCTCCTCTTTTCATGTCATTCTTGTAATCATGTTCTACAATTTTTTTACTGTTGTGGAGAAGGGATGTCATGCCTTAATAATTGCATTGCAAATGACCCTCTTTCCTCATGGTTCTCATGCCCTTGCTATTACTTTGTCTCCCTTTCATGAAAGAGAGTTCTGCTTTTCAATGTAACTTTAAAAAAAATATTTTGACCCTTTATTTCTTTGAATTTTCTATTTATTTGTCTTTGTATATATCACAATATCTTTATTTTAATTTTAATTTTCTTTATTATTGTTTTCTTTATTATCATTAACACCATTGTTATTTATCATGATAAAAATTCCAAAAATAGAAGAGTCAATTAGTGAGATTATGATAATCAACACTCAACTATTGGGTCCAAACAATTTATTATTATTAAAAACAAACTTATAGTAGGACATTTGAGTGTGAATGAATTTCGTCAATCATAACCCTATTTATAATGACCAAGCATGACCTTTGTAACAACTACAAGTGAACATTTTGAGTGTGAATGAAATTTGTCAATGATAATCGTATTTATAATGACCAAACATGACCATCACGTAACAACTACAAGTGTTTCCAATTTTATCAACCTATTATTAACAAAAATCACTTATGTCATTAATAATATCCTTCATAAAATTATATCCTCTCTTTATTATTTTGACTTATGAAAAAACTATTAGATTCTCTTATACCTCACCACCCAACTCAACAACCTACAACTAGCTTCACCATCCTCCTACAAAACTCATATAGTCAATGGGAAACCTCTATAGCACTATTTAATTTCTTCTACAACTTCCTTCCTACTTCATGCAACTCCTCTCTCTTATCACCACTCATTAAACTCATCGAGAACATCCCATGCACTTCAGCAGTAAAAAATTGACCTCTATCACTAATCTAGTAGGCTCTCAACCCACCATTCAAGCACTCTCCAAGATGGATGCAGTGTTCATTTGTTGCAAGTAACCTTATGGAATATTTTTTCCAATTTATGCTTTTTCTAATAAAAAACAACTACAAGTGTTTAACGATACAATCAATTGATCCTCTAATTTTGATTTAACATTTAGGGATAGAAGAGCAGCGTTGGTTCGACATCGAAAATCAATCTCACAACAGAATTGTTGAGTCCACGTTGTTCGCATCTATGTACCTTCAAGATCATTCTGAGTTCCTCACAAACATTTCACCACAAAAGTATTAATATCCAATAATCCATAGACATGGACATGTAATCTAACTAAGTCATGTCATCAACGAATCAATTAGTACACCCATCCTCAACAAGGTAAAATGGGCGACTTTAAAGGGATGTGACAGTTTCTCTAGTGCATTTTGTCAAATGGTTCATACGTCATGATCAGGAGTTTATTCTCACATACATGTCTATTAGGGCAGATGCAGCTTCAATATCTGACATAATTACTCCGTACCTAGCAATTGCCTCATTTCATGAGCCACTTAATTTCTTTAAGGAATTTTTCAAAACAATGCGCTTGTCTTCTAAACATTTCTAGAATTTCGAAAACAAGTAAACAAAGCATGTCAACGAAAACAAATACGATTGATAGGAGAAAGCCCGTTAAAGAAGAAACATAGTGATATTTCATTTCAGTTCTAAACTTGCAGCGGCAAAACAGAAAAGTAAAGGCATTCAGACATGTCACATACAATACAAATAAGTTCAATTAGTAGACCATCATGGCAACTATCTCCATGATAATCAGGATCATAAACGGGCTTGTGAACATCTAACATCCACTACAATTACACAACCATAAGCACGTCTATTAAGCCCACATAACTCCAACTCACAAACACCATATAGAGAGAGACCTTACAACATGAAACTGCCCCATCACCGAATTCTAAGCTCAGAAAGGATGTACTTTCGAGTTATAAGGCAATGGGACATGGGATGGGCATCGATACAGCAGAAAATTCCTATCAACATCACTAAAGATGACCAGACAAGGGGTCATGGGACTGGCCTATATACAGCATAAAATGTCGGAGAGGGCACTAGCCACTGCACCAAGAAAAGAAGAAAATATTGCCCTTTTAATCTGTCCACGCTTTGGGGGAAGTCTCGTTACCTTGGTGATGTGTACTCTGGGAGTGTGAGGATTTCTCATAATCGAGTACCCATCCATATATTTCTGCTCCCCCATTTCCAAACTATTATCGAACTGTCTATATAGAATTGTGCAGAACATAATATTTATAGTGTAGCCCTTCTTATCAAAACGCGCCTAAGAAAAACACGTTGGCTTTCCAGAATGATGTAGACGATTTGATTTGGGAAGTCAAAATTTGCGCTTAAGTGGAGAAGAGGTCCCAGTTTTGAATAGGTCACAGTTACTTTTTATGAATCCACTTTGAGTCGACATTACTTTTTTGAAGAAAACAGTATTTTTATGTTAAAAATAATTGAATTTTAATATCATAAAAGAGCATCCACCTACACTAAAAAGTCGTTCTTTGATTAAACTGTTGGGAATGAACAAATCAATTTTTTTAATGACAATATTGACTAAAATACCTCGGAAGGAAACATAAACAAATTACCAGTCTTCATGGATAATTCGAAAGGACTTTTCTGTCCTTTTGAGAGTTTACCAGTTAGTCAAATGTGGACAGACGTAAACAAAAATTTCCAGTGACCCTTATAGAAAGACAAGTGTTACCGACACTTAATTAAAATGAAGAATAAGAAGGCAGGAAGATGTGATATAGATCATTTTTGTAACCGCTGGAACAGTGTATAAATATGTGGTCCAAATTCTGAAGCATGGAAATTGATGGCCTTTGGCCTATTTTATTTGTTTTTATCCTTTAAACTAGGAGTAGTTTTCTTCACTGACAGTAAAGTATCAATTCCTGCTTTTCAAGGAAGAAGATTGAAACAGAACTGTAGTATTTGTTTAATGTAAACATACATATTATTATTATAGCGTGACATTAATAATCTGTTTGATCGACTTGTTTCCATATTGCAGTGTGGACAGACAAAAGTCTGGAGAGTATAACATCACGAGTAATACAAATCTGAAGAGTGTGACATCACGAGTATTACATCATCATCACGTTAATGTAGAAGACTACAAAAATTCATGATAGTTTTCTCAAAGTCAAATTAAGATCATGAGTAATACTCATGACTAAAATTCATGAGTATTAATTTATTATATATAAAATAATATATTTGGTAGGCAAGCAATAGAAATCTGTGTTAAGAGAGGAAATTCTACAGTTAATTATATTATAATAATTCATTTTACATATGGATTCATATGGATATATTTTAAGTGTTCAAAATATAAATGTATTTAGTTTGGAGAGCATCAGATTGAAGATTTGAAGGTCGTATGTTTGATCCATTTTTCGTTGCATTGTATACTATCTTTTGGCATTGTGTGTATAGGAAAAAGTTCCTGTGACTGTTTAAGTTTGTTAAGATGTTTTCTTAATGTCATAATAAGTTGGGCATGGGTGAGATTCAAAATGATATTTTGTTGAAAATGGCACCTACATTGGAAGTTATTTCCGTGATTTATTTCATCAAGAAAATATGCTAACAGGATAAACAAATGTGCAATACATAGAAGCAATATTAGACAATAAATTATGTATGAAGAATAATTATCAAAGAAATGTGTATAGGAAAGATAGTATAACCAATTCATACAAAATTATAATAATAGTATATTATGTTCATGTACTACTCTTGAGAGAACAATGTGGCTTTCTATCTTGGACACTATCACATGTTCGTGCTATAATATCTAATGATAACTATCATTCAAGATATATATAAATACATAATATTACAAATATGTGAAGGATGAAGGACCATTATAGAAGCTAAAATGGTTTCTCTTCTACACCCCTTATGTTGTTAAGATATCCTTAACGAGTTTTATGATCCCTCACTTCACATAAGTGGGTGACAGTCGACTGTGAAACTGTTTGGAGAAAGAGGACCCTAGAAAGGGTTGTGTATCCACTCACATAGTTTATAAATAAATGAATAGAGGAATAGGATGAATTGGAGTAGAGAAATGAGTTTAGCGTATGTCAGTGCTATTGGGTTATGAGTGTGACTGAGGTAGTCACCTTTGAACCTAAGGATTATACCCCTTGTGTTAGTCAACCAAGTGTATGATGGTTGAATTGTTTGGAAAAATTTAATATGTGAATTTCATTATTAACCTTTCACTTTGTAATCTTATTAATGTTATATGGTGACCATTGTATTGTCTAAATTGAAACCTCAACTACAATTATAATCATCTATTTAACATATGATATTCTCACCTTCATCCTAGATCTTACTTGGTTATCTATTTTGTCAAGTGGTCATTGAGTAGTTTTACAATTGGGATTGTTAACCATTATTCTTTGTAGTAAAAAGTGAAGCCCTTAGGGATTAATCACTATTCATCATTTTGTGTATTTCCTATACTATTGTGAGTTGTGATTTAAAATTTGGTGAATATGTGATTGTTGGTCAATCAAATATTCAAGTTGGAGTGAACTCAAGTTGTCGAACTACAGAGCCTCTACATGCTATGTAGGCAAGGCCATTAGAGATGAGCCCCCGAAGAATTAGGTCTGGACCCTAGGTTTTGCTCTCTTTTTATTACTTTGATATTACTATTGATATATACATTTTATCACATAACTTGTGACTTGAATTGTGTTTCAAATTATTACTTATTAGAACTAAATAGATCTATCTCGGTGATGTGGATTCCATGTCTCCACTTAAACTTGACCATGATTGTCACAACAATAGTTTACCAGACTAATTTCTTGTAATTGATTGGTCAAATGTTGTTATGATTTCATGAAGTGAATGTATAAGAAGAAGCCTTTTATGAATTAAGCAAATTTTTGTGATCGAAATTTGAAATTTTTGTTTTGTCCTTAATTGCAATTTGGTAGAAAATTTTAGGGCATTACATTTTGCTTCAGGAAGATGACCTTGATATTTTGATGATCCCTCAAGAGAGCTGCTATGAAGTCAAAATCAATCCTTTTATACAAAAAATAAAAGAAGAGGTTGAAGAGAACCTATTTTGGGATGATTTGGAGACTTTTTTCAAACTTAGATGTCAAGCCAACACCTTTAGTAGAGGAAATTCATTCAAGTAGCAGGAGCATAGTGCAACAATCTCTATATTCCTACCAAAACGGTCACATGAATCAATCCACTCTAACCAACAAGATGATGAGGCTGCAAACTACAAGTAGGAAACCAACAAGGAGAGCTCAAGTTTTATTCTTTCAAAAGGATTTCCAATCAGACATTTAGCCATGATGGAGGCCACCAAAGTACCACAAGTCATGCTTGCACCCAATCATGAAGTTATAGCTAAAGAAGAATGCATTCAACCTACTTATCCACTCCAAGACAATAGTATGCACAATCAACATGGAGAAGTACTTGTATATTTTTTTCATTCTCCAAGATTTATTACAACCATTGGTTAAACCTTTGTTCAAACTCTATATTCTCTTGGTTTCTGATAAGCATGTGAAGGATTGCAAATTGATGAGGAAAGGAAGCTATTTCAAGGAACAAGTCAATGGTTTTGTTTGAGCAAATCTTGTTGCTGGTTAGTGTAGGTTAGGATATGATTTCTTTCAAGTTAATAAGTGTTGTTACACAATGATAGTTTGTTATTTTCTCCAAGTGTTGAGGCACACTTAATTAGTCTCTAGTTTAGGTGTTTAGTTAGTTGTTTTTGGGGTGTTGCAGTTGGTTGTCAAGTTTGGTTTTAAAAATTTTATAGGTCTCTCTTGACTCTTATTCCCAATGAATATGCTAGGCTACTAGCCTTATGAGTTTTAGTAGGAAACAAAATCTATAGAGGTCACCAAAAATGTTAGTCTATTTTACTCCTTTGGTTCAAAATAGCCTTTTAAACAAATTCACCATGCCATTTAAAAGGGTTGTAGTCTATATTTAGGATTTTGAAATGGATTAAGTGTTATTGAAATTTTTCTATCTTTAAGGGATGATTCATATCTTAATATTTGAAAGGGATCCTTATTTTGGTAGTGCTTTGATTTTGTCTACTCCACGTGCATGTAGTTTTGGAGGGAATCTTGTTTTGATGGAGTTTTAGTCATGTTAAAACTAGGTTGACCCTTATGGTCTCCTATTGTGTATTTTTCCTCCACAACTTTTGTAGCCTATAATGGTGGAAAATGCATTTATGGAAGAATCTAGGAGTGTTTCAAGCTCACATGAAATGGCAAGACAGGAAGTATATGACAATGACATAAAAGAACAAGCATGCATATGAAAAGATTTGGAGAGTCTTGGTCAAATCAATGAAAAGCAGTTTATTATTTAGTATCATCACTATGGAGTTGGGCGTCGTATTGAAGAAAGGAAGTGGAAGCTATTCGACTATGATTCTTTAATAGCTTTATTTCCAAAGTCTTGCAAGGTAAGAAATTCCTATTACAACTTTCACTATTTTTAAGAGCAATGGTAGACATGAAAGAATATCCATTTGTTAAAATGTGGAATGCTATCTCCAAGCCTCTATATTACACATGTAGAAAGAAAAGATAAGTTGGAAGTGATCAAAGTGATTATAGTTTGATTTTGGCATTTATATCTCAACACAAATATATAGATCCAATCTTCTTTCCTTCCTATTTGGTGAATGTGGGGTGCCTTATAGCCTAAATTTTCTTATGCCTGGTAATTCTTCTTTTCCGACTGAAATTGGTGCTCTACTAACCAAAAACATTTATTATTCATTTTAATCAAGGGAGTTTTACATTTATTATATATATCCACTGAAATAAATTTTTACATGGAAGTGATCAATATGCCTTAATAGAGCAAGACTTTAAAAAATGTTGACAAAAGTAAGACTCTTTTTGTAGTTGTTCAAGGTCACCATCCCATGTACAACACTGGTTGTGGACATACAGATGCACCTCTATGTCATAAATGATTGAGCACTTAGAATCTCTTTTAGTATAGTTTAAAGTTAACCTTTTCTTATGTGGCCATGTTCACAAGTATGAGAGTTTTTGTCCACTAAAAACCCTATCATGTGGAACCTTAGTCAATAGTGCTAATATTCCAATGTACATTATGATTAGTGGGAGGCAAAGATTGGTAACCAATATGGGAGCCTAGGCTCGACAATCTAATAGATCCAATATTCTTGCAACATGCTAGGTCTATCTACAGAAGCAATACATTTGGATTATGCAACTAGGCAAGCATTGACACTAAATCTTATATTGGAAATCATGATGGACAAGTCCCCTATTTTTTAGAAATATGTATAAATGATGGAAACAAAGATTTCTCATATTGGTTTTTATTTTTAAGGGAAAGCTCTTTATTCCTTGTAGGGTCAATATAGACCAAACCATTATGATTTTGATTGGTCATTACCAATCCTCTAAAAATGCAATGATGATAGCATCACAAGGTTCACATATCATATTTGTGCCTAGCTATGATGATAGTTTTCCTTCAAAATATTATAGAGGATGTACCCATGTTCAGTGGCAAATATGATGGACTATGAAGAGAGCAAAAGATACAAGCCTATAAAAATATGTAGAAAACCATTCAAGAATCATAGTATTACAATAAATTCATGGCTATCTAGAACCACCAAAATTATTATAGAGGCATTACTATGGTGGTTCTTAATGTAAATGATATAGGATTCATGAACATAGATAACCTTAGCCAATGTCTACAAAAAGTTGCTAGAGGAAGCAAAAAGATGCCATAAATTTAAAATGGAAGAAATATTTGAAATTTTGTTATAGTCAAATGTGGGTTCTCCTAATTCTAATGAGTTTTCTAATATTCCACATATTTTATCTTGACATATTGAATGCAAGTTCAAACCATTCCTATGGAAGCTTACCTGCATGTCTTGCCTCCCTGATACGTGGCTTACATAAATCTCTTGGGTTACTTGTAATGAGGGATGAATGAGTTTTTGCAATAGATCTTTTGAAATCATTATGATTATCGTGCAATTTTTTTTTATGATATATGGTTAAGCATGAATCATAGAATACTATAAGATCATGATGGGCACTAACCACTGGAAATTTAAGTAGTCTTTGAGCATCAAGTTCCTATTATGGTGAAATAATTATTTCATTACTTGAGCAGTCTAAACTCTAAAGGTTTTCTTGAAGAAGTTGATTGCTTGTTTGATGTTGGAGGGTATTTCATTAGAAAAGGAAAATTTTCAAAATCTTATTCAAAACCATTGATGGAAAGTGGTTATCATGACAGTCAAAAGGGACATTCAATAGTCAAAATAAAAGAGACGATGTTGATGAATCACAAGGCACCTAATGATATAACAGGAAATTGATAAAGATAAGGAGAATGATAGTGTTTATGTTTGGTGAAATGAAGATGAGGTGCACTTCATAATTAAAGATGCAACAAGAAAACAAAGGTTGATAGAACATGGGCTCTAAGAATGAAAAATTATCTATTGATTGCATGCTAATTTGTTTCCTATCTGATGGTAATGATAAAATTTCACAAGTTATCAATTGTGCAATCAGTTGAGTAGGTTGATAGATCATCAATGCATTGAGGAAGGGAAATTGAAATGAAATATCCGGTATAACATGAAAGGTTACAAGGTGTCTAGAAATTAGTTCCAACCTTCATTGAGAAAGGTGTCAACAGTGAAGAAGGAAGACATAATGGTTGAAAAGTAGTCACATAGTTACCAAATAGGATATGGAAAACCTAAAAGAACAACTGATAGTCAATGAAATGATGGCAAAATGGTAGTTAATTACATATGAACTGTGAACAATAACATAGAAAAAGCTACAAAAAGCACAATCATGATTGGTTGGTGTTATAGATAGTAAATAAATATCATTATACAATGGGAAATAGAGGAATGTTGAGAGAAGATGCCTTACAACATAGTCACAATCTTTCATCACCTTTTTCTAGAAGATGCATCACTTCCTTGTGTTATTTACTACCATGGAAATAATGGTTGTTGAGTAGATACCAATGAGGCAGGGTCAATAGTTGTACAAAAGCACCTTTGTGAAGTTAGATGGTCTAAGCCTTTTTTTTTCATTGTAGTTTTTTATTTTTCAAGGGTACAATTATAAAGGACAACACTTTGTGAAAATTGTAGCACTCATAAAGTGAAATTCAAAAGAATAAAAGGAAAGTTTGTGAAGATAAATGTGATAGTGAACAAGTCATGGAGTAATCAAGAAGGATCAATAACTTATAGTTGCAACTGTTCAAAATGGGTAATGAGAAAGGGCAATAAATTCTCCATGATGGATGGTTGTCATGAAGATGATAGCCTATGAAGGACTTGTACAAATTGTCTTAACAATGGACATATATAGAATGTCTTAATAGTGGAAATAGTTTAGGACAGTCCAATGACTTTGAGGATTGTCAAGTGTTGATGATACTTGATAGTGATCAGCTTATGCAAAATAGTCATACAAAGTGAGAAACAAAACCTAAAGAGTATTTAATACATATTAATGTAGCAGATCTTAATGTTAGATTGGAGTCATAATGGAACACATATTTTCTTGCAGAATTATCAATGGAGCTACACATGCACTTAGATTAGTTACTATGTTTTCCTATGAGGGAAGACTCAACCAATGGTTGGGGTTTTGCATTCAAGGTTTGTGGTAATGATATTCTTGTCATTGGATGGGACATTTTTATGTCATTGTTTGCATCCACTAGATAATATGAAGATAGTAATTCAATCTCATTCTATTAGACACATATGAGTCTTAATTTGAGGGTCCATTTTCTAGAGAAAGTAAGAGATGATTTGAAGAAAATTCTAATTGGTGTGCATTATTAGAATTATGTCATAGACTTCTTCTGTAAAAACATTTAATGTATGAATGCAGAATAAAAGAAGAGATGTTTCTTTAATTCACTTACTAGGGTTTAAAAAAGAATAGATAGCCAACTTTTCCCTGCAAGATTTTGAGAAGGGTGTGAGATATTTATTTACCAAGCACATATAGTTGAAGTCATGTCAAGAATGTAATATTCTTTTTAAAAATGCAAATCACATGTGTGAAACCCTTTACACTTATGATTCATGAATGAAGTGGATAGGTCCAAAACAATAGGAACAAATGCACAAATGCACAAATGAAGGACAATCTATACCAATCAACAAGAGCACAACTCATGATGGATAGTCAAGGAGAGACCTAAAGGACAATGGCATCATTGGGATCATAAAGACTATTATTGCAATTTGTAAACCTAGTGACTAATGTCTCATGACAAAGGCAGTGGTATGGATTTTTGAAGGAATATCAATGAGTATATTATAGGGATTTTTCTCAAAATTTAACCATAGAAAGGAAAATTTCAAGAATCTTTCTATTAAAGGAGTGACAAAGATCAAAATTAAGGAGTTTTAAAACATGAAAAGCATGTGCCATTCCTTAGCCCTATAATCATTCCCAAATCCTTTCTCACATGTCATATAAAATTGGAGACAAGGTCAATGCAATTTAAAGGAAGTGATGGGTAGTTTTAAGTAGTTTACAAGTATCTAGGAGGAGGCTCAATGAGTTGTGCAACAAATTGAGAAAATATAGGATAGTTTGACCCAGTTTGAAGCATCCCCAAGCATTTAGGAGCTTCTTAAAGAGTCTTGGCTGAAAGATAGGGTCAAGGAAAGAATTTTTCTTCATTCAAACACCTTTTGGAGCTTTTCAAGGGGTTACAAAGTAGAGATAACTGTTTTGGACGCCCAAGAAGTTTGACCCAACAAGCTGATGCAAACACATGTTCCTATTATTTAGCACCTATTGAGCATCTTATAAGCAAGCCTACGAGCATATTTTTCTCTAGTTCTTGCTCTCTTAACTATTGTATTGGAACTTTTTGAAGGTCCTTTCAAGCCGAGACAACCTTGTAACTCATTTTGCAATCTTGCACAACTCTATGTAACACCTTTTCAAATTAATAACTTTAAGCATTTTGGCCTTCTCATAAGCTGTTTTATTGTGTGTAATCAAATGATTGATGCAATTTATTGTGATGTATGTGATAATCCTTGATGTTGTGTCTCATTATCAACATATTTAGATAGAACATATATGCATTATTGTAGGTTGTAGGTTGTGTAAATGATTCAAAAAATTCAAATTTATGAAGAGATGGTAGGCTTTCCTTCTAAGATTATGAATATCATAACCTTATTATGAAATATTGATGCATGGGCATATAAAACCTCTCGTTTATGGATAAATTGGTCTTATCATTGATCAATTGTGTGTGCAAAGGAAGTTGTGTAGGTCTCAAAGAATATTTGTATATCACCTTATTAGAATTTAGGTTTCATTCTATGTTTTCCTTCTCTCTTTTCTTTTCAAGCAACAATATCATAGGTTATATTAGGTGAAGTACCAAGGGAACCAACCCTCTCTAGAGGTTGATCTCCACCATTTGAGCCCACACTTAGGGAGATCATCTTATGTTTCATAAGGTGGTTAAGTCATTTTATCATCTCAACAAGGGTGCACACTCTAGTGACACCAATACCAATCATAGAGCTTAGCATACCATTATCCACCCAACAAATATAAGGGTAAAACATCATAGCATATTTGGTAATACTTACTATTAGCTTCCCACTAATGTAGGGACTTCTGATGGTCGTAACTTTTGATTCAAGAGTTTGTTTGAGCTAAAATATTACATGGAGAAGTGTCTCAAATAGTTGAATCCAACAACAATTGAACTTGGTCTCAATTCTTTTTTGGGGCTATTTTCTTGACTATCTAAAGCCTCAAATTGAGGTTTCAATGATTTTTTTAGTGTTTCCAAGATTGGATTTTTTTAGTTATTTTCAAATGTCTACATCCAATTAGAACTTTCTAGTTGGCAATCAGTCCTACTTTAGTTAAAATAAAATAAATGGCGAGTTTCATAGCCAAATGAGTAAGTATGTAAAATTACTAAAATAGGTAGATTTTTAGAGAGAATTCTAGTAGTTAAAAACAAGAATTTTTAGATTTAAAAATTTAGAATGAATATTTAGAGAATTATTTAGTAATTTTTTAAAATTTTGATTTCAATAAAATGGGAATGAATTTTATTGTGTGAAATTTGGCTACATCACCCACATTCAACAAAGACAATCAAATGAATTGTATTCTAAACTAACATAGATCCAAATACATATTTCGAGTAGTTAGATCATTCATACCTATTAAGAGTTGCTAACACCATCATATCATAATGGCTAAATTTGATACCATTACTAAATACTAGGTTATAAGGTCTCATTAACTCATCCATAGTCATGTTATGACCAAGTTTATAATACTCTTATTTCTATAAAGGATATACCTCCTTATTGTGTAAAGACGACCTATACCTTCTATAGATATCATTAAGTTTAGAAATAGAGTAACAATCTCCAACTCATGAGCTTTACTAAATTTTATTCCATCAAGTTTAAAGGCGTTCTCATGCATTCACATATAGACACACCATGATGATAGCGACTCTAAAATTTTAACCAATATTGAAGTAGGACTTTCAAAATCCTAAATAATATAAACCTTGGAGTAGATAAGCTTAAGGATGATTACATGTCTTTTATTGGCTTAGGCCTATATGGATATATTTAGAAGGATGACTTCACAACTACATGCTACAAATTTTAGATTCAAGACATGAAGCCTACTAAAGAGGGAGGAACGATCAAGTTTAAGAACAACCATAAAATTTTGAGCTATCCCCTAAACCTTCTCCTATGGACTTGGTTCACAAGGATATTCTTCACCCAAAGACTATCTACATACTTGCTTCCATAAGATCGAAGACTTGTGTGATTCTCCTAATATTTTTATCTATCAAGATGAGAACTTTCAATTTCCTAGGTTAAGATGACCTATGTAGATACCAATTAGTACCACCATTTTATCTCCTACATCTACAAGGTTTAGCCTTCTAGAATTCTAGATCTTGATATATTTAGTTTCCCTGAAGAAACGAGGGACTAGCTTAACCAAGGAACAAACATGAAGATGATCAAACATGGCCATCATAACAACTGCAAGTGTCTAAGCATACAATTTATCAATCTTCGAATATTGACTTACATTTAAGGAAGAGCAAGGTTGGTTTGGCACCGGAAATCAATCTTCCAATAGATCTATTGAGTTCATGTTGTTTGCATTTGTGTACATACAAGATTAATCAAGTTACTTACAAATATTTCACAGCAAAAACATTAGTATTCAGTTAGTCCAAAGGTGTTGACATATAATTTACCTACTTCCAACCATCAACGAATCATCCTCAATTAGATCAGTTTCCCTAAGTTATTTCATGAAACGGTTCATACGTCTCGAGCAGGAGTTTATTCTCACATACATGTCTACTAGGGCAGATGTAACTTCAATATCTCACAAGAACTATTCCATCCTTTGAGCTTTGATGGACTTCCTATACCCAGCCATCGCGTCATTTCATGAGACAACTTTTCTTTGAGCCATTTTTCCAAACATGTGTTGTAAACATTTCAAGAACTTTGAAAACAAGTTAACAAAGCATACCAGTGAAAACAAATACGATTGAGAGAATGTGTTAGGAGAAAGCCCTTTACCGAGAAAACACAGTTGGTTTTCATTTCAGTTCTAAATTTGTAGCGGAAGAGCAGAAAGTAAGAGGCATTCAGACATGTCATATACATTAAAACAAGCTCAGTTATAAAACCATCATCATGATTATCACCATGATAATAATAAAAATAACATGGTTTACAATTACCACCCACTAAGCACGCCAATTAAGCCCACATAACTAAAATTCACAAGCACCATATAGAGAGAGACCTTACAACATGAATTGCGCCATCACCAAATTCTAAGCTCAGAAAGGATGTACTTTCGAGTTATAAGACAATAGGACATGGGATTGGCCTTCATACAGCAGAAAATCCATGTCACCATCACCATCACTATCACCATCACCATCATGATCACTAAAGATGTCCAGACAAGGGGCCATGGGACTGGCCTTAATACAGCGGAAAATGTCGGAGACGGCAGTAGCCACTGCACCAAGAAAAGAAGAAAATATTTCCCTTTTAATATTCCCGCGCTTTGAGGGAAGTCTCATTACCATGGTATTGCGCACTCTGGGAGTGATGATTTCTCATAGTCGCGTAACCATCCATATATTTTTGCTCCTCCATTTCCAAAATGCACAAACAGCTCTCCAGTCTAAATGGAATTGGAAAATTTTCTGGGCACGGAACATGATACTGTCAAACTGTCTTATGTAGAATTGTGCAGAGGCTATCAGTCTACGACATTTAATGAAAGCTTGCTTTGACTAAAAACACGTTAGACGATTTGAATTGGGAACCCTAAATTTCCTGCGATTTCCAAGTGGAGAAGAGGTCCCGCCTGTGAAAGTAATAACTTTTTTCGGAATCCTATATGAATCACCATTTTTAAATGAAAACAGTATATTTTTGTAATAAAAATAATTGAATTGTAGTATTATAAAAGAGCATACACCAAATCTAAAATTTCGTTCTTTGATTAAACTGCTGGGAATGAATAGATCTACTTTATTGAAGCCACTTAACTTTTGGAAAATTGAAGATGAGTACGAAATATTGACTAAAATGCCTCGGACAGAAACATTAACGAATTGCCAGTCTTTCACGTCGAGTTGAAAGTTTCCACTTCGACGACTTTTATAATATGATATCATAGTCTAAAGATAATGATATCATGAGTATTACATCACCATTATGATTACGTAGAAAACTAAAAGTCTTTCACATTATTTTTTAAGAGTCAAATTAAGACAATCTTACAATTTGCACTACACATTTATGTTCTATATAAAATAATACTAGCGCTTGCACCTCAATGAGGTGCAATGGTTATGCCGATAGTAGGATATACTCTGGCAATATATTGAAGGGCAGGGGTAAAAATCGCAAGAAAATATAAATTGCTTTTCTTAAGACTAACTATTTATAGCAAAAGTTAGTTGATGATGGGGTGCGAGAAGATTTGAAAATGAACAAATGGAACTTTATTTAAATCAGTATGCTATGCTAAATGGTTTCACAACATAATATTTTTTGTACAATGAAAGAAGACCTGTAACTTGAAAGGTCGATTGGATTAAGTACAGTTGTTGTTGGTTAATGATATACCTTGTAACCGAATGGAACAAAATGGAAAACTACATGTTGCGAGAAAACCATTTTTATAATACAAAAACTATTTTATGACACATGAAACATAACCAATCTCTTGAGGAAAAATATAAAGACATCTTCACTTTTTATTTAATAGATTGAGGAAAAACATCTGACATTTCATAAAACTGCAGTTTTACAAAGTACATACTATAATTGGGCCCTACAAAATGGTGGCCTTTCTACTAAAATGCGTAAAGCATGAAGGACACAAAGCTCGTATCATTAAGGTGACTGAGTATAGGAAGAGCTTATCTTGGGGAGCAAGAAATTATTAGTCATTTTTGTGCTATTTAACCCTCATAAGTGCAGGATTTTTTGAAGTTTGCTACTAATTTTACAATGAATTTGGTATGCATTTATTATGGTGGTGCTTGTGGTAGTTGTTGCATGTATATGCACATTTTTGGTTTTGTAGGTGTATAGATTTAGTTTCCCACAATTTTTAATAAATATAATTATGATATATTTATATTTCTTTCATGGGGAAAATCTCATTGGGGTATGAAGATAGCAGCGAAGAGGAAGAATTTTCCAAACGAGATGTCGTTCAAATTCATCAAGTATTGCCTTTAAGACAAGTAGCTCCCGACAGAAACGAGCAATGTAGCTACAAAGGTATTGTCTGAGGATGTAAGAAATTGAGCAATGTAGTTTAGTGGTAAGGTGGGTTTCACTTTCTGGAAGTCTTCCCAACTCCAATTCCAGAGGCCTAGTTTCGATTCTCAGGAAGAACATGAAAATGCAGTGCAATGTGAAATGGGTTGCCTTGTGTGAATTACCCAGGTTTTATTCTTATGAAACATGTGTGAGAAATTTTGAAATAGAAGATGGGTTAACCGTGGAATAGTCTCTCTAAATGTCACGTCTCATACATTGACTTATTTTGACCATTGACCTATTCTGATCATGACTTACTATGACCATTGACTTATTTTGATCGTGACTTATTTTGACTATTTGACTTAGTTTGACCATGACTTATTTAGATAATGTTTAATCATGACCTTATGAGATTTAATATATGAAGTATGATATGTGTTAAGAGCAATGCTTTAATAATTGTTTCTTTCAAGAATTATAAATGCATTCATATAAATGTTGAGTTAATTATTGTTCCTATGATGGTTACTGATACTCTTTTGTTTTGCATGCCTGAGTGCATCTGAATGGCAGGTGATCGAAGGCCAAGGAGATCGAAGGCCAAGAGTGTGATTGAGGAAAAGGAGGTTAGCTTCTCGACAGGGTAGAAGAGGAGAAAACTCTCGGTTATGCACACACCACTTACATCATGTAGCTGCATTAGATCATGTTCGTTTTTACAATGTGATTGCGTGAAATGATTAGCATAGCAAATTTGAAATAAGGTTAAATTAGATCATGAAAATTATATGGCTTATTCTATTTCCTTATTTCTCATTATAAATTTGAGTAAAAAGGGTTAAATCTATATTTTGATTAAAAGAAAAGTATTTAAAAAATTAAAACAAATTAAATAAAAATAAACATAAAATAAGTCTGTTTATTTAATAATTGCATAAAAGGGATATAAATAAAATTTGTTTAGGGACATATGGTTAATTTTCTTCCAAAAGAATTAAGAATGAACAGCCCGAGAAAGCATGGGGCTCTGGAAAAATTCTGTCTCAAAATCAACAATTTGCTGGGTATGTGGCAAACCTTGTAAACTGCTGTCATCTGAGGATTTCATGCATGATCCTCGAAAGGAGGAAGAGAGCTTTTTAAGAAAGAACATAGGACTTTGATTAAGATCATCATCATCCGAGAGCTGGGAAAAAACAGAGTCAGAAGTATTGCTGAGCATCTGCACTGGAATACAACTGTGCCAGGTTCTTTTTGCTATGCCTTCCTTGAATTTTAATATCAAAACTGCAGTAAAGAAATACTTTGTTCTCTGTTTAGAATACAATTTTCCAATTTGTTTTGAAAACTGGGTAACAGTTTTCTGTTCTGTGTTGAAATTATAGAACACACTCCTTTTTTTTTCTCCATTAGGGTTTTCGCCCTGTTTCAAGTCTGCATTTTAATGAAGAAATCTCAAGTGTATTTGCAATTTTATATATAATGTCTGCATATCTGTTTTGAGATAATCCCGAATGCTGTTTACACTGGGCGAGTGTCTTATTTTTTTTCTGAGTTTGAAATTGCTTTGGGAAATTATTTCCCCCTTGCCCTCCCCATGGGAAGGTCGTGGACTGTGGAGGCTCGCGCCCTCCACAGGCCGCGGCCTGTGGAGGGCACGAGCCCTCACAGCCCGCCCCCTCCCCATGGGAGGGGCAAGGGCTTTTTCCTGAGCCCTTTTGGTCGCTCAATGCCAGTAAGGAAACCATGTTAAATACCCTGTTAATTATGCACGGCCAGTAAATTCACAAATCTGAAAACCAGAATTCCTTACTTCGAATTTGATACAGCTGAACATGAATTTCTAACATATATACATATAGAATTTCTTATTTCGAATTTGATACAGCTGAACATGAATTTCTAACATATATACATATAGAATTTCTTATTTCGAATTTGATACAGCTGAACATGAATTTCTAACATATATACATATAGAATTTCTTATTTCGAATTTGATACAGCTGAACATGAATTCCTACACATATATACATATAGAATTTCTTACTTCAAATTTGATACAGCTGAACATGAATTTCTACATATATATATATATATATATATATATATATATATATATATATATATATATATATATATATGTATGCATATACAAAATGACTGCACATACATACATACATATATATATATATATATGTATTCCTATATATATATATATATATATATATATAAATAGATACCCATGCATTGTATGCCAAATACAAATTGAGACAGAAAACTCTTTCCCAGAAAAGCAGTATAAAATCTGTTTTATAAATATCTTGAATCTGAAGCAAGGACAGGAAAATCTTGAAAAGCCATATAACAAAAAGCAGAATGAATTCAGTTTTATAATTCTCTTGAATCTGAAGCAAGGACAGGAAAATCTTGAAAAGCCATGTAACAGAAAGTATATGAATTTTGTTCTTTGAATTGCTATAACCTGAAAACAATAACATAAGTGTTTTAGACACCATATAGACTGGAAAGTACCTTGAATACGTCAAAAAGAATACAACATGAAATGTGAAAGAAAGACTGTCTTCCAAACCTCAGAATTTTGAACAAAAAAAACTGTATTGTATCAGTATATTATTATTTTACTCTGTACCCTGTAATGAAATAGGGAATCAAAACTGTCAGTCATGAAAATGCATATGGAAAACTGATAACAATGTTCTTACCATCAAATAGTGCACTGAAAATTCTTTATCCAAATTAAAAAGGGAACACTTACCAAAGGATAAATGGCATCTTACAACTGAAATATAAGGAATGTACTCAAAATTCACTTCTTTTTTGATTAAAAGATGAAAGCCTGTTTTGAAAATGAATTAAGTTTCTGTTAAAGTATTATTTAACTGCATTATGGTAGCTTCCGGGACAGGGTGCCGAAGGTGGGCAAACAGAGACGGTAGTATTACCTCTTCTAATTCTACCATTTATTATTATTTTGCTTGGCCAAGCACTGTACCATTGAAATAGATGGATTGTTTATTTTAAAAAGCCTAGAAATTTATTTGAGTCTCTGCCACCTCCTGTTGCAAGAAATGTGTTTATTTCATGTTAGAAATGCATATAGGCATCAGGCACGCACCGAGAGTGCCCTCCTGTTTTACCGTATCGGGTTGCTAGGCTCCTTTATGCAGGGCCGGGGATTCCTTCGAGTTAGGAAGGGACCCGGGGAAGTCATGGACTTCGTGGTTGGGTGGAAAAGGCGCCTGAATCACATTCTTGGCCCCAGCTCGCAAGAAGACCAAGGTGTCACGGCGGTTGGTGGATCCAAGATTATTTGCTATTGATGTACTCATGTATCTTTCAGACTTGGCTTGTGAAGCCCGTTATTTATGTATATACATTTTGAAATTCTTGTTGAAACTTGCAATGGAAGTATATTTGAATGTATTTAATGTATCATTGATTTTAAGAAGTTAAAGTTTTGTATCTTGGCATAGAAAAGATGTTCTACTAGAAGGATTGATTCCTCCAAGTGAAGAGGAATATATGTATATGAGAAAATCTTTGAAATACTTATGCTTTGTTTCATTTGCAATGATGATATTATTTTATGAAATGCAATTCAAATTCTCTTTATTTTATTTGGAAGAATTATGAGAAATGTTGACTTTTCGGAAACTTATTTATAATGGTTTGAATAAATTTAGAATATTTTAATTTCCCTTATTGATGTGTTAAAAGGCTTTGGAAATTACTCTTAATTTTCCGAGTGTTACATCTTGGTATCAGAGCAGCATGGTTCAACTCTAGGACCTCTGCCTAACTACGTATGACGTTGTGTCTTAATCAGGGTAACCTAAAATGGAAAATAGAGTGTACCAACGAATTGGGAGATCTCGTGAAGGTCCCAATGATAAATTAGATCAGATTTTAGCCTTGCTGCAGAGCCAGGGGGCTAGAATTGAGGAATTAGAGCAAGGAAGGAAAGATGGCCATCAAGGATTAAACGCAAAAGAAACTGAAGGGGAAGCTAATATTGAACCACCTGGAAAGGAGGAAAAACTAAATAGGGTGGCTGAGGAGTTGGGAAAAGACCTAAAGAAGGTCGCTCCTCCGAAGTTTGATGGGAGAACCTTTGGAGATGGGGCAGAAGCCTGGGTTATAGAAATGGAAAGATATTTCGCCCTACGAAATCTATCGGATGAAACAAAAGCTGAATGGGGTTCATATCAGCTCACCGGTGAGGCTGCTACTTGGTGGGAAAATGAAAGGGCGGATAAGCAGTTTATGCATGGAAAGGTAACATGGGATAAGTTCCTACAACTATTTAGGAAGAGGTGGTTACCCCAATCTCATTTTGATAAGAAGATGACAGAATTCCAGATGCTTGTACAGGGTGGCATGACCGTAACTCAATATTGGGAGAAATTCTCTCACTTGCTTAAGTACGCACCCCAATACCAGCATGATGAGAGATTTCGAGTCCAAAAATTTATCTTGGGGCTTAGACCTCAAATTGGAAATGAAATAGATCTGCACAATCCAGCCACCATGGATGAAGTTTTTGATTTAGCAATCAAACAGGAACACAAATTGCAACAAGCTGCTAATTATAGGAAGAGCAGGGAAGCCAAGTATGGCAACAAGAAATTCCAAGGAAATCGCAATCAGGGTGGTCCGAGTAAACAGGACAGTCAAGGGAATGAAAACAGACAAATCAGAAATTTGAAGAGAGATGGTAGTCCTCAGGACCGCAATGAAGGAAGCAGAAACAATAACAACAAGAAGGGCAACTACAATAAGAGGAATGATAACAACAGGAGAGATTTTTCTGACAAACCTAAGGCACCTCGTGGAGGATGTTATACTTGTGGTGGCGAGCATTACGCCAGTGTGTGCCCTCAGAGAAATAACAAGCAAAGTAACAGAAACCATCATCATATTCATGCAGCGGTTAACAATCGCCAGGCCGATTATCAAGCAACTCCCATCCAGTTATCGGGTAAATTATTTGGATGCCCTGTTTCTGTTCTGATTGATACAGGTGCTACTGATAGTTTCATAGACCCTCATGTTTTGACTAAAATATCAGTTAGACCAAGTTTTATGGCAAATTCTTGGAAAGTTCAGTATGGAAACCGGGTAGAGAAGAGGGTAGAGCAATGCATGTATTTCAGCAAACTTGAACTCCCTAACCTTCAGACGCAGGTGAACTTGTATGTTGCACCATTAGGGTCTTACGATGTGATATTAGGGATAAATTGGCTCTCTGAACATAAAGCCCTTGTAGATTGTGAAGAGAAGTCAATCAAGTGTTTCGATGACCGAGGAAAACAAGTGAAGCTTTGTGGCATTAAAAAGCCATTAGAGCTTAGGCAAGTATCTGCCATGCAGTTGAAAAAGGCAAGTCGGAAGGGATGCTCAATCTTTGCAATAAAAGTCAAGGACCTTGATGAGAAAGAATCAATTAATGATCATCCCATTCTGAAGGAATTCGAGGATGTTTTCCCTACAGAATTGACTGAGCTCCCGCCTAAGCGTGTGTTTGATTTCTCTATTGATCTGATTCCAGGAGCAGAACCTCAGTCTAAGGCCCCTTACAGGATGAATACAACAGAATTATTTGAGCTCAAGGCTCAACTAGAGGAATTACTGAAGCAAGGTCTTATTAGGCCAAGCGTGTCACCTTGGGGAGCACCCGTCATCTTCGTGAAAAATAAGGATGGTACCTTAAGGTTGTGCATTGATTATAGAATGCTTAACAAGGTTACTATCAAAAATAAATATATGCTTCCTCGCATCGATGATTTATTTGATCAGTTGAAAGATGCCAAGGTATTCTCAAAAATTGATTTAAGATCAGGATACCACCAGTTGAGACTGAAGGAAGAAGACATTCACAAAACTGCTTTCAGAACCAGGTATGGTCACTATGAGTTTACTGTGCTACCTTTTGGGCTAAGTAATGCTCCTGCAGCTTTCATGAACCTGATGAATAGTGTCTTCCGAGATTGTTTGGATAATTTTGTCCTAATTTTTCTTGACGATATTTTAATCTATTCTAAGTCAGAGGAAGAACATGAGAAGCATTTGAGGATTGTGTTGCAGCGTCTAAGGGAACATAAGCTGTATGGAAAAATGTCTAAGTGTACCTTCTTCCAATCCGAAGTGCATTATTTAGGTCATGTGATCTCAGCAGAAGGGGTAAGAGTAGATCCGAGAAGATTAAGGCAATTATGGATTGGCCGGCCCCGCAAAATGTCTCTGAAGTTTGAAGTTTCATGGGACTTGCAGGATACTATAGGAAATTTGTCCAAGGGTTCTCGACAATCGCAGCTCCCATCACTGCACTACAGAAGAAGGAAAAGAAGTTTGAATGGAGCGACAAATGCGAGAAAGCCTTTCAGCTGCTGAAGGAGAAACTCACTACCGCACCCATCCTAGTTGTGCCAGATCCGAATGGCCATTTCACAGTTATTACTGATGCATCAGGAGAAGGGGTAGGTGCAGTTCTTATGCAAGAAGGACAAGTGGTAGCTTATGAGTCAAGGAAGTTAAAACAGCATGAATTAAACTATGCGCCACATGACTTAGAATTGGCAGCCATAGTCCATGCTTTACAAATGTGGAGGCATTATCTCTTGGGAAAGCCTTTCGAACTTAAGACAGACCATGCAGGATTGAGATACATCTTCACTCAACCTAATCTCAATGCCCGACAAAGGCGATGGCTGGAATTCCTGAGTGAGTATGATTTTGGGATTGAATATATTAAAGGTAAAGAAAACAGAGTGGCTGACGCCCTGAGTAGAAGGAGACACCTTGCAGCCATGGTTACCATAAAATCAGATTTTAGGCAACAAGTAGTGCAATCCTCCTTTGGGGACGAACACTATGAAAGGGTGAAACAAGCCCTTAGGGTAAATCCCTCCGACCGTCGATATGAAGGCTATATGTTAGAATCAGATGGACTTTTGAGGTACCAGGGACGAATGTACATTCCTAGTTCTGCAAACTTGAGAGAGTTGGTGCTAGAAGAATTCCACAATGCACCATACTCAGGACATCCTGGTATTACAAAAATGATGGAAGGACTTAGGCCATTGTACTTCTGGCCAGGACTTAAAAAGGATATTACGTCCCATGTAGCACGATGCTTAGAGTGCCAGCAAGTCAAAGCGGAGCATGTACATCCGGCAGGACTCTTATATCCTCACAGGGTGCCAGAGTATAAATGGCAGGTTATCACTATGGATTTTATACAAGGGCTACCAATGTCTAAAAACCGACATGATACCATCTTGGTTGTAGTAGATAAATTGACAAAGGTTGCCCATTTCATTCCGGGAAATCTCAAGGATGGATCAATGGTTTTAGCAAGAAAATTTGTCCAAGAAATCTTTCGGTTGCATGGAGTGCCAGAGACGATCATCTCAGATCGAGACACTCGAATGACTTCTAGGTTCTGGATTACATTAAACTCTTCCCTAGGAACCAAATTAAATTTTAGTTCCGCATATCACCCTCAGACCGATGGTCAGACAGAAAGGGTGAACCAGGTAGTAGAAGATCTCCTCCGCATGTACTGTATGGAGCAGCAATATAAGTGGGAGGAGTATTTGCCTTTGGTGGAGTTTGCTTACAACAACTCCTACCATGCTTCTTTGGGCATGGCACCTTTTGAAGCCCTTTACGGACGTAAATGTCGGACACCCATTAGTTGGGACAGAGTAGAAGACAGGGTGGTGATTGGCCCTGAGATGCTCAGAGAAATGGAAGATCAAATGAAAATCATTAAGGAAAAGTTGAAGCAGGCTGCGGATAGACAGAAAAGCCTAGCAGATAAGAACCGAAGTTTTAGACAATTCTCTGCAGGAGATAAGGTCTTTTTAAGAGTTCGGCCGCATAAGAGTTCAATCTCTTTTGGCAAGAACTCTAAGTTGGCTCCTAGATTTGTTGGCCCTTTTGATGTTTTGGAGGTGGTGAATCCAGTTGCTTACAGGCTTGCTCTGCCACCAGCCCTATCCCGGATACATAATGTGTTTCATGTTTCAGTACTCAAGCCATACCATCCAGATATTGCTCATATCCTTGATTGGCGTGCATTGCAGGTCCAGGACCCAGGGGTGATACAGGTGGAACCCGTCAGGATTCTGGAAGAGCGCAACGTTAAGTTGCGTAATAGAGACATTATGCAATACAGGGTCCAGTGGGACCAGTATTCGGTAGATAATGCCACCTGGGAGAATGCAGAGGACATAGACAGACTTTTTCCTCATTTGAGACCTTAGTATATATATATAATTTCTTTTACAGAGACTTACGAAGTACTGATATCCCCATTTTGCTGTGTAATTTGCTTTTAGACATCGAGACGATGTCTCTTCTCAAGGGGGGAAGGATGTCACGTCTCATACATTGACTTATTTTGACCATTGACCTATTCTGATCATGACTTACTATGACCATTGACTTATTTTGATCGTGACTTATTTTGACTATTTGACTTAGTTTGACCATGACTTATTTAGATAATGTTTAATCATGACCTTATGAGATTTAATATATGAAGTATGATATGTGTTAAGAGCAATGCTTTAATAATTGTTTCTTTCAAGAATTATAAATGCATTCATATAAATGTTGAGTTAATTATTGTTCCTATGATGGTTACTGATACTCTTTTGTTTTGCATGCCTGAGTGCATCTGAATGGCAGGTGATCGAAGGCCAAGGAGATCGAAGGCCAAGAGTGTGATTGAGGAAAAGGAGGTTAGCTTCTCGACAGGGTAGAAGAGGAGAAAACTCTCGGTTATGCACACACCACTTACATCATGTAGCTGCATTAGATCATGTTCGTTTTTACAATGTGATTGCGTGAAATGATTAGCATAGCAAATTTGAAATAAGGTTAAATTAGATCATGAAAATTATATGGCTTATTCTATTTCCTTATTTCTCATTATAAATTTGAGTAAAAAGGGTTAAATCTATATTTTGATTAAAAGAAAAGTATTTAAAAAATTAAAACAAATTAAATAAAAATAAACATAAAATAAGTCTGTTTATTTAATAATTGCATAAAAGGGATATAAATAAAATTTGTTTAGGGACATATGGTTAATTTTCTTCCAAAAGAATTAAGAATGAACAGCCCGAGAAAGCATGGGGCTCTGGAAAAATTCTGTCTCAAAATCAACAATTTGCTGGGTATGTGGCAAACCTTGTAAACTGCTGTCATCTGAGGATTTCATGCATGATCCTCGAAAGGAGGAAGAGAGCTTTTTAAGAAAGAACATAGGACTTTGATTAAGATCATCATCATCCGAGAGCTGGGAAAAAACAGAGTCAGAAGTATTGCTGAGCATCTGCACTGGAATACAACTGTGCCAGGTTCTTTTTGCTATGCCTTCCTTGAATTTTAATATCAAAACTGCAGTAAAGAAATACTTTGTTCTCTGTTTAGAATACAATTTTCCAATTTGTTTTGAAAACTGGGTAACAGTTTTCTGTTCTGTGTTGAAATTATAGAACACACTCCTTTTTTTTTTCTCCATTAGGGTTTTCGCCCTGTTTCAAGTCTGCATTTTAATGAAGAAATCTCAAGTGTATTTGCAATTTTATATATAATGTCTGCATATCTGTTTTGAGATAATCCCGAATGCTGTTTACACTGGGCGAGTGTCTTATTTTTTTTTTCTGAGTTTGAAATTGCTTTGGGAAATTATTTCCCCCTTGCCCTCCCCATGGGAAGGTCGTGGACTGTGGAGGCTCGCGCCCTCCACAGGCCGCGGCCTGTGGAGGGCACGAGCCCTCACAGCCCGCCCCCTCCCCATGGGAGGGGCAAGGGCTTTTTCCTGAGCCCTTTTGGTCGCTCAATGCCAGTAAGGAAACCATGTTAAATACCCTGTTAATTATGCACGGCCAGTAAATTCACAAATCTGAAAACCAGAATTCCTTACTTCGAATTTGATACAGCTGAACATGAATTTCTAACATATATACATATAGAATTTCTTATTTCGAATTTGATACAGCTGAACATGAATTTCTAACATATATACATATAGAATTTCTTATTTCGAATTTGATACAGCTGAACATGAATTTCTAACATATATACATATAGAATTTCTTATTTCGAATTTGATACAGCTGAACATGAATTCCTACACATATATACATATAGAATTTCTTACTTCAAATTTGATACAGCTGAACATGAATTTCTACATATATATATATATATATATATGTATGCATATACAAAATGACTGCACATACATACATACATATATATATATATATGTATTCCTATATATATATATATATATATAATAGATACCCATGCATTGTATGCCAAATACAAATTGAGACAGAAAACTCTTTCCCAGAAAAGCAGTATAAAATCTGTTTTATAAATATCTTGAATCTGAAGCAAGGACAGGAAAATCTTGAAAAGCCATATAACAGAAAGCAGAATGAATTCAGTTTTATAATTCTCTTGAATCTGAAGCAAGGACAGGAAAATCTTGAAAAGCCATGTAACAGAAAGTATATGAATTCTGTTCTTTGAATTGCTATAACCTGAAAACAATAACAGAAGTGTTTTAGACACCATATAGACTGGAAAGTACCTTGAATACGTCAAAAAGAATACAACATGAAATGTGAAAGAAAGACTGTCTTCCAAACCTCAGAATTTTGAACAAAAAAAACTGTATTGTATCAGTATATTATTATTTTACTCTGTACCCTGTAATGAAATAGGGAATCAAAACTGTCAGTCATGAAAATGCATATGGAAAACTGATAACAATGTTCTTACCATCAAATAGTGCACTGAAAATTCTTTATCCAAATTAAAAAGGGAACACTTACCAAAGGATAAATGGCATCTTACAACTGAAATATAAGGAATGTACTCAAAATTCACTTCTTTTTTTGATTAAAAGATGAAAGCCTGTTTTGAAAATGAATTAAGTTTCTGTTAAAGTATTATTTAACTGCATTATGGTAGCTTCCGGGACAGGGTGCCGAAGGTGGGCAAACAGAGACGGTAGTATTACCTCTTCTAATTCTACCATTTATTATTATTTTGCTTGGCCAAGCACTGTACCATTGAAATAGATGGATTGTTTATTTTAAAAAGCCTAGAAATTTATTTGAGTCTCTGCCACCTCCTGTTGCAAGAAATGTGTTTATTTCATGTTAGAAATGCATATAGGCATCAGGCACGCACCGAGAGTGCCCTCCTGTTTTACCGTATCGGGTTGCTAGGCTCCTTTATGCAGGGCCGGGGATTCCTTCGAGTTAGGAAGGGACCCGGGGAAGTCATGGACTTCGTGGTTGGGTGGAAAAGGCGCCTGAATCACATTCTTGGCCCCAGCTCGCAAGAAGACCAAGGTGTCACGGCGGTTGGTGGATCCAAGATTATTTGCTATTGATGTACTCATGTATCTTTCAGACTTGGCTTGTGAAGCCCGTTATTTATGTATATACATTTTGAAATTCTTGTTGAAACTTGCAATGGAAGTATATTTGAATGTATTTAATGTATCATTGATTTTAAGAAGTTAAAGTTTTGTATCTTGGCGTAGAAAAGATGTTCTACTAGAAGGATTGATTCCTCCAAGTGAAGAGGAATATATGTATATGAGAAAATCTTTGAAATACTTATGCTTTGTTTCATTTGCAATGATGATATTATTTTATGAAATGCAATTCAAATTCTCTTTATTTTATTTGGAAGAATTATGAGAAATGTTGACTTTTCGGAAACTTATTTATAATGGTTTGAATAAATTTAGAATATTTTAATTTCCCTTATTGATGTGTTAAAAGGCTTTGGAAATTACTCTTAATTTTCCGAGTGTTACACTAAATCAGAAGGGGCACAACCTATGCATCCCCTAACACATAGTCTTAAATCCAACTCTAACAATAGACACCCCAATGCATACAAAATTATGGGTGCTACATGAATTGCATCCCTAAAAATAAATATTTTTAAGACACATGCTTGCAAGGAGTCTATCGATATGGAGCATAAGATAATTCCTTAGTGATTCGGTTTAGGTTTTATCAAATAAACTAAAATAGTTTTTTGTTTTTTTTTATATAAATATTGTTAATAGTTTTCAAAAAATGTATTACTCACTTTCATCATATGATCCTAATTAGAGGAATTAAGTTGTATATTGTAACTAAAAGGCTTTATTAGGAAAGCAAGTGAAACCTTTGATAAACTCGACGTAAATTCTCATAAGGTGAAGGAAGATGAATTTATTAAGAATATATTACTAGGTAATTATTTATCCTTATCCATTTAATTTAAAGCCCAAGTACGATATCTTTTAATTGATAGTTATGTATATGCCACACTCATCATTCTTCAGAGTGTCTTGTTGTTTAACATGTTTGTCATTCAAGTTATTATGGTGTGAAAATGTTGAGAAAACAAATGAAAGTTAATTGTATAACTAATGCTAATGAAATCAAATAAATAGAATATATATATCTCTTTTAATTGATAGTTATGTATATACCACACTCATCATTCTTCAGAGTGTCTTGTTGTTTAACATGGTTGTCAGTCAAGTTATTGTTATGGTGTGAAAATGTTGAGAAAATGAATGAAAGTTAATTGTATAACTATTGCTAATGAAATCAAATAAATAGAATATATATATTAACAAGTTTATTATAGAAATGTAATCCTTGTAGCTTTAATTTATTTTTAAATCCCTTAAGGAAGTTGGATTGAGGTGATATAGAGGCTCTCCCATTTAGCTTTTTGTCAAAGACCTTGTCAGATGTATTTGCCAAAGTATAGAAATATGAATGAAAGAAATAAATACTTAAGACATAAATATGCTTATACCCATTAACTTGACTAAATAAAAAGGATTGGAGCACAATTGTTTAAACATCTAGAAATTACTCAGTTACTTACACTTACCAACAATTGAATAACCATATTGATTAACATTTCTTTTGATTTCCACAAGGGAAAATAACTTAGAAAGGAGATTTAAAATGGTCAATCAAATTTACTCTATGGTTCCTATATCTCAAATATAATTTTCTAATGATCTTATTCTTATGATTACCCACCCAGTGCATCTCATCACATCTCATCACAGGGGTGGGTTGCATGGAAGCATAGAACTAAATCTGGAACTCATATTGACTTTATCAGTGCTCTCATATAAATCTTATTCATTCTTTTTTTTTGTAATGCAAGTTCTTGGGTTCCAAACTTAGAAGAGTGTATAACAAATATCACCCAACCCAGTAGAAAAGATTAACGCCCCTAGTAATGCTTAAGGTTTTGCAGAAAGAGGTTTCCAGTTGGTTTTCTATTTCATTATGAAGATTTTCCTTTGCCAGTATCCTCTCTGCCTGCGCCCAAAAGGGAGCTTTGGAACAGGATATGGACATCCATCAAAGCATAAAAGTTGGAGGCATTTGGTTGAATGTTGTGGTTGCAACTTCCCTAAAGACATGTATGCAAAATTTGGAAGCATAGACAAGGCACGCGAACTGTTTGACCGAATTCTTCAAAGAAATGTGATCTCAGGAACTGCAATAATTGCAAGATATGCACATAATGGATTTATCGACCAGGCTTCAGAATAGTGAATTGTGCAGCGAGGCACTTAGGGGAAGAGGGTGAAAGGGGAATTGGAGTTTGTGTATACCTCCGCTCCCATCGCTCAAGCTCTTGGATGTTTAACACACACAATTTTTAGCAGGAAAACAAGGCGATGAGTTGGTTTCAGCGAATGCTCTCCTTGTGGCTGTGGCGGCTCGCCCAGCATGTTGTGTGAGAGGGAGAGGTCACAAGGACATACAGGTTCCAATGATAATTTTGACATGACCAAACTGTATTATTCAAAATTTTAGTAGTTTTTTTGTTATCCTTAACAAGGATCTCGATCCTTCAAAAGGGCAGAGAGCTCCCCTTTTATTTTAAACAAATACAAATATCCACCAAAGGAGACTTCAATCGAACCCCCTTTTATTTTTCTACTCACAAGTAGGGTAAATATTAAGCTTCCTTTAAAGATTAACAAACCATAAAATTTTAATGGAAAGAACAAATCTCATAAGAGGTGTCTTCTTTTATTTTTTTAATTATAATTATCTTATGTCACAAGTAATACTTACTTAAAGTGTGCATTGTTTACTTATCCATGCTTGAAATGATGAAAGGTTATCCACTTGAGATATGATTTTACTTTGAATTCATAACTTATGAGATTTGGTCTAAATAAAAATAGTGATAAAATAGGCAAGAAATTTATGTTACATATCCATCTATATGATATGCAAATATTAGTAACACTACCATTTTCCTATTGTCATAAACATTGTACCTCATAATAGTGAAAGTTCTGGTCTAAACTTAAATTGATGCCAAGTTTGTCACTTATTAAGCTTAGTAGTAAGAGATTATTTGATAAGAGTTTATTGTAAATATATAAGTGCAAAAGATGTTAAATCATTTTTTGGTATAATAAAAGTGGATAAAAAACAAAGGGTAGGGTGACAGACTATTTACATTAGAATGCAAGCATCCCCTCATCCTAAAAACTATGACAAGTAGGTTTGATGATTTTTTTATGAGGGGAATAAAATGATGGTGGTAGTGATACATTATAAATATCAATGAGTATTAGTAGGGATAAATAAATTCTTGATCGAATATAAATGAGCATAATAGAGAACGTTAATGAGGATGTTCCTAGTTAAGATATAAGTCATAAAATTTATGGTCATACAATCAAATCCTTGAAACTGGATATTTTGGTTATAGACTAACCAATATATTTCAAACTATACTAAGCGGGCATCTTAGAAATTTATTTATTTAGTCTTCAATTTATCCTTGTTTCTCTACTGATATATGTTTATGTGTAGGCTTTTTCTTGGAATTTTAATAAATTAACCTACACTCAACTCTTGGGATTGTTCATTCGCTTTTTGAAATGTTCTCCCCTGCATTTAATTAGCAAGAAGGAAAAGCGTCACATAGAAACGTCACATTGAAATGGGGTGATTGCCCACCTTAATTGAAATGTCACACTGAATGCTGGTAGAATCTTTATCAAAACATGGCTTGGGATGAATAGAATCTTTATCTAAGATATTTCTTTCTTATATCGCCACTTAATATTTGTTAATTTTTGAACATATAATAGTAAAAAGAAATGTGTTATTAGACTTGTGGAGAAATTCTATTATGGGAAACATGCAAGAAAGGGAGGCATGCATTCCATGTGGAGAAGTGGGGAAAGGATGCTGGGAGGTAGTGGAGCCTGGCGTTACACCTGCCAACTTCATTTGCTTGAAAATTTCAATGCCTTTTTAGTAAACGAATTTTGGGAATATCGGGGGGGAAATCGTAATCTATGAGTACATATCTCTGAGTCACTCTGCTAAACAGTTCTGGCGCCCTATCTGTGCGTCTACATTCCCTTGAGCTCCCATTTTGGGCATAAGCAGAGGGGATGTGGGGAACATTTGCAGTTGCAACAATGGTTATGGTATTCACTTCTCCAAACTCTTCCTCCCTGGTATTGACCTTTCACTTCTCCAATTTAGCAAGTTGCGGTCTAAAAAGAAAGGTTTCTATGGTGATTTCCAGAGTATAATTATTAAAATGAAAATTTATGTCAAGATCCTGATAATGCACACATTTAGGTTTTAATAAAGTCTGAAAATAAGGCTTCCATAATGGTTTTAGCATATGTTTCAAATCCTAACTATGAGCACATTTAGGTTTTAACATTACGGCATCCCTGACTAATTACCTAGCAATAAATTCTAACTTCACTAAGTAGCAGTAAATTATAATTCCTCTATTTAGTTCCAAAGAAAACCATAGTTCTTCTTACTTACCGTGAAATTGTACAGTCCCAGGTATGCAAAGATCATTTTTTCTTCCCAATCCCCTTCTCTACTACTATTCCCTCATATCTCTATTCTTACTCTCCTCAAGATCATCACACTAATCTTTGAATTCTGCATTTGTTCTATGATTGTTGTAGAAAATCTCTGCAAAAATCCTCCATAGATGAACACGTCCTCCTGGAAGATAATGGACAGAGATCTTTGTTTTGAATCCCTCTTTTCCTGTTTTCTCATATCTTTTTTTTCTTTCTTCCTTCCATCCTTTTTTGTCTTCTCCAATCATTTTCCTCCCCAGATAACTCTGAGAGCCACCCCCCCAAATCCTACTAACACGCCAAGATTTGACCTTTACAGGTCTGCAAAATGGGACGTTCCCAGGAGTAGGGGAGCCATACCTATTTACTATGCCACCCTCCCTCTTTGCGTACACACCTGGACCTGCATTAAAGATTGTACCATTCACTACTGGTTGTTGGTGCTGCCGAGGCCAAGTACATATCTTCAAGGCACCGCTTCGACACTGTACCTATGCAGTAATGAATGGACTGTATATCGTATGCTGATTATTGGAATGCGCAGGGAAGATGTCCGTGCAAATCGGAAAACCCACAATCTAGCATCAGACAACAGACAAATCCTGTGGGATTTCCCACCTACAATAGCCTATTGGCTAATAAATAGGAGGTGAAATTTGGCATCAATTGGATTATAATAACTCATTTTAATATATAATATAGTTCACACTTATTTTATATGATGTGGGGATAACTCGATTTGGAGAGCATCTAACTAAAGTTATGAAGTTTGGATGTTCCACCCAAGCTCACCGTAGCACATACTATCTATTAGCGTCATGTATATAGAAAAATGTTGCTACGATTCTTTATGTTTGTTAAGATGTTTTTGTAATGTTGTAATAAGTTGGGTGTGCATGAGATTTGAACTATTATTTTGTAGAGTATGACACCTACATTTGAACTTGTTTTGCATGACTTCTTTAGTAAATAAAATATGATAGCATAATAAACAATGGTTTTGATTCCCCCATGGCTAAGGGGTTTTTTGTTGCTAAGTTTGACAATGTTCGGGTTAGAAACAAAATTCTATGTGACAATTTTTTTTAGCTGGGAGGACAAATTTATGTTGATGATTAAGCCTTGGCATTCTGATTTCAATCCTACCTCTAAAAATTTTGATAAGATCCTGATTTGGGTTCAGCTGCAAAATCTCCCCTTCTATTTATGGAATGAACCTCTCTTGGAAGAAGTGGACGAAGCCCTTGGTGATTTTTTGTTGGTGGATGATGAATCCTTTGATATTCTTCATTCCACCTTTGCTCCCATATTGGTTGAAATGGATATTTCAAAAGGATTGCCTGCTGAGATTTTACTTAAATCTCCTAAGGGTTCTTGGGTCCAATCTTTGGACTATGAAGGGATTCCCTTCCGTTGCAGAAGATGTTTTAAAATAGGTCATGTTGTTGCTCAATGTGGTTTTGAGAAGAAAACAATGATGGCTACATGGTGGAGTGGTGCCTCTCTACAACATTATACGGTAGAGAAGAAAATTGAACAACAAAGGATTTTTTCTGATGTGGTTGCGTCGAAACCGCAGGGTCTTGGGGCATCCCCTCTTGATGTCTCAAATGGCCAGGCTACTGATGTTGTACAAACTCATCTTGTTGAAACCCCTAAAGGGCATGAGATTGGGTCTCAGGTTGTCTCTTCGGGTGATAGTGCTCTGGATATCATTTATGGTGGCTCTCCTATTATGTATGTGCCCACACAGAAGAATAATGTTGAAATCATTGAGACCATGGTTGTTGGCTTTCATCTTTAGGAAAAAAGTGTGATGGCTTGGCAGGAAAAGGTAGGACAAGTGGAAGAAGGGTGGATTACTGTTATGGGCAAGAAAGGAAAATTTTCTAGGCCTTCTTTCGACATGACTCTCTGCTCTCATAAGAGAAGCTCTAAATGTAAATATTGATGGGTCTCACTTGGGGGCTGGTTTTTTCGCTGGCTGCAAGCTGTCTTTTTTGTAGCTTTGTTTTTGGTTTGTAAAGGGTTTTGGGTCCCTTCAAAACCCATTTTTTCCTTAATCAAAAACAATGGTTTTGATTCTTAAATAGGTTATTTGCATAAAGTTGTGAAGTGTAGTGTAATAAATTTCTGATGACATGCAATGTTGTCTACCATGGTTTTTGTTTACTAAAAGAAGTTTGAAAATAATTGTTATCAATCAGGATTGCACCCTAGTTAAGTTAGACTCAACTACCCTATGTAACATGGAAACATTCTCAAGTTGTGGGTGACTTATGGCAAAAATGAATCTCCAGAGAGGGTTGGTTCCCTTGGTAGATCACCTAAACTAAAGATTTTTTTGAGAAAAGGGAAAGAAGGATAACTTGACATGAGAATCCTAAAACTTAAAGAGTGATGCACTAGAACTTTTAAACTTTTTCGCTAATTCAACTCACAATTAGCTCACAAAACATTTTAATCTCACAATTTTATGTGAAATATGCAACACAATAGTGATTTGTATGAATGCTTAAAACTAAACACAACATACAACCTGTATTACATACAACTTCCACACACACACTTGCAATAATGAGACATGAAAAATGATTCAACACTTAGAATCACAATTGGACATCAAATCATCCATTGCAAAAATGAGACAAAAACCATGAAAGAGGAATGCATTGCTACTTTTATTGATATGAAAGGAGCTACTATATCATAATATCTGAGTTACAAAATGCTTACAGAACTCTCTGCAAATGATCAAAAGAGGAAGAAGCAATAATGTGAACTGAGAAAAATCTAAGTTTTTCTCCAATATATACCACCAATGTGTCTCCATGAGTGAGATGGGAAAAATATGAGTTTAACTGCACACCATAATAGAAAATCAAGTGTCTCTCACGAGCAAGAGGAAAAAACCACAAAATGAGGGCATAAAACTAACTCAAACTAAGTGAGAATAGGTGGAAACTTTCCCCCCTAAGCAAATCGACCCAAAAAGCCTCAAAAATCAAGTCAGAACTGAATGAAAAATAGAAATAGAAACTCAGTTTACTTATTTTTTTCTATTTTGCACAAATGGAATTCAAACTGAAAAAAGAAATTTTCTATGAGAATTCTCTACATTTGCTCCTATTTACTGCATTTAATGACAATTACTAAAGCAATTTATAAAAAAAATTCTTTAATAAGTCTTACAATGTTTACAATTTCAATTTTTCAAAATAGAAAGAAACGTCGATTTGAGTTTGATTTTATTTTGCAAAAATACAACGAAAATATGGTATTGATTAAATTTTTCCAAGTATAAAAATAATCTAAGGCATTAGGCATTTGATTTTCGTAAAAAAATCATTAAAACTCTAAAGCATATAGCGTAGGTTTGACTCAAAATGAAGGGCTACAAATAATACCAAGGTATTAGTTAAGGCATGGAAAAAATTAAAATAAAGTGACAAAAATCCCAAGATATGGGTCACCCAAAATATTAGGGTAAATGGAAACTCTAAAACAAAACTCACACCTTCCATTCCTTTTGCACTCATTTGCACTTCATTTTTTCTGAGTGCTAGTTTTTCCATGTCGCCATGCTCCCAGGGTTTGATCTTCGAGCGAAAAAGAATACTTGATGAAGTCAACTTGAACCTTTCACCTGTAGATTTTTCTGACGCTTTTGTCGATTTCTTCCATCATTTTGAGGCCGCCACAATGGGGTTTTATGTTTTCTTTGGCTCAGGCTTCAAAACTCATGCTGCAATCTGGAGACTTTGAAATCTTCTATGCTCTTTCATCAGCAAGTGAGTTTATTGTTTTGATACTCCTTCCTTGAAAAACTTGCTCTGTAGAATTATTTTTCCTTCATTTAAATGCAACTATGGCTTCTTTGGATTTTCTATAAAAGAGTTATCAAAAAAAATTCTCTCTATATTTTCCATTCTATAAAGAAAACCAATGAAATCTCTTTCCTTTTCTTTATTTCATGAACATCTCTCATATTCTCCTTCTTCATGGTCGTGGGCTTTTCTATGGAAATAGGTCATGGTTCTTTTGGAAAAACTTCAATACTCGACCCTCTGTATCTTCGTCTTTGGTTGTGCAAATATGAGATAGGGTTTTTGAAAAACCATGCTTTCTTGCTTTCATTCTCTTAGTTATGCAAAATACTACAAGCCACGACTCAGAAACATTTTATCCTTCCATTTTTCTATACTTTATGCAAACATCTCTCTCTGCAAAAGCCTCGTGGGTTTGGTTCTTTATTTTCTAAATAGAAGATTATAGCTTCAAAACTGGTTTGAAACTCTTGCTTCAATGGATTGTTACTTGAATCGACAAACCCTCGAGTTGCCTCTAGCTTTAGCTCTGCATTGTTCAAACATTTGTAAAATTTTCACACAGATGCATCACCTCTATAATTTGTCTTCAAAAGACTCACTGCTCCATGATAATTCCTTTAAAACTTAGATCACATTTATGGGAAATCCACCTTCTTGCAATGAGTGTCTACATTCTAACCCTTCTATGCTAACTGTCTTTAAACTGAAATGGGGTTATGCCTTCAACCTGCTCATCATTCTTAATTTGGGTTGTTCACATATCCTTTTTCCATAGGACTACCATTTTGCATAGTGGTTGAAAACTACATATGCCAAACATTTGATTTCACTGTGATGCATCACTACCCTCAATGTTTTGAGCTATTTTAAGATAGTGAATTCATTATTTGCAGCCAATCGAGCTATTACCATTTAGTACCATTTGCATTTTTTGATAAATGAATGATGTTACTGAGGTATTGAGCACTATAGAAAATGCAAATTTTGATATGATGTTTCACCCCTGAAAGATACACTCATCATTCTTTAATGACTTTATTACTTGCTTTAATTTGAAAGCATCAACATTTTAATGTACCTGATAAGGAATCTTAGTGTAGCCATACTCCATCATTTGTTCATTTCCTAATGAGTTGCAACCCTTGTATTCTATGCTTTTCATATGTTCCTCATGTTGTTTTAGTTGTTGTCCCATCATGGATATTTTAATCCTCTGTAGCAAATGCTTGATTATTGTATTTTGCATTTAAGTCTGTTGCTCCCATTGTCATTTAATGTGCAGCTGTACCACTAATGTATGCATTATAAAAAACAAGGAATGATGATGAGACATCAAATGAAAGATATGGAAATATGATGGCAACACTGTTTAATGATATAGCATAAAAAAATTTGTATGCAAACAAAACTCCTTAATGAGAAAATGGTGTGCTTTTATTTTGTTCTATAGATCATTATGCTTGCATTCCATGGTACTGTCTTCTACAAATTTCACTATTTTAAGGCTGCTCCATAGCATTTTAAGGCCTCTAGTCACTCCAAACCACCCTCACATGGAATTGTCACTATATTTTATCCTATTATGGAGCAGTCCTCAATGCAAAAAATGGCATTGCTCTTATTTCTTTCTCACCGAGAGTTGCATTGTGCAATGAAAAAGCTTTAACTACCCTTGTGTTGTTTCCTTTGACATTGGATGCCTTTTCTACCAATGTATCTCTTGTTAAGTGTAGGAAGTCAGCAGATTATGATATCTTCATAGGAAAAAGCACCAATGTCAAAGGAAATATCACTAATGTGGTTAGGGTAAGCTTTACCATGGCACATTTTTGCTTTATGAGATAACATGTTGGGCTCAACCCTTGTGTGAGCCACATTCCAACCCACATGCTATGATGTCAAAAGAGATGAATCCAACAACAAAATTCCACCTATACCTGCATAGTGAATAAAAATGTTAGATTAAAAAAATAGTGAAGCTCAATGCTCCTGTGATGTTTTATTTTTAGGCTCTCTTACATACATCTAATACTTTTTCTTGACTGATTTAATGTGTCATAGGCGTATGACATAATTTTGTTGATAGGACATATGATGAGATTTATATCTAGAGCTCTAACCAATCCTTTCAACCATTTGCAAGTTCATCTGAAGCTCAGGAGTGAGGAGCTAGAAACAAAGAAGACCAACACAAGACTACAATAGGCAATGATGGATATATTTCCTTTCATCTATTTTTCTACTACTTTTATCTTTAGATGTATAGAATATCTTTATGTTGCATTAGTTCAACTAATCCCACAAATTTTGTGGGACATTTGAGCATTCTTTCCCTTTCAATGTATAAAACAACAACAATTTATGCAATCTTGTGTATATTTCTATTGCAAAATGAATAAAAACAACAATTTCATGCAATTTGTATAATTTCTTCTGAACATTATCAAACATTGCATAAAATTTGCATAATAAAATGAAACTCTTTTGATAGAATCCTTTGATATGCAATGGTTAAACTTTAGTAGAAATATGTTGGAATATCTTTCACCTTTAAATGTAGTCAATTGTTTCAACTCCACCAAATTGAGTTGTAGGTGAAAATTTGGTAACATTTATGGTGATTTTTGTTGAATGCTTGCCTGCTAAGCATACTAGACCAGTTGCCCAAACAATCCATTGGGAATGGAGTCAAATTCTGCCCCTCCAAACTTAGAAAATCGTTGTAACTTAGTTGTAAATACTCCGAATAGCAGTAAAACTGAACAAAAATAAAACTACAAAGGCCCTTATGGCCAACAAACTGTGCATGGGCACTTAGCAAATGAAAACAAAACTGAACTAAGTGTGTCTTGAGCACTTATTAGCAGGAAACACTAACCTACTTTGATAAAAATGTAGAACTTATGTTCAAAGACAATGCTTGAGGTGAATCCCATTGACTAGGATAGGCAACACCTCTCCACTTATCTTGAAAATATGGAAAGCATTATGTGGCTTGCACTTAAAGTGATCACATAAGGTCCATCCCACATTGCATCAAACTTGGTATGTATACTAGATTTTATTTTGAGCTTATCCCATTTAAAAACAATCTCTTGGTACTACTCTCTTATCAAAAGAACTCTTCATCTAAGCTTCATGAATTTCAAGCTTCCTTAAAGCATCCTTCCTTGTTTCCTCTAGTTTCGTCAACTATGCAAGCCTTACTTTCGTAGGGTGCTCCTCCAACAGTACAAGCTCTTTGATGAAACTTAGTGTAGGTAATTCAACAAATATTGGTAAATTAGCTTCCTTACCATAAGTGAGGACATAAGGAGAGTAACCTATATCTCTTTTAGGGGCTATCCTATCAGCCCAAAGGGCTAACTTCAACTTGTCATGCCATGTCCTCTAGTTGTCCTCAATAGCCTTTTTAATGATCTTAATCAGATTTTTATTGGTGGATTCAACATGTTTGTTACCCTATGGGTAATAGTTAGATGAGGTTTTCAGAAAAATGTTATTCTTTACAGACCAATAAAAAATCCTTAAACCAATAAAATCTAATGCATTATCAGAAATTATAGAATCAAGAATACCAAATCTAGACACCAAATCTTGATAGATATTCAAAACAAGGGTTTTGTTTGCTTCCTTCAAAGCAAGAGCCTCAATCCACTTCGTAAAGTAATCTGTTGCAGTTAGAATCCATGTATGACCTTCACTTGAAGGCGGGTTAATAGGTACAATGAAATCAAGACCCCACTTTGAAAAAGGTTGCTCTACTTGAATGGGGTGTAGAGGCAAGGTTGCAAGCCTTCAAGCTTCCCTGCAAATAGTGATCATTTATCACATTTCCTAACCCAATAAAATGCATCTTTAAATAGATCTGGCCAATAATACCCAACTCTCATAATTTTTCAGAGTTGTAGTCCTAGGTGCAAAATGGCCTCCTGAAGGTCCATCATGAAACTCTTCCATTAGCTTGTCTATTTGATCTAGTTTAATGCACCTGAATAAAACACCATGAAAATCCCTTCTATACAAAACACCATCAATAACATCATAAGGGGTGGCTTGAAGCCTATAGTACCTTATTTTTTCTTTGTCCAAACCTTTAAGGTAGTCACCAGTCTACAGATAATGGATCATTTGTTGCACCCAACTCATAGAAGGAGTTGGAACAACAACTTGTTCTTTATTGTTGAGCACTATTGCAACATGTTCATCGTCTTCTTGGTTGTTTTCTTCATTTTCAGCAATTTGTTCACACAAGCCTTTTCCCCTAACAAGCTTAGTACCTTTAATATTAATATCATATTCCATTACTTTAGTTATCCAACCAACTCTTTTGTCATTAATATCCTTACTGAGTAAGAAATATTTAATAGTTGGATATGGAACTAGCAACTAGATTATGTTGTTAGAGAGCATATTCTTGAACTTTTTAAGGATTCTAGAACAACAAAAAACACATTTTTTTCAACGAATGAATATTATACCTCATAATCATGCAACACTTGGCTGAAAAATGCCATAGGCTACTCTAAGCCTTCATCATTCTACTGACAAAGCATAGCTGAAATAGTGTCAACACCTCCAATGCATACAAAATAAAATATCTATCATATTTAGGATTAATGAGTGTTGGGGCAGCTGTAAGGGCTTCTTTAATTTCCTTAGATCTCCTCTTACCCTCTTTAGTACAACTAAAGGTCATGTTAAATATTTAAAGAATAGTTGTAAGAGGCCGAAATAATGCTACAATGTTAGGTATGAACCTTCTCACAAAGTTGATCCTACCAAGAAATTTTTGCAAACCTTTCTTATGCACTAGTAAGGGTAAAGATAAAATAGCAGACTCTTTCCAGATCAATAGGAATACCATGTTTTGAAACAATGTGTCTAAGGAGCTTACCTTCATGGATAGAAAAAATACACTTCTTTGGGTTAAGAGAAACCCCATACTCTCTACATCTCTAAAAAATATGCCTTAGATTAACAAAATGTTCATGAGCATTCTTTGAAAAAACTATAATATCATCTAAATAAACCAGAACAATCTTGTTCATGAGGTCGTGAAAGGCCATGTCCATTGCTCTCTGAAAGGTTGCCCCTGCATTGGACAAACCAAAGGGAATTTTTTTGTAAGCCATGGTACCCCATTTGGTGGTAAAAGCATATTTGTATTGATCCTCCTCCTTCACTAGAATTTGGTTATATCCTGAATATCCATCCAACAAAGAAAATATGTCAGAACCTGAAACAACATGCAAAATCTGCTCCATCGAAGGGAGTGGATATAATGACCCTTGAGAGAGGCTTTATTCAAATCATGAAAATCAACACAAAGTCTTATCTCACCATTCTTCTTCCTATCTGAAACTAAGTTAGAAAACCATGATGTATGCTTAATCAAAAAAATGATATTACTTTCAATCAACTTATTTAATTCAGCCTTCATAAGATCCTCAAGCTTAGGGTTAAGAGGCCTTTGCTTTTGACTCATTGGTTTTGCATTGGGGTCTAACTCAATGGTGTGTTGAGCTAGCTTAGGATTAAAACCTTTTAAATCTCCATATTCCTAAGCAAAAATATCACTAAACTCTTGAAAAAGTAGAATAAAATCCTGATGTTCCTCTTTGGTACATACCTTACCAAGCTTGAGGAGCTTATCTCTGAATATCTTAATGGGCTCATAATGCTCCTACTTAACCATCATGCTGCTTTTATCTTTTCTGACTTGGTTATCTGAATTGAAAACTGATTCTAAGGTTACCAAACCTTTGGGAAACTTGTTTAACTTCAGTTGCACAATCTGATTATCATATTGCTACTGCCATTTTTGTTGATTTTTAGCTGCAAACTTTGCTTCTACAATTAGAAAACTTGGAATTTGTTCATCACTCTCAAAAAAATTTCAACTTACATTGTTATTAGGTATAGATGGTCTAACAACAACTTTTACATACTGTTGTACCTCTACATTATGAATATTAGTTGGAATGTCAAATTGAGATCCTATGGCAGCAAGCTTATCTACATGTTTATTTTGATTTCTAGGGAATGGACAATGGATTAAAAGTGCATAAAAATCTTCAACTAAGTCCCACACTCTATGCTTATACAACTTAAGCAAATCATTTTTTGTAACATTCAAATTTATAACTTGATTTACAATCAATTTAGAATCACCAAAAACCTATCAACACTTTATACCTCTTTTTTTGGCCCATTCTAGGCCATAAATATGTGTCTCATATTCAACTATATTATTTGTACACCTAAAAGAAAACCTAAATGATGAGTAATACTTATCTCCATCATGTGAAATCAACATGGCTCCTCCACCAGCACCCATTCTTCTTCTTAAGCCATCAAAATATAGTTTCCAAAGCTGACTATCTTGTTTTTTAGGCTGGCTATGATCCTTGACTAGATTTGGAACCATTGCATCAAGTTCATGAATCATGTAAATGCCTAATCCTACCACATTGATGTGACTGAAAGGGTCAACTTCATGATTCTCGGCTACACACTCATCTAGACTTACATCTTCCATAAGTGTGTTGGGGTCTAGGGTCATGAATTGATCCTTCAGCTCATGGGTGATGTAAAGGTTAGCACTTATAGGGCTAGGGACATATGATTCGATATTATCTTTGGCTTGTGGTTTTGACTTTATGGTTAGCTTTGTACTATACCTTGTTCTCAAAATCAAATGTGACCAATCGAAAGATAGAAACCCACCCAACTTAGTAGTAAAATCCCTAGAAAGACATATGGAAAAATAAGATGGTAGGTTAATAACATAGATATCTTGAGGGATTGCAAAATTTGGGCATGCATGCAAGGTAAGAGCTAAATTTTTAATCACCCCAGCAGTCTTAACAACAAAACCATCTAGTTGAATCACTCCCTTTGAAAGAGGCTCATATGTTAATCCTTTCTTTTCAGCTAGACTCTTAGGCATTATGGAACTGCTTGCACCAAAATCAATCATGCAATTGTGCACTAGCTTGTCACCAATGATCAAACTTAAATAAAATGGAGGAGGTTTTACCTCTTGGGCTTGCTACTCACTCTTAACTTTAGGGTTTTTTGCAAACACAATATTAGTTTGAACTTGGTTCAAAACAATAGAAATAGATATCTTAGCCAAAGCATCTTATAACAAATCTTTTTTCCCAGGAATGTATAATGCATCCATTATTGAAATGCTAACAGTAGCCTTCTTATGATGTTCAACAACATTAAATGATGTGGGACTCACCTTCTACTCTGCCTTAGGAACAACATCATTTTCCTTTTGCAAAGGTTATGATTGTACCTTAGGTTGATCTTTATCAGGTAAAACCTCTCCTCTTTTCAAAATTTGAACCTTGTGATAAGTTGTGGGGACAACTTGAGCTATAGGAGCCTAAAACTTTCCTTTAGCTGGTTGTTGTTGGACCTTTTCAACTTGCTTCCCCAAGTCAAAATCCCTCTTTTTTATCTAGTATTGGCTACAATAGGTGAATCTGGTTTGTTTTGACCTTGGGGGATGATTCACACCACAAAATTCAATGCCTTGCCAATTCATCAAGGCAACATTAGGGCCACCTTGCTAAGTTTGTGTACCTTGCTACTTTGAATTTTTTTTTCATACACTTTTTGAATCAACATAACTATTATGAACCATTAAAGCTTGATTCCTCATCCCATTCATGCATGTGGCTTGGTTATGAGGTTGGTCACATGAGTAACACCAATCACACTCTTGTGTCATTCTTTTTGGATGAGCATAAGATCCCTTGAAGAGCTGATGACATTAGGATTATAAGGTTGAAAGGGTCTAGGATTGAAATTTCTTCTTTGATCCTGAGAATCAACTTGAAAGGGTGGCCTATTTGATTGATTGGGCTAATATGGAGCTTGTTAGGGCCTAGAATCTTGGCCAACTTGCTTCTTGAGATTGAAAAACTCATTACTAGCAGTCTTGCTAAAGGTTTACAGCATGCCTTTTAAGTCTTTAATTTCCTGGAATGGATTTGGGACAATAGCTTCTTGGGTTGTAGCTTGATAACCTATTGCAGGAGTAGTCAGAACAACAACTAAAGGGGGTAATGACATAGGAAGAGGTGGATGTACTTTAGGAAAAATTGGCATAGGAGGCCTTAGGGATATTCTACCCGCTTGTATAAGGTAGTTTTTTGCTCTAATAGCTATATCATAAGCATTAGAAAATGTAAATACACCCATAGACTGAATCATCATAGATATGTCACTATTCAAAGCCAAAAGAAAAAAGAGAAATGCATGTTCAGGTGAAGGATTTATCATCATTGGAATCCTATCGCAAGTCCTCTAGAAATGGTAGTTAAAATCTGACATATGCTCATGAGGAGCTCTCTTAATGGTACTTAACTACTCCAACAAAGACAAATAATCTTATTTTCTTCAAACTATCGGTGCAATCCATCACCCAGTTGATCCCATGGGTATGTGTAGGGTCATGATGGGCCAAAAAGTGGCAATGGGGAAAAAATTACGTTTTTCATCGACCCAAAAACGTGAAAATGTCGAGTTGAATTTTTTTTGGTTTGGGTGTTAGTACATTGCTCCAAAGCAATGCCCAAACCAAGATTTCCATATCGGATATCCAATTTGAGGCATATATATATATCAGGCCTATTAAAATCATTTTACACTTTCATAGGCAGGTTGCGGGTGCATAGTGAGGAGGTTTTTCTCATAACAGATATCTGATTTATAGCCGATAACTATTTTGAAAGGTTAGATTTTGGATTTTTTTTTGCTTTGATTGAATTTTGAATTAGATTTGTATAATTTCAGTTAGTTTTTTATGGATTTTTTTTCAAAATAGGGGTTTTGATTGAATTTTTATGAAAAACTTGAGTTTAGAATGGATTTTGATTAAAGATGAATGTTTTTTATGGATTTTTATTTAAAAATAGTGTTTTTTATTAAAAAATACATAATATTATAGATTTTTGTTAAAAAGTAGGGTTTTTTTTTTTTTAAACTAGGGTATTTTTACAATATTTTCATTTATATTGTCTAATTTCAGTTAGATTAATTAGCTTTTAACTTTAATCAGACATTATGGTTGTTGAGAATGAAAATGCATAAATTCCAATGATCCACTAGCTGAGAATGAAAATGCACAAATTCCAAACGATCCACTAGCTAAGAATGAAAATGCACAAATGCCAAATGCTCCACCACCTTTGTAGCCATCACTTGAAGACTTAATTGGTGAAGAATTGCAGAAATTGAGGGGAATTTATGATGTTTGTATGAGAATCCCTTGATTATCCGAGATGTCAAACACATTGAAGGAAATAATTAAAAAATATAGAAACCCTCTCCATCCAACATAATGCCTTTCATCCGTGGCAAGAAGATGTGAGGGAATATTGTGCATGTAGAATGTCTTATGATGATGTGAAAGGTCTTGGAATAACCAAAGCTCAAATAGCCTCTTCATTTATTAACCTCCGCACTGGTTTGCCAATTAATGTTAATAAACCAAAACCTTCTATAAAATGGTGCATGGATAGGGACATTGCAGATAACTTTTGGGATCATTGGTGTATGGTTTTTGATAAATCACCGAACAACAATTGTGATATATCAGTTTACTTTATTAAAAAATTATATGTTGAGTTTGTGTTAGGGCATCATGTCAATTACTTTGACATTAAAACCTTCCAGGGCATCAGTGGAGGTATGCCCCAGGATAGACCAGGGGCAGTTAGAGTAGTCCCACGCCCATATGTTTCCCCTCCTTCCCTTCCTCCGCCACCTCTAGTATATCATCCAAATATTATGTAGGATGCGGCCACACAAACTATCTAGGCTATTCACTCTTTGAGTGGTCTTTTGGTTTCACATGCTTCTACAGTATCTCAACCAAATTCTGGTAATGTTGGCGATGGCTCGAGTGCTCCTACGTCATCCTCGTCAGGTCCACATATTTTTGTGCCACATACTTGCTCTATGTACCACCAAATATGCTTGGGTCCTCTTGTATAGCCCGTCGAGCATCCCTTGGACACTTCTGATTATGACATCCATGATGTGCACATTATAGATCAGACCCAGGGGAGTGGAGCGCACCCTACAGAGTCCTCTCCTTAGTCCTCTCCTTTTAGAGAGGGGGATGTTAGAATAGTGACATAGGTAAGATTTAAGTTGTAAATTCCTAACTTGCATTTGTTTTTAAATGAATATTAATAAGAGATAGTATAAAGTACTAATAATTATTTACATGGTTTATTTAATTGTTGATGTCTGAGGAGGAGCTCACACAAGTGACTGATACCACCCTTAGGGCCATTTCATTTGGCCTCGACACGCACACAGTAATATTTTTGCACTCACTTGTTTACATTTTTTATTATATACTTACTTGTCATTTGAATTGTCATTAATGAAATTATATAATAACTTATATGTTTATCTTATTTTCCTCTTGTAGGAAATACCTAGTGCAAGCGAGGTGCAACCTTGTCTAGATTATGGAAGTGCAATGTTAGATAAGGGGAAGGTATTTGAACTCAAATTCGATTGAATTAATATTTTTAATATCTTATATTGATTATGCATGCATCGACATAGATTGGTAGTTTCATATGTACTTGTCATTTTTATGTACAGGCAGTTATGAGTTATACGTCATTGTTGACAATTGCCACAACACTTAAAGGAGTAGGTATTGGAACACTTGAAGGAGTAGGTGTTGAAACAACTCAAGGAGGAGTTGTTGAAACACCTAAAGGAGATAAAGAAAAAGATCAGCCTAAAGAGGTAGTTTATTTTACTTTGTGTTTGGTATTTATATGTTCCTATTACCGAAAATTGTATGCTAACTTGGATCAATTTTATGTTTTTGTTCACATATATAGATTGACATTACAAAAGTTGGTTTGGTCGGTTCTTTGAGAGGGGCATATTATAGGACTCCTGACCCTTTGAAGAGACAGATATTTCAGGTAATCAAGATTTCAATTTTAGAGTTCAATTATAATTCAATGTATATTGATTTTGATGTTAATTATTCTATTTTAAATCGTATAGTATAACTAATCTCAATTATGGTTTGAATTTTTCTTATGCAGCTACCTTCAGAGCCAATGAGTGCTTCAAAGAAGCTCCATTTTGATGATCCACCAGTAGTTTAGGATGAGATAGACATTTTGGCATGTAAATTTTGAATAGACATCAAGATGGCATATGCCACATTTTGTAAAACTTTGTTTGAGTTGGCATTGATGCCATTTTTGTATATGGAGATACACTCAAGATTATTGGATAATTTGATATATAGAAGTTGACAATCGAAATTTAATTTCTTCCTCATGTGCATGATTAAACTCTTTGAAAATTTAATCAAGTGAAAAGTGGTTAAATATCAATGTACAATAGCATAAAAAAGAATGGTTGTATTATGTAGTTTATATTCATATTGTTGATTACATTGCATTGCACATATTTCAAACTCAAAGCATTACTTCACATTTCATAACTAACAACTAGATGTTGATAGATAAAAAAAATTCAATTACAATATAATTTTTACAAAGTCAACCTAATCAGTTATGCAATTACTTCACATTACATAACTAATAACTAGGAGCAGCTGTCAATTGCATTTGCTTGTCATGGAATTTTATGAGACAACATTTCTTTGAGGCATTTTTTCAAATAGTTCACTACCTTGTCTATGCTACCACATTTTTCATACATGTGTACCAAAGCTTTTTATCAAACAGTTCATTGGCTTGGTGTTATGGCTAAAAGCCTAAAACAAGTGCTCTCAACAAGTTATGGATTGATGCAAAATGGGGGTGAAAAAATATGTGAAAACTACCCTTGACTCCTTTGGACCAAATTTAAGAACCAATAACATACCCCTGTCCTAGGCTAGTGAATTAGCCCTCTTTCACAAAGTGAGTGCCCTTTAAACACTTGATCTTCACAAGAACACCCCAAAAAATCTTGAGTTGTGTCATAAATGATGCAAACCTAGGGTGGAGATCAACTTAAAATGAAAAATACAAGATGATCAACCCAAAATCCAAAGAAAATTCAAAAGAACTTCACAATTCCCCTTGTCAGGTACATTCTTTCTACCAGTAGTTCCAAACAACTTCAAGGGATTTTTCACCCAAATTTCCCAAAAGACTTATCAATTAAATGATAGATTTAGACACCCATTAAGTACTTACACAACATACTTCAAGATAAAATATAACTCCTTTGGACCAGTTTAGACTTCCAATACACTCACCATGGGAAAATCAAGGAAAAGAGGTCAATTTAACAAAGGAAGTACCATTCAAAATTATCCAATCACCTTGAAACCTTGAGGAATCAAATTAAATGGCCCAAAACCACATAATCCACCATTAGTTTTCATTTTTATAGTTAGAAACACTCCCAACTAAAAAAACCCTCCTTTTCTAATGCAAAAACAAGGGTTTTGTGAAAATCTTCATTCCCAGGCTTGAATAAAAAAATAAATGGTCCAAAAACCATTCATAGAGTCTTCCTTGACATTTTCAATGCTTACAAACTCAACTTCATCAACATTTCATTGAAAAGCACTTCAAAACCATCACTTTTCAAGGGAAAATTTGCATTTCCAACCCTAGGGCATCACACAATCACCACAAGAATGATTTATTCTGATATAAAATGCATTGAGAAATCTAGACTAATACATTTTTCACCAATCCACTAAGTTACAAGAGAAAACAGCAGGTGGATTGGTCAAAAACTCATTATTTTGCTTTCAAACCCTTCACAAAAGGGAAAAAGAGGGTATACACTGCATTTTTTTGAATTTCTTTTACAAAATAGAAGATTAGAAGTCCAAACCAAGTTCAAATCAAAGAAAACTCATAAAAAATCAACCTCTAAATATTTCAAAACATGATTGGGTCTGTACAATCCGTACAATCGCAAACAATTTTGAAAAATAGTGAAAAAACTCAAAAAATGCACCAAAAAGAACGTGGTATTCTTATTGTGTAAGTTTCATTCAGCAACTCATACGACGAAACGGACTGGTCCAACACATCTAGATGGGTATGTTTATGCTAGGTATGGTCCTCTTTTGTACCCAAATATGCCGAATCACTCTGAGCTACATTGGATCGACGATTTCCCTTTAGAGTGCAAAGTGATAAAATGTAGCAATCTTTGAAGGGTTGTTTCTCGGAAACTGTGACATTTACAGAATCTCCATTTGAGGAAATGGGATCGTGTTTGGCCCATCTACAATAACCTCTCTCGGTTTAGGCTATCTCGGAGGCATTTTCCCGTGGTGGCAAGTTTTCAGTTGAGGGGAAAGTTGTCAGATGCAAGCAGTATAAAGTTACAAAGTGGTGCAACTTTCATTCAGCAACTTGTACAACCAAATGGACTATTCCAACATGTTCATATGGGTACGTTTACGCTAGGGATGGTCCTCTTTTGCACCCAAATACGCTGAATCACTCTAAGCTACATTGGACCGATGATTTCCCTTAAGAGTCTAAAGTGCTAAAAGGTAGCAATCATTGAAGGGCTATTTATCAGAAACCGTGACATTTACAGACTCTCCATTTGAGGCTATGGGATTGTGTTTGGCCCATCTACAATAACCTCTCTCAATTTTTTCTATCTCAGAGGTATTTTCCCATGGTGGAAAGTTTTCAATTGAGGGAAAAGTTGTCAGATGCAAGTAGTGTAAAGTTACAAAGTGGTGCAACTTTCATTCAGCAACTCGTACGACCAAACATATTGTTCCAACACGTATGGATGGGTAAGTTTATGCTAGGGATGGTCCTTTTTTGTCCCAAATACACCGAATCACTCTGAGCTACATTGGACCGACGATTTCCCTTAAGAGTCAAAAGTGCTAAAAGGAAACAATCTTTGAAGGGCTATTTATTAGAAACTGTGATGCTTACAAACTCTTCATTTGAGGCTATGGGATCGTGTTTGGCCCATATACAGTAACCTCTCTCGGTTTTTACTATCTTGGAGGCATTTTCCCATGGTGGAAAGTTTTCAGTTGAGGGAAAAGTTGTCAGATGCAAGTAGTGTAAAGTTGGAAAGTGGTGCAACTTTCATTCAACAACTTGTACGACTAAATAGATTGTTCCAACATGTCCATATGGGTATGTTTATGCTAGGAATGGTCCTCTTTTTGTACCCAAATATGCCGAATCACTCTGAGCTACATTGGACCAGCAATTTCCCTTTAGAGTCCAAAGTACTAAAAGGTAACAATCTTTGAAGGGCTATTTCTCAGAAACTGTGATGTTTACAGACTCTCTGTTTGAGGCTATAGGATCGTGTTTGGCCCATCTACAATAACCTCTCTTAGTTTTTGCTATCTCAGAGGCATTTTTCTGTGGTGGCAAGTTTTTAGTTGAGGGAAAAGTTGTTAGATGCAAGTAGTGTAAAGTTGCAAAGTGGTGCAACTTTCATTTTGCAACTCATACGACCAAATGGACTATTCCAACACGTCCAGATGGGTACCTTTATGCTAGGGATGGTTCTCTTTTGCACCCAAATATGTTGAATCACTCTGAGTTACATTGGACGGATGATTTCCCTTAAGAATTCAAAGTGCTAAAAGACCATACCATCTATTGTATGGTATGTAGCTGGATGGTATGGCCATGGTAGATTTTATTAGGACTATATAAGGTGACTATGTGGGTTTAGAGAGCTAGAAACGTCTGTACTTGAGTTGGTGAGTTGCCATGCATGGCAAAAATGAGTGAAATTAGGTGAAAAATGGTGGTTACAACTTGCTTATGTCAATGAAATGTGGGGGAAGCAAGATTTAAGGTTGGATCAAGCTTGTACAGGTCCTAACAGACGTGTTTGATGAGTTTATAGGGTGTGACAAGTTTGGAAACATTGATTTCCTTAAAAACCTCATGAAAGTTGCTAAAAATGAATTTGCACCCAAGTTGGATTTGAGGAGAAAAAGTGGTAAGACAATGTAATTTATTATATATAAATAGGAGATATTACAAAACTTGGTTCAAATGAGCATGCTGATAGGAAAGAACAAGGAAGAAAACCTTCGGTTGTAGCTCGATTAAGTAAAAAAAGTTATTACAGAATTGTCCCAATAACAGTAACAAAGCATACACATGTATGACTAATTCAACCTATGAGTTTCCAAAATATAGACACCTTTACATTTTAAACATACCCTTTATACAATGCTAGACATTTGACCCATATTTCAAAAAACATCACTATGCTTAGATTATTCCCATACACAGTTATGACCTTTTTACATTGTTTCACATTTGAAAATTCAAATTTTACAAAATTTTCCTATTGGAGGCATTCAGGGCACAATCTTCCACAATAGGAGTATGTTCACATTCTGGACTGACAAGCACCTATACAAACCATCAAGGTAGCTTAGAATAACCAATCTATATTATTCTAAATGACACAAAATATGATGAGATGGTAATGCAAACTATAAAATATGCTTAGAATAACCAATCTATATTGTTGTAATCTATCGCATACCTCTCTGAAAGGATCAAAGTTGGATATTGTTGTAGCAGGTCCATGATCAATCGTGTCAAGAATATTGCAAAAGTGGGAAAATGAGAAATCTATATTGTCATAATAGAAAAGATACTTAGACTAACAAATCTATATTAATCTAAACAACCTAAATGATGATGAATTGGTGATGCAAACTATAAAATATGCTTAGAATAACAAATCTATATTGTTCTAATCTATCTATATTTTTCTTAGACTAACAAAGATACTTAGAATAACTGTAAGGAAAATCAGATGCAGAAAATAATTCTCCTAATGTCAATACCTCAAGAAAGAATGCAGATACACTTTTAAATTTACAATTACAGTCCAACTAAGATGCACTATGAAGCAGATAATAGAAATAGAGTATTTGAAAATCACACATGAACACCAGATATACGTGGGTAAACCCTTACGGGAGAAAAACCCACCACACCAAGAGAAATCACTTTGTATTACAGCAATAAAGATTACATACAAATGTCAGACTTATCTTTCTGGTGTCTGTTTAAAGCAGCATTCACCATGAAAAATCTTGTACAGGAACCTTCAAGTTACATTCTACATCGAATAGAAATTATTTACTAATCATACAACAATTTGTCGAATCAACCTTCGAACCAACCAACTGATCACAATCTGCAATCACAGAGTAATCCCTGTTGTTCCATGTCTGTCGAGCTTCCTCACAGAACCGTCGCAACGAACCAACTACTAACTGTTCACATTCGGCTCCTCCTATTCGTCCATGAGATGCCACATCAAAAAGTCTCACACGGTCAAACGCCTTCAAGAGAAATCACACTGTGTTGGCATCTTGGTGAGACACTAACAGTGTCTCGCCGATGCCACATAGACTTCATATCGATATCGCCAAGAGCTGTCGTAATCGCCAAGATGTTTCACTAAGCTTACAACATGTATCGGCTTTAGTTTTCCTTTCAGAAAGAGTATTTCTCTCGCCAGAACATCATATCGAGTTCCATATGTTATACCGATACTAGTGTTCTTATTGGCCAGACAAATGTCTTTTGCTGAGACCATATAATGAGTCATCAAGTTACTCCAAAACCCCCAGACATACCAAGGGCCAAGTAGACTCAACACCTTCGCCAAGAGGTTTCTCTGAGATCTCAAGGTTACATCGAGACCACCGTTTTGCTAAGAGCTCCACCGAAGACTTCAAATGTGTTTCCATCGGCGAAACCTTCAACGTTCATTGAGACATCTCCCTGGGACCTTTGAGTTACCCCGATAGCCATAGGCTATCGGCAAGACATTCTCCAATCACTAAGACCTCTCTCTGAGATCCTTTGTGTTACTCTGATGACTAACCCTTGAGCCTTCGTCGGTGAGACATTTGTACATTGGTAAGACTTCTTTCCGATAGACTATAAGCTATGTCGAAGACTATAAAATGAAACATCCTGTCGGCGAGACTCAAACACATCGGTAAGAATTTTCATTGAACCACCATAGGTTATCCTGAAGCTCGCGGTTGCCAAGAGTCTTCTCGATACAAGATTGAATGGCTTGTCGGCCAAAGATGTCCTACATGGTAAGAGATCACAATGACTGCTCTGTCACAGCGATAGACTCCACAGTGAAACTGTTCGGCAAGACAAAAGCTAGGTCACAGTGACTTGTGCAAAACATGATGTTACCAATATGCTAGTCAGCTAGACATGATAGATTTCATACCGACTTTTCTCTAATAGAGGTTTCAGCCTGTGATTATTGAGGCATACTTTTCCAACAATCTCCCACTTGATGAAGATCACACAGGCACCTCCAGAGCACAACATAACTTACTGAAAATCATGGGCACTAAGGCGCATTGAACTGGCACGCCACCTGAACTTGTCTGTGCTCACTGGCTTTGTCAATGCATTTGCAACATTCTCCAAAGTATCAACTTTTTTCCAAACTGACATTTCCATCTTTAACCATATCTTGGACAAAGTGGTACTCTACATCAATATGTTTCATCCTAGCATGGAAAGTAGGGTTCTTTGCCAGACAAATTACACTCTGACTATGACAAAAAATTGTTATTTCCCCTACATCAAAACCAATGTTAGAACACAAACGTTTCAACCAAACTGCTTCTTTACAAGCATGAGTAGCTGCCATGTATTCAACCTCCGTAGTGGACAAAGCGACTACAGCCTGCCGCTTGCTCATCCAGCTCACTGCACCACCATTCATCATGAAAATGTATCCACTGGTGGACCTCCTCCTGTCAATGTCCCCTGCCCAATCAGAATCCACATAGCCTCGAATACTAAGAGTCCTCTGTGATCCAACCAAGTTCCCATGGTAACACAAAGCAAAATTTGAAGTGCCCTTCAAATATTTGAAAACTCTCTTTACAGCATCCCAATGTGTTCTTCCTGGATTAGCCATAAACCGACTAAGAACTCCCACTGCTTGGGAAATTTCTGGCCTTGTACAGACCATTACATACATGAGACTGCCAATCGCACTAGCATAGGGTACACTAGTCATGTCCTCCATCTCAGTAGGAGATTTTGGATAGTCCTCAACAGATAGCTTCGTTCCTTGCATGACTGGAACCACTAGCTGTTTTCAATCATTCATACAAAATCCCTCAAGAATAGTCTTGACATACTTACTCTGATTGAGCCAAAGCTTTCTATTCTTCCTATCCCTAGTTATCTCCATCCCCAGAATATACCTTGCTGCACCAAGATCCTTCATTTCAAACTTAGCAGACAACTAAGACTTAAGATCAGCAATCATTAGCTTACTATTGCCTATGAACAACATATCATCAACATAGAGAGCAATAACAAGTACTTGATCACTTTTAGCTTTATAATATACGTAGTGATTATATTTTTATCTCACAAATCCCAAAGACAATACAAAAGTATCAAATTTCTAGTACCACATTCTAGGTGACTGCTTTAACCCATACAAAGACTTCTTTAATTTGCATACCATTTTTTCTTTACCTTTTTCAACAAAGTGCTCAGGCTGGGACATATGGATTTCTTCTTCAAGATCACCATGAAGAAACGTTGTCTTTGCATCCATTTGTTTGACCTCTAAGTCATATGTTGTTGCAAGTGACAAAAGAAATCTAATAGACGTCAGCTTAGCTACAGGAGAAAATATTTCCCCATAATCGATTCCCTCTACCTGGGAATAACCCTTTGCAACCAGTCTTGCCTTGTACTTTTCTACACTGCCATCTAGACCAATCTTTTTCTTAAATACCCATTTGCAACCCACAGGTTTTCTGTCTTCAGGCAAGGGCACCAAACTCCAAGTTTCATTTTTCTCTAATGATGCCATCTCTTCGTTCATGGCTTCCAACCAAGAGTATGAATCAGACATTTTAATTGTCTCTTTTACAGTCCTAGGCTCATCAGTACTAGAAATCAAATCATAGGCACAAGTAGAATCAATCAATGAGAACCCATACCTATCTGGTTGTTTTCTTTCTTGGGTTGACCTCCTCACTGGTTGAGGCTGAGGTTCTTCTTCTTCATAACTCTTAGAACTGCTTGAGCTCTCCTCAGTTTTAGGTACATTTTGAATTTTCAATTCCTCTTTCTCTGGTGTAGGAGGAATTAATGCTACATCCTTATTGTTTTCTGACTTTGTCTCTAACTGCAGATCCAAAGTGGAAGGTTTCAGCTCATGAAAGATTACACTCCTGTTGTATACAACCTTCTCTGTTTCAGGATTCCAAAGCTTGTATCCTTTTATGACAACACTATAGCCTATAAAAATACACTTGAGAGCCTTGTTCTCCAATTTAGATCTTTTCACATTTGGCACATATGCATATGCCTCACAGCCAAAGACTCGAATATGTCTAAGAGAGGGCTTCTTACCAGACCACGCTTCCAAAGGTGTTTTCTCAACAAGAACAGAATTAGGAGACCAATTAATCAAGTAACATGCAATAGCAGTAGCCTCAGCCCAGAATTTCTCCTCCAAGCTAGCACTACTAAGCATACTCCGTGCTCTCTCCATCACCATCCTATTGAACCTTTCTGCAACTCCATTCTGCTATGGAGTATAAGGTGTAGTCTTATGTCTTTTGATCCCATGGTCTTTATAGTATCTTTCAAATTCATCAGAACAAAATTCACCACCATTATCAGTCCTTAAGCATTTTATTTTTCTACCAATCTGATTTTCAACAAGATTCTTAAATTCCTTAAACCGACTGAACACTTCTGATTTACTTTTCAAAAAATAAATAAATGCTCTTCTTGAATAATCATCAATGAACGACACGTAGTATCTTGACTTAGACAAAGAAGGAACATCCACTGAACCAAACACATCTGAATGAATATAATCTAGCAAACTAGAAGATTTATGAGGACTAGAATAAATGAAACATGGTGTTGTTTTCCATATATACAATGCTCACAGAATTCAAATTCAAGATTACAATCTTCAAGCCCCTCAACCAGGTTTTTATTCTTCAAGGTTTTTAAACCTTTTTCTCCTATGTGGCCTAACCTATGATGCCAAAGCATAGTCTTCTCTGTAGGAAGTTTTACTTGCATAGAGTTTACATAATTAGGGATATTTCCCTCTTTACTTCCATGAGTAGCTTTCAGTGACTTTCTAGTGACACTGTTACATTGAACAGCCTGTGCATCTAGCTTGTACAGGGTACCAATTTGAGCACCTCTAGCTAGCACCATTGAACCTCTAGTCATCTTGCAGCCATTTCTAGAGAACGTGACTTGTACTCCAATATCATTTAGCATACTTACAAAAAGTAAGTTTCGAGCTAGACCTGGTATATGCATTACATTATTAATTCCCTTCACTCTGCCATCGGGGAATTGTATTCTGACTCTTCTACAACCAACTATCTCCAAGGTTGAATCACTTGCCAAGTACACCTTTCCACCATTGTATTCTTCATACTTCATGAACCATTCTCTATGATATTTCATGTGGAAAGATGCTCCAGAATCAATCAGCTAGACATCATCTGATGCCTAAGTAGCCAAGGCTGCAATGAAGGTGTCACCATCACTATGAGAAGAACCATTATCGGAAAGCCCTTCTTCTTCTTTTTCTCCTCTTTACAATCCTTTCAGACATGACTAGGTTTCCCATAGTTCTAGCACTTCACCTTGGACTTCTTTCCAGGAGACTTTGATCTCCCTCTCTATTTCAACTTCGACTTTTTGTCCTTTCTTCTGCCTTTCTCTTTCGGTCTTCCTCGATAGCAAGAGCTTCCTTCACCATCTCAGAAGATTTCCTTCTCATATCTTCTAATAACAAAGAACCACAACATCTTGCATCTTGAAATTGATGTTGTACTCCCAATAGCCATCACTAGATGATCCCATGAGTCTGGGAAAGAACACAATAATAGCATAAAGCGATCCTCTTCTTCAGTCTTTTACACCAAAGATGTCAATTGAGCAATTAGCATATTAAATGCATTCAAATGATCAGCCACAGACCCTCCTTCCTGCATTCTCAAAGAATATAGCTTCTTCCTCAGGAACAGTTTATTCACCAAGGACTTCCCCTGATAAATAGACGCCAGTCTCTTCCACAAAGAAGAGGCAGTCTTCTCCTCATGCACATTCAAGCATTTGAGTCTACAAAATAGCCTTATCAGCCCCTTAGACTTTCTATCCGCAAGGTCCCAATCTTCTTGCTTCATGCCTGAGGTTTAGTTCCACGCAGCCATAGATCACATCAACTAGAAGATCCTCCATCTTGAGTTTCCACAACTCAAAGTTACTGCCATTGAATTTCTCTATTTCAAACTTTCCAGACGTGCTAGCCATCTCAGCCTATAAATAGAAATAACAAACTCTACAAGACTCCCACTGAACAGAATTGACTCAAAAAATCCAACGTACCCAGAAGGAAAACACAACTGGCCAGGCTCTGATACCACTTGCAAGGAAAATTAGATGCAGAAAACAATTCTCCTAACGTCAATACCTCAAGAAAGAATGCAGATATACTTTAAAATTTACAATTATAGTCCAACTAAGATGCACTATGAAGCAGATAATAGAAACAGAGTATTTGAAAATCACACATGAACACTAGATATACGTGGGAAAACCCTTACGGGAGAAAAACCCACCACACCAAGAGAAATCACTTTGTATTACAGTAATAAAGATTACATACGAATGTCAGACTTATCTTTCTGGTGTCTGTTTATAGCAACATTCACCATGAACAATCTTGTATAAGAACCTTCAAGTTACAATCTACACAAAATAGAAATTATTTACTGATCATACAACAATCTGTCAAATCAACCTTCAAACCAACCAACCGATCACAATCTGCAATCATAGAGTATATCCATGTTCTTCCATGTCTATCGAGCTTCCTCACAGAACCTCACAACGAACCAATTGCTAACTATATACGTCTAAAAATGGTCATGATTAAGCTTGTTAATTAATTAAATATGATTTATTTAATTAATTCCCCTAAAATCATCTACATATAAATAAATTTAATTATTTATTTATATCGTTCATTTTTCTAATTCTTCTACCTTGATTAAATAAATAATTTTATTTAATTATTAACATTTCCACCTTTCACTTCATTAAATTAAATAAATTCTCATAATTTATTTATATTTGATTATCACATTGTTCTAAAGTTTGAATATTTTGAATATTCAAATAATGGAATATTCTCTTCATCCTCATTTTAAATATTAAATATTTTATTTAATATTTTCTTCTAATTTCATTTCTAAACATAATTAAATATGATTTATTTAATTATGTGGGTTTCCATTTTCGTCTTCACTTCCAAATTAAATAAATAAATTTTATTTAATTTCTAACTCATGCTAACTCACCCTTCCAAATTCTAATCTCATCCTTCGAAATGGAAGTTTCCCTTCGAAACTCAATGACGAAAATTGAAAGAAAAGGGAAACCTTCCATCCTCTTCTCCACTTTCGAAAATCTGCCACCGTCCATTCAAACAAGCTTAATCCGGACCGTCGATCGAATCAGCCAATCGAATCCGTTCGAAAACTCTATAAATTCCGGCGCAAATCCAAGCTTTGGTTACAACCCACTTACGCACATACAGATTACGCATACACATTACACACACATTTATACAACCATACATACAATCAGCTTATGCATTCATATCAGTTTCAATATCACAGCCATACTTTCATTCTAGCATAGCTTTGCATTTAGCATAATATGCATTTTAATATCTCGTTCTTTAGCTGTCCTTTTGTTGAGCTTGATCTACTGATCTGAGAGCTATCGGAAGTAACAAAACACTGGAGTTAGAGGAAGATAAGATGACTTCGAGGAAGCTGTAGTAACGATTTGCATATTTTTGTTTCTTTTTCAGCCTTCTTGATTTAATGTTTTATTAATATGTGTTTGATTTTCATTTAAATTGATCCTATATTTCACACACACACTAACTGTTCACATTCAGCTCCTCCTATTCATCCATGAGATGCCACATTAGAAAGTCTCACACGGTCAAATTCCTTCAAGAGAAATCACACTGTGTTGGCATCTTGGTGAGACACTAACAGTGTCTCACCGATGCCACATAGACTTCATATCGATATCGCCAAGAGCTATCTTAATCGCCAAGTTGTTTCACCAAGCTTACAACATGTATCGGCTTCAGTTTTCATTTTGACAAGAGTATCACTCTCACTAGAACATCATACCGAGTTCCATATGTTATACCGATACTAGTGTTCTTATCGACCAGACAAATGTCTTTCACTGAGACCATATAACGAGTCATCAAGTTACTCCGAAACCCCCAGACATACCGAGCGCCAAGTAGAAGTCGACAAGACTCAACACCTTCACTGAGAGGTTTCTTTGAGATCTCAAGGTTACATCGAGACCACCATTTCACTAAGATCTCCACTGAAGACTTCAAATGTGTTTCCGTCAGTGAAACCTTCAACATTCGTTGAGACATCTCCCCGGGACCTTTGAGTTACTCTGATAGCCATAGGCTATTGGCAAGACATTCTCCAATTGCTAAGACCTCTCTCCGAGATCCTTTTTGTTACTCCGATGACTAACCCTTGAGCCTTCATCGGTGAGACATTTGTACATCGGTAAGACTTCTTACCGATAGACTATAAGCTATGCCGAAGACTATAAAATGAAACATCCTGTCGGCGAGACTCAAACACATCGGTAAAACTTTTCATCGAACCACCATAGGTTATCCAGAAGCCCGCGGTCGCCAAGAGTCTTCTCAATACACGATTGAATGGCCTATCGGCCAAAGATGTCCTACGCGGTAAGAGATCAAAGCGACTGCTCTACGTCAGAGTGATAGACTCCACAATGAAACCGTTCGGCAAGACAAAAGCTAGGTCACAACGACCTGTGCAAAACATGATGTTACCAATATGCTAGTCGACCAAACATGATAGATGTCATACCGACTTTTCTCTAATGGAGGTTCCAGCCTATGATTATTGAGGCATACTTTTCCAACAATAACAAATCTATATTGTTCTAATCTGTCGCATACCTCTTTGAAAGGATCAGAGTTGGCTATTGTTGTAGCAGGTCCATGATCAATCGTGCCAGGAATATCACAAAAGTGGAAAAATGAGAAATCTATATTGTCACAATAGAAAAGATTCGTAGACTAACAAATATATATTAATCTAAACATCTGAATGATGATGAATTGGTGATGCAAACTATAAAAGGTGCTTAGAATAACAAATCTATATTGTTCTAATCTATCTAAATTGTTCTTAGACTAACAAAGATGCTTAGAATAACAAATCTATATTGTTCTAATTTATCGCATACCTCTCTAAAAGGATCAGAGTTGGCTATTGTTGTAGTAGGTCCATGATCAATTGTGCCAAAAATATCACAAAAGTTCATACAAAATATCACTCTTAAAGACACCTGCATTGCAATAGTATACAAAATATCAGTATTAAATAAAGAGCACTAATGAACTTAAGCATAATGAACGTACGCATTGTACATTCCATTCTTGAAAATGTTATTCAAGTGTGCCTGAAGGGTCATCTCTTTGCTTAAGAGTATCCAATATTGCTTCATCATCAGCATTACTAATTGTCCATAATTGTTTTGTCTTTGGTCTGGCATGATGCTTTCAGAAGATGCATTGCACCACACTCCTGCAACATTTCATTAGTATGCAAAGTACAATGGATATAGCATAATAGCTCATGGTACATTGAAAACTCCACATAGTATTTGCAACAACAAGTATTACGAATCTTAAGCGGCACACAATAAAATGGCTTCAAACCTTCAAAAGTCCTTTGTGAGATTTCTATATTTGGATGTGTTTCAATAAAAAATTTGAACATTGTTTGGCTTGATTCTAAGAAATGTTTAGGATGCAGTGTATAGTCTCGATTGCCAGTTCTTAACTTTAAAACATCCTTTGCATTGAGCGATACTCTAGAGTTATCATGCCAAAATTGTTGAATTACCTACTTTACATTATCGGTTAGCTTCTTATCAACATGTGGAAGCCTCCCAACAAAATCCCATGTATCATTTTGAAGAGGATAATCTATTCTTTCTCTTCTTGCGAGTGCTCTATCCAAATTTTTACAATTTATGTCAAAATCAATACAATTTTTTCTCATAAAGTGAGCCTTTTTCAATTGATGGCTTACTAGGGTAGTTGTAATGACTCTTTGAGCAACTCTCTTATCCTTTTCCTTGTTATTTTTTTCAATAGACTTGAGAGCATTAAAAATATTTTTGACAATAATAGAATTTTTCTCGATCTTTTCTTGTTCACATGAATCTTGAATTTGGCTAGCAAAGGTCTCATCTTTTGCATCTTTAGCAATTGTACAAAAATTTGGCATTAC
>VDFB02270651.1:675880062-675917039 GCA_007258455.2 Sequoia sempervirens | reverse complement strand
GAGACTGTGGGTGAGAGTTGGAGAGAGTGGGAGAGTGTAGGAGAGGGTGGGAGAGAGTTGGAGAGAGTGGGAGAGACTATGAGAGAGGGAAGGAGTGGGATGTTGGAAATATATGCCTCAATCATCACAGGCTATAACCTCTATTGGAGCCAAGTCGATGTGATATTTTTAATGTCTGGCCAACTAGCAGCTTTGAAACATTGTGATTTGTATAGGTCGTTGTGACCCTGCAAGAGTCTCGCTAAACGCTTATACAATGGAGTCATCGGGATAACCTATGGTGGCTTGGTGATAAGTCTTATCGAGTAATATGTCTCGACGAAAATATTTCTTTTGAAGTCTTCGGGGAGAGTCTAGGGTGTTCGGTAAGAAGTCTTACCGATAGGAATGTCTCATCGATAGGATTCATTCATGGTAACTCAAAGTTCTCGGTAAGAACTCTCATCGAAGAGTGGTAAGTCTTGCTGACCATTCAGTGCTTGATGTAACTAAAGGGGTCTCAGTGTGAAGTCTCAGTGATGAACAAAAGTCTTGCCGACTGTTGATCACTTCGAAGAAAGTCTTAGAGCTCGATGTGAGGTCTTAGCGATGGAAAAAAGTCTTGACTGTTGTTTGGAGCTCGGTATGACTTGTGAGCATTTGGAGTGAACTCTCAGCAAAGGATGATAGTCTTGCCGACTGTTGATGTCTTCAAAGTGACATAAGAGATCTCGGTGAAACCTCTTCACGATAGTTGAATGTCTTAGCGATAGATGGGTGCCTATGCAAATGCTAATGTTTTGGTATGACTTAGGACCTCGGTATGAAGTCCTAGCGAAAGCGATGAGTCTCACCGACTGGTGGATGCACTCAGATTAACTTGAAGGCTCGATGTGAGGTCCTGGTGAGAGCGGTATGTCTTGCTGATAGAATGACTCTTTGGTGTAATTTAGGACATCGATATGTGGTCTCACCAAAGAGCGATTGTCTTGCCGAAAGGAAAATTGAAGTCGATGCAATGGGTGAACTCAATATAACCTATTGTTGATTATAAGGACTCTTGGTGATATTGAATGCTGACTGTGTTGGAATTGGGGAGACACGGATAGTGTCTCACCAATATTCCAACATAGCTTGATTGCCTTTTGACCATTTGACCATCCTATGTGGAGCCTCGTGGACCAATCAGAGAAGCCGAATGGGAACCGTTGGAACATAGTTCATTGTGGAAATTCTGAGAGGAAGCTCAATAGACAGGGGCGACATGGTTATACTCAGAGATTGTAGATGATGTCTGGTTAGATGATTCAAAGCATCGACGGATTATTGTGTGGTTGTATAATAAGAGTGATTTCTATTTTGTAAAGATTGTAACTTGAAGGTTCCTATACAAGATTGCTCATTGTGAAAGGTACTGCAATCTGGCATCAGAAAGATAAGTCAGAACTTTGTATGTAATTATTTGTTACTGTAATACAAAGTGACTTCTCTTGGTGTGGTGGGTTTTTCTAATGTAAGGGTTTTCCCACGTAAATCTAGTGTTCATCTGTGTTTTTCTAATTCTTTGTTTTTCCTATTTATTTCAAAGTGCATCTTAATTGAACTGTAATTGAAAAATTAAAAGAGTCTTTGCATTCTTCCTTGAGGTTTTTGATGTTAGGAGAGTTGCTTCCGCATCTAGCTTTCCTTACAAGTGGTATCAGAGCCTGGCCAGTTGTGTTATCCTTGTGGTTTCATTGGGTTTTTTGTGTCAATTTCTGTTCAGTGGGAGTCTGGTAGAAGTTTTTCAATTTCTAATTATAGATTGAGATGGTGATCACATCAGGAAAGATTGAAATAGAGAAGTTCAATGGCAGCAATTTTGAGTTGTGGAAACTTAAGATGGAAGATCTCTTAGTGGATCATGATCTGTGGCTTGCTATGTCTAGAACTAAACGTATAGGCATGAAGCAAGAAGATTTAGAACTTGCAAATAGAAATTCTAAGGGGCTCATAAGGCTCTGTTTGGGAGACTTCGTTCTTCTGAATGTGCATGAGAAGACTGCATCTTCCTTGTGGAAGAGACTGGCATCTATTTATCAAGGGAAGTCCTTGGTGAATAAACTGTTCCTGAGGAAGAAGTTGTACACTTTGAGAATGCAGGAAAGATGGTCTGTAGCTGATCATTTGAATGCATTCAATATGCTGATTGCACAATTAACATTTGTTGGTGTGAAGATTGATGAAGAGGATCACTGTATTCTAATATTGTGTTCTTTTCCAAATTCATGGGATCACCTTGTGATGGCTATTGGGAGTACAACATCCAATTTCAAGATGGAAGATGTTGTTGCATCTTTGCTGTCAGAAGAGATGAGAAGGAAATCTTCTGAGATGGCGAAGGAGACCCTTGTTGTTAGAGGAAGGTCGAAAGAGAAAGGCAAGAAGAAGGACAAGAAATCTAAATTGAAATCAGAGGGGAGATCAAAGTCTCCTGGCAAGAAGTCCAAGGTGAAGTGCTGGAACTGTGGGCAACTTGGTCATGTCCGAAAGGATTGTAAAGAAGAGAAGAAGAAGAAGAAGAAGAAGTATTATTTTGACAATGATTCTTCTCATAGTGATGGAGAGCCTTCATTGCAGCCTTGGCTACACAGGCATTAGATGATATCTGGCTGATTGATTCTGAAGCATCTTTCCACATGACATCTCATAGAGACTGGTTCACAAAGTATGAAGAATACGATGGTGGAAAGGTGTATTTGGCAAGTGATTCAACTTTGGAAATTGTTGGCCGTGGAAGAGTCAGAATCCAATTCCTTGATGGCAGAGTGAAGGGAATCAATAATGTAATGCATATACCAGGTCTGGCTCAAAACTTACTTTTTGTAAGTATGCTAAATGATATTTGAGTGCAAGTCACATTCTCTAGAAATGGCTGCAAGATGACTAGAGGCTCTATGGTGCTGGCTAGAGGTGCTCGAATTGGTACCCTATACAAGCTGGATGCACATGCTATTCAATGTAACAATGTCTTTGTAAAGTCACAAAAGGCTACTCATGGAGGAAAAGAGGAAAATGTTCTTAATTGTATAAACTCTATGGAAGTTAAGCTTCCAGTAGAGAAGACTATGCTCTGGCATCATAGGCTAGGCCACATAGGAGAAAAAGGTTTAAAAACCTTGAAGAATAAAAACCTGGTTGAGGGGCTTGATGATTGTAATCTCGAATTTGAATTCTGTGAGCATTGTATATATGGAAAACAACACCGTGTTTCATTTTATTCCAGTGCTCATAAATCTTTTGGTTTGCTAGATTATATTTATTCTGATGTATTTGGTCCAGTGAATGTTCCTTCTTTGTCTAAGTCAAGGTACTATGTATCGTTCATTAATTATTATTGGAGAAGAATATTCGTTTATTTTTTGAAAAGTAAATTAGAAGTGTTCAATCGGTTTAAGGAATTTAAGAACCTTGTAGAAAATCAGACTAGAAGAAAAATTAAATACTTAAGGACTGATAATGGTGGTGAATTTTGTTCTGATGATTTCTAGAGGTATTGTAAAGACCATGGGATTAAAAGGCATAAGACTACACCTTATACTCCACAGCAAAATGGAGTTGCAGAAAGGTTCAATAGGATAGTGATGGAGAGAGCACGAAGTATGCTGAGTAGTGTTGGATTGGAGGAGAAGTTATGGGTTGAGGCTGTTGCTACTACATGTTACTTGATTAATCGTTCTCCAAATTCTGCTCTTGTTGAGAAAACACCTTTGTAAGTGTGGTATGGTAAGAAGCCCTCCTTAAGACATATTCGTGTCTTTGGCTGTGAGGCATATGCTCATGTGTCGTATGAGAAAAGATCTAAATTGGAGAACAAATCTATCAAATGTATTTTTATTGGCTATAGTGCTAGCATAAAAGGATACAAGCTTTGGAATCCTGATACAGAGAAGGTTGTTTATAGTAGAAGTGTAATCTTTCGTGAGCTGAAACCTTCTACCTTGGATCTGCAGTCAGAGACAAAGTTGGAAAATAATAAGGATGTAGTTGGAATTCCTCCTACACTAGATAAAGAGGAATTCAAAATTCAAAATGTACTTGAAACTGAGGAGAGCTCAAGTAGTTCTGAAATTTTTGAAGAAGAAAAAGAATCTCAACCTCAGCAAGTGAGGAGGTCAACCCATGAAAGAAAACAACCTGATAGGTATGGGTTCTCTTTGATAGATTTTACTTGTGCCTATGCTTTAATTTCTAGCACTGATGAGTCTAGGACTGTAAAGGAGGCATTTAAAATGTCTGATTCAGACTCTTGGTTGGAAGCTATGAATGAAGAAATGGCATCATTAGAAAAGAATGATACCTGGAGTTTGGTGCCCTTGCCTAAAGGCAAAAAAGTTGTGGGTTGCAAATGGGTATTTAAAAAGAAGATTGGTTTGGATGGAAATGTGGAAAAGTACAAGGAAAGATTGGTTGCGAAGGGTTATTCCCAGGTAGAGGGAATTGATTATGGGGAGATTTTTTCTCCTGTAGCTAAGCTGACATCTATTAGATTTATTTTGTCACTTGCAGTAGCGTATGACTTAGAGGTCAAACAGATGGATGTGAAGACAACATTTCTTCATGGTGATCTTGAAGAAGAAATCTATATGTCCCAACCTGAGCACTTTGTTGAATAAGGTAAAGAGAAACTAGTTTGCAAGTTAAAGAAGTCTCTATATGGGTTAAAGCAGTCACCTAGACTATGGTACCATAAATTTGATACTTTTGCATTGTCTTTGGGATTTGTGAGATCAAAATCTGATCATTGTGTTTATTATAAAGCTGAAAGTGATCAAGTTCTTATTATTGCTCTCTATGTTGATGATATGATGTTCATAGGTGTATACGTCTAAAAATGGTCATGATTAAGCTTGTTAATTAATTGAATATGAATTTATTTAATTAATTCTCTCAAAGTCATCTACATATAAATAAATTTAATTATTTATTTATATCGTTCATTTTCCTAATTCCTTCTACATTGATTAAATAAATAATTTTATTTAATTATTGCCATTTCCATCTTCTACTTAATTAAATTAAATAAATTCTCATAATTTGTTTATATTTGATTATCATATCCCAAAGTTTAAATATTTGAATATTTAAATAATGGAATATTCCCTTCATCCCATTTTCGAATTAAATATTAAATATTTTATTTAATATTTTCCTCTAATTTCATTTCTAAAACATAATTAAATATGATTTATTTAATTATGTGAGTTTCCATTTTCATCTTCACTTCCAAATTAAATAAATATATTTAATTTAATTTCTAACTCACGCTAAACTCACCCTTCCAAATTCTCAACTCATCCTTCGAAACGGAAGTTTCCCTTCGAAACTCAATGACAAAATTGAAAGAAAAGGGAAACCTTCCATCCTCTTCTCCACTTTCAAAAATCTGCCACCGTCTGTTCGAACAAGCTTAATCCGGGTTGTCGATCAAATCAGCAAATCGAATCCGTTCGAAAACTCTATAAATTCTGGCGCAAATCCAAGCTTTGGTTACAACTTACATACATTACGCATACACACTACACATGCATTTACACAACCATACTTTCATCTTGCTTGTGCCATCATATCATTTTCAGCATCACAGCCATACTTTCATATTAGCATAGTCTTGCACTTAGCATAATATGCATTTTTATTTAAATCTTGTTCTTTAGCTGTCCTTTTGTTGAGCTTGATCCGCTGATCTGAGAGCCATTCGAAACAATAAAACGCTGGAGTTAGAGGAAGATAAGACGATTTCGGAGAAGCATCTGTTACAGTTTGCTCATTCTGTTTCTTTTTCAGCCTTCTTGATTTAATGCTTTAATAATATGTGTTTGATTTCTATATGATTTGATCCAATATTTCACACACACATAAAATGGCGCCCACCGTGGGGCTCAAACCCACGAATTTAACATTGTCTGCAATTTTATTTTGACAGTTTTGCGTTCTGGATTTAATTTTCAGAAAAAATTTGGCGTTTAGGCACATTCAAAATTTTATGTGGCGCATATGGGGTTTTAACTTTTTTTTCTTGCAAGATTCTGGAGCGCATATAGTGACTATTTAGACACATCTACTATCTGTTTAGGCGCATCTAGCATCTGTTTAGGCGCATACAGTAACTTTCTTTTGGCACACAGTAAATGTTTTTAAAAGCATATATAATCTTTCTTGACGCGCATATAGTTTCTATTCAGGCGCATTTAGTTTATGTTCAGGTGCATTTAGTCTCTGTTCCGGCGCATTTAGTCTCTGTTCAGGCGCATTTAGTCTCTCTTCCGGCGCATATATCTTTTGGCGCATATAACATCTGTTTAGGCGCATATAGATTGTAACGAAACACATAATTCTGAATTTGATGCCTTCCACAGACAAAATTCTTTTTCTTTTTTTTGGATTTTAAAATGAAACAATCTTAGGGTAGACACATCTGGATAAAATGAAGCAATCTAGGATAGTCACCACACAATGAAATCTTGCAGTTAAAATTGAACAAACTTGTTTTTAGGGAAGCAATATCTTCACTTAGATTAGATCATTGTGATTTGGAATTTAAAAAGAACATCTACTTGCTTTGACTGTGGAAATAGGTCTATGCTCTCCCCTTAACTGAGTGATCAAAATACCAGACTTTCCTTTTCAATTTCATGCATTTTACTGCTTTAATTACATCCTTTAGAGAGCCTGCTATGGGAAAAAGTACTCACCCTATGGGAATGACTCAAGTGGGTTCAAGCCAAAGCCAGGCTATTTCGCCCCACTATAAAATCTAAAGCAAATCTGGGGAAACCCTCTTTTTCCGGTAGTGTGCAAGATAACCATCCCCAAAACCTTTGTTCTAAAGTTTGGGAGGTCTCCTGAGGGAGTTTATTATTGCCACACTGAAAGGAAATCCTTACTACGAACCTAGTGTAGTGGCCACCTGAAGTCAGTTTCTGAACATTCTAATAATCACAGTGCAAGGGGAGGGAAGAATCTACCCCCAAGACACTCACCATATAACTGCCAAGGACCATTTACTCAGGGGATTCGGTATCCACTTCCGTAACTCTGAGTATGCGCCTAGAAAAGACAAAAACACGGGTGCCCCTTCGGGGGTGACACGGCTGTGTGAGTCGACGCAGTTCTAAGATGTGGGATGTTGATTACTAGAATGACCTACTTGAGCATTAAGAGTGAGTCTGTCTGAAGTGTCTTTCATGTGCAAAACCTGTGAAAACATTTGTTGAAAACATTTTCTTGATCAAACACTTCATGTTAGTATAGGGCCTTAAAAACAACTATTTTTCAGAATGTTTGTTATGTCTTCCATTACATTAATTCAGATAAAAAGATCATCTAGAATGAACATGAAGAACAACAACTGAAATCACTCAAAAAAAATTCATACTATTCGTCCAATAACGTTCTCAAAATACTTTTCCCATGCTTAGAGATTGGAAATCAACAAAATTTCCCAAGAACTCAGTTTCCAAAAGGATCAGAAAACCCAAGAAAACATTAAGATACAAGAAAACTTTCCAAAAGAGAAAATTTCTATACAAAAGTCGACACGTTTTGCTTCATTTCCGTGGATTTCTTCACAGATACCAAGACTTTGTTAGAGGATTCACTGATGAGTATGTTGTAGATCCCTTAGATTCTCGAGCTTATTATCAGAGATTAGCTCTATCGCAGCGACATAATCATAACCAACCTCTTGAGTTTGATAACATACCACAACCTGCTATTGAGTATCCTTCACAACCCAGTCATATTCTTCAAAGATATTGAAAGAATTCCTTCAAAAATGAAGATCAAAATCTTTTAGAGTGCACTTCTCAAAATAGCTTTCTAATTTTTGGTTCAACTTCCCCAATAGGATTTAGACATCCTTTCATCTTTGGAAGCCACAATCAAAAATTAGGAGCATCCTTGAGCATATCATAAGATTCCACATCTTATCAGATCAAAATATCATTCCCATTGCACTTGTCAAAAACTGTGATCTAAGTTCAGGAGAATTCTTTAAAATCATATGCCTATCTCCACAAGATCTCAACAAAATAAACTAAAGGATACAATCCAAAAAGAAAGTCATATTCAAAACACTCAAGAAGAAGGAGAAAGCAGTAATCCTCTTTTCAGCATAAATCAAAATCCACTTTTCAACAACATGGACAATAGGGAAGAAAATCCATTTCATAACTATAGAGATAAAATCCATGTGGATAGTGATGAGGAAAAATATGAGGAACGTCTTAGAGAGGCTGAACAAGATCCAAAATTCCACAAGGCCATCGAAAAGATCTTGCAACGAGATAAGGAAAAATATTTTCGCTATCTAGCCGAACAAGGGGCTAAATTGCCTCATGACTTTAATACTGAAAATTTGAAAAATAAACCTGAAGAAAAACCCCTTTCTGATCTTAGTGCTTTGACCCAACAAATCAAAGAGTTACAAGGGGGAACAACCACAACAAAATATACTCTGGAGGACATTTGTCCTTATCCTTTCGATAGAAGTCTTAACATGATTCTTTTTCCCAAAAATTGTGAAATGCCAAAATTTGATCGCTATAATGGGAAATCAGATCCAATTGATCATGTCAGAGACTTTCGAAACATGACATTATAATTCACTCACGAAGACACTTACTTGCTGCGATTGTTTCCTAGAAGCCTTGGAGTTCACTCTATGGAATGGCTATCTAGAATTACACCTCCCGTTAAGACATTTGAAGAATTGATCAACCTATTCATACCACAATATGCCTACAACATACAACACCAGATCACCATGATTGATCTATGCAAAGTTGCACAAAAACCTGGTGAATATTTCATTACATTTCTTTAGAGATGGAGAAGAATGTTTGCCAGATATCCACGTCATGTTCCTGAAAAGGAAAAGATGGTTACTTTCATTAACAGTTTAAATTAAGAAATGAGCTATCATTTGAACTTACATTGTCCTCCTTTTGAGAAAATTATTGAAGATTCCCTAACCATTGAAAATGATTTGGTCAAAAGAGGAATAATAAAACATGACAAAGAAAATCCTAGCTCATCTAACCATCACAATAATCAGGACAAGTCCAAATTCTGGACTCACAACAAAAATATGGTGAATGATGGTGTTGTTGACGTGAATCATGCCTCGACCATTGTCCTCAGTGCTCCAAACACTCGCAACAACAATGTCAACTCAATTGCAAATCACGGAAATAATCCTCCTCCTCCGAGGAACAATACAAATCCATACTCCACTCCCAATCAAGGGACTTCCAACAACCAAGGTTACCGAGGAACCAATAACAATCACAATTCCTTAGGGAACACCTCAAATACAAATCCACAAAGATTTTCATTCTTCTCAAATAGAAGAACTTTTACTTCATTGGGTCAATCCTTAGAATCGGCACTCAAAGAGTTGATGGCCAAAATTGTCATTACTTTACCGCCTTAACGAAACTATGAACCCAGTGTAAAGCCTCCATCATGGAATGATGCATACTATTGTGATTATCATCGGTGTAAAGTTCATCGCACAAACAACTACCAAGCCTTGAAGAATTCCATTCAAGACTTAATCGACAATGACATCATCACAATAGAAGGAAATCAACAAACCAACGCAGACCACCAAGCCTTTCGCAACCCTTTTCCCAATTATCAAAAGGGTGAGTCTTCTGAAAAAAATGTGAATCATATCAATGATGATCATATAATCAATCATCTCTACGCAGACGACAAGCGGGTAAATGTCATTAAAGTCAACAAAAAGGTGGAATATAGAGAAGTTAACGCAACAACAAGAGTGCAAGCTAAAGTTGTCTTAAAGGGTGCCTCTTCAAAATCCACTGAACCTCCACCTCAACATCAATATGATTTGGTCAATCAACTTCGGAAAACCCCTACTCAAATTTCTATTCTGGAACTATTGAAGATTTCCCCAGCCCATAAGGAAATTCTCGAAAAAGCCCTTGTTGAAACGAATCTATCCACTGATTTGGATGTGAACCAATTTCAAGCCATGGTAGGAAACTTGTCCTCACCCACTTTCCTTTCATTCTCTGAAAAATATGATGCTTCCATAACTCATCCCCACAATTCATCATTGTACTTAGAAGTCATGGTTCACAAGTTTCGTATCAGACGAGTTCTAATAGATGGAGGTGCTGGTTTGAACATCTGCACCATGAAGTTGGTTAAGTCTTTAGGATTTTCTGAGGACTCCATTGATTTCAAAAGAAAGATTACCATAAAAGCTTATGATGATGAAGAAAGAGCATCCAAGGGTCTAATCATGCTGCCAATCAGAGTGGGCCCTGTTATAAAGAATACTTTTTGTCAAGTATTGGACCGTGATCTTGCATATAACATCTTGTTGGGTTGTCCTTGGATCCAGAACATGCAAGCTATCCCATCAACCTATCATCAATGTCTTAAGTTTCCGTATGATGGACAGGAAATCACAATACCAGCTGATAATTCCAATATTCAAAATTGTGCCAACATAAAATCTAGTCAAGATACTTTGGTCCCTAACAATCGAGAAGCTCATGCTAAGACTTCTCTAAAGATTGATACGCAAATCAGTCAATTGACCAATAGTTTTGACAAGAAATTGAAATTTAAGGACCAGGGAGTTGGAGAATACTCTCTTTGTCTTGCCAATTTACCTACATCACCTCAATCACATAGACAACCGTCTATTAGGGAACATCAAATATCAGTAGCATCAACATCAAAGCAACCACCAACAGAGCCAATCACAAAGTTTAATAGACAATTCATCAAAGAAAAATTCCCCATGGGAAATCCTAAGGATACAAAAATTCTAAACTGGCTCTATAAAGATGAAGATGAAGCAATCTTTAATGTCAAATTACCCACATACAAATATGGAAAAGGGTACTCAATCATGCAAAAGATGGGCTATGATAAAGGTCCTATCAGAAAAAGGAAGGAAGGAGTAGTTGAACCTATTCACCTCCGCAGACTTGCTGCAAAAGAGAAAACTGGATTAGGTTATGATACTCACTCCAAAGAAAACACATCCAAACAACTACATGGCACTGTCTTCGCATTGCAAGAAGGCTCAGAAGCATGTTTGACAACAGTTCTAAACTTTGTGGATAACAATTTTGACATAGACTCTGCTGAATATGAATGGGACACCATTTACAATGATGAGTTCTGGAGGGACAAAGAGGTTGATGTAATACACCAGTATGCCCCAACTCTAATTGAAGGTCAAGGTTCAGGGTCCCAACCACAAGAATCTAAACCACAAATTGACTATGATTCTAGTGATACTGAGTCAGATCTAAATGAACAAGACTATCATGAGGACAGTATCATCATTGACCCACCTCATACCTCGGATCCTACCGACCACTCTGTTATGACCTTAACAATAGCTGATTTCACACAACCTGATGATTTGATATCTTTAATTTATCTTGATCTCATTGATTGGGATTCAACTGAACCTATTGTAAACTTCCTTTCCGCAGATGATGTGAATGATTGTTCCACTAGCGATTTTCGACATAGAGTTTTTATATCAGGAGAGTGTCAAGTCTCCTAGCTGCAAAAGTAAAAATAAAAAAGAAAGATATAATGGTGAAAACCTCTTTTAGGCACCAGACGATGGGAATCTTGACACTCTCCCGGAGCACTACCATGAGCAATTGCCTATTTTGATTAAACCTACAAATGCTGTCAATCTTGAAACTTCAGACAAACCAAGGATCCTACAGTTAGTTGCATCAATGACAGAGAAAGAAATACCAGAGTTCATGGAATTCTTGAAAGCAAATCAAGTAAATTTTGTGTGGTCTTACGCTGACATGCCTAGTCTTGATCCTAATCTTATCATGCATCACTTGTCTATCAAACTGGGGGCCAAGCCGGTAAAACAAAAACTCAGAAAGATGCACCCTCATGTTGCATTATTGGTTAAGGAAGAACTGAGAAAACTTCTTGATGTGGGCTTCATAAGACCAATCGATTATGCATAATGGATCTCCAACATTGTTACTGTATCCAAGCCAGATAAAACTATGTGAATATGCACAGATTTCAGAGATCTTAATAAAGCATGTCCTAAGGATGACTTCCCACTACCCAACATTGACACTATAGTTGATCTGACAGCTGGCCATGCCATGTATTTATTAATGGATGGTTTTTCTAGCTACAACCAAATCAAGATTGCACCTAAAGACTAAGAGAAAACAGCTTTCACATGTCCATGGGGAACCTACTGTTGGAATGTCATGCCTTTTGGTTTGAAGAATGCTGGGGCTACTTATCAAAGAGCCATGACTACAATATTTCATGACATGATGCATGTCTTCATGGAAGATTATGTAGATGTCATATTGGAAAAATCATACACCAAAGAAGGACATCTTGAAATATTGTCCAAAATATTTGCAAGATTAGAGAAATTCAAAGCTCGCTTCAACCCCAAGAAATGTGTTTTTGGGGTCAAATCTGGAAAACTCTTGGGGTACATTGTTTTAGAAAAGGGAATTGAAGTAGATCTAGTGAAAGTACAAGCAATTATGGAAATGCCTCCACCAAAGAACATTAGTTAGTTGAGATCACTACATGGATGACTGCAGTCTATACGAAGGTTCATTGCACAATTGGCCAACAAAAGCTTGCCTTTCACACATCTATTGCATAAGAATGTTCCTTTCAAATGGGATGAAAAATGTGAATTGGCATTTCAACAAATCAAGCAGTATTTAATGACTCCACCAGTTCTTGTACCACCAAATCCAGACAAATCACTAATCTTATACATTGCTGCAACAGAGACATCTCTGGGGGCATTGCTAGTGCAAGAAGACTCTACAGGAAAGGAACGCGCAATTTATTACATCAGTAGAACACTGACAAGTCATGAGCTCAACTACACTTCTATCGAGAAGGCTTGTTTGGCAGTAGTTTTTGCTTCACAGAAGTTTTGACATTACATGTTAACTCATACAATCAATCTAGTTTCAAAGATTGATCCACTCAAGTATTTGTTGAGCAAAGCATCATTGATAGGAAGGTTAGCAAAGTGGGTAATGATTCTGAGTGAGTTTGACATCCATTATGTTGATCGCAAGGCAATCAAAGGACAAGTTATCGCTGATCAACTAGTTGAAGCACCATTGCAAACAGATCATCCCCTGCACATTGAATTTCCAGATGCTGATGTCTTTGCTGTAGAATCCAAGAAACCATGGTCCTTATATTTTGATGGTTCTTTCACTCAACATGGATCGGGGGCAGGCATAATTTTTGTCACCCCTCAAGGACACACCATTCCTTGATCATATAGGCTGATGTTTCCATGCACCAACAACATAGCCGAATATGAAGCATTGATCACTAGACTCAAAATAGCACTGGAATGGAAGATTACAGAACTACAAGTATATGGCGACTCGCAGCTAATCATTAATCAGATCAATAACGACTTCCAGACCAAAGATGACAAACTGCTGCCATATAAAAAGATGGTGGATGACTTTAAGAAATACTTTGTGGACATCAAATTCACACAAATTCCAAGGCTTGACAATAAAGCAGCTGATGCCATGGCTATGATTGCATCATTGTTACAACTCCCAGAAACTCTGAATCGTTATGAATTTCTGGTGTAACAATCATTTACACCTGCTTATGATACCCTTGAAAGCCAAATCATTTGCCACTTGGTAGGATCTGATTCACCTTGGTACAAAAAAATTTATGCCTACCTCAAAGACGATATCCTACCACCCGATTTATCTCGTAACCAAAAATGCAATTTTATCCGCCAATCCACTCGCTACACTCTTATTGCTGACACCCTTTATCGCCATGGTCTTGATGGTACTCTACTTCGATGTCTTGAACATGAGGAATCTAACAAAGCTTTACAAGAAGTTCATGGTGGCATCTATGGTACTCATTCGAGTGGACTGACCTTATCTAAGAAATTGATTAGAATGGGTTACTACTAGCCTACAATGGAGAGAGAATCATTCACTTTTGTGAAAACATGCTCAAAATGTCAGATTCATGGGATTCTCATTCATGCTCCTACACAAGAACTTCAACCATTCACGCCAACCTAGCCATTTTCTCATCGGGAGGCATTCTTCCCTATCCTTTAGTGGTGTTTTGGAATGTATCCTTCCCTCATCAATACCACTCAGTGGGATGTATCCTTCCCTATCCTCATGTTGTTTCGGTATCCTTCATTCCCTCATTGACAACACTCCATCCATCATCAACCCAACACGCCAACAGGAGCAACACCATTCGCCCTTATTTATGGAGCAGAAGCCATATTACCACTAGAAGTTGAAATTCCCTCACTCCGGGTATCATTGAAAGGCCTCACAACAGATGATGAATACATAGTTTCCTAACTCCAAGAGCTTGAACTCCTAGATGAGAAGAGACAAAGAGCAGCTGATCATTTGAAAGCATATCAACAGATGATGTCTCGCAACTATAATCACAAAGTAAAGCCACGTACCTTTCAGGTGGGTGATCTTGTTCTGAAAGAGAACCCACGCAATCAACAAGACAGAGAGAAGAAAGGAAAGTTTGAACCCAATTGGCTAGGTCCTTATGTGGTTATCACAGTCTATGGTTCAGGAGCCTACAAACTATCAACGCCAGAAGGGGACCTGTTTGATGAGCCTATCAACAGCATGCATCTGAAAAAATATTATGTCTAAGGCGGTTATCATCATCAGAAAAAGCCCTGAAAAAATCCAAAACATCAGAAAAAGTCCTAAAAAAATTCAAAAAAATCATAAAATGTCCTGAAGAAATCCAAAAAAATCAGAAAAAGTCCTGAAAAAATCCAAAAAAATCAGAAAAAGTCTTGAACAAATCCAAAAAATCAAAAAGTTCCTGAAAAATCCAAAAATCCAAAAGACCGAACAAATACAAAAAAATTCCTAAAAAAATCCAAAAATCAAAAAAAGTCCTAAACAAATCCAAAACAGCAGAAAAAGTCCTGAAAAAATGGTTACCTTGGTGAAAACCTAGCAAACAGGCATCTTGGTAACGCAAAAAAAAAAGAAAAAGTCATAGGGTGAAAACCTGGTCACAGGCAGTCTATTGACAAGAAAAATGCAATAAAAAAAATAGTGAAAATCTGGCAAACAGACACTATTTGTCGCTCTCCATCTATTAGTTCATGTTTTGCACTTAACTTTTCGGCATTTCTTTTCATGCATCTTTTTCATCATCTTGGGGCCACACCAGCACCATGCTATCATCATTTGCTTCGAGCGATAATGTCTTACCATGGCTTGATTATTGTACATATTCATTTTAGCAAGTTGTGTCAATACCGAGGGAAAAACATACTGGGGGCAATCAACTTTCACATTTTAAAAACAGTGAAACAACGACGTCAAAACCAATCACGCAAACAAAACAACCAAATCCAACAAAAGCATCCAATCATTGATCCATATCACAGTAGATTTCAGTTGCGTACCTTATCATGACTCGTATCTGGATGATCTATAATCTGAATAATGTTTGAAATCATAGTATTTCATTTTTGAATAATGGTTGTTTAATTTTTGATATCATTTCTCTGGAGCACACTCGATGATGTATTGAACTAGAGTGGCAAGGAAAGAGGATGATTTTTTTTTGTCTGCTGTCTGGAGGTTAATCATTTATCTATTGCAAATATGTCGCGAGACGTGATGATTGAAAAGTTATCATTGATGACAGTTCCAAATTTGCATCAGATGGTGGTTAGTCTTTGTCTGTTTATGCAAGAAATGCTCAGGTCATCTCGGTTCAATTATACCTAGATGCTTGTGTAGACATCCAAATTTGGACACTTAATTTATCCAAATTTATCACTTTTCGTCTAAACATCCTCTTATCCAAGTTAATTAAGTAATATTACTATTATTTAATTAATACCCTTAATTCTACCAAATCCCTAAGGTATTTAATTAATAATTAAATACTTTACTCTTTTAATCCTCCTTTCATCAAATAAATTAAATAAATAATACATTTATTTAATTCCTCACATGTCATTTTCATCTAATTCTAATCCATCTTCTAGTTTCTTCATTAGGGATGTGCACATACCTAACCCTTGATTAGGATGTGTCACATCCTCCAACTTTTGCAAGTTGGCTTCTAATCCTCATTTATCTTCTAATTACTGATTAATTAATGTTAATCAGTACCTTGGTCAACTCTCTCCATCCCCCAAGAAATTTTTAATTCATTTTTATTCCTCCAAGAATCCCCTTTTCCCATGCATCTTTTAGAACCTTTGACTTGTCAAATCAAGTCACATGTGACAAACTCCCACCTTTTGGGAACATTGTCTTATCCACTAGATTCTTCCAATCATTGTGAATTTAAAATTCACTTTTATTCACCCAAGATTCTTCCCATCTCTCAATGTACTTGGAAGGTACTTGTTCTTCCTCCACCTCATGTACCTTTTGGCCACCTCACTTACACCTCATCTCCTCTTAGCCACTTCACCATCCACATGTCAAGATGTGAGGGCTTGTGGGTTCTGAACCCACCATAGCCCTTTATCTTGACCTTGTTGGATGAATCTCAACCGTTGAATTATCTAGAGAATTCAAATTCTACTATAAATACCCCCCTCCTTAAGGGCATTTTTAACACTTTTCATTTTGAGCAACTTTATGCTGCCAATTTGCATTCTCAAACATTTGCTATCATTTAGCCATCCATTTAGTCATTTTGCATTATCAATCTTGCATCTAGTAACATCAAAAGCCATCTAAGGAGCATACAAATTCATCTAAATCAAGGGCCAACCAAGGAGTCTTCAACAGTAAGGAAGGTATAATCGATTTGCATTTTATTTCATCTATTTTCCTTATTTTATCACTCTTTAGGCTAATTTTTTAAGTGTTCTTAGTATTTTTCTATTTGTATTTTTTAGTTATTTTGCACATTAGAATAGGGTAAAACTCCAAGGTACACATTTCTGGCACGCCCGATGGGACCCACAAACGGGTTCTTGTATTTAACCTTCATTTTTACTAAGTATTTTGCAGAAAAAGGTCGCAAAAAGGCGGAAGCGCCCTCTATTTTACTGCAGAAAGGCGGAAGCACCCTCTATTTTACTGCAGAAAGGCGGAAGCGCCCTCTTGTCTGCTGCAGAAAGGTGGTCACGCCCTATATCTAAAAATTTGATTTGTTGCTAATAGTTTGTTGTAGTTAGGCATATACATCATTTTGCTTAGAAGATCTTTTCTAACACTTTCTTGCAGTAGGGCATACAACTTTTCTTTTTCAAAAATCTGATAAAGTTTCCTGTAGAGGGGCGGATACGCCCTTTTATTTTTGAAAGGATATTTTTTTTTAATATTTTGCTGAAGAAAGGTAGAAGCGCCCCCCATTTTGTTGCAGAAAGGAAAAAGCGCCCTCTGTTTTGCTGCAGAAAGGCAGAAGCGCCCCTGTTTTTGCAGCAGAAAGGTGGAAGCGCCCCTGTTTTGCTGCAGAAAGGTGGAGGCGCCCTATATCTCACTGCAGAAAGGCGGAAGTGCCCCTGTTTTGTTGCAAAAAGGCGAAAGTGCCCCTATTTTGCTACAGAAAGGCAGAAATGCCCCAAAGCAGCACAGTTTGAAAGGTAAAACAGTCATTTTAGCTTCATTTTTGCTCTCGTTTTTAGCTATTTTCAAGTAATAACCCTCTAACATTGTTTTGGCAAGGATATTGGTGTTTTTTGCTAACATTTTTTAGCATATTATGGCATAATCGACCAAGAATGAAGGATAAGATAGCTAACGTTTGCTTGCAGGGCCATCTATTTGATCAAATTTTTGAAAAATTATCCTTGTTGTTTGCACATAGTCTAATTAGGGGGAAGTAATCTTTATTGCTTGTTGTGCCTGTCTATTATTGTGTCACCCAAGGGGGCATTAATTTATTTTCACTTTCCCCTTGCACTTCGTGTGAGCCTGGGGAGTAGTTAGAAATGGTTAGTGTCTTCTTTTTAGTGGGACCTGCTTGGGGATTTCATCACCCTAAGGGATGATTCCAACCATGCGTACTAGTGGGGTATATAAAGGGGGGAGAACGAAAGTTGTACCCCAATCCAGTCACGTCGTAATTGGCGGAACGTCGAAACTAGGGTGATACCTAGATAGACGTGAAGAGTTGGTCCGAGCCTTTTAGTATCTCACTGGGGTTCCCGACTCACGCTTGTGACAGGCTAGTGTTCACGGTTGTGCCTTACGTACCGAGAGTATATCAAGGACTCCCTAGAAGCCTTGTGCATCCTAGATTAAGACCTTTCCTGGCCATACCCTTAACATTAATCATAGGATTATGCTTGTTTGAAGTGTTTTCTTGTGAAAAACCCATGAAATCTTTGATACATTGGCCTTATTTTATCATTTTGAGTCCTTACCATAGCTATTTCCATCAAAACCAAGCTCTGTTTTATTGCAGAAAGGTGGCAGTGCCCTCTATTTTATCGTAGAAAGGCGGAAGCGCCCCTGTTTTACCACAAAAAGGCAGAAGTGCCCCTGATTTTACCGCAGAAAGGCGGAAGCGCCCCTGATTTACTACAGAAAGGTGGCTACACCCCTGAATTTACTGCAGAAAGCTGACCATGCCCCTGATTTACTGTAAAAAGGTGGCTACGCCCCTGATTTACTGCAGAAAGGTGGCTTCGCCCCTGATTTACTGCAGAAAGCTGACTACGCCCCTTTAACTTCCCAGGGCCATCATTTACAAATCATACGTCGAATCGACTTTGTCCAAAAATCAAAGTTGCTTAGTTTTTCAAGATCTATCTATTGGTACCTTTTATTTCCTCCTATCAAGAATTTGACCATCCCGGGGTGGCCACGCCCTGCATCGCGGGGTGGACACACCCCTAACTTTCTGGGGCTATCATTTACAAACTGTGCATCAGATTAACTTCATTCAAAAACCAAAATTGCTCAATTTATCGAGCTCTATCTAGTGGTACCTTTTTTTTCTTCCTATCTAATCAAACCTATCTATTCCTCTAATCTAATATATACAATCATCTAATCAATCCAAGCTCACTAATCCTATCAAGTTCATCCAATCACAATTATCCAATCAACATCATCTAATCATTTGATCCTATCTAATCAAATTGATCTAGTACTTTAATCAAATTCATCAAATCATCTACCCGATCCAATCATCCATCTACCGAATCCCATGAAAATCAAAATCAATCCCATTGCATCATCCAATCATCCTAATCTAAGCTTTTGTCCAATCCTGATCTGAGCTTGACCAAAATCCTAATTTGAGCTTTAATCCGTTCCCATCCAAAATATTTTATCCATCCTCTTTATCCTTTCACCATCATGAGTCCTTATCCTCCATCAATAGTGGTCAAGGGAAACCCTAATTACATCAACAACAATAACGAAAGTCTTGTCGATCAAGAGGTATACGACATAGATCCCCTTGACACTATCATATCTAGTAAGCTTTCTCCACCCACTTTCCAAAATCCAATTACTCCTATGAGCTATCCCGTTATGTCTTCATCCATGCCTAATCACGCTCCTTATGCCACCTTTGACAATGGATATCTAGTATCTTCTTCATCCCCATATTTGTCATGTCCTTCATCTACATCATCCTCTTATACAACATCTACATCCTCTTATCCTAATTTTCCATCCCAATACTCCTATTACAATTCCCAATCCATGTCCCCCTATCGTAATCCTCTTTCCCAATCTTCCCATACTAATCCTACATCCGCACCCTTTTACCTTAATCCTACATCCATGTCTCCTCATCCTAATCCATCATCCCAATACCTTTATTATAATCCATCGCCCACATCTTCGTGTTCCACTATACCACCTATATCCTTTTTCCTAATCCACAGTCCATGTCCCCCTATCTTAATTCACCACTCCAATATCCTTACCTTAACCCTCCATCCAATCATAGTCCTCCATCTACTCCTAGTCCTCCATCCAATCCCATTCATCCATCTACTCCTAGTCCTCCATCCAATCCTAATCCCCCATCTACTCATAGTCCTACATTCAATCCCATTCCTCCATCTAACCCTAGTCCACCAATCCATAATCCCTCATCCATTTCTACCACCCTAGCCAAGCCAACCATATGCAATTCTCTCATTTCAGAAGTTCTCCAAGGACTCATTACAAAGAAGCCATCCCCAACTTCACATCTTGAAGTCATGGAACCATGCCATCTAGATCCATCATCCATGGTCACTAGTGATGAGCCCCTTCTCCATACCATGCCTATTATTGATATTACCACCCCTAGCACTACTCAAACCATTGAAACCATTGAACCCACTAAATCCATTAAACCCCCATCTCCTACTCCAAGAACCACCGAATCTATCGAAGACACCCAATTCCAATCTACTCCCTTTACTCCTAGATCCACCCAAATCCAATCCACTCCTCCCACTCCTAGTAGCACCAAAACCCATTCCAATGAACCTCATGAATCCTCCATACTCCCATCTCCCCCACTTAAACAGTCCCTCCACCACTCTATCATTTTTCCATCCACACAAGATGAGTCACACCAAGAGTCTAATCCAAAGCATGCAAACATATCCCCTTCTCCAGATCAAGATCCTACCATCCCATCTAGTCCACCTCAAGATCACAGTCCCCCATCCATTCCATCCCATGATCCCCTTGTCATTCAAGCTTCCACTGCTCCATCTCCATCTCCATGGCATGAGCCTACTACCAGAAATCCAGATCCTATCATGGCCCCTACTCCCTCTCCTGATGTTGCTATCCCATCATCTCCTTCTCATGATCCCCCATCATCGCCTAAAAATGATATCCCCACACCACTTGCATATCCCCTTGGTCCTCTCACATTCCTCCATGGTGGTCTCCTCGCAGAAGAAAAACAAAGCATATAAACCAACCCTCCTCTTCCACCTAATAATTAACTCGCATCATTCTTCCAGAATAACAAAAATCCTATCCTAGATCGAATACTCAAGAGAATGAACTATCAAGGAAAATGTTTAGGCCTTCATGAGCAAGGTATTATAGAACCCATCCAAGCTAAAGAAAATTTGTATCCGCAAGGTCTTGGATGTACTACTCACGACTCGCAATCCAAAAATGTTGGTACAACCTCTAGACGTCCTCAACGAGCCTTTTCCAAAAGAAATGTCAGCTCTTCCCATCGCTCCACTAGACCATATGTTGCCATCCCTCCTCCTCTATCGTATCGCCTTAAAACAACCGTCCATATTTCTCCTTCATCTGCTCCATCCATTTTGGGTCCTTACATCCCTCCATCCACCATCTCCCGCCCTTCATCTACTCCATCCATCTTGGGTTCTTATGTCCCTCCACCCACTATGACTGCTTTCGGTCCATATATCCCAAGATCACCTCATCTCTCATCCTTTCATCCATCCATATCTATCTCATCATCATAAACCTCTCGCATATCCTATAATCAGGATCAACAAAGGCACTTACCTAAACATCCTCCATCTACACATAATCCCCATACTCCTCCCTCCATCACTCCACATCATCCATCTCCTGACACCCATCCCATTGCTACTAAAAGCACTTTGGCTGTTAAAGAAAAAATGCATAAATCCAAGCATCCACATGAATCTACGGCTCCCCATGTCCCCTCCAAAAGACATGGTGAAGAGAAGAAAAATATAAATATACATCAAATCCATAGGCCACAAAGGCCCACCAAAGCAAAGATCAAAACCATGTGGATCCCAAAGAAAAAAGATGCAATGCCATCACATGAAAAATCTGTAAGAACATCCAAATTCGCTAATCCAAAAGCTAATCCTACACCCCTTTCATCTCCTAAGTCTGTTTTGGGTCCTTATGTCCCGAAATTCACCATTCCATCTCCTCCATTATCCCCACATTCTCCATCCTTTAATCCTATTATCTTTTCACATCCACCACCACATGTGCCAATGTTGGTCCTAAACACATCTCCCCATCACATATCCACTCCATCATTCTATCCATACCCCTTCCAGCATCCCATTCATTATCCCATGTATCAACCCCATCAAATCCCTCTAATTCATCCTCATGCATAATCCATTTATCCTAATAAGGTTGTACCAACATCCAACAGTCACTTCAAACATGGGCTTTTAACACCTTGATCGTTATCACATGTCTTCTAAATCTGCTTATCCACTTCCTTATCCTTACCCATCTCCTTCTGCATGACATCCAAAAAAAATAAAATCAAAAAAATAAAAAATAAAAAATAGTAAAGAGAAAAAATCCATCAAATGGTGAAAACTTGGCAAACAAGCACCTTAGATAAATACCATGATGAAAACATGGCAAAAAGGCGTCATGCATAAATCCCCATCTGCACTTGTGGGCAACTTCTTGATATGCATTCCCTCCATCCGCTATGCTTCCACCTATGCACCCATCTTCCTGTTAGCCGTCCTCTTCATAAATCCCCCCCATCCCACCTATCTTCTACATCCTACCATCATATCCCATTTATCTCCCATCCCTCCATCCTTCTTGTGATCTTGATCAAAATAGGGGCACCTATCTATGCATGCTTTGGACACCTACTGGTATACATTCCCTTCATCCATGCCCTATCATATTCCTCAGTCACCCATCCTATCCTCATCTAGTTATCTCTTTTATCTTCCCATCCACTCGTCTTCCATCCCTCATGCCTCCTCATCTATGACATATCTAGAGTGGGGGCATCTGCTTCCTTTGTGACATAGTCCTTGGAGACATCATCTATCATAACATCCCTTCATCTCCCTATCCATCTATCATAGCATCCCTTCCATCTCCCCATCCTTATCTTCGTATCCATCTATCCTAGCATCCCTTTCATCTCCCAATCCTTCTATCCCTATCCATCTATCACATCATCCCTTCCATTTCCCCATCCTTATCTTCATATCCATCTATCCTAGCATCCCTTTCATCTCCAATCCTTATATTCCCATCCATCCAAACAATCCCTCCCATCCCCCATCCCTATATCTCTATCCATTCTTTCATCTTTATCCTCATCCCATCTCACAATCCCTTGTCATTGGTATCTGGCTATAGGCCTCCCCCATGCAACCCAATGCCATCGTCATCACCCCTGCTTCTCTTACACATCTTTCCAATCCCCTATCACTTTTCATCACTCATCTATCTATCATATCATCCTCCCAAGTCATTTTAATGCTTTGGATAACTATCCCATGCTTGAGTTTTATGTGATTGTCATCATCCTATCCAATCCAACAGGTCTATCCTATCTTCTCGTATCAGTCCCATCTTTTTATCCACTTATCCTATCATCTTATCATCCTTTATCCATTGTTTGCCTTTGGTTTTGTTGAACTACGTTGCCCCTGTGCTTTCACATAGGCAAGGTCGATCATTTGATCCACCCCCGGGGTTCCATCATCGATCTTCATTGTCCACTTTTCTCTTCTATTGTCTATCATCGGTCTTTCTCCTTTTGTCCATCCTATCTTTACCATCCATCAAAGTCTCCATCTTGGTTAGTCATCCACCTTTCACCGAACTACGAGGGCTCTACACTTTCACATAGGCAAGGCTAATCTTTGATTGGCCCCCGAGCCCCTAGGTCTTTAGGGTGTGTCAGTCCCATGTCTTGTCTTCCTTGTGTCGTGTCATTAAGCTATGCCCTTATCTAGCCAGTTCGTCACAAACGAGATCCACTTGTATCATGAGATCCAATCGATTTTGAACATCCTGCGTCATAACGATCTTTTAGTTTAGTATTCATCATCTTTGGTCTCAACAAGATGCATCCTTCCTAACAGACCTCATTAATCTCATCTATCCCCTTGATCCTATGGCAAAGGACATTTGAACTTGATTGCGATCTTTTGATGCTTTTGAATTTTGTTTATCATTTGAGCTCCCTCTCATCACTTGTCAAGGCCACCATGATCCATCATATTATGGTGTGTTTTGATTGGTCAACATAGGGGCATATCTTGCTCTTTTGTTTGATTGTTTCTTCTTGGTTGTTCCACGTAGTACCCACCAAGATCCCCGAGGTCTTGTGTTATGCTGGGGCATCCTTTTGTGCTTGTGGTTATCTTAATACCTGGCCCGACCAAGGTCTTTGTGACTTTGGGGTGTTGGGATAGCCTTCTTGTCTGTTGTGTTTGTTTTATGCATTAGACACTAATTCGCCTTGGTTCTTCATACCCTGGCGTCTTGTGTCTTATGTTATAGCAAAAATCAGTGCTCTGAAGATGGAAAATTGCATTTATAATTACATTTCATTTTCCATTTCATCATCTTGCATGTATCCCCCATCCCTTCATCCTTCTTCACAATCCCCCCATCCCTCCATCTTTTCTATTTATTCCCTTTCTTTTCCCTCTCCATCTTTTTTTTTCCTCTCCCCCCGCCGGGGCAGCTCCACCTACTAGCGAGGCGGTTCCGCCCTGGGCGGATCCGCCTCCTATTGGGGTGGCTCCGCCCGCTATCAGGACAGCTCCGCCTCTCTCGGGACAGCTCTGCCCCGGGCAGATCCGCCTCCTGTCAGGGTGGGTCCGCCTCTGTCGGGGTGGCTCCACCCTGAGTGGATCCACCTCTTGTCGAGGCGGGTCCGCCCGCCTGCAGGGGTAGTTCCGCCCCCGGGCGGCTCCGCCCCGGGCAGTTCCGCCCACCTGCAGGGGCAGCCCTGCCCTGGGCGGTTCCGCTTTCCTGTGAAGGCGGCTCTGCCCGCGGCTGGGGCAGCTTCGCCCCTAGGCGTGGCGGCAGTGCCCATGCGCGGGGTGGCTACGCCCCTATCCCACTGTCCTTTGCCCCCCCCACAATACACATTTTTACCATATTTTTCAAAAAACTAATCCTGACCCATTTTCTAATTTCCCCCCTCCATCAAAACCCATGTGTTGAAATTTTAAAAATTTATCAAAAAACATATTTTCGAAGGTTTTGATTTTTACACTGAAACTTTTGGGGGCCATAACTTTTGACTCGGGTATCCGTTTGAGCTGAAATTTGACAGGTGGTTGCATTATGAGATAACAAGTGGATTCCCAACAGACTCCATTATAGGTCATTGGAACCCATTTTTCCACATTTTCGGGGCCTCAAACTTTCATCTTGACCCTTAAAATCGCAATTTAGTATTTTTTTTCAACATTTTGAAAATTTGTTTTTACTCATAACTCGAAATGCATATCTTGAATTTGGGATGTTAGTTGGCAATTCATCCTATCTCAATATTGGGTATTTCTTGGAAAAAAAATTGGACTCCCAAAAGCATATCCGTGAGGTTTCCTAAAATGGCAAAATTTGATAATTTTTGACAATTGCCAAATCAGGAAAAATCTGATTGTCAACACCTTACGCCCTTTAAACCCCGAACTCGGTGTAGAATCAATCCAATCATATTCTTCAATCATTCTAGTCTTCAATTCAATCCTCATCTGAGCTTTAATTTTATCCCAATCTGAGCTTAACCAAACCCCTAATCTAAGCTTTAGTCCATCTGCAGTCCAAATCTTTGGATATCAAACCAAATCTTAAGATCCTTCTCCATCTCACATATCAATTTTCTCCTCATCTGTTCCATGTTGCACAAATAATTTAATCAAATCCTTGGTCTTGTCCCCAGTCTTGTTACCAGCTTTGAACCCTCATCCTCATCCTCATCCTCATCATCATCATCATCATCATCCATTAATATCCTTCCCCATCCCTTTGGTGTTGTTTTGGGATGTATCCTTCCCTCGTCAACAACACTTTTATCATCATCATCGAGAGGCATTCGTCCCTATCCTTTAATGGTGTTTTGGGATGTATCCTTCCCTCATCAATACCACTCAGTGGGATGTATCCTTCCCTATCCTCGTGTTGTTTCGGGATCCTTCATTTCCTCATTGACAACACTCCATCCATCATCAACCCAACATGCCAACAGGAGCAACGTCATTCGCCCTTGTTTATGGAGCAGAAGCCATATTACCGCTAGAAGTTGAAATTCCCTCACTCTGGGTATCATTGAAAGGCCTCACAACAAATGATGAATATAGAGTTTCCTGACTCCAAGAGCTTAAACTCCTAGATGAGAAGAGACAGAGCAGCCGATCATTTGAAAGCATATCAACAGATGATCTCTCGCAGCTATAATCACAAAGTAAAGCCACGTACCTTTTAGGTGGGTGATCTTGTTCTGAAAGAGAACCCACACAATCAGCAAGACAGAGAGAAGAAAGGAAAGTTCAAACCCAATTGGCTAGGTCCTTATGTGGTTATCGTAGTCTATGGTTCAGGAGCCTACAAGCTATCAACGCTAGAAGGGGACCTATGTGATGAGCCTATCAATAGCATGCATCTGAAAAAATATTATGTCTAGGCAGTTATCATCATCAGAAAAAGCCCTGAAAAAATCCAAAATATCAGAAAAAGTCCTGAAAAAATTCAAAAAAATCATAAAATGTCCTGAAGAAATCCAAAAAAATCAGAAAAAGTCCTGAAAAAATCCAAAAAAATCAGAAAAAAGTCTTGAAAAATCCAAAAAAATCAGAAAAAGTCTTGAAAAATCAAAAAAAATCGAAGTCCTAAAAAAAAATCGAGAAAAAAGTCTTGAACAAATCAAAAAAAAATCGAGAAAAGTCCTAAAAAATTCCAAAAATCAGAAAAAATCCGAACAAATCCAAAGCAATGGAAAAAGTCACGAAAAAATGGTTACCTTGGTGAAAACTGGAAAAGCGAGGCATCTTAGTATAAAAGTCAAGGTGAAAACCTGGTCACAGGCAGTCTATTGACAAGAAAAATGCAATAAAAACAAATAGTGAAAATCTGGCAAACAAACGCTATTTGTCGCTCTCCATCTATTAGTTCATGTTTTGCACTTAACTTTTCGGCATTTCTTTTCATGCATCTTTTTCATCATCTTGGGGCCACACCAGCACCATGCTATCATCATTTGCCTCGAGCGATAATGTCTTACCATGGCTTGATTATTGTACATATTCATTTCAGCAAGTTGTGTCAATACCGAGGGAAAAACATATTGGAGGAAATCAACTTTCAAATTTTAAAAACAGTGAGACAACGACGTCAAAACCAATCACACAAACAAAACAACCAAATCAAACTAAAGCATCCAATCATTGATCCATATCACAGTAGATTTCAGTTGCGTACCTTATTATGACTCATATCTGGATGATCTATAATCTGAATAATGTTTGGAATCACAGTATTTCATTTTTGAATAATGGTTGTTTAATTTTTGATATCATTTCTCTGGAGCACACTCGATGATGTATTGAACTAGAGTGGCAAGGAAAGAGGATGATTTTTCTTTGTCTGTTGTCTGGAGGTTAATCATTTATCTGTTGCAAATATGTCACGAGACATGATGATTGAAAGGTTATCATTGATGACAGTTCCAAATTTGTATCAGATGGTAGTTAGTCTTTGTCTGTTTATGCAAGAAATGCTCAGGTCATCTCGGTTCAATTATACCTAGATGCTTGTGTAGACATCCAAATTTGGACACTTAATTTATCCAAATTTATCACTTTTCGTCTAAACATCCTCTTATCCAAGTTAATTAAGTAATATTACTATTATTTAATTAATACTCTTAATTCTACCAAATCCCTAAGGTATTTAATTAATAATTAAATACTTTACTCTTTTAATCCTCCTTTCATTAAATAAATTAAATAAATAATACATTTATTTAATTCCTCACATATCATTTTCATCTAATCTTAATCCATCTCCTAATTTCTTCATTAGGGATGTGCACATGCCTAATCCTTGATTAGGATGTGTCACATCCTCCAACTTTTGCAAGTTGGCTTCTAATCCTCATTTATCTTCTAATTACTGATTAATTAATGTTAATCGGTATCTTAAATCAACTCTCTCCATCCCCAAGGAATTTTTAATTCATTTTATTCCTCCAAGAATCCCCTTTTCCCATGCATCTTCTAGAACCTTTGACTTGTCACATCAAGTCACATGTGACAAACTCCCACCTTTTGGGAACATTGTCTTATCCACTAGATTCTTCCAATCATTGTGAATTTAAAATTCACTTTTATTCACCCAAGATTCTTCCCATCTCCCAATGTACTTGGAAGGTACTTGTCCTTCCTCCACCTCATGTACCTTTTGGCCACCTCACTTACACCTCATCTCCTCTTAGCCACTTCACCATCCACATGTCAAGATGTGAGGGCTTATGGATTCTCAACCCACCATAGCCCTTCATCTTGACCTTGTTGGATGAATCTCAACCGTTGAATTCTCTAGAGAATTCAAATTCTACTATAAATACCCCCCTCCTCAAGGGCATTTTCAACACTTTTCATTTTGAGCAACTTTATGCTGCCAATTTGCATTCTCAAGCATTTGCTATCATTTAGCCATCCATTTAGTCATTTTGCATTATCAATCTTGCATCTAGTAACATCAAAAGCCATCTAAGGAGCATACAAATTCATCTAAATCAAGGGCCAACCAAGCAGTCTTCAACAACAAGGAAGGTATAATCAATTTGCATTTTATTTCATCTATTTTCCTTGTTTTATCACTCTTTAGGCTAATCTTTGAAGTGTTCTTAGTATTTTTCCATTTGCATTTTTTAGTTATTTTGCACATTAGAATAGGGTAAAACTCCAAGGTACATAGCTTGTGTTCACTTGCTATATCAAAAATCATGAAAGTTGTACTCAGGTCATCATTGGTGTTAATTTCCCCTCTGATGCTTGTACACACTTCCAACATTTTCAAATGCTCTATGATGATTTAAGCAGGCTAGAGGCTCAACAAATTGGTTAGCTTCATTTAGTTGCATTTCATTCTAGGTCATGGTACATAACTACGTATTGGATTTGCATCAAGAGTTTTGGAAGGCTAATGTTTGTCATATTTCTTTGGACTATTTGTTGAGGACAATACAAACATTTGTTTCATTTTCATTTCATCATCATTTCATTAGCATTATCAATCTTATCATTGCATTTTCATTTTCATTTCATTATCATTATCATTTCATTATATTTATTGTTCATTCCCATTATCATTTCATTCATTATCATTACATTATTATCATTATTATTTATTACATCATCATTCGTTTCATTTCTATCATATATTTTATCATTTCATTCATTATCATCTCATTATTTATCATTCATTTCATTATCATTATCGAAGCATATCAGTTCACTATCATTATCATCTCATTTCATCTTTTATTATTCTCATTATCATTTCATTTCCTTATTATTTAACATTCCATTTCATATCATTTATTATTTATCATTATCATTTAAATTATCATTTATCATTTAAAATCTCATTATCATTTATCATTTAACATCTCATTATCATTTTTATTTAACATTTCATTATCATATAACATTGCGTTACCATTATCATTACTTATCACATCATTATCATTCATTTCATGGTCATCATCATTTCATCATTTCATTTTCATTTTATCATTTTATCATTATATATTTCATCACATGTCATTCTATCATACATCTCATCACTATTTGCTCATCTCAATTTCATATTAGTACTCATATCATTTTGCATCAAATCATATCATCATATCATATCATTTTCATCATGCATATCATGAACACAACATTCATTTTCATCATATTATCATTTTTTACATGCATTGAAAAATCCAAAAAAATAAACATTACATACATACATTTCCATATACACATCATTAGTATGCATCATCAATCATCATCATCATAATCAAATCATCCTGCATATCATGTTAGTCATTAACTCATACAAATGCATACCAAAATCCATAACACATAAAAATAAATGCACAAAACATAATCCATAGTCATCGCTGTTGCATATCATCACTCATAAAAAAAATGATACAACTATCCAAATGTCCAATGATACTAAATTGTCCAAAAGAAAAACACATCAGATATACTCAAAAATCCGTATACATGGTCCAAAAATGATACACATATGTGCACTCTATCTGCTAACTGGTCGATGCCCCTGATGGAGATGGTCCGGAAGGAGGTGGCCTGCCACTGGTACCTGCATCTGGGTCCTGCCGAGGTCCAGTCACTCCCCTGCTCTGTGTATGTGTCCGTGATCTACTCCTGGTCTTGCTATGGGACCGCGGGTATGGCTCTCTGTGATCTGGAGGACACAACTCCTCGTATCTAACCCTGTAATACTCGGCCTCCCATGCCATCTCCATGCCCTCTGCAATGGCATCCCGTAACGATGCACTCTCTACAGTGCCCATCAGCCTCTGAGCCATGCCCTCAGCCTCTACTGCCCGTCGTCTGAATGCATCCCTCTCTGTGATCACCTGGGCTAACTATGGGTCTAGGGCAGGTGTCTGTGCCTGTGCCTATGCCTATGCCTGTGCCAGCTATGCCCGAAGCTATACAATGAATCCCTGTGCCTATCCCAGCTGACTCTGCAACTATCCCTGCTGACCCTATAATGTCTACACCTAGGCCTGAAGCGTGGCTATCTGTCCCTACTGAAATGAAGATTCCATCCAGACCATTGTCCATCGCCCAATCCCTGTCCTCGACCGCCGCATGATCTGGACACCCTTGAGAATATCCAGCCTCGACCTCCCCAGCACCTATCCCTCCTCCCCACCATCATCTCCATCATCATCATCTGAACTCTCCTCATCTCTACTCTCCACCTCCTCTCCTCCCACTGCTCCCTGCTCGCCACCGACCACATCCTCCTATCTCTCTACCCTTGGCTGTGGTGCTACCAAAATAGGTGTTGGCTCATCAGGACTGGTAAACCGAGGAAACGGATGCGTGTGGAAATATGTCGAATACTCATCAGACATTTCAGCATCAATAATGTCTCACCTGTCAACCCATGCCTCAGGCGCTAATGACTGGAACTCTATATATGCTATCTGATAAGAAATACATGGCCCCCATCCGGCCTCATCTCTGCTTCGGGCATAATGTGCAACCCCCTGCAGCATCCCCTGCGTGAATTTGAACTGTCTATGCACTCGCAATGCCAAAAATCTCTCTAGAATGAATGGAGTCCTCCCTATCAGGAACCAAGGAATGCATACATACAACATCTCTATATCATCTGTAGCCCACAGCTCGCAATCAAGATATGGTCTCCATACAACTGTATCCATATCATCTAGCAGTCATCTCCAATAATCCACCTTGCCCAACTTGGGCTGAGTAAGGAACATAGCATACGTATAGATATAAGGCCTACCTAGTGGCCTAACTCTGGAGCACGCCTGTCTCATCACATCAAGAAGCTCCCACGCCCAGATCTGCAACACTGTCACACCGTAGGACAAACTAGAGGAACCCCTGTACACCACTTGATGCAAATCGTGATAGAGATGCGCTAACATGCAACTCCCCCATGCATACCTTCGCGGCTGTAGCAGCATCTGCTCCAAAATCTTGCCCCATCCCACTGATAATCCCTTTGTCCGGTGATTCAGACAAAGGATACCTCCAATGAACGCACCCAAAACTATCGGCAAGGCTGGATATCCTCGAAAATCTGCCCATGGTACCCAATACCCAGCAATCTGTGCATCTCCGTACACTCTCCTCAAAGCATTTGTACACCCGAGCTCCTTGTGATCATAATACACAAGGGCACCAACCACTGGGATACCTAAAATCCTATACACGTCCTCAGGAGTCACCGTCACCTCACCAGTCGGCATATGAAAGGTGTTGTGCTCCGAGTGCCATCACTCTACCAATGCCATCAACAATCCTCTATTGACCCAAATCGGCGGCATAGCCAATAAGGATCTTAGACCACAAGTATCTATCAAATCTATATCAGCAGGCGTCAACTCAGGAATCCTATCCCATCCTGCTGAGTGTCACTCTCTGATCTGGAGGTTTTTGAGAACCTCCTATTTTCATTACAAGGATAAGTAATCAGAATCATATCAATCATTCAATCTCAATCAATCAAAATCAAATTAGACTCATATCTATCAGTGAAATATATCAATGACTCATATCTGTGATCTCTATCAAGTTACCCATATCAGTGACCTATATCAGTGAACTGTATCAGACCCATATCAATGACTCATATCAATGCATCAAATCAATGACCCATATCACACAATCAATTCTATCAAGCAAACCAATACACGTTCTATCTATCTGGATATCATATCAAATCTGATCTACCATCAATTACTATTTATTTTCTATCACAGAAAGCAAATTTATCAGAAGTCATATCAATCATTTACTCTTTGTTTTCTACTCTTGGAAGCAAAGTTATCAGTTCAATCTACTCTTTGTTTTTGAAACAAAGTTATTAGACATTTACTCTTTGTTTTCTACTCTAAGAAGCAAAGTTATCAATCAATCAATCAGATTATTCTATCATTTCTATCATTTTTAACATGATGACATGACAATTTACCTATCTATTGACTAAGAAAGCAATACTCATCATCATTTTTGCAAATCTATCATCAAAATTTCAATTCTACCTATTTTTACCATATGCGCCATTCTTTTCACGGGATGCACTCAAACCCATATGTGCCGTTCTTTTTACGGGATGCGCTAAATCTCGTATGCGCCATTCTTTTTGCCCGATGTGCTCAAACAGACCCCCTATGCGCATTTTCCCATATGCGTAGCTTTAATCCTCCTAAGCACGACTTAAATCACTGGATGCGCGTTTTTACTCTATGCGCCGATGTTTTCCCTATATGTGCTTTACCCCTAAATTTTCCTATCATGCACTATATGCGCGTTTGTTTTCACTCTAAGCGCTAAACTGGCTTTTCCTAAATCATTCAACACCTATCCTATATGCGCGTTTGTTTCTACTCTAAGCACCAGAAAATTTTTTTAAAGTGCGCAAACTCGTCTAAATGCGCTAAAACGTCATTTTAAACTCTAAAATCCATGGAAAGACATGAAATTTTGATTCAAATGGAAAAATTCGAAAGCATAGGTGGTTAGATCAACTCACCGGTGGTTCGTATGCTACTGGCCTCTGGTATCGGTGCGATCTCCCGAATCGGTGGCGATGATAGGGGATCTCCATGTCGCGATGTCACTCTCAGAGCTACAGTATTCACCAAAGTCAAAAGTGCAAATGACTTGTCTTTTTCACCTTTTTACCTTTTAAAGGTCAAAACAAGGGTAAGTTTGTTGCCTTTTTTACTTTATTTTTCAAAATGGGACATTATTTTCATCATTTATTGTGAGCTAAACCATTCTCTCTCTATCATCCATGATTTACCTCCCGAGGGGGCATCATCAGCAGAAACATCAAAAGCATATCAAGGGAAAAATCTTATTTTCTTTGAAGCAATGTGTTTTACACATCACTTTAAAGAGGGGCAAAATGTATACGTCTAAAAATGGTCATGATTAAGCTTGTTAATTAATTGAATATGAATTTATTTAATTAATTCTCTCAAAGTCATCTACATATAAATAAATTTAATTATTTATTTATATCGTTCATTTTCCTAATTCCTTCTACATTGATTAAATAAATAATTTTATTTAATTATTGCCATTTCCATCTTCCGCTTAATTAAATTAAATAAATTCTCATAATTTGTTTATATTTGATTATCATATCCCAAAGTTTAAATATTTGAATATTTAAATAATGGAATATTCCCTTCATCCCATTTTCGAATTAAATATTAAATATTTTATTTAATATTTTCCTCTAATTTCATTTCTAAAACATAATTAAATATGATTTATTTAATTATGTGAGTTTCCATTTTCATCTTCACTTCCAAATTAAATAAATATATTTTATTTAATTTCTAACTCACGCTAAACTCACCCTTCCAAATTCTCAACTCATCCTTCGAAATGGAAGTTTCCCTTCGAAACTCAATGAAGAAATTGAAAGAAAAGGGAAACCTTCCATCCTCTTCTCCACTTTCAAAAATCTACCACCGTCCGTTCAAACAAGCTTAATCCAGGCCATCGATCGAATCAGCGAATCGAATCCGTTCGAAAACTCTATAAATTCTGGCGCAAATCCAAGCTTTGGTTACAACTTACACACATTACGCATACACACTACGCATGCATTTACACAACCATACTTTCATCTTGCTTGTGCCATCATATCATTTTTAGCATCACAGCCATACTTTCATATTAGCATAGTCTTGCACTTAACATAATATGCATTTTTATTTAAATCTCGTTCTTTAGCTATCCTTTTGTTGAGCTTGATCCGCTGATTTGAGAGCCATTCGAAACAACAAAACATTGGAGTTAGAGGAAGATAAGACGATTTTAGGGAAGCTGCTGTTACGGTTTGCTCATTCTGTTTCTTTTTCAGCCTTCTTGATTTAATGTTTTATTAATATGTGTTTGATTTCTATATGATTTGATCCAATATTTCACACACACAATAGGCAATAGTAAGCTAATGATTTATGATCTGAAGTCTCTGTTGTTTTCTAAGTTCGAAATGAAAGATCTTGGTGCAGCAGGGTATATTCTAGGGATGGAGATAACTAGGGATAGGAATAGTAGAAAACTTTGGCTCAATGAGAGTAAGTATATCAAGACTATTCTAGAGAGATTTTGCATGAATGATTGCAAGCAGTTAGTTGTTCCAGTCTTGCAGGGAACGAAGCTATCTGTTGAAGACTGTCCAAAATCTCCTACTGAGATGGAGAGCATGACCAATGTACCCTATGCTAGTGCGGTTGGTAGTCTCATGTATGCAATGGTCTGTACAAGGCTAGACATTACCCAAGTAGTGGGAGTACTTAGTTGGTTTATGGCTAATCCTGGAAGGACACATTGGGATGTTGTAAAGAGAGTTTTTAGATATTTGAAGGGCACTTCAGATTTTTCTTTTTGTTACCATGGGAACCTGGTTGAATCACAGAGGACTCTCAGTATTCGAGGCTATGTGGGTTCTGATTGGGCAGGGGACATTGATAGCAAGAGGTCCACCAGTGGATATACTTTCATGGTGAATGGTGGTGCAGTGAGTTGGATGAGTAAGCGATAGGCTGTAGTCGCTTTGTCCACTACAAAGGCTGAATACATGGCAGCTACACATGCTTGTAAAGAAGCAGTTTGGTTAAAACATTTGTGTTCTAACATTGGTTTTGATGCAGGGAAAATAACTATTTTTTGTGACAGTTAGAGTGCAATTTGTCTGGCAAAGAATCCTACTTTCCATGCCAGGATGAAACATATAGATGTACAGTACCACTTTGTACGAGATATGGTGGAGGATGGAAAGCTCAATTTGGAAAAAGTTGATACTCTAGAGAATGTTGCAGATGCATTGACAAAGCCAGTGAGCACAGACAAGTTCAGGTGGTGTGCCAGTTCAATGGGCCTTAGTGCGCATGATTTTTAGTAGGTTTATTGTGCTTTGGAGGTTCCTATGTGATCTTCATCAAGTGGGAGATTGTTGGAAATATATGCCTCAATCATCATAGGTTGTAACCTCTATTGGAGCCAAGTCGGTGTGATATTTTTAATGTCTGGCCGACTAGGAGCTTTGAAACATTGTGATTTGTATAGGTCGATGTGACCTTACAGGAGTCTCGCCGAATGCTTATACATTGGAGTCATCGGGATAACCTATGGTGGCTCGGTGAGAAGTCTTATCGAGTAATATGTCTCACCGATAGCGTTTCTTTTGAAGTCTTCAGGGAGAGTCTTGGGTGTTCGGTAAGAAGTCTTATCGATAGGAATGTCTCACCGACAGGATTCACTCAGGGTAACTCAAAGTTCTCAGTAAAAATTCTCAGCGAAGAGTGGTAAGTCTTGCCGACCGTTCGATGCTCGATGTAACTAAAGGGGTCTTGGTGTGAAGTCTCAGCGATGAACGAAAGTCTTGCGAATTGCTGATCACCTCAAAGAAAGTCTTAGAGCTTGGTGTGAGGTCTTAGCGATGGAAAAAAGTCTTGTCGACTGTTGTTTGGAGCTCGGTATGACTTGTGAGCATTCAGAGTGAACTCTCAGTGAAGGACAATAGTCTTGACGACTGTTGATGGCTTAAGAGTAACATAAGAGATCTTGGTGAAACCTCTTCATGATAGTTGAATGTCTTAGCGATAGATGGGTGCCGATGGAAACGCTAATTTTTCAGTATGACTTAGGACCTCCTTATGAAGTCCTAGCAAAAGTGATGAGTCTCGCAAACTGGTGGATGCACTCGGATTAACTTGAAGGCTCGGTGTGAGGTCTTGGTGAGAGCGGTATGTCTTGCTGATAGAATGACTCTTTGGTGTGACTTAGGACATCAATATGTGTTCTCACCAAAGAGTGATAGTCTTGCCAAAAGGAAAACTGAAGTCGATGCAATAGGTGAACTCGATATAACCTCTTGTCGATTGTAAGGACTCTTGGCGATATCGAATGCTGACTGTGTTGGCATCGGGGAGACATGGACAATGTCTCACCGATATGCCAACACAGCTTGATTGCCTTTTGACCGTTTGACCATTCTATGTGGAGCCTCGTGGACCAATCAGAGAAGCTGAATGGGAACCGTTGGAAGACAGTTCATTGTGGTAGTTCTGAGAGGAAGCTCAATAGATAGGGGTGACATGGTTATACTCAGAGATTCCAGATGATGTCTGGTTAGATGATTCGAAGCATCGACTAATTGTTGTGTGGTTGTATAATCAAAGTGATTTATATTCTATAAATATTTCAACTTGAAGGTTCCTATACAAAGTGAATTCTCTTGGTGTGGTGGGTTTTTCTCCCATAAGGGGTTTTCCATGTAAATTTGGTGTTCATCCGTGTTTGTCTAATTCTCTATTTCTGCTATTTATTTCAAAGTGCATCTTTATTGAACTGTAATTAAAAAATCAAAAGAGTCTTTGCATTCTTCCCTGAGGTTTTTGACATTAGGAGAGTTGCTTCAACATCTAGCCTTCCTTACATGGGAGAG
>VDFB02270651.1:675802926-675879962 GCA_007258455.2 Sequoia sempervirens | reverse complement strand
TTTTTGAATTCAAAACATCTGTCACATTCTATGCTTTGCATACTATAGGATTGCAAATAAATAAATTGAATTTCATGAAGTTTTGACCAAGTTAAGGTGGTTAGACATACAAGTTTTAATATTTTTTAAAAGTTGTAATAAAAAATTCATAATTAATTATTTACTTGGGAAAAAATTACAAAAAAAAATGCATCACATCAGGACATGAGTCCTCCACTTATATCTAAAATCTTACAAAAAAAATTATCATTTTATTATGGTTAGGGTGGTCAGACAAACACCTACTTGTTATTTTTTCCATGAAATTTAAGTACTACTGCATTGAAATTTCAATTTTTCACCAAATAGATTTTTTTTTTTAGAAAAATAAACCTAGTATTTTAGGAACTAGATTCAATTTTCCATAGATTCTATTCTTACATATTTTTGAAATAATATAGATAACTTATTCAAATTTTTACATCAAGTTGCCTAACTCTGATTTTGCTGATTTTTCATTGCCACTTAAGGGCATATTTTTTCCATGATGATCCTGCACATACCCCCATGTTGCGATTGAATTTGTTGGAATACCTCTAAACTACTACAAGGATTTTCCTTTCAGTGAAATAGCCAAAATCCTAAGTGCTATGTTCTCTTCAATGATATTATGAACTGAGCACAGTTTTTCCACATCTTGAATGTGCTCAATAGGGGTGGTTTGATCTTCTCCAGTGAAATATGGTAGAATTTTGAGGGATGAAACTATAATGTCATCATGTTGGGCAAGATATAATGGGTTTCCCCCATTAAAAGGTGCAAATGCAAACTACCTTGCCATCACTGGTGCTCATGCTACTGATATTGGATTTTTCTACACTAGATCTGCAATGTTGAGGTTTAGAGGTGTAGAATTTTATCTCCTAAGTTAGTCAAGACCTTTTCTTGTTGTCCTACCCCTCCTTTTTGGTGGTGATAATTGTAGGTATTTGAATGGAGAATTACTTGATCTGGTTTGCACTCTTCTCATAAGCTGGTTACACTAGATTTTCATGCAAAACCATAGAATGAAGTCACCAGGTATAATCTTAAAACCTTTAAAGGCTAGAAACACTTCTATATATACCAGAAAAGAAACTTAAAACTTAGGAATCTTTCTCTCAAACGAGGTTCAAAGTCCCATCGGGTGTGCAAAAAATTGTTATCAATCAGGATTGCACCCTAGTTAAGTTAGACTCAACTATCTTGTGTAACATGGAAACATTCTCAAGTTGTGGGTGACTTATGGCAAGAATGAATCCCCATAGAGGGCCAGTTCCCCTGCTATATCACCTAAACTAAAGACTTTTGTGAGAAAAGGGAAGGAAGGATGAATTGAAATGAAAATCCTAAAACTTAAAGGGTGATGCACTAGATTTTTTAAACTTTTCACTAATTAAACTCATAATCAGCTGTCAAAAAATTTTATTCTCACAATTTCATGTGAAATATGCAACACAATAGTGATTTGTATGAAGGCTTAAAACCAAAAACAATATACAACTTGTATTACATACAATTTTTGCACACACACTTGCAATAATGAAACATGCAAAAGGGTTCAACACTTTGAATCACAATTGGACATCAAATCTATGAGAACTCTCTACACTTGCTCCTATTTACTACATTTAATGATAATTACTAAAGAAATTTATAAAAAAAATTATTTAATAAGTCTTACACTGTTTGCAGTTTCAATTTTTCAAAATAGAAAGAAAGGTTGACTTGAGTTTGATTTAATTTTTAAAAAATACAAGGAAAATATGGTTTTGAGTAAATTTTTCCAAGTATAAAAATAATCTGAGGCATTGGGCATTTGATTTTCGTAAGAAATCATGAAAACTCTAAGGCATATAGCTTAGGATTGACTAAAAATGAAGGGCTGAAAATAATACCAAAAAGGTATTAGTTAAGGCATGGAAAAAGTTAAAATAAAGTGACAAAAATCTCAAGATATGGGTTGGCCAAAATATTAGGGTAAATGGAAACCCTAAAACAAAACACACGCCTTCCATTATTTTTGTACTCATTTGTGTGCTTCATTTTTCTAAGTGATGGTTTCTCCACATTGCCACGCTCCTAGGGTTTGATCTTCGAGCTCAAAGAAGAATTGATGAAGTGAACTCGAACCTTTCACCTGTAGATTCTTCTGAAGCTTTTTCCAAGTTAGATTCCATCATTCTGAGGCCACCACCATGGGGTTTTATGTTTTCTTAGGCCAGGGCTTTGAAACTCATGCTGCATTCTAAAGACTTTGAAATCTTTTGTGCTCTTTCATCAATAGGTGAGTTTCTTGTTTTGATACCCCTTCGTTGAAAAACTTGCTATGTAGAATTATTTTTCCTTCATTTAAATGTAACTGCAACTTCTTTGGATTTTCTATGAAAGAGTTGTCAAAAAAATTTCTTTCTATATTTTTCATATTCTCCTTCTTCATGGGCATGGGCTTTACTGTAGAAATAGGCCGTGGTTCTTCTGGAAAAACTTCAATACTCGGCCCTTTGTATCTTCATCTTTGGTTGTGTGAATATGATATAGGATTTTTGGAAACCTGCGCTTTCTTGCTTTCATGCTCTTAGTTATGAAAAATAATATAGGCCACGACTCTCAAAAACATTTTATCCTTCCATTTTTCTATACTTTATGCAAACATATCTCTCTCCAAAACCCACCTTGGTTTGCTTCTTTATTTGCAAAAGAGAAGACTATAACTTCAAAACTAGTTTGAATCTCTTGCTTCAATTGATTATTACTTGATTCCACAAACCCTCAAGGTCCCTCTGGCTTTAGCTTTGCATCTTTCAAACATTTGCAAAATTTTCACACAAATACATCACCTCTATAATTTATCTTCAAAAGACTCACTGCTCCATGATAATTCCTTTAAAACTTAGATCACATTTGTGGGAATCCACCTTCTTGCAATGACTGTCTACATTCTAACCCTTCCATGCTAACTGTCATTAAACTGAAATGGGATTATGCCTTCAACCTACTCATCATTCTTGATTTGGGTTGCTCACATATCCTTTTTCCATAGGACTATCATTTTGCATAGTGGTTTAGAACTACATGTGCCAAACATTTGATATCACTATGATATATCACTATCCTCAATGTTTTGAGCTATTTTAAGATAGTGAATTCATTATTTGCAGCCAATAGAGTTATTACCATTGAGTACCATTTCTAATTTTTGATAAATGAATGATGTTATTGAGGCATTGTGCACTATATAAAATGCAAATTTTGATATGATGTTTCACCACTGACAGATACACTCACCGTTCTTTAATGACTTTATTACTTGCTTTGATTTGAAAGTATCAACATTTCAATGTACCTGATATGGAATCCTGTATAGTGTAGCCATACTCCATCATTTGTTCACTGCTTAATGAGTTGCAACCCTTGTATTATGTGCTTTGCAAATGTTCCTCATGTTGTTTTAGTTGTTGTCCCATCACGGATATTGTAATCCTTTGTAGCAAATGGTTGGTGACTATATTTTCCATTTAAGTATTTTTCTCCCATTGTCACATAATGTACAACTGTACCACCAATGTATGCATTATAAAGAGCAAGGAATGATGATGAGACATCAAATGAAAGATATGGAAATATGATGGTAACACTGTGTAATGACAACATAAAAAAAATTGTATGCAAACATAACTCCTTAATGAGAAAATGGTGCACTTTTATTCTATTATGTAGATCATTATTCTTGCATTCCATGGCACAATCTTCTACAAATTTCACTATTTTAAGGCTTCTCCATAGCATTTTAAGGCCTTTGATCACTCCAAACTACCCTCACATGGAACTATCACTATGTTTTATCCTATTATGGATCAGTCCTCAATGCAAAAAATGGCATTGCTCTTATTTCTTGCTCATCAAGAGTTAAATTATGCAATGAACAAGTTTTAACTACCCCTGTGTTGTTTCCTTTGACATTGGTTTCCTTTTTCTGTGAATGTGTCTCTTGTTAAGAGTATGAAGTTGGAATATTATGATATCTTCATAGGAAAAAACACCAATGTCAAAGGAAATAGCACTAATGTGGTTAGGGTAAACTTTACTATGGCACATTTCTACTTTATGAGATAGCATGTTGGGATCAACCCTTGTGTGAGCCACATTCCAACCCACATGCTATGATTTCAAAAGAGATGAATCCAGCAACAAAATTCCACCTATACCTGCATAGTGAACAAACATGTTAGATAAAAAAACTAGTGAAGCTTAGTGCTCCTGTGATGTTTGATTTTTAGGATCTCTTGCATACATCTGATACTTGTTGAATTTTTTTAATGCATCATAGGCATATGGTATATTTATGTTGATAGGACTTATTATGAGATTGATATCTAGATCTCTAACCAATCCTTTCAATCATCTATAGGTTCATTTGAATCTCAGGAGCAAGGAGGAGCTGGAAACAAAGAAGACCAACACAAGACTACAACAAGCAATGATGGATATATTTCCTTTCATGTGTTTTTCTACTACTTTTATCTTTAGATGTATAGTATATCTTTATGTTCCATTAGTTCAGCTACTCCCATGACTTGTGTGGGACATTTGAGCATTCTTTCCCTTTCAATGTATAAAACAACAACAATTTATGCAGTCTTGTGTATGTTTCTATTGCAAAATGAATGAAAACAACAATTTCATGCAATATGTATAATTTCTTCTGTTATCAAATATTACATAAAATTTTCATAATAAAATGATACTATTTTGATAGAATCCTTTGATATGCAATGGCTAAACTTTAGGAGAAATATGTTGGAATACCTTTCACCTTTAAATGTATTCAATTGTTTTAGCTCCACCAAATTGAGTTGTAGGTGAAAATTTGGTAACAATAACATCTTACAAAATCATGAATATCTTACAAAATTATCATTTTTGGTAAGACCACTTAATCTATATAATGTTACATGTCATACATCTAATTATTACATTAGATCAATGTTGAACTTAATATCTATATTTTTACTTGAACACCATCAAAGAGAAGATGAATAAATACATAGATTGGTAAGTTATTAGGGAATTTATGGAAGTTTTTTGGTATAAGACTATCATTTTATTCATAAAATTAGATCATATGGACAACATGTGTGAAATATCTTATCTAGATCCCACAAGACCTATATGTAATAAAATATCATATATTTTTAGAAAAGAAATAATATGTAGAAGGAATGTTAATCAATAAATTATAAATAAAAATAATTATCAAAAAATGTGTATAGGAAAGATAATAGAATCAATTCATACCAGACTATAACAATAGTCTATTATGTGCATGTACTATTCATGAGGGAACAATGTGTTTTTTTATCTTGGATGCTCACATTTTTGTTGTATGATGTCTAGACATTATTGAATGCACACAAGATAACTGAGAGGAGAGGGGGTGAATCATTTTTACATTAAAACATTGAAAACCCTCATAAAAATTCAAATCCAAATCAACTTAATTAACCCTTAATCTATTAGAATGATTTAGCATGAAAGAAAATAACTGAAACTGAAACACATCAACACCATGCACAATGGAACACCAAATTTACGAGGAAAACCAAAGAAGGGAAAACCCATAGTCAGGATTAGCTGACAATATAAATTAGTTGCAACACTGAATATAATAGGCTCACTACTGGAGGGCTCACTTCCTTGAAGAAAGAAGGGCTCACTACCAATGGTTCACTTCCAGATTACAAAAAAGAAGAAATAAGAATGTTACAATGAGAAATCCATCTCAATGCAACAAAAAAAATACACCAGAACATCACCAATAGCTTCACAACCTTTTTGAAGATTGTAGACACCTTCTTCTCACGACTTCCAGTGGCCTAACTAATTAAGCTCACACTGCACTTCACAAATTCACACTTCATAACTTTGCAATTCACATCACATACTTCACGGCACAATTCTATATCAACTCAATACTTATTTATACCATCTTCAACCTTGAAAAATTTCTCCAAGACCGATTATGCACCTCAACTAGGTGCAAATTTAAATTAGGTAACTGCCAAAAAATTCCTACGGTGGAAAGGAATGAAGGAAGACTACATTACACCTTAACTTGAACCTAAATAAATTAATACACGCCACTTCACACTTCCACAATCATTAAATCAAATACGCAATTAGTGTAAACACCATTAAAATTTAAGTAAATGCTTCCTCAAATCAGAAGATGGTTCATGAACCACACACAACACTTGAATACAATCTAGAATATTCCACAAACACCTTGAAATCCAACAAACTCCTTTGCAACAAATTTCACTTGAAGAATGCACACACCTGGTACACTCAAACAACCTTCCATACTCTGTAACTCAAGAAACTAGTTCTTCTAAAGCACCAAACCACAAACAAATTTGACTATAGGTAGATATGATCATTATTAACACACTTTTTAAACTACAAGACCATCTAAACCAAACTGTAGAGAAATGTGGAGCAAAACCATTTCTCCCAAACACCACTATAGCATGCAGTTCACACACTGGTGAACACAACTCTCTCTGCATGATGATCCAAACCAAGACATTTCAGATATAACACCTATGAACACCTCTAACCAAAATATCCAAATCACACAAGTAGATCTTCAACATAGAAGAATTGTGAAAAAAAACTAGAATATAACTCTATATACCATAACACCTCTGCAACACATTGTTTCCCTTTTTTGTTCAAATTTTCTCAAAAGCGCTTGGTAACCAAGCACTAGAGACATATAATCATCATCTTAAACACTTCCTCATCATCACCAAAGAAACTACAACTAAATTATACATCCATAGAAGCTTATCAAAGCAACACTAGAGGTTGACACCAATAACAGTTACTAATGAAAACGTAATGCAACTAATCAAAGTATCACCAGTTGACATTAATGTCAACACAAACATAAGCCTGTTGACATCAATGAAAACACCAACTACTCATACTTGCAAAAATCCCCTCCTTTGTCATTGATGGAAACACATGATGTTAAAAACCATCAACAACAACAAACATCTCTGATCACCAACATATTGCTCCATACCAACTCTTTCTCTCTTTCAGCTACATTATTCTCCCATTTTCTCAATTGACTATTTTTCACATTACTTTCTCTCTCACTTTCACAAATGAACATTTTTCACATCATTTTTCTCTCCCTCTTTGAAATCAATGGCAAAGGGAAACACATTTGCATCTTTCTCCCTTTGACATACATAATTTCTCTCTACTAATATGCATACTCCCCCTTAGGAGCACACACCAAACTATACCAATCAACAACCACTATGCATATTCTTTGATGCAACTGAAAAAGGAAAACACCAACTTGTACCAATACTAACTCCCCCTAACTGCAACAACCAACAAATCACTACCTACTCCTCCTGAGAGGTATCCTCTAACATCAGTCTAGAACAAAGAATGAATCTTGAAATCCATAGGACTGATGCATATCCTTATGCATCTAGTTCAAAGAAGGAGTGGTAAAAACCCATAACTTCCATTGGAGATACTCAAAATTATCCTTAGAAAGAGCCTTGTTGAATATATCAACAATTTGATTCTTTGTAGGCACATACTCAAGCTTTACTTCATTCTGTGCAATTTTCTCTCTCAAAAAGTGATACTAGATTGAGATATGCTTTGTCCTTGAGTGCATCACCAAATTCTTTGAAATTTTAATAGCATTTGTATCATCACAAAAGATAGAAATTGGTTCATCATATACTACGCTAATATCCTCCAAGTTTTTCCTCATCCACAACACCTGTGTGTAGCAAGATGCAACTACAATGTATTTTGCTTCTAAAGTAGACAAAGACACTGAGTCTTTCTTTTTGCTTAGCCAAGACACCAATTTACATCCAAGAAAGAATACACCACCACTTGTGATTTTCCTATCATCTACACAACCTTCCCAATCAACATTTGTATAATCACTTAGAGAGAAATAAATATCCTTTGGATACCACAAACCATGTTCTAGAGTTCCCTTCAAGTATCTAAATATTCTTTTTACTATTGCAGCATGTGACTCTTTAGGATCTTCTTTAAATCTGGCCACAAGACAAACTACATGCATGATATCTAGTCTAGTAGCAGTTAGATATAGCAGTCCTCCAATCATTGATCTATATTTTCTCTAATCAACCTTAGGAGATTCATCATTCTTACTTAGCTTGCAACTAGTGACCATAGGAGTACATACCAGTTTAGAATCTTTCATTCCAAAATTCTTCAACATTTCCTTGACATACTTTGATTGTGAAATAAATAACCTAGATTTTTTTTGATTGATTTGCAACCCAAGGAAGAAATTTATCTCCCAAAACATAAACATCTCAAACTCGTTTTGCATCTCTTTTTTCAATTTATTGCACATAGCTTCATTTCCTCCAAAGATTATATCATCAAAATACACAACCACAATCAAGATTTGATCTTTTTCAACTTTAAAATAAAGATTACTATTTGCAGTACCTTTATTGAATCCTTGTTGTATTAAGTACTTATCCAACCTTGCATTCTAAGCTTTGGAAGCTTGCTTCAATCCATATAGTACCTTCTTCAATCTGTAGACCATATCTAGTATTTTTTATAATTGAAATCCTTCCAGTTTGTCAATGTACATTTCTTCTTCCAACTCACCATTCAAGAAAGAAAAATTCACATCCATCTGCTAAACCTTGAAACCTTTATGTGCTACAAAGGTCAAAAACTTCCTAATAGATTCCATTCTTTCCACTGGAGAAAATTTATCCTCAAAATCTATTCCTTCTACTTGTGAGTAGCCCTTGAACATAAGTTGTTCCTTATTTCTCACTTCTCCATTCTCATTTAGTTTTTTCTAGAATACCCAATTAGTTCCAATAAAATTCTTGTTTTTTGGTCTTGGGACAAGTTCCCAAGTCTGATTCTTCTCAATCTACATTAGTTCTTGTTCCATAGCCTTAATCCAATACTCATCCTTGCATGCTTCAATCACTATTTAGGTTCAAATTTAGAGAGTAAACATAGGTTTACCTATTCTTTTTTCATAGCAGATTTTCTACTTGTCAAAACACCTTTTCTTTTCTCACCAATGATTTGATCTTCAAAAAGATTCTTCTACATATACTTAGGAGTCTTAGGGATCTTTTCTGAAGCTTCTTCCTCTTCAACCTGAACTTATTTTTCTCTACCTTCATCTTTGTCATTTTCTCTGCAAGAGAACTCATCTAATTTTAATATCCATCTATCACCATAGAATTCATCTGTAGGTCTTCATCCACTTTGACACTTACACTCTCAACAATCTTCTTCAACCTCTTGTTGTAACACTAGTAAGCTTTGCTTCTTGTAGAGTATCCAAGGAAGATACCTTCATAAAATCTTGTATCAAAATTTCCTAGCTTTTCTTCATCTCTTCGGATAAAACACTTTCTTCCAAAGACTCTAAAGCATTTGAAATTAGGAATCCTTCCATACCACAACTCATAGGGAGTCTTTACACTATTTACTCTTTCTTGAACTATGCTAAGAATGTAGACAACAATATTGAACTAAAAAGAAAATAGGTGGTGGAAATGTGATTATTCTCCTTAGGTCATTCAAGAATGTCCTAGGAACCCAAATTGGATTGACTATCAACCCAAAGGTGAGTCAATTCACAACAAGGAATACCTAGGAGGGGGTTCTTTAAACTTTGAGGGGTTCACCACCAAGCAAAGGCTTGGAAAAGACAACTTAACATTCAACTCACAAAACCTAGTAATGCAAGCTAAATGATGAGTGGAAATGATGGAATTAAGCAACAAAAAGTTATGATGTGTGTACCTGGGAAGTCTGAAAATGTGATGAGGATTCTATAAATGCAAAAATACTATCAAAATATGCTAGGGAGGACTAAGACGCCCTTACTGTTGTCTTAGCTCACTGCTATTTTTTGGGGAAGATGCAAAATCTTCGGATGTTGGAACATAATCTGAAAGAATCTCTACAAAATACCATTGGGAGGAATAAGAAACCCTTGCTACCAACTTAGTCCCATTCTGAATTTCTGACATCTTTGAATGTGATCCTGAGGCTCAATTTATGCACTTCCTTCTTCTCATATCTTAGGTCTTGAAACTTCCAGATTTGGCCTGTAGGTGAGTTTCCATGAAGATGAAAAATTTGCAATGCAACTTTGCAACTTTGCACTCCAAATTATCTTTAAGTCTTCAACCTAAATCTGCAATCACAAACATACAAGAGTGGAAAAACTTGTTGATTGTTAAAAAATGGTGGTTTAGCCTAGTCAAACCCCTTATTGGTAATTAAACCTTGAAATGAAATGAAATAAAGGAGGGAAATGATGAATGAACAAAGTGCTATGTTGCAACTCACCAAACCCTTGTCATGAAATTTGTAAACTTGTGTGAGGTGGCTAGCTTGGATATAGATCTTGAATCAAAGGAACACTTGATAGATATTGAATTGAATTTCTTGCTTGAATCAAAACCCTACATCACAAATGTTAGCTCAAAAACCCACATGATGCAAGAAGATCTTTGATATGATGATTGAATCTTGATGATGGCTCCAAATTCTTGATGAATTGCTCTTGAATACTCTTGTGAACTCAATTATGTTGTTAGGAATGCTCTCACAAAATTCATGATGTCTTGGATGATAAAATGAGTGAAAGAACCTTGTATTTAAAATTATCCATGCTTAATATCCTGAAATTACACCACAAAAAGCTAACATATGAATTCATTAATTAAAGGAGAGTAAATCCCACCAAGATTTGAAATTAAATCTTGAAAATAACCTAAGGGGGACTAAGACACCCTAGGTGGTGTCTTAGTCTTGAGGCATGAAACTCAGGGCACACAATCCAGAAAGGGACTCATTCAAGTTACCTTTCAAATCATGGTCCCAAGACCTTTGGGGAAAAAACACGCCCTAGGTGGCATCTTATTCTCGACCCATAAATTAGGGATACAACCAAAATCATTAAATTATCATTTATCCATTGATGTTTTTCGGGATTAGCCATAAAAGATATAATTTATTAGGCTTTTGGATGCAAAATAGGACCAATTAAGACATAAATAGGGATAGAATAAAGAAAGGTGGGCCCAAAAAAGTGTGAAAATGCAAGGGTATGCATTTTCCTACACTATATTTAGCCCCCACTTTAGTGAGAGGATGAACTTGCTTCAAACTCACACTAAAGTAGCTAGCCAGACAATCAAGAGGGGTTCAAATATATGAATGCTAGTAAGATAGGATGAAAATAACCAAGAGGGTGGCCAAGCGCCTAGGATCAAGATCCTATGGTAGACCAACATAGGCACACATGAACACATGTGTGGACAATATATGAAGCCATAACCAAATCGCAAACATACACCATCAAAGAAGGAAAAAGAAAAATGCAACAGATCAAACTTCGATTGGCCATCCAACACGTTGTGGACCATGTCTAGGTTGTTTGTCCAAAAAGGTTTACAAGTGGAATGTGTTGTCCCCTATGCAAACAAAATGCATGCTCACAAGGGCTAGTGAAGCTAGTTGTCCACTAGGTGAGCCCCATTGATGCATATGGGTATGTGCAGGATCATCATGGAAAAAACAAGCCCTTAAGTGGCAAAAAAATTTAGAAAAATCAGAGTTAGGCAACTTGACATAAAATTTTGAATAAGTTATCTATATTATTTCAAAAATATTTAAGAATGGAATATATAGAAAATTGAATGTAGTTAAAACTAATAGGTTTTTATTTGGTGAAAATTTGAAATTTCAAAGTAGTACTTAAATTTCAGGGAAAAAAAAACGTAGGTATCTATCTCACCACCCTAACCACAATAAAATGATAATATTTTTTTATAAGATTTTAGATATAATTATAGGACTCATGTCTAGATGTGATGCATATTTTTTTGTAATTCTTTTCCAAGTAAATAATTAATTATAAATTTTCTATTACAACTTTTAAAAATATAAAAACTCGTATGTTTGACCACCTTAACTTGGTCAAAACTTCATGAAATTCATTTTTTTTTAATCCTATAGTATGCAAAGCATAGAATGTGACACATGTTTTGGATTCAAAAATTTGATACCATTTGAAAGCTATAGATGTTTTTCAATCAACCTATCAATCGGGACTTTAGTTGGAATTCAAATAGAAAATGAATAATATTTTTTTATTAAATTCAAAGTAAAGCATAATTTATATTGGTGGAAAGCTAAGAATCTCCTTTAAAAACCCTTTTTGTTTCATCAATTTTGGGTAAAAAAAAAGTAGTTAGCCACATACCCTACACATACCCATCATATTGCCACTTTTTGGCCCATCATGATCCTGCACATACCCATATCAAATTCATACCCCCATGACTATGATAAGGAAAAAAAATAAAAAATGCACGCTCACAAGGGCTAGTGAAGCTAGTTGTTCACTAGGTGAGCCCCAGGGGACCATATCAAAGCTATACCTCCATGAATTTAATAAGGTACAAAAATGCAATGCAACAAGAGAGAGGGATGTTCAAAGGGATTTTTCTTAATTCGTGTGAGGTCTTAATCTTAGGGGAAATTGTTCCTAATGTCTCGAAGAGAGGACCAATCAAAGGATAAAAGATTCACAACTTAGGGAATGTAGTGCATTGCATCACCACTAAGTGGAATGCAATATGCTTAGATAGATCAAGCTCTTGAAGGAAATTACTCCCAATGTCACCACAAAGAGAAAAAAACATTGCATGAAGTAAGAAAATCACATCAAGGAACATGGAAAAATTCCAAAATAATGCCAATGTATTCCCCCACTTTAAAGAAATTAATAACACCATGTTGTGGGCAATTACTTTAAAGTAGCCAAAACATGAAAAAGAAAAAGGAAAAGAGGGTTGCCCCCCAGAAACACATAAGGGATTTGTGGATTTGGGGTCAATATTTGTCTTTGCTACAATGATATTAGAGAGCTTGTAACTATCATCATTCCCAAAATACACATAGAACTGGAAGAATGACACAAAGAGAGTGGAAATAAAGAAAATCCTTTTGGGTCAATATGGAAGAGACATAGGGTGTCTCTACGCCTTGCATCACCCCCAAAAGGAAAACACAAGAAAAAAATGCAAATGAAAGGAAAATACCAATGAAAAGGAAAAAGCTTCTAACATATGGAAGAATGAAGGTACAAACAGAGGAATGCACATAGAGAGATAAAACATCAAATAGAATGTCATGGTGAATTATAAAATTTCAGCCACTGCAATCCTTACCATAGATAACATTCATCGCATTCTTGAAAGTGAAGATGGACTTGACCTAGTGTGAAAAATATAGTTCAAATATTTGAAAAATACCTCACCTCAACCACTAGTTGTAATTTACCTATGAACATTATTACAAGCCAAGGAGGAACTCAAATTCCTCCCCTCACAATTGTTGCCTCTATTCCTACCTATACTAACCCTCAAATTACAACAACAATGCAACTGACTAGTAAGGTGATTCCTTCCTTGGGTATTTCTACTAGCATCCCTAGTACCTTTGTGGCATCGCACATCATATCTCCTACCACCTTACCAACCATAAGCATTCCATTAATTTTTCCTTTGAACACATACACACCTTCACCATTTTCACCTCCATCTCATAACACAAGCAATGACCCTCTCATAAATCAACTCTTCCAAACCGTTTCATCCCTTTAAAAAAAATTCCACCATCAACCAAAATCAAAATGGCCCACCTACATATTATGTCAAAAGCAACCCATTGTCCTTGGAGATATTGTGAACACCGATGCCACAAGGTGTAGAGATGCCTAGATTCAAGAAATATGGGGGAAAGGGAGATCCTTCTAACCATGTTAATGATTATACCACCTTTTGTAGTGAATTTTTCCTTGATAAACTCTTGGCTAAGCTTTTCCCTAGGTCCTTGAGGGATATTACATTAGAATGGTTTTCTTCTTTATTGAACAACTCAATTCATTCATTCAATGAACTTGTTGAGGCATTTTTCAACCATTTCCAAATGCATATGACTCCTAAAATGAACTTGGCTGATTTGATGAGATGCAAGCAAAAAGAAGAGGAAAAGATTATAGATTTTATCTTGTGCTATCAATCACTTTACTCCCAAATCAATGTCAAGGTCCCTGACCCTCATCTTCAAAATATGTTCATAGAAAATTTACAAAGTAATATTCAAGAAAAACTGACCATGATGAAATTCCCCTCCTTCATGCACTTGTGTACTACCCTCTGTGAATTCAATTAGTAGTTGAGATACAAAATCCACCTCTAGCCATACTGAGAAATTCAGGTCCACAAACCAATTTAACAATTCCCAACCTTTTAGAAAATAGAATAAAGGATTCCTTCAATTTAATCCCCCTCAATAAAAAACTCAGAATGTCAACAACCAAGTATTTGTTGTTAAATCCATGATACCCTTTAGCTATGGGATCCAAAAAGACAATTCACTCCCTTACCTAATACCCTTCACAAAACAATGACACAACTCTTAGAACAAAAGATGATTACCTTGCCTCTCGGTAAAACTCATGATCCTAATAAACCATTACCCACAAACTATAGACCAAATTATTATTGTCATTATCACTGAAAAAATGGACATGACATGAAACATTGTAAGAATCTTAAAAATCTTGTGCAACACCTCATTGATTTTGGTCATCTTTCTATAGGAGGTGTTAGTGATCAAGGAAATAAGTTTTTTGCACCTCCTAACTAAAACTTTCAAATATTTACCAATCCTATGCCTAATCATAACATTTACTTCGTCAAAACCAATGAAACTATAAAGAATTATGTGATGAATGTTGATACAAATGATGATAATAATGATATAGTTCAATGTGATCCTATAGATAATGATCCTATGGATGATATTGTAGGAGTGATAGACATCATCCCTCTTAAGGGTCAAACTAAAAATCCTCTTCAGATTGCTTTCTCCTCACAAGATATACTTAAACATGTACCTGATGGTCCTCTTTACATAGTCAGTTGAATCTATGACAAGCCCACTAGTGGGATATTAATAGATATTGTCTATGGAGAGAATGTGATCACCAAAAAATTCCTACTTTTGCATGAACTCTATCAAGATATATACAATAAATCGGAAGCATGGATCAAGATGCATAATGGTTTTTATTTCCCTATGATGGGATTGATCACTCTACCTTTACAAATAGGACCGAAAACATTAGAAATCTCATTCTCCATCATCCCTTAGTCAAACCAATTTTGTGTGAAGTTAGGCTATCAATGGCTTTGCTCCATGAATGTAGTCCCTTCGGTAGTACATAAATGCTTAAATTTTCCATTTGATAATGAAATTTCCACCATCCATCATAGTGGCTTTAACCCTTTTTCTTCCCTTGGAAAATATTCCTTAGATTTCTTTTGGCCCGATCCTATAAAACCTATCAAACCACGAGAATACTTGTTTTTCAAGTCCTATCAAAAGTTCAAGGAAAAGAAAATAACAGAATTATCCCTCTGAAGCATGCCTCAACCTACAACTAAGCCTACCATCCTTGATAGAACCATGATTGAATCTAAACAAATTCCAAATAGCCAAGACCAACATAAGACAAAACCTTCACCTACTTCCTACAAAAGACCAAGAGACAATGAAAAAAATCTCGTCACACCTCCTAGAATAAAAAAAGTTTACAAAGTCAAAGAGAAGGTAGTCAAACAACCTCGTGTGGTTCCTTCTGTTCCTCCCATTGGGAAAGAAGAGAAGCATATGGTTGATCAACCTACTCCTACACAAACGTCACTTGAAAACAAAACAAAAAGAAACAAAGGTGCTAGAGAGCATAGGCATAGACATCATGCCCTTGCTCGCAAGTTAAATGAAGAGATTAACAAAGAAAATCAAGACCCAAACTTGATTGAAGCAATTCATGATGAGTCTACCCCCTCCCCGAAACAAAAAGATCCTATAATGCAACCACAACAAGAGTTAAACCCTTCTTTAGACATTATCATTTGACCTCTTATTGTGATTAGCTTGGATGATGATGAGCTTGCTAAAATTGATGAAGAGGTGCATAATGAATTGAATACATTGTTTTCTTCTTCTATGAGCTTAAATGAAAATTCTCCTAAGAAGAATGTTGAACCTAGTAATGACCCTAGTTCAACACTTGTTATTGTCCCTTTGGCTAGTTTTCCGCCTTTAGAATATAATGAACATGATTGGGATGCAGATGAATTGCTTTAGGTTGACTTGCACGTGGCTTGCTAGTCTTTTGCATTATTTCTTTTTCATTTGTGTGATTGCATGTGTGTGATGTGTTCCCCCATATTGTTCTATTTGATGTTATCTCTCCTTGTGACATTCCTCTATTTGTATCTTCATTCTTCTCTATGTTGTCAATCTTTTAAAAGCTTTTCCCTTTTATCTTTTTCATTTGTCTTGTGTTTTCCTATGGCACAAGGCATCGAGACATTCATGTCTCTTCCATATTGACCCAAAAGGATTTTTCTTTTTTTTGGCTATCTTTATGTCATTCTTCTAGTTCTATGAGTATTTGGGGAATGATAAAAATTTTGAGCTCTCTAAAAACATTGGAGTAAGAACATACTTATCCAAATCCATAGATCCTTCATTTTTTTGGAGTTTCATTTCGGGGGCAAGCCCTCTATTCTTTTGCATGACGTAGCTTTATTTGGAAACATATATGACTTGGCATATGGCTTTCCAAGTTGGATCTCATGTCTTCTTTATTGTTAGCATTTATCATTTGCTACTTTAAAGTAATTTCTCATAGTAGGGTGTTTAGTAATTTCTTTAAAGTGGGGACATACATTGGCATTATTCTTTTACATTTTTCTCTCGCATGTTTCATGGTGTAGTCTTCTTACTCTATGAGATGCATTTTTCACTTTGTGGTTGACATTGGGTGTTATGTCCCTCAAGAGTGTGATATCTCTCAGCATATTATATTCCTCTTAGTGGCTTGATGTGATACACTACATCCCCTAAGTTGTGAATCTTCTATTCTCTAATTGGTCCTCTCTTGGAGACATTAGGCTCAATGTTCCCTAAGTTAAGACCTCACATGAATTAAGCAAGACTCCTTTCAACATTCCTTTATCGTTTCATTTTCATTTTCAGTTATATGGCCACCTTGCGTAACACACCTTGCATGCCTATGGAGCCATCTTGTTTGTTTATGATTTTCAAGCATACAAAGTTTTGCTTGACTCATGAAGCTCAAAGTTCATTTTTGTGTGGCACCTTATCAAAGTTATCAGGAGGTATAACTTTGGTATGGTTTGATGGGAAGCCAAACGAGGGCATGAATTTCCCTTATCCACTCGTGTGATTGTGTGAGTACATACCAGCCATGTGTGTATGTGTCTCACCTTCTTGGATTACTCACCCATAGGACAACATAAATTTGTGTTGCCTTAGAGTGAGCATGCATTTTTTGGAAAAAAAACCTAGATCTAATCCACATTGTGATGGAAAAATAGTTGAAGCTTGATCCACCCCTATTTTACCTTTATTCTTCTTTTCTATTTTGGCTTTGGCAGTGTATGCTTGTACCTTTTTATTGCTCTCTATATCATTTTCATGTGTGTCATTTTGTTCCTATGTTGGTTTTCCATGGGATTTTGATCTTGGGGGCTTGATCACCCCTCTTAATCATTATCATCCTATCTTGCCGGCATTGGTGCACTTGGGGCCCTCGATGTGTGTTTTTCTACTTTAGTGTGAGTTTGAAGAAATTTCATCCTCTCACTAAAGTGGGGGATAAATGTGGCAATGAAAAAAGTATCCATTTACTTTTCCTTGCTTGTGTGGGCCCTCCTTGTTAAACTGAACTTAATGTTGCCTTGATTTAATATTGTAATGTGTTTGTAACACTCAAATTAGGTCTTGGGCCCTTGCGAACTAAATAAACTTAATCATGCCTTATTTAGAGTGTTGTAAAGTGTTGTAACACACTTTCACACTTTTCTAGGGTTTTCATAAATAATTGGGCTTCTTTATGCCTTAGTTGTCCTTATTTTGCATCCACAAGCCTCATTTAATGCATCTTTTTGTGGAGAATATTGACACAAAATAACATCCAATCATAATTCAGGTGTTTTTAGGTTGTGTCACCCAGATTTGGTGATCAAGGACTCATATGCCGCCTTGGGCATACAAGTCCCACCTAGATTTTTGGGTCCCGATCCTGGCTTCACACCTTTCTAAGCATTTTTTAAATTGGTCCCATAAATCATACCTAATGAGACTCATACGCCACCTTGGCCGTATGAGTCCCGTGTGGCCCAAAATCAAAATTAATTCAAATTCTTGGCGGGATTTTATTCTCCTAGATCTAATGTCGGCTTGTAGTGTTGTAATTTCAGGAATTTTTGCATAATTAAGTATAAATAAAAGTTTCTTTCACTCATTTTACACCTAGCAAGTTGAATGAGTATCCTTATAGAAAAGTTGAGTTCACAAGAGTATTCAAGAGCATCCTAGAACATTCAAGGGTATATTATCAAGGATTTCAAAGCATTATTCAAGCATCACGTCAAATTCTCCATGCATCATGTTTGTTTTTGAGATAACAATTGGGTAAACCCACAAAAGTGGTTTACAATTTGAATGAGGAAGGAAAACTTGTAAAAAATTACCCCATGGAAAAAAATTACATTTTGGGGGTTCGAACAAACTAGATGGTTCGAACGAACCAAAAAATAGTTTGCTCGAACTAGGGTTCAAGCAAACCCATTAAATACATGCACAGAAAAAATTCAAATGAAAAACACTTTATGGGAGGGGGTTTCACTCCAACCCCCCCTAGTTAGAGCGAACCCCCCATTTACCTAATTTTTGACCTTCTTCACAAAAAAACCTAAATTTTTGCACTTCGGAGCTCGGTTTGAACATGAAAATGGCAGAGAATTCACAGACCCAACTAGAATTAGGTAGTCCTCAGAATGAGCTATCTAACGAATATAATTTTAATATGTTTTGGTTTTATTATGTTTTTTTATTAAACATAGGTTTTTCACAGAAAATCAAGCTCTCTATTCTGTATGTGGAAAAATAGCAGATTATAAAAAAAAAATTGAAAAATATGAGTGCACTAGATATTGAAGTCCTTGATCCAACAAAAAAATTTGAATTTCAATACATACAAAAAAAGTTACGCATTATATGGTCGTGCTGTGTCTGAATTGTAATTCGTTTGACTTTGAAACTTGATTAAAGGAAAAATATTCAATAAAAAACTATCTAACCAAGTGGAAGCACTAGATATCGGAGTTACAAATCTAAATTCAAAAGAATTATAATTTTATCCTTCATGGAAAAAAAGTTATGCATTATACAATGAGCGTCACTTTTTAAAAATGTTGTTTTCTGAAAAATAACTAGTTTTGGAGGGAGATGGAAAAACAAGTGCAATCTGATTCCAAAAAAATTGAAAAAAAAAGATTTAGAATCTACAGAAAAAATGTCATGAAACTCTAGTTTGCATCATCTTCAAATTCCTCACGGTTTCGCCGCTATAGGTGCCCGAAAGTGAGGATTTAGTTAAAAAAAATTATTTCAGTGCCCAGTTTGGCCAAAAATTGTAAACCACTATTGTGGGATCCATCTCATACAATAGTGGAAAGGGGTTTCACCGCTATAGGTGCCCGAAAGTGAGGATCTTATTTCTAGGGTTTGGTGAGGTACAACATCATATTTCTTTCATTCATCATTCTTCTTTACTATTTCATTTCATTTCAAGGTTTGATTACCAAAATGGGTTTTTACCAAGGAAAACCCCTTTCCACTAACAAAAAAAAAAATTTCCCTCTCTCTAGTGTGTGATTTGCAGGGTTAGATTGAAGGAACATTGAAGAGAAAGTTTGTAGAAAGTTGTGAAAGTGTTCAAAGTTGTCACCTTGCATTGGAGATACTTGGAAGACTTCTACATGTTGTAAATCATGGTTTTAGATCTGAAAATCAGTTGGGAAGCACAGAGCATACCTTGAAGACCATATTCAAACTTTGAAGCTTTAAAAAACCCTAGCTGGATTGATATGCCAGTTTTGGCATATGAGTTTTGATTTAGGTCAATTTTCAAGTTTTTGTAGTTTTGGATACCCATTTTCCAGATTCTTGTTTCCTACACAGAAACCCAGATCTAGGATTGATTCACCTAGCATGGTGTATTATTATTAGTTAGCATTAAAGTCAAAATTCCCAACAATTCAGATCCCATTCCAGTCATCTTCAGATTTCTAGGTGCACACACTTCATCTTGCAACTTTCTGTTTTGTTTTACATGCATTTCTAGGTCATTTAGTGAAAGATTGCATCAAATTAGGGTTAAACATTACAACTTGCATTTCATTTGTCTTTCCAATCCCTAGCTTTGTGGTGAACCCCTGGTTATTTTACAATCATAACCTATGAAATCCTTATTGCAAGATCTCTTTCATCCTTGGATTGAGATCTCTAGGGTTTCCCTTCAATGAGATAATTGCGAAAGTGGGTTTTGCTCTATTTTCTAAACCACGCGAAAGCCAGCCCCATTTTTCGTTGTTTCAATTTCAAGCATAATTTAAATGATGTTCTTTATGTCAAGGATCTCTGACATAATATTATTAGTGTAGGAGATATGTGTAGAAAAGGATATAATTTTGTATTTTAGGATGGTGGTTGTGAAATTTGAAAAGGAAGCTCTAGAACTCTCATTGCTATAGGAATAAGGATAGATGGGAATGTCTATCAACTCAAAGGTGCTAATGGTAAGTGCTTTATGACTCAAATAAATGAAGTTTTACTATGGAATAGAATAATGTGTCAAATAAATTTTGATAGCTTAGTGAGGATTAGCTCTACACAAGCTGTGAGAGATTTTCCAAGAATTACAAAGCCTATTAATGTAGTTTGCAAGGAATGTCAGATTAGGAAAAAAACAAGAAAGAGGTTCAATATTAAAGAATATTCTACCATAGGACCTTTGGAGTCAGTGCATATAGACCTATGTGGACCTACAAGAATAAGAAGCTTTCAAGGTGACAAGTATTTCATGTTTTTAATTCATGATTACTCTAGAATGACTTGGGTAACTTTTCTTAGATAAAAATCAAAAGATATAGATAATTTTAAATAATTTAAAGCTATGGTTGGGAATTCAATGGATATGAAAATCAAGTGCTTAAGTTTTGACAGAGGTGGAGATTTCACCTCTAATGAGTTTAACAATTTTTCTAAAGATCATGGAATAAAGATGCATTTAGAACTCCTCAACAGAATGGAGTGGTGGAAGGAAAGAATAGGATAGTTCAGGAAGCAGCAAGGACAATGATGAAGGAAGAAAATCTACCAGATGTCTACTAGAGAGAAGCTATTCATATTGTAATATACATACTCAACAAAGTATGAGCAAGAGTAAACAGTTCAAAGATTCCCTATGAACTTGGTATGGAAGAACTCCTACTGTCAAATATTTTAGAGTGTTTGGAATCAAGTGTTATATCATAAGAGATGAAAAAAATTTGATAAATTTTGATTCAAGTTAAGATGAATGAATATTCCTTGGATATTCTACAAGAAGCAAGGCTTATCGGTGCTAAAACAAGAGGTTAAAGAAGATAGTTGAAAGTGCAAGTGTCAAAGTAGATGAAGAACCACATAAAAACTTAGTACTGATAAAGGATATTAATCTCATGAGTCTTCTTGTAGAGGAGGAAAAGAAGAGGAAAAATAAAAGGAGATGCAAGTTGAAGATGAAGAAGCCCTGGAAAGGATTCCTAAGACTCTTAATTATGTGTAGAAGAATCATTTTGAAGATCAAATTATTGGTGATAAAAATAGAGGTGTGTTGATAAGAAGAAAAGATGCTATGATAGAAGAAAATGTAAATCTATGTCTACTTGCTAAAGTAGAACCTAAGATAGTGATTGAGGAATGTAAGGATGAGAATTAGACCAAATCCATGGAAGAGGAATTGGTGCAGATTTAGAAGAATTGGACTTTGGAATTAGTCCCAAGACCAACAAACAAGAATTTAATAGGAACTAAATGGGTATTTTAGAACAAGATGAATGAGAATGGAGAAGTTGTCAGAAATAAGGCTAGACTTGTTTGTAAGGGCTACTCACAAGTGGAAGGAATATATTTTGAGGTGAAATTTTCATTGGTGGCAAGAATGGAGGTCAATAGGATGTTTTTGGCCTTTGCAACACATAAGGACATCAAGGTTTATCAGATGGATGTGAAGTCTGTATTCTTGAATGGTGAGTTGGAAGAAAAGGTATACATTGAACAACTGGAAGGCTTTTAGTTATCAAACAATCTTAATGTGGTTTGTAGACTGAAGAAGGAATTGTATGGTCTCAAGGAAGCTCCCAGAGCTTGGTATACAAAACTGGATAGGTACTTGTTGCAACAAGGATTCAATAAAGGTACTGCAAATAGCAATCTTTATTTCAAAGTTGAAGGAGAATAAATCCTAATTGTGGTAGTGTATGTTGATGACATAATCTTTGGAGGAAATGAGATAATGTGCAAGAAGCTTTCAATTGAGATGTGGAAATATTTTGAGGTGTCTATATGTTTGGGGATTTATGCAATTTCTTCCTTGGCATACAAATCAGTCAGGAAAAAAAAGGAATATTCATTTCACAGTCAAAGTATGTCAAGGAAATGCTAAATAAGTTTGGAATAGAATGCTCTAAACTGGTATGTAATCCTATGGTTATTGGTTGCAAGTTGAGAAAGAATGATGAATCTCTTAAGACTGGTTAAAGCAAGTACAAATCAATGATTGGTGGATTGATGTATCTAGCTGCTACTAGGCTGGATATCATATCATGCATGTAGTTTGTCTTGTGGAAAATTTTCAAGAAGATCCTAGATAATCACATGTGATAGTAGTAAAGAGGATATTCAGATATTTACAGGGCACTCCAAACTATGGTCTATGGTATCCAAAGGATAGTGATTTTTCTTTAAGTACCTATACTGATGCAAATTGGATAGGTTGTATGGATGATAGAGGAAGCAAAAGTGGAGGTGCTTTCTTTCTTGGAAGTAGATTGGTTTGATGGTTGAGTAAGAATCAAGACTTAGTGTCATTATCTATTGCAAAAGGAGAGTATCTTGTAGCAGCATCTTGTTGCACACAATTGTTGTGGATGAAGTAGACATTGAAGGATACCAAAATTTTATATGATGAAACTATTTGTATCCTATGTGATAATACAAGTTCTATCAATATATCAAAGAATCCAGTAATGCATTCAAGGAAAAAACATATCTTAATTTGGTATCACTTTCTAAGAGAGAAGATTGCAGAAAATAAGGTGAAGCTAGAATATGTGCCTATAAAGGATCAAGTTATAGATATTTTCACAAAGGCTCTTCCAAAAGGTACATTTTAATAGGGTGATCCCACAAATACTGGTTTACAATTTTTGGTTAAACTAGACATTGAACTGATTTTTTAACCTAAATCTTCACATTCGGACACCTATATCAACTAAACCGTGAGGAATTAGAAGATGATGAAAACTAGTGATTTGTGAAAAATTGTTTGTAGATTCTAAATATATTTTTTTCAAAATTTTTGGAATTAGATTGCACTTCTTTCTCCATCTCCTTTGAAAATTAGTTTTTAATAGTAAACACCCTCTTTAAAGAGTGATGTTACTAGCTAACACATAACTTTTTCCTATGAAGGATAATTTTTTTTTTTTTAATTTAGATTCGTAACTACGATATCTAGTGCATGTAATTGGTTTCATATCATTTCATTGAATATTTTTTTCTTAATTAAGTTTCAAAGTCAAACCAGTTACAATTTAGACATGATTCATTGGCTAAAAAATAACTTTTTTTGTATGCATCATAATTATTATTTTTTTGTTGGATCAGGGACATCAATATCTACGACACTGATATTTTTCAAAAAAAAATTGATATTCTACTATTTTTGCACATGCGCAAAACAAAGAGCTTGATTTTTAGTGAAAAACCTATATTTAATCGAACTATAAAAAATACATAATAAAACCAAAACATATTAAAATTATATTCGATGGATAGCTCATTCTGAGGAATACCATCATCTAGCTGGGTATGTGAAGTGTCCTCCAATTTCATCCTCAACCTGAGCTTTGAAGGGAAATTTTTTGCAAAGATTTGGTAGAAGAGGGGGAGAAGGGGGAAAAAGGGGGGTTCTAGCAAACCAGGGTTTGATTGAACTAGGGAGTTTGCTAGAACCCCCCTTCTAGTGAACTACCCTTTAAATGCAATTAAAAAATAAAACCCATTAAAGGGAGGTTCACTAGAAGCGGGGGGGGGGGGAGTTCTAGCGAACCCTTTATAGGGTTCTGGTGAACCCCCCTAGTTCTAATGAACCCCCTAAAGTGTTTTCCTTTAGAAAAATCATTTTTCCTTCCTCAATAGAATTGTAAACAAGTTTTGTGGGTTTACCTAATATCTTTGGAAAAAGTTAGATATTATTACCCTTCCTTCTTTTAGCTAGATGGATAAGAGTGTACATTAGTCTGGTGGAGAAATTCAAGATTTATTCTTTTTTTTAGATTGATGAAGGATTCCTCTCAAGAGGATAAAGTAGTGATAGGGGGGGGGTTGGAGGAATCAATCACAGATTCCTGCTCTAGGTCTTGCTTGCAAGACCTCCTTGGTGTTTTGCTTCACCACCTTGACCTATAGGACCCTTCACATATTTAGGTACCCTTGGTTCTCCTAGCCAACCCCACCACCATCACCGTTCAACCAACCAAGTCAATCTTGGTGCAATGTCTCCAACTCTTCCTTAGCCCTTAACCTACCTAAAGGCTAACCTAACCTCAACACTCAATTAGATCTTTGCAGGGATGTAGAAATGTCTTCAGTGGCTTCAAACCAACCTCCTAGGGTTCTTGAAGGTTCACCAAAACTTCACCTTTCCATCACTTTCACCAAACCCTCAACTAGGGTTAGAAAGGCTACTAGCCCTTGAGCCCCAATTAGGCCTCCATCTCCGAGAAAATTGGTCTTTTCTCAAAAAATTCCCAAAGGAAACTTACTCTTTCTTTGAGATTCTTGGATCAAATGAACACCTCTCAAGGATTTTTAAGGACTTAAGCCTTAACTGACCGTACAATGCTTGAACCTGAAAATGGGCATTTCCTAGGGTTTTTTAAAACACTGTCTGGCCGCTTTCAAACTGTCTACTTGTTCTCACATCAATTGAACTGATGGAGCCTTCTTCTTCATGTTACAAATAGGTAAGACACTTTCCTACCACCTCCAAAAGGAAATTTTTGAAAAATTGTCACCCCTGCAAAATTATGTGCTATGCACTTCTTGACTTCCTAGTCGGGCACCATTCTAGCTTGCCTAGGGCAGGATCTTTCCAATAGCTCTTGTCTTTTCCCAAACCCTACAACCTACCATATGTACATACATGGATTCTAGTCACTGTTCCCAAAGGGCCATACAATTTGTACGGTGGGAAAGTGGTCTAGCACTCCATTCTTTTCAAATTGTCTGGTTCAGACCAGCAGTAGGGTGCAAACTAACTATTTACAAACAACGAATGGAATTGACTAAAGAAAGCAAATAAATGACACACAATGCTTGGGAGACTGATACACTACATCTTACACAAGACACAACAGCAAATTCAATCCATTAAAGCGCTACTTTGGAACAAAAATTAGAAATAACACACAAAACGTTGTTTTCCTTTCAATCCACAAAATGTTTCCACAATACCAAAACTTCCAACCCTGCTCTCAGGTCGAGGCACACCTTAAATAAGGTTCCTCAATCAATTATCTTCCTTGGTCAGACATATTCATGACCTAATGGCCAAAGTTACAAAATCCACTGTGTTTTTCAATTTTTGCCAAATGTTAGCAACCTAAGCAAGATGAGTTTCTAAACCCATCCATTCTTCACAACTTCAAACCTAGGGTTAAAAAACATCCCTAAACTATCTTCTCTACTCAATGGTCAACATGACCTTCATGGAAAACATCAAAAACAAAAGAATTGCATCCTAGACTTCCTAAATGCCTAGTGTTTCATAGGTGCTCCTGCACCATTCTCCCCTCTCTACACAAACACTAAGGAATGTGAGGAGAGATCAGTGATTCATCAATGCCCTACTTTGTGAACTCAGCTTCATCTACCCAAGTAGCCTCAGATTCATGTTTGTTCTTCCATTTGATAAGATGCTCCATATACACCTTATGCCTTGTAGATTTCTTCACTCTTGACTCCAAGATCCTCTCTGCTTATAGCTCGTCTGGAGTAGGTAAGGCTATGTTGGTTACATCCTTTAAGATCTCTCTACTATCCTGATCTAAATCATTGATTGATCCCTTATACCTGATCAAATCAGCTACATTGAACACTGGTGAAATCCCTAAATCTACAGGTAACTCCACCTTGTATGCATTTTTTCCATACTTGGCTAACACCTTGCATGGTCCTACTCTTTTCATCTGAAATTTGGTGGATGTACCCTTCTGCAACCTGGATTTTTTGAGGTGGACCATGACATAGTCTCCTACTGCAAATTGCAAATCTTTTCTTGACAAATCTACCTTATCCTTCAACTTTTGTGTAGCCTCGGTGACTGTCTTCTTTACCTGCTCCTGGATATCTTTAATGGTCTGAGTGAAGTCCTCTACATGTCCACTCCTATGCTCCATAGCTCCAAGATCCCTGAGCTCACATATTCCTCTTGGGTGCATTCCATACACTATTTCAAAAGGACTCTTCCCTGTAGTCTTGTTCACACTGTCATTGTATGCATACTCAACCTGTGAGATAACCATGTCCCATGTTTGTCCATACTCTTTGGTTAGGCATCTGAGAAGGTTACCTAACACCCTATTTACCACCTCTGTTTTCCCATCAGTCTGAGGGTGGTAAGCTAATCCAAAATACAGGTTGGTACCTAATCTGCTCAATAGAGTCTTCCAAAAATGACTCATAAACTTCACATCCCTGTCTGATACAATGCTCAAAGGAAATCCATGGATCCTTACAATTTCCTTGAAGAAAAGATGAGCAATGTAACTAGCATCATGTGTGGTCTTGCAAGGGATAAAGTGACTCATCTTGCTGAATCTATCTACCACCACATAGACACTATCAAACCCTGTCTTGGTCTTAGGGAGTCCTACAACAAAATCCATGCTAACACACTCCCATGGTCTATTTGGAATGGGGAGAGGTTGATACCAGCCTGCATTACTAGCTCCCCCTTTGGCTTTCATACAAACTACACACTGCTCCACATACCTTCTGACATCCCTTGGCAACTTGGGCCAATAGTAGAACCTTTGCACTAGTTCCATTGTCTTGTTGATACCAAAATGACCACTAAGACTACCATTGTTCTTATCTTGGATAAGATTCTCTCTCATAGAACCTTTTGGCACACACAACTGATTCCCCTTGAATAAAAATCCACTTTGCAATGTATACTCCAAGTATTGACTATGAAAATGATTCTCAAAGTCAGAACATACCTTGTAGGCCTCTGCAAAGTCTTCATCTTCACCATAGAGATCCTTGAAACTCTCTAGTCCAATGCTCTTTAGCTGTATCTCTTGCACTGTCAGCAATCTCCTGCTTAGTGCATCTGCCACCTTGTTCAACTGTCCCTTCTTGTGCTTGATGGTGAAGGTGAAAGCTTGAAGATACTCCATCCACTTCAAATGTCTATTGCTCAATTTCTCTTGAGTGCTGATGTAGCTAAGTGCTTTATTGTCAATAAACACCACAAACTCTTTGGGTAGGAGATAATGCCTCCACTTCCTAAGTGACTGCACTAAAGCATACAGTTCTAGGTCATAGGTAGAGTACTTTGTCTTAGCTTCATTGAGCTTTTCACTAAAGAATGCTACAAGCCTGCCTTCTTGGCTTAGCACTCCTCCTACTGCAACTCCACTAGCGTCACATTCCACAGTGAATAACTTATCAAAGCTAGGTAATAAGAGAATAGGTTGAGTTGCCACTTCTTGTTTTAGTTTCTCAAAACCTTTCTCAGCTTCTTGAGTCCACTTAAACTTAGTTTTCAAACCACCTTTGATTGTGTCTAGGACTGGTGTACATATGCCACTAAAGTTCCTTATGAATTTTCTATAAAATTGGGCTAATCCATGAAAACTTCTTACCTCTGTCCCTATGGTTGGTGTAGGCCAATTTAGGATAGCTTCCACCTTACTTGGGTCCATCTTCAATGATCCTTGGGATACTACAAACCCCAAATACACAAGCTCTTGTTTAAAGAACTCACATTTTTCTAGATTGATGGCTAACTTCTCCTCTTGCAACCTTTTAAGAACCAAATCCACACACTTTAGGTGTTCTTTTGCTGTCTTGTTGAAGATGAGTATATCATCAAGATATACCACCACAAATATCCCTGTAAATTTTTTGAGCATTTCATTCATGAGCCTCATGAATGTGCTAGGGGCATTAGAGAGGTCAAATGGCATAACTCTCCACTCATACAACCCATCATTTGTCTTAAAATTTGTCTTCCACTCATCTCCATCCTTGATTCTGATCTGATGGTATCCGCTCTTGAGATCCAACTTGGCGAAGTACTAAGCTCCTCGAAGACAATCCATCAGGTCCTCAATTCTAGGAATAGGGAACCTATACCTGATTGTGATTCTATTTATTGCTCTTGAGTCAGTGCATAATCTCCACTTTCCTCCTTTCTTGGTTGCTAAGACCACTGGTACTGCACATGGGCTGATGCTCTTCCTAATCAATCCTTGATCCAATAACTCATGCACTTGTCTGGCTACCTCTAGGTTTTGATTTGGTGTAAGCTTGTAAGCTGCTTTGTTTGGAAATGAAGCCCCTGGTATGAAGTCAATCTGATGATTGATGGCTCTTTGTGGAGGTAAGGTTGCTGGTGTTCCATCACTCAGTATGTCCTTATACTTCTCAAGCAACTTCTAGACTGCTCTGGGTATGACTGTTTTCTCAGTCTTGTCCTCTTCCTTGGGTTGCACCATGACTACATATCCTTCACCTCCTTGATGTAGGTTGTTAATGAACTCTTTTCCACTGCTTAATAAGACACTAGGGGTCTTTGACTATCCTTCTTCTTCATCTGACAGTGATTGCAACTTAAATGTCTTTCCATCCTTTTTGAATGAGATAGTATTGGCTCTTCCATCATAGATGGCATCTTTGTCATACTGCCATGGTCTACCCAATAGAAGATGGCATGCATCCATGGGTAGTACATCACAAATCAACTTGTCTTTGTACCCTCCAATGGAGAACTCCACCGTTGTTTGTTCATTGACAAGAACACTTTGTCCTTTGTTCAACCATGTCACCTTGTAGGGATTAGTGTGGGGTACCTTTTCCAACTTCAATTTCATCACTGCCTCCTCTGAGATTATGTTGTCAGTAGACCCTGAGTCTACTATAACCTTACACACCTTTCCAAGTATTTTTCACCTTACTCTAAATAAGGCTCTTCTCTATTTTGGCTCTTCCTTGACCGGTTGTCTGATCAAAACTCTACTAAACATCAAATTCTCCCCCACTTCTAATTCAATGTGACTAACCTCTGGTGATTTGACACTCATGTTGTCCTCTTGTGCATATGCCACTCTCTTCTCAGTATTTGATGAAGATGCTTTCTTCGGGCACCTATAAGCAGGATGACCCACTTGACCACAGTTATAACATTTCATATTGGAAAAGTATGAACTACTTCTGCCTCCTCCTCTTCCTCTATTTGAACCTCCTTGAGGTCCTCTACCTCTATTATATCCTCCTCTATAAGTTGTTTCACCTCCATGCTCTGTGAGTTTAGACTCTCCTTGGTTCCTTTGTTCAGTCCCTCTACCTTGGTATCCACCTCTATGTCCTCTTTGATCTCTGCCTTTACCTCAGTCTGTTCTTGTTTCCTCTTACTCCTCTCTTCAATATTTATAGCCAATTGATAGCATTGGTGCACTGTTTTGGGACTTAGAAGAGTCATCTCCTCTTGAATGTTCCACTTCAAACCGTTAAGATACCTAGCTACCTTGAGAATTTCATCCTCTGTCACATTAGACCTGATACAAATTTTTTGGAACTCCTCAGTATAAGTGTTTACATCTTGGTCTCTTTGCCTCAAGCTCTGTCTCTTTTTATGCAACTGTATTTCATAATCATCTGGCATGTATGCTTCTCTCACTTTGGCAACCATACCTTTCCAAGTTGAAATAGGCTTCTTGCCTTCCTTTTCCCTCTGTGTCTGAATGAAATTCCACCATGTCAAGGAAGAACCTCTTAATCTTGACTTGGACACCTTCACCTTCTGTGCTTCAGTGACTCCATCACACTCAAAATGGTTTTCCATTCCCTCTATCCAATCTATGGTTAGATCAGTGTCCATTTTTCCACTAAACAGTGGTATGCCTTCAAGTGCTTTTCCACTCAAAGCCTTCAATTCCTTCAAGAAAGGTTCTTCTTTCAAAATAGGGTCAGGTTCAGGGGTCTTATCTTCCTCTGAAACCTCTTCTTTCTTGGGTACCCTTCCTTCGAACTGCACATTACTTATTGCTTCCTCAAGTTGAGTTATTCTTTCCTTCAATAGCCTATTGTCTTCCTCCTGTTCTTCGACCATCTTGGCCAATTATGCATTTGTCACCATGATGGTAGAACCACTAGATTCAAGGTCTGACATACTAGATTCTTCCCAAATATTTTGCTTGCTCTGATACCAATCTGATAGGGAGGGGGTTGGAGGAATCAATCACAGATTCCTACTCTAGGTCTTGCTTGCAAGATCTCCTTGGTGTTTTGCTTCACCACCTAGACCCGTAGGCCCCTTCACATATTTAGGTACCCCTGGTTCTCCTAGCCAACCCCACTACCATCACCGTTCAACCAACCAAGTCAATCTTGGTGCAATGTCTCCAACTCTTCCTTAGCCCTTAACCTACCTAAAGGCTAACCTAACCTCAACACTCAGTTAGATCTTTGCAGGGGTGTAGAAATGTCTTCAGTGGCTTCAAACCAACCTCCTAGGGTTCTTGAAGGTTCACCAAAACTTCACCTTTCCATCGCTTTCACCAAACCCTCAACTAGGGTTAGAAAGGCTTCTAGCCCTTGAGCCCCAATTAGGCCTCCATCTCCGAGAAAACTGGTCTTTTCTCAAAAAATTCCCAAAGGACACTCACTCTTTCTTTGAGATTCTTGGATCAAATGAACACCTCTCAAGTATTTTTAAGGACGTAAGCCTTAACTGACCGTACAATGCTTGAACCTAAAAATGGGCATTTCCTAGGGTTTTTTAAGCCACTGTCTGGCCGCTTTCAAACTATCTACTTGTTCTCACATCAATTGAACTGATGGAGCCTTCTTCTTCATGTTAAAACTAGGTAAGACACTTGCATACCACCTCCAAAAGGAAATTTTTGAAAACTTGTCACCCCTGCAAAATTATGTGCTCTGCACTTCTTGACTTCCTAGTCGGGCACCATTATGGCTTGCCTAGGGCAGCATATTTCCAATAGCTCTTGTCTTTTCCCAAACCCTACAGCCTACCATATGTACATACATGGAGTCTAGTCACTATTCCCAAAGGACCGTACAATTTGTATGGTGGGAAAGTGGTCTATCACTCCATTCTTTTCAAACTGTCTGGTTCAGACCAGCAGTAGGGTGCAAACTAACTATTTACAAACAACGAATGGAATTGACTAAAGAAATCAAATAAATGACACACAATGCTTGGGAGACTACTACACTGCATCTTACACAAGAAACAGTAGCAAATTCAATCCATTAAAGCTCTACTTTGGAACAAAAATCAGAAATAACACACAAAATGTTGTTTTCCTTTCAATCCACAAAATGTTTCCACAATACCAAAACTTCCAACCCTGCTCTCAAGTCGAGGCACACCTTAAATAAGGTTCCTCAATCATTTATCTTCCTTGGTCGGACATATTCATGACCTAATGGCCAAATTTACAAAATCCACTGTGTTTTTCAATTTTTGCCAAATGTTAGCAACCTAAGCAAGATGAGTTTCTAAACCCATCCATTCTTCACAACTTCAAACCTAGGGTTAAAACACATCCCTAAACTATCTTCTCTACTCATTGGTCAACATGACCTTCATGGAAAACATCAGAAACAAAAGAACTGCATCCTAGACTTCCTAAATGCCTAGTGTTTCATTGGTGCTCCTGCACCAAGTAGTAGTATTGTTGGTTGGTGAATTCAAATGGAGCATACTTTGTGCCCTTAAGGGGGAGAGTGTAGAAAAATTAGTGCATTGAAGAGAGTGCAGTTGCTTGTCGATGTTGCAAGTGGTATATGTAGATATCAAAAGGGAAAACATAAAAGAAAAATCCTATGTAGATGATGTGTGAAAGGTTCAGGTGTTTCCCTTTGAATGTTTTCAAAGGGGGAGAGAAAAAGAGTTCAATATAGGAAAGAGAGTTGGATGTGCCTATGGCCCTTTTCCATTTATGCCAAAGGAGGAGAGAATTGGTTGAAAAACCATAGTGCATAGTGGAGAAGAGAATATGGTTTGAAGACCATAGGAGGAGAGTGTTAAAGAGCAAGAGAATGAGAATATGAAGAATGAGAGATGCCCCAGTTAGGGGGAGTAATGCTTGTTGTAGAGTTGATGTTTGTATGCTATTGTTGTTGATTATTTTTCAAAGCTAGTGTTTCCATCAATGACAAAGAGGGAGATTGTTGGAAGCTTGATTTGTTTCTAAGTTATTTGGGTGTTTTCATCGATGTCAACCCCTTGTATGAAGAGAGTTTTGGAATGTTGTTGTTGTTGATAATGTCAACCCCTATCATCAGAGTTTTGGATGCCTACATTTGTTGGTATTGATGTCAACACAATGTTGGTGGTGTTGTCATTAATGTCTTACTTTAGTATAGTTGTAAAATTTGTGTTTGGAGAGATAGTTGGATGTATTATACTTGATGAGAGGTGTTCAAGATGTTGTAGATGTGTTGTAGAGATGTTAGTAGTGTTTCTGATGTAGTTGGTTGACTTGGTTTCCAAGTGCTTTTGAGAAAATTTGAATAAAAAGAGAATTCAATATGAAAGAATGGTGTTCAATGTTCTACTCCATATTTCTTCATGGTTGAAGATATGCATGTGTGGTTTAGATATGATGATTAGAGGTGTTTAAGAGGTTCCATATCTATATTTTTATGTTTTGGATTGTTTTGTAGTGAAATTTGTTGCAAGGTGTCCGCCCTTGGTTTCCTTGTGTTATGAAATGCAAGGCTCAAGTTCGTGACATGGGTTAACCACCTCCCATGGATTCATTAACTCTCGCAGTTGTATTGGGTATTCATAGGTAAATCTTTTGGTGCAGAAATAACCATCTATGCAATAATTGGTATCACAGTCTGGGTCACGGGTTCAAACCCCTCACTTGAGCTTGGGGGATTATTGCAAGGTGTGCGCTCTTGGTCTCCTTATGTTGTGTAGCACAATGCTCAATTTTGTGACATGGATTAACTTCCTCATGTGGATTCTTTAAATCTTACGACTGTATCAAACATTAACAAGTCATTCTTTTAGTGCAACGACAATTGTCTATGCAACAAAAGTTGTGTTTGACAGTATGTCTATTCAGGGAAATAGGGTGTTTGGGAGAAATGAGATTGCTCCACATTTCTCCATAGTGAAGGTTCTTGTAATGTGGATCTAAGAACATGCTTATATATTATGTATCAACCTTCCCTTGAAGTTTCAGGTGTTGTGGTGTTTCACAAGGTTGTTTGGTGAGTTGGATGTTTGTGCTAGTGTGTCTAGTTGCACAAAATTAAGGCATTCTTGAGTTTCAATTGGTTGCAATAGTTGTGGAAAATATTATAATAGTTTTGAATATTTTGAGATGTTGTGAAGTGTTGTTGTGTGGTCTATGAGATGTTTCTAGACCTAGACAGGTGTGTTTGGAGTCACTTGTTAGTGTTAGTGTATGTTTGGCTGAACTAGAATGTCGTCTCTAATTATAGAGGATTATTATTATTTGTGGAAGTGTTGAGAAGCATTTTGGTGTAGATTTGGGTCCCAAAAAATTTGTGGTATGGTCTGCCTTCATTTATTTACACCTTGGAAGTGTTTGGTGTTGAACTAATTGATGTTGCATGGTTGAGGTGTATACGTTTCCTTAAGGCCAACCCAATTGAGATTGTTTTAGGTTGTGGATGGTATAAATACAAGGCGAGTTATTGTTTGGATTAAGTAGAAAAGACGTGTGATGTGAAAGATGTGAAAGTGATCAAGTTTGGTGATCTGAGTGCGAGCTTCAATACCTATGACTCCCAAATACAGTGAGCATAAGCTGTCTACATTTTAGTCTATTGGATGAGTTGTTTGTGCTTTAGTGGATTTGTACCTTCAACATAAAAGAGAAGTGTTGTTAGTAGTTGAAATTGGTAGTGAGTCACCCCTTCTGTTATCTTCATTCTTTTGGATAGTGAGTCCTTTGGTAGTGAGCCCTTCTTTCTTTTCAGAAGTGAGCCCTCTGATAGTAAGTGTATTGTATTCGATGTTGTTATTAATTCATATTGTAATCTAATCCTCATCGTGGTTTTTCCCTTGGGTTTTCCACGTAAATATGATGTTCTTATGTGTTTGATGTGTTTGCATTACTATTTCATATGTTTACATTCTGCTAATGCATGATAAAGGTTTAAGGGCTAATAAAGATCTCAATGTTAATGAGGGTTTTGATGTTTTAATGAACAATTGATTCACTCCCCCCCTCTCAGTTGTCCTGTACATCTAACAATGCCTATTTTGAGATTGTATCTATAGTTATATGTGCCTACACAAAAATTTATCACCTTGTCTAAATGAAGCTCTTCATCAAACATGTCATTTCTATTTTCTCGACACAATAGCATGTCATATCACTTTCTATATAGGTAGCATTTCCTAATAGTACTATTTCTCATTTTCCTACCTTTCAATTTCCTAGATAGTTAGTTAAGCTTCTATTTGTGCCTTTTTAAAAATTGTGAGATGGTTCAAATATTCATTGTAGAATTTATCTTTGTATTGTAGGTCCCCTTGGAACATTCACATTAAGGATGATGAACAAACAAATTTACAAAGTGAGATTCACTGATTTATATGGACATAATATCATTGATGTGTATAAATATTTACTTTACACCCTTGTTTGTAATTATTTATATACTTTGATCTATACATGACCATTTTAGAATAAATTTGCACCTCAAAATGCAATCAGAATGTAATGGTTAAATTTACATAATCATGTCAATTCCCATATAGTTTTGGGAACATTTTAAAAGATGTGTTAATATAATTGCACAATGACACATAACACATTTTTTGTGCTAATTTTGTCTCCTTCCATGGTGTCCATCCACCTTCATTTACTATTTCCTTATACATTTCTTGAAATTTAACATATCCATGCCTTATCTATATGTATTCTCATATATTCACCTCACTATTGATCTTGATTTCTACTCACTTGATCCCTACCTTGGAATCTGCCTAGTATGTGTATTAGGTCAAATTTTTAAGCATGATAGTCATCCCGCACATGCAAATTTGATGCCCAAGTTTTTATTCAAATTTAAAATTGTTGACTACTACCTTTTTCTGCTAGTTTTTTGGAGTTGACTATGTACACATTTATGTCAAAATACCTTATGTCTCAATAAATAAAGACATTCATTTGGACATTAATTAGCATCCTAGAATATTTAAGCACTATAGCACTTCAAGAGGCATTTATATAGGAACATTTCAATTAGAGAACTTAAAAGGGATAAAATTTGGCACCAAAATCAATGTCTAGTACACTTGCATGCTTGGTTGCTGCCTACTAATCATTAGCACAATTGTAATGCTAGATATGTTATGGGGTTCAATGTAGGAGTCTTTGACACTTTTGTACAAACACTACCAACCCTTGAAATTTAATGGAGAGTAGAGAAACAAATGAATAAAAGGGTAGGAGTGTTAAACAAATGCACAAGAACAAAATTATATCTATGCCTTAGAGGACACATACATGCCTATGGAGTGCCCTAGAATTACAATTTGACCATGAAAAAGTTACATACTATGCAAAATTTGAATCAAAGAACAAATCTAAAATACATATTTTCCTTCATTAGATTATTAGAATAAATGTCACATCAAATGTGTTTCCTCACATCTATCATAGAGCTGAATACACCCTTTTTGAAATTACTCTCTTAACATTTTATGTTTCAATTCACTCTCACAACTATCAAATTAATTTAAGTTAATGTTTACTTATATATGTGCGTCTTATTGAAGTACCCTAGTCTTGTATAGGAAAAGGTATTTTTTCGTTTGCAAGCGTAGGCCAGCTTTGGAATGGCCATAGAAGCCCCTTACTCCCAAAATTGTTGTAAGACATTAACAAATGAGCCGACGTTTTGAATAGTTTTGATTCTCCTAATTAAAAGACACGCCTGCTATGCCTTATAAATATATTTGGAAAAGAATGAATGGAAATCAGTGTTTGTGAGGAAAATATTTAGGCCGTTTCGAAATTTCAACTCAGTCCACCGAATTAGTTGAGATTTAAAAGGGAGTGCGAATTATTCACATTCACAGAAAGGATATTTTCTACACTCAAAATCCATACAAGGTTTGCGACCCACTGGGTAAACTGTATATTCAATCAAATACACAGTGACTAGAATTATCTTTTGCATGTTCCTCCTTTTTTCTTAGACATGCGATTGGGATAATTTGTAGATTTAACATACTTTATATCGAATGCTTTAACATACAAGTGATAATCGAATGCAATGCAGAAAGATGGAATCCCGGCAATTACACAGAAATTTTACTCCCTCTGAGGTATGAATACTATACCATTTTATTATTCTTAAAAGGTAGGAATTTGGATTGGGCTTTTTTTATTTCTTTTTAGTAGATGTAATACCTCTGATACTTTTGGTTTGGTAGGTTGCAAACGACTTTGTGAATCAATATTACAGTGCTCTAAAAAACTGTCCAGATATGTTATATATGTTTTACAACGATTGCAGCACTATCACCCGACCTGGACCCAATGGTCAGATGGTGTATCTGAAAACCATAGAAGTAAGTAATATATTGCTGTGGATTGACATTATAACACTTTAAAGTGGTAAATTCATAGACATTATTACATTTATTTTTTTCATTAACTTTTCAGACACAATGTTGTTCTTTTCCAACAGGCTATAAAAAATAACATAGTGTCTCTTCACAGTGAGGGAAATGAGGCAGAAATAAGAACTGTGGACTCTCAAGAAGCGCCTGATGAATCTTATATCATCCTGGTAACTGGGGTCATGTTAGGGCATAACAATGTCCAAAGAAAATTTGCAGAGTCTTTCTTCTTAGCACCACAGGAGATAGGCTTTTTTGTTTTGACCGATGTATTTCGGTATTTGGAAGAACCCCCGTATTTGGAAGAGCCCCAATATTTGGAAGAAAAAACTATATTGGTTAATGGTATCTCTGATGAGCCTTTGCAGGAAGGTAAAGTGGTTGCTTCTTCCATCTTTCAGTATTTTTTGATTCAGAATCTTCTTTAATCCTCCCTGTCTTTTTGGCAGCAGAGCTAGTTCCTGCACTTGAATCACAGCCTTCTAAATTGGAGGAAGAACAGGCCACTGAAGCTGTTCAGAACGAACAACTTGCATTAGCAGGGAAAGTTCCTGCTCAAGAACCTTCTGAATTGGAAAAAGAACAGACTACTGAAACTGTTAAGAATGATCAACAACAAACTACCGTTGGAAAAATGATTTCACGACCAGAAGAAACAACAAAAAAGAGTTTTCTATCAGTTGTAAGTATAAATATTTAAGAAAAAATTGAACACTTCAAGGATCTTTCATTCATTGAGCATTTGTAGAATGGGATATTAATTATATTTATTGCAACCGAATGAAGTTTCCCTTTTAAAAGTTTGAAAATTATTTTTACTTAGGAAGTTGTATAGATTTGGCATTTCATAAAATGATATTTGTTTGCTTGAACGTTAAGCTTTTGAAAGAGAATTCACGTCCTATTCAAGGACCAACTGTTGTGGTGAAATTTCCAGTAAATACTGGACTGAAAGGGAATGTACCATCACAAGTACAAACAACTTCTCAATCCTTAAACCCTAATTCTACAGTCAGATCTGGAGAAGCCCCAGGTTAATATAATCCTTAAACCCTAATTCAACTGTCTCTTTTGGGTTCTTAATTTCTCGCTAACCTTGCCATTGCATATGACTTCCAGTCAGTGAGAACTCAATCTATATCAAAAATTTGCCAAGGAATGCTACAATTACCTTGCTTGAAGAAGAGTTTAAAAAGTATGGTTCTATAAAGCCTGGCGGGATTCAAATTATAAGCAATAAGGTATGTGTTGAAAAACAAAACTTTCTTGTTTGTTATTGTTTTTTTTAATCTGTAATGCATGACATATTATAATGCAGGAACAACACTTTTGCTATGGTTTCGTTGAGTTCCAATCATCAACTTCTATTGAGAGTGCTATAAAGGTACTTAATATTGAATTATTTGGTACCATTAGATATTTTGACTTGCCTTTATGTTCTTTACATTGATTTTTTATATTTTGTAAACAGGCATCTCCTATTGTCATCTCTGGGCGTCGCATATATGTTGAAAATAAAAGGTTGTCTGGTTTTAGAGGTATTTCACAAAGCCTTCATTAAGTTTCTATCTATTCATATAATGTAATATAATCTTCAAATATAACTGTTTTTCTCTGCTCCTACTGATCGTTTTCTGCCATGAAAGGAAATATTCCAAATGCCGTAAAGGGATGAGGTAATCCTTATGGACGCAGTGGCTATGCCAGGGATGTATCCAGAAATTTCTAGTGTGTTTCCAGAGCTTGAAATGTATGGAAGAAGTATATGTTTTTAATTCATACTTGGTCTAATCTGAAAGCCAAGCATTTTTAATGGTGATTTGAAATTTTTAAGAATAATTTTCATTTAGTCTAACTAAATATATTTTAGTATGACTTTGTTAAAGAATTTGAATCTTGTTATTCATATATCGAATTTCAATATATATAGAATTAATGTTTGAAATATACCAAATATATAGTTATTTAAAAATTTGGACTAAAATAATGTCCACATAAATTTGTTAAATTTGTACTCAGATAATATCTACATAAGTTTGTTTAATATAAAATTATAGCACAAAATAACTTAAAAGAATGTAATTTTGAATTATATAAAATTTATTTTTCTAAAATGTTTCTGTTAAATTTTGTTTTACATAATCTTATATTTTAAAATAAACAATTTAAGAGAATAAATAGTATGTAATGAATTATATGTGATTGATTTATTTCTTTAAAAATATTTTTCTAAGTGGATATTATTAGTATTATAAACAGTATTATATGATTATAAATGAGATTATTTTATGGAATAAGGGAGTGTAACATTTAGAAAACATATTTTAAGGATGCCATTTGAAATAGTAAACTACACGAGATTAGCATTAGATACTCAACAAAAAGATGTAGAAGGTTTTCCAAAATGTTTTCCATTATGATTATTTTTGGAAGGAGCAACATGAAATTATAAAGAGAAAGTGATGGTGAAATTTCTAAAGGGTGTTATTATATTAGAGAATATTTGAATCATATACTACATATAGGAGAAAAAAAAGGTTAATAAATGAAGAAGACTTAAGGAAGATTACATTATAATGGAAGGAATGAAATTGGCCACTATATTAAGGTTAAAATTTATAGAAAGGTCTAGAATATTGAAGGTGTATTGTGGTATATATTGAATAATGGGATGAGCATGAGACATATGACAACTAATCACTATTATTTTATACAAGAGACAACAATGAACCTTAGTATAATATTAAGCATGGAAAGCTAAGCTAGAGAAAAAGGTAGTAATAGATGAAATCTTAGTAATGGAGGGAGAATGAAGAATTTAAAAGAGAAATTACATAATGAAGATAAATTTAATAAAAAAATTAAAATAATTTTCCAAGTACTTAAATAAGTGTGATAGAGATAATAGATATCACTAGTTCAACAATGTGATTTTTTTAAAGAAATGGAAGAAGAATTGTATCTAGGTTGATGTTAAAAATTAATGGGGGTCATTTGATGAATCTCTTTTCAAAATTGGTGTTGATGTAAATATCATTTATAAACATATTTGGAAGAAAATATGGAATCTATTACTATATGAAACTCCATCATAGATATAGCCCTAATTGGTGACACTCCTAAAGGGGCATAGAGACAAGCAAAAGTAAACCTTTAAGGGATTAGTTTTTTATTTTTTGATGTAATAGGTGTGAAAATAATTTTGTAACAAAAGTATACCATTTCCACATAGCCCTCATGATTCAAACAATATATACAAAATTCATAATGTCAAATTATTACAAACAAACCACAAGATAACACTAAATATACCATGTGAAAATTTGGTCAAGAAAAAAATATATCCTATAAAATCACCCACATAATTGAATATATTACAAGATCAATATTATTGTATAATTGTAGCTCCTACATTAAAGGCCTCTAAATTATCAAGAACCATAAGTTTATTCCTCATTGTGAGTAATAAAATGAGAAACATGTAGCCACATGCCTCAATCCATGCTTCATTTAATTATATATGCAACCTCCAAGAGATACTCAATCAATACTTATACAAAAATCTTAAGTTTCAATTATTTAACCTCAAAAATAATGCATGTGTTGGTGTAATTAATTATTTAATTATACTAGCATAAGTTTAACTTAGGTCTTTTATTTAATTAATTAATTCCTAGGTTGCATTATTAGAAAATCATTAATGATGGGGTCATTACCATTTCCATGTATTTAGGAGATAAGATTCCTTCTAGAAGACGAGTTTTCTTTTCTATAACTTATCTCAATCACTTTAGCATTCCCTAGGAAGTTAGTTAGGGTTTACATGTTGTCACATGATGTTTGATCAAGACATATGGCAACATCTTAATGCATCTTGTATCTCAAATTTTCCTATATAATTAGGGCATGTACATTTGTAATCATATTCTAGATATCAATCAAATAATCTCCATTTGTATGCCCTTAGTTGCAACACTTTCCATGTGGGTGAATTTCTTCTTGGAAAAGGTCCTCTTGAAGGCTGCAACTTGAAGTACATTGTGCATCCATTATTTCAATAGCATGCACTTGATTTTATAGAATAATCTAGCATAAAACCACCAAGTATTACATAAACTATGTACATTAAAACCATGACTAAAAAATTAAATATTTGTGTTTTTTCTAATAAAAAATATTTTTATAATGTAACTCCTATATTAAATATTTATCCCAACATCTGATATAATATTCAAAGTATCCTTAATGTTTCTTATTCCATGTGGTACTCACATATATAAGATGAACCAAATTAAATCATGTTTTTACATTATTATGGAAGGTGTACACTAGACCTTTCCAAAAATTTCACACTTGTATAAAGTATATAAGGGGTCAAAAGTAAAATTATTCATTAAGCGAACAATAACTATAACCAAAATCTACCATAAAAACGTTCATGTTTTCCTTGAAGGTACCTATAATAACAACCAAGGTGACCACCATCTCAAACAATAAGCTACTCATCCTCCATATACTAATGCATGAAGGATAATATCTTATCCAAGTTATGACACACTAATTATCACATAGAATCATGAATCCTACCTCAACTTCACATCTTAGCATAAACACCAAATCCTAGGATAATAAATAGGTATAAGTTTCTACAAAGACCTAACCAATAATTGGGATGGGAAGGGCCATTTTAGATAAGATAATTTTTGGATAAGAGCCTTGGGGTAGCTATTTTTGTCTATTTGGGGCCCAACCTTGTGACTATAATGCCATGAACATCTCTAGCAAGTTAGCAAACAAACAATACGATAAGATAATCTTGAAAGACACCCTAAAGAGTAAGTATATGGATAATCTTACACCAAAGAACACATCAGCCATGAAATATGAGGGCAATAGCCTCTTCAATGAGATGAACATAGTAAAATTTGATGATGATTCAAAAGTAAAAGTAGTCATTAAGGGAACAATAACTATGACCAAAACCTACCATAAAAAAAAATTCATGTGTTCCTTCAAGGTACCTATAATAACAACCAAGGTGACCACCATCCCAAAAAATAATCTACTCATCCTCCATATACTAATGCATGAAGGATAATATCTTATACAAAGGCTTGACACACTAATTATCTCATAGAATCATGAATCCTACCTTAACTTTCCATTCTAACATAAAAACCAATTCCTAGGATAATAAATAGGTCTAAGTTTCTACCAAGAACTAACCAATAGTTGGGATGGATAGGGTTGTTTTGGAAAAGATACTTTTTGGATAAGAACCTTAGTGTAGATCCTTTTGTCTAGTTGGGGCACAACCTTGTGACTATAATTTCATAGAAATATTGAGTGAGTTAGTGAACAAAAAATAGGATAAGATAAGCTTGGGGGAAACCTTGAAGAATAAGTATATGGAGAAGCTTATGCTAAAGAACACATCACCCATGAAACATGCGGGAAATAACCTCTTCAATGAGATGAACACAGTAAGATTTGATGATGATTATTCATAATCCCCAATTGGATATGAACAAGGATGTAATGTAATACAAGATTGAGGCTATGAGTACTATGTTTTAGGGCTTGAAAAAGAAAAAAAAAGGAAAATAGAAAAAGAAAAACAAGAAAAATATGATAACTTTGGTTAGTTTCCTTTCTAGTTTGAAGGACAATGGATAGAAAATGATGGATCTAGATGTTACTAAAGTAGAGAACTTTGACCATTTGATAAAATCCCTTGAGAGAGAGGGGAAATTTTCCCTCTTAATGGTTTCTTTAGGATGACCTATTCTTTTTTTGGCTTTTAATAATTTTCATAAATTACTCTTATGTTTTCTAAGTGTTGTTAGCAAATTATGTAGGCCTAGTTCTATGTCTTAAAAAATATTTCCTTGAACTACTATTTTAAGGTCATGACCCTATTTTCCAAATTTTTAGTATAAAAAACATATAGTTGCTAACACATTGAACTAACCATGCCTCAAGGAAAAACATATAGTTGCTAACACATATAGTTGCTCCAAAAACATGCATGATGCAAGAAGACTTTGACATGATAATTGGATCTTGATTGTTGCAATAAAGCACTAATAATTCTACTCTTGAATGCTCTTGATCATCAACTTTAGCTCTTGTGAAATTTCTCTCAATTGTGCTCTTGAATTTCTCTTGAAAAATCTCTAGGTGAAACTTAGAAAATAACCTTGTATTTATAGGTATGTATCCTTAATTTCTTGAAATTAAAATATTACAAGCTGACATTGAAATATGTATTCAGGGACCTTAAAATACCATGGAAAAATATTTTAAATTTAGGTTCAAAAGCCTATGAAGGTCCATATTCCTAGAACACGCATTGCTCAAGGTAAAGCGTTATGTGTTGGTAGTAATTATTATTAGGTTTCCCCTTTGGAGAATGTAATTTATTTGGATTGTAGATGTAAAGTAGGACTTATTAAGGAATAATTAAGTCCAATTTAATTAAGAGGGCCCAAACAAAGTGTGAAAATGTAAAGGAGTAAATTTTCTACACTATATTTAGTTCCCACTTTAGTGAGAGGATGACCTTGTGTTAAACTCACACTAAAGTAGACAAATATGCACCAAGAGGGGGTCCAAGTGTACAAATGTTAGTGAGATAGGATGAAAAATATCATTGAGGTGGCCAATCTCTGAGGATCAAGATTCCATGGAAAACCAACATAAGCGCAAAGGAACACACACAAGATGATGATACATATGCAACAGCTAGACAAGATACACAAACATACAATGTCAAAGACCAAAATAATGAATAAAAAGAAAACTAAAAAAGGGGTGGATCAAACCTTTATTTTTTTCCAACTCGATGTGGATCAAGCCTTAGCTGTTTGTCCAAAAAAAATTACAAGTGAAACCCATTGTCCACTATGCAAACAACAATGCACTCACATAAGCTAGTGAAATCCACTGTCCACTAGGTGAGTCCCCAAAGAGTGGACAATGAGAGAGTCTTATTAGGCTCACATTGAATTAACCACATCAAAGTTATACCTCTTGATAACTTTGATAAAGCACCAAAAAATATGAACTTAGAACTTCATAAGGCTTAGCAAGTTGAGTCATGCTAAGCAATTATGAAAAAAACATCTCCCTAGTGGCAAGCAAGGTGTGTTATGCTTGGTGTCCATGAAAAAGGTTGTAACTTCAAGCTTCACAAGGCTAGAAAGCTAAGTTATTCTAAGCACTCATGAACAAAATGAAAATAGGATATTAAAAGGGGTTTTTCTTAGTTCATGTAAGGTCTCCTCTTAGGGAACATCATGCCTAATGTCTCCAAGAGAGGACTAGTTGAGGATAAAAGATTCACAACTTAGGGAATTGTCACAATCTTGAAGGACATCAAACCCAATGACACCACCAAGAAGAATACATGTTGCATGAAGTAAGAAAACTGCACTATGAAACATAAGCTATAGTAAAAAATAATAATTCCAATGTATGACCACACTTTAAATAAATTTCTAAACACCGTGATGTGAGAAATTAATTTAAAGTAGAAAATTATAAATGATAAACAATGAAGAAGACATAAAAGATTACTTGGAAAGCCCTATGTCAAACATATGTTTCCAAATGAAGCTACGACATGAAAAAGGGGTTGCCCCCAAAATGAAATCCCAAACACATAAGGGATCCACATATTTGGGGTCAATGTATGTCTTTGTTATAATGATACTATAGAGCTCATGAATGCCATCATTCCCCGAATACTTGTAGAATTGGAAGAATGAAACAAAGAGAGAAAAGACAAAGAAAAAAATTTGGGTCAACATGGAAGAGACCTAAATGTCTTGACACCTTGCATCATCCCCAAAATTAAATGACAATACAAAAGAAAAGATAAAGTTTTATGAAATATAGAATAATGTAAGTACAAATAGAGGAATGAACATTTAAAGATATGTCAAAAAGAATGACGTAGGGGATCACATTACACACATGTAATCACATATAAATAACATGAAAAAGAAAATAAAAGACTAGTAAGGTACATGCAAGTCAACCTATAGAAATTCGTTTGCATCTCAATCTTGTTCATCATATGTGAAAGGTGGATAACTAACCAAAGGGACAATGACAAGTGTTGTACTAAGAACATCACCAAGTTCAACACGTGGTGAGTCACTCTTTTTATGAGGATCATCATGGTTGATATCACTAAGCTCATGGAATCTGAGGAAGATAATGAATTTAGATCATTATGCACTTCTTCATCAATCTTAGTTTATTCTAATCATGATCATCCAATTTAATCACAATAGAATGTCTAATGATAATATCCATGGAAGGTACTTGTTCTTGTTGTGGTCAAGATATAGGATTTTCTTATTGCAGTGAAGGTGGAGGATGATCATGCATTGCCTGAGTTGTTGTTTCATGTTTTTCTTGTAACTAATGAGCAATAGCATGATGTATACACCTACACTTTCTAGCATTTCGGTTTATTTTTATGATTGTGTAGGAGCGAGCTTAAAAACCATAGGTTTCATTTCTTCCCACAAGGGAGGAATGAAAGGAACCATGGGAGGTTTTTCAACCACTTTCTCTTTAACTTTATAAACTTGTTTTATTTTAGGAGGCACAACGGGACTTGTATGGCTATCTTGTGGTATCTTATAAGAAATAGGTGAAGGATTTGTTATGGTTTGGTTTTGGCTACTTGGAAGAGATTTTGGTTCTGTGAACCAATGACCTTAGCCTACAATAAAAGATGCAAAAATAAAGGAAAAGAACACTAACACCTCGATATTAGGCCTAGTTCAACTCAAAAAACAAAGAAAGATAACAAAAAGCATATTTTACCTTGTCTTGAGTTGATGCTTGGTTGGACCTTGATAGTTGATAATGTGTATAATCCTTCAATGGAAAAATAGATGAAAGTGGATTCAAAATGATGAGGGTTTGATGAGGATTCAAATGGTGGATGTGGGTAGTTGATAAGATGAACCAAATGGATGGAATGAAAGCTTGAATGTGCAACAATGGTGGATGAAGGTTATGCAAGTAATGGATAGCTTGAGAGTTGAAGTTGGTTGAATGAGAATGCATTGTTGAATGAAAGAAAATATTTCATTTTATGGATAGAAGCCCTAGAAAGATGGATGGTTGAAATCTTGCCACCATGGGTAAGATGTAGGGTTGTGGTGAGTTGAGGATTTATAATCCCTCACATCTTGCCATGTGGCAGATGATGTGTCACAAGGACACATGAGATGGAAGGTGACATGTGATGGGAAGGTGCTTGTAAGTACCTTGGAAAATGGGATGATGTGACCTCTCAATGATCACATGGGGAAGATGAGAATCTTGATTGAATAAAAGTGAATTTAAAATTCACATGATTGGGGATATGTTAAGGATAAGACAAGGTTGCTAAAAAGGTAGGTGAGAAGTACCTTGGATAAGACAAGGTTCTTAAAAAGGGTAAGTACTTAACCACATGTGAGTGATGTTACAAGTCAAAGGTTCTAGAAGACCTTGGCACATGTGATTGATGTGACAAATCAAAGGTTCTAAAACTTTGCATGAGAATAAGGAGAGTCTTTGAAGGATAAAAAGGAATTAAAATTTCCTCAGGGGATGGGGAGAGTTGACCAAGGTATTGATTAGACTAGATAATCAATGGTTAAAAGACAGTTAGGGGTAAATGAGGATTAAAATCCAACTTGCAAAAGTTGGAGGATGTGACACATCCTAATCAAGGATTAGGCATGTGCACATCCCTAATGATGATATTAGGAGGTTGATTAAGATTAAGAAAAGGATATGATATGTGAGGAATTAAATAAATGTCATATTTATTTAATTCATTTGATGAAAGGGGGATTTTAAAGAGTGAGGTATTTAATTGTTAACTAAATACCATAGGGATTTGGTAGAATTAAGGGTATTAATTAGATAATAGTGATATTACCTAATTAACGCAAACAAGAGGATGTTTAGATGAAAAGATATAAGTTTGGAAAAATGTGAGTGTCCAAATTTAGGTGTCTACATTTTTTCCATCTTTTAGATGGTGTTACGAAGTAGCATCATTTCAAAGAAGATTAAAAGATAGAACCAAGAAGAATATGGTTAGATTGGAAAAGATGCCCCAGTCATCAAAGGCATGACTAAGAAGAAATATGATGGGAGTGAAGATGAAGATTAGGGATTGAGGATGCCCCCTCGAGAGGACATGCGGGTTCAAGAAAACACAGATGTACTCTTGAAATGGACGAGGTGATGTGAGAGTAGATGGAGAAAATGAGACAAAGCGATGGATAGAGAGAGGATGATAAGTCATAGGATAAAATCAAGCACAAAGGGATTTAAGGACAGAGGTGATGTTGCCCTAGTTAAGCTGCAAGCCAAAATGGGTTGATGATGGATGGAGTGTTGTCAATGAGGGAATGATATATCCCAAAACAACACGAGGATAGGGAAAGATACATCCCAATGATGATGATGGTTGGATCAATCCCTGTAGCAAGGCTGGGAAAGAGACCAAGGATTTTATTAGATGATTTGTGCTAGATTGAATTAGGATTGGATGGAGTTGTGAAGGGGATGAAAAGAATAAAAATGATGGAGGAAAAGATGCTTAGAATAACCAATCTGTATTATTCTAAGAATATTGAAAAGAGGATGAAATGATGAGGGTTGATGAAAATATGGATGAGAAGAGATGGAGGATGCATGCAATGCAATGGAATGGGAAAATGAAATGAAATCTGAATGCAATTTACCATCTTCGAAGCACTATTTTTTTCTATGGCATAAGACACCAAGTGCTAGGGTATGTGTAACCAAAGCGAATTAGTGTCCAATACATAAAAAAAATACAACAAACAAGAAGGCTATTCCAACACCCTAAAGTCATGAAGACCTTGGTCGAGCTAGGAATTGGAATAACCACAAGCACAAGAGGATGCCCCAGCATAACACAAGACTGTAGGGATCTTGGTGGGTATAACGCAGCACAACCAGGAAGGCAACAACAAACAAAAGATCAAGATACACCCCTATGTTTACCATTCAAAGCATGCTATGATATGATGGATCAAGGTGAACAAGAAAAGTGATGATAGGGAGCTCAAATGATAAAAATAAGCCAAAAGCACCAAAAGATCATGATCAATTTCAAACATCCTTTACCATAGGATCAAGGGGATGGATGGAATTGATGAGGTTTGTTAGGAAGGATGCATCTTGTTGAGACCAAATATGGATACTAAACTAAAAGATCGATATGACACAAGATACTCGAAGCTGATTGGATCTCATTTTTTAAGAACCAACTAGATAAGTGCATAACTTGACGACATGACACAAGAGAGACAAGACATGAAACTAAAACACCCTAAAGACCTTGGGGCTTGGGGTCCGATCAAATATTAGCCTTGCCTACGTGAAATCATAGAGCCCTTGTAGTTCAATAAAAGGATGATGATTGGCTACAAATAAAAGTGGGAAGAGGACAATGGAGACCTCAATGATAGGATGGACAAAAGGAGCCCCGGGGGTCGATCAATCGATCCACCTTGCCTACGTGAAAGCACAGGGCAACATAGTTCAACAAAAGACCAAAGGAAAATGATGGATAAAGGATAATGAGATAACCTTGATAAGGGGATAAAATGATGGGGCTGAAATGATGAGATGGGATAGACTGGTTGGATTGGATAGGATAATGGTGACTACACACAGCTCAGGGAGGGGATAATTGTCATCAAAATGAATTGGGAGAATGATATGATGGGGAGATGAGTGATGAGAAGTGATAAGGGACTGGAAAGATGTGTGAAAGAGGTAGGACTGATGATGATGAGATAGATGGAATTGGATTGCATGGGGAGAAGCATATAGCTAGATACCAATGACAAGGGATTAGGAGATGGGATGAGGATAGACATAAATAGATAAGGAGATAAGGACGAGGAGATGGAGAGGATTGTTTGGATAGATGGTAAGATAAGGGTGTGGAGATGAAAGAGATTGTTTGGATTGGTAAGGAGATAAGGATAGGTGGGAAGATAAGGATGGGGAGATGGAAGGGATGGTTATGAGGGAGGGATAGGAAGATAAGGATGGGGAAATGAAAGAGATTGTTTGGATTGGTAAGGAGATAGGATAAGTGTGAAGATAAGGATGGGGAGATGGAAGGGATGGTTATGAGGGAGGGATAGGAAGATAAGGATGGGTGATGGAAAAGGATTGCCATGATGGATGGATAGAGGGATAAAGATTTGGATGAGAAAAAGGTTACCAAATGGATAGATGAAAAGGGATGCTATGATGGATAGGAAGACTAGGATGGTGAGATGGAAGGGATCATTTGGATGGATAGGAAGATAAGGATGGGGGGATACAAGGGATGGTATAATGGATGGATAGAGGGATAAGAATTTGGATGATGAATAGGTTACTGGATGGATAGATGGAAAGGTAAGGATTTGGAAGGTGGAGGGGATGACATGATGGATGAATGATATCTCCAAGGACTATATCACAAAGGAAGATAGATTCCCCCACTCTAGATATGTCATGTATGATGAGGCATGAGGGATGGAAGACGATTGGATGGATATGGATAGGATGTATGGATAAGGATGAGAGATTAATGGTAGCATGATGGGTGGATAAGGAAGATATGTGGATGTGGATAAGGATTAGGAGAGTGTATGGATGAGGGGAATGTATGCCAAGAGGTGTCCAAAGCATGTATATATGTTTTCCCCTATCTATATCAAGATCACAAGGAGGGTGGAAGGATTGGGATAAATGGGATATGACAAGTAGGACATGTAAGATAGGTTAGATGAAGGGGATGTAGTTTCCCCCAAGCATGGAAGTAAACTGGATGGGGGATTTATGCCTATTTTCCAAGTTTTCATCATGGTACCTATCCAAGGCGCTTGTTTGCCAAGTTTTCACCATTGGACGAATTATTTCTCTTGAATTCTTTTTTTGTATTTTGTTTTTTTTTTTTTCTTTTTTAACTTTTTTGACTTTTTTAACTTTTTGGATAGCATGCAGATGGAGATGGATAAGGATAGGTATATGGATAAGCAGAATCAGAAGATATGTGATTCAAAAGATATGTGATAAGGAGATGGATGAAGGACTCAAGCATTAGGTTCCATACGAGGTATTAAAATCCCATATGTGAAGTGACTATTTGATGTTGGTACAACCTTATTATGATAAATGGATTATGCAAGAGGATGAATTAGAGGGATTTGATTGGGGAGATACGTGGGATAATGGATGGGATGTTGGAAAATGTATGGATCAAATGATGGGGTGGATGTGTGATGGGGAGATGTGTTCAAGACCAACATTGGCACATGTGGTGGTGTATGTGAAAGGATAGGAGGATTAGTGGATGGATGATGTGGGGATAATGGAGGAGATGGGATAGTGAATTTTGGGACATAAGGAACCAAAACAGATTTAGGAGATGGAAGGGGTATATTATTAGCTTTGGGATTAGCAACTTTGGATGTTGTTATAGATTTTTCATGTGAATGTATTGCATCTTTTTTCTTTGGGATCCACATGGTTTTCATTTTTGCTTTAGTGGGCCTTTGTGGCCTGTGGGTTTGATTTGGATTTTGGATTGGATTTTTCTTCTCTTCAACATGTCCTTTTAAGGGGACATGAGGAGCTCTAAATTCATGTGGATGTTTAGATTTAGGAATTTTTACTTTGGTAGCCAAAGTGCTTTTAATAGCAATAGGATGGGTGTGAGGAGATAGATGATGTGGAGTGATGGAGGTAGGATTTTGGGGATTATGTGTGGATGGAGGATGTTTGGGTGCATGCCTTTGTTGATCCTCATTGGGGGACATGTGAGTGGGATGTTTATGATGGATGACATGGATAGGTGATGGATGGATAGAAGGATAAATAGGACGAGATGGGGGTGATTTTAGTATATAAGGGCCCAAAATGGGCTTAGTACGCAGAGGAAGTGTGATGGGTGATGGAGTAGAGGAAGGATGGGAGATGGTGGATGGAGGGATATAAGGACCCAAAATGGATGGAACAGATGAAGGAAAAATATGGATGGTTTTTTTGAGGCGATATGATGGAGGGGGTGGGATGGAAGCAAATGATTTGGTGGAGTGATGGGAAGAGCCTATATTTCTTTTGGAAGAGGATCGTTGAGGACGTATAGAGGTTGTACCAACAACTTTAGATTGTGAGTCTTGATAAATATGTCGAAGACCTTGCATACAAATTTGTTCTTTGACCTAGATGGGCTCTAAAATACCTTGCTCATGAAGGCCTAAGCCTTTTCCTTGATAATTCATGTTCTTGAGCATTCAATCCATGAAAGTATTTTTGTTATTCTTGAAGAATGATGCGAGTCCATTATTAGGTGGAGGATGATGGGTGGTGTATATTCTTTGTTTTTCTTCTACAAGGAGACCACCATGGAAGAATATGAGGGTACCAAGGGGGTACAAAAGTGGTGAGGGCATAATAGGTTTAGGCGATGATGGAGGATCATAGGATGGAGAGGATGGGGTAGCAGCATCTAAATCAGGATGAGTGAGTGATAAGGAATCAAGAGAGGGATTAGGCAATATGATAGGATCTAGATTTGTGACAGCAAGTGATAAGAGCTCATGTGATGGAGTGATAGAATCTTGAGTGACAAGGGGATCATGGGATGGAATGGATGGGGGACTATGATCTTGAGGTGGACTAGATGGGATGGTAGGATCTTGATCTGGAGAAGGGGATATGTTGGCATGCTTTGGATCAAACTCTTGGCATGACTGATCTTGTGTGGGTGGAATGATGATAGAGTTTTGGAGGGAATCTTCAAGTGGGGAAGATGGAAGGATGGATGATTCATGAAGTTCATTGAAATGGATTTCATTGATACGAGGAGTGGGAGGAGTGGATTGGACTTGGGTGTCTTCGATGGATTGGGTGGATCTAGGAGTAGGTGGGGTGGATTGGATTCGATGGGTGTGATGGTTTCAACTGTTTGAGTAGTGCTAGGGGTGGTAACAACAATGATAGGCATGGGTTGGAGAAGGGTCTCATCACTAGTGACTGTGGATGATGGGTTGGAATGACATGGTTCCATGACTTTAGGATGTGGAGTTGGGGATGTATTCTTTGTCATAAGTCCTTGGAGAACTTCTAGAGTGAGAAACTTGCATACCCTAGGCTGAGATGGCGTGATAGGAATAGATGGAGGATTAGGGACTGGTGGAGGACTAAGATTATGGATTGGTGGACTAGGGTTAAATGGAGGAATGGGATTGGATGTAGGACTGGGAGTAGATGGAGGATTAGGATTGTATGGGGGTTAAGGTAAGAATGTTGTGATAGCGGGTTAGAATAGGAAGACGTGGATGGTAGACAAGGATAAGAAGATATGGATGTTGGATTAGGTAAGAAGATGCAAATGTTGGATTAAGATAAAAAGGTATGGATGTAGGGTTAGAATAGGTTGATTGGTATGGAGGATTAGGATGGGTAGAAATGGATGGGGGATTGTAATGGGAGTATTGGGATGGTAGATTAGGATAAGAGGATGATGTAGGTGAAGGATATGATGGATATGCAGACGGGGAAGATAGTGGATATCCCTTGTCAATGGTAGCATAAGGAGCATGATTAGGCATGGGTGAAGACATAATGGGATAGCTTGAAGGGGTGATTAGATTGTGGAAATTAGGTGGAGAAATTTTACTAGAAATGATAGAATCAAGGGGATCTATGTTGTATACTTCTTGATCAACAAGACTCTCGTTATCATTGTTGATGTAATTAGGGTTTCCCTTGATTACTATTGATGGATAATAAGGATTCATGATGATGAAAGGATAAAGGGAATGGATCAAAGATTTTGGATGGAAACAGACTAAAGCTCAAATTGGGATTTAGGTCAAGCTAAGATTTAGATGATTGGATGATGTGATGGGATTGATTATGATGATTAGATTTTATTATCAAAGGATGATCATGATACCGAATCTACTTTGAGATGGAAGTAGACTGATTGGGTCGAAGGTTATTGGATAGGGATGTGACTGGATTGGATTGGATAAGAGCAATCAATGATTGATAAGATTGGCTGATGGATCGAATAGGATGGTGAGAGGTATTATAAACCCCATTCAGAGATTACCCCAAGTGACTTAGGATGCTAATTGATCAGATTAAAGGATAAATGGATGATTGCGGCACCAAATCCACCTTGAGATTGAAATTGGATTGATTGGGCCGAACAATAATGATAATTGACTCAAGACAGATGACAATCCTAAGTAGATATGGATGATGACGATTAGATTCAAACACCTAGGTCAATTTGGATAATGACTTCAAATGTATTTCAAAGGATTTGGACAGGGGAAATTGATGAGGGATATGTAACCTAGAGGTGCTTATATAGTTTGAACGATGAACATATGACTTTTAGAGAATGTAGATGGAATAAATCTCAGGTTGGGATTGGATTAGAGGACATGATAAGATTGACTCTAAACCAAGTTCAAGGGTTTTAATTAGAGGATAGATGTTGCCAATCATATTTTTCCAGATTTGACAGTTTTCAAAAATTGTCAAATTTTTCCATTTTAGGTAACTACACAAACATATCTTTGAGAGTCCATTTTTTTCCCAAAAACTTCATAAAACTAAGATAGGATGAATTTCCAACTAACACGGAAAATTTGAGACATGCATTTTGAGTTATTAATGAAAATGATTTTTCAAATATTGAATAAAACACTAAATTACGATTTTGGGGGTCAAGATGAAAGTTTGAGGCCTCAAAAATGTGTTGAAATGGGGTCCAACCAACACAAGGTCAGTTGGGAATCCACATACCACCTCATAACGCAACCACCCATAATGTTTCATCCAAAACAGACACCCAAGTCAAAAGTTATCGCCTCCGGAAGTTTTTGCATAAAAATCAAAACCCCTAAAATGAAGTCTAGATGATTGGGATGGATGATTTGATGATAGATATGGACTCTAATGATGTTCTAAGAAGCACCTATGTGGTTTGGTTGATGAAACGATGATATATGAAAAAGTGTTGATGATAGGAAAACGGGTGCTCGAAATGATTGAATAGAGGGTGAAAATAGTTGTTTGGAAGGCAGGTTCACCCAAATTAGGGTAGGTATGCCCCATTAGAGGGAAGGTATGCCCATGGATATTTGGTGAAATATAGGTGGGGAAAAAATGCTCAAAACAGGTGGATGGGTGCTCAAATCAAGGAGACGACTGTTCGGATCAAGGGGATGAATACTCAAAATGAGGAGATGAATGTTTGGGATGGGGAATGGATATTTGGAATGGAGGGATGAATGCTCAGAATGGGTAAATGAGTACTTAGAACAAGCAAACGGGTGCTCGAAACGGGTAAACAGGTGCTCAAAACAGGAAAACAGATGATGAGAAAGACTGTTTGGAGGGTAGGTTCACCCAAATTAGGGTAGGTACGCCCCTTTAGAGGGTAGATATGTAAAAATTAAGGTTAGGTTCACCCAAGGATAAGGGAAAGTTCATTTGTTTAGTGAAAAATAGGCAAAAACAAATGTTCAAATCAAGTAAACAAGCAATTGGAATGAGGGGGTGACTACTTTGAATGAGGGGATGATTACTCAATATGATGAAAGGGTGTTCAGAATGGGGGGATTATTGCTCAAAGCAAGTAAATGAACACTCGAAATGGGAGACTAACTCTTGGAATGAGGAGAAAAGTGCTCAGAATGAATGAATGATTACTTGGAATGAGTGAACAATTGATCAGTATGAATGAACGATTGCTCAGATGGAGAGAATGAATGTTCAAAATGGATGAAGGAAAGCTTGAAATGAGGAGGTGGATGATTGACCTAAGGAGACGATCCTTTAGAATGAACGAATGGGTGGGAGAAATGACTGAACGAAGGGTGAAAATGACTATTTGGAGGGTGAGTATGCCCAAGTTAGGGTAGGTACACCCCTTTAGAGGGTAGGTATGCCCTTTTAGAAGGAAAGTATGCCAAAGGATATGTCAAGTTCACCCATTGCATTTCATGATCAATTCTGTTGCATTTCATGATCCCTTGTTCATTGTTTGTCTTTGGCCTTTTGTCGAACTATGTTGCCCCTATGCTTTCATGTAGGCAACGTCGATCATTTGATCCACCCCTGGGGATTTTTTTCCATCTGGTCTTTTTCATCCATTAAGGTCACCATTGTCCTCTTTTGGATTTTATCCATGGTCCATTCTCAACCTTTTATTGAACTACGAGGGCTTTGTGCTTTTATGTAGGCAAGGCTAATCTTGGATTGGCCCCCAAGCCCCTAGGTCTTTAGGGTGTGTCAGTATTGTGTCTTGTCTCTCTTGTGTCGTTTCCTCAAGCTATGCCCTTATATAGCTAGCTCTTCATAAATGAGATTCACTAGTATCAGTAGATCCAATCAGCTCTAAGTAACTCGTGTCCTATTGATCTTTTAGTTTAGTATCCATCATTGGTCTCAACAAGATGCATCCTTCCTAACAGATCTCATCAATCCTATCCACCCCCTTGATCCTAGGGAAAAGGACATTCAAAATTGATTGTGATCTTTTGGTGCTTTTGGCTTTTTTTTATCATTTGAGCTCCCTATCATCACTTGTCTTGGTTGCCTTGATCCCTCATATCATGGTGTGCTTTGACTAGTAAACATAGGAGTGTATCTTGATCTTTTCTTTGTTGATGTATTCATGGTTGTCCCACGTAGTACCCACCAAGATCCTATTGGTCTTGTGTTACACTGGGCATCCTCATGTGATTGTGATTATCCCAATACCTAGCCTAATCAATGTCATTGCAACTTTGGGGTTTTGGGATACCCTTCTTGTCTATTGTGTTTGTTTAATGCATTAGACACTAATCAACCTTGGTTCTTTATACCTTGGCACTTGGTGTCATGCTATAGCAAAAATTAGTGCTCTAAAAATGGAAAATTGCATTAGGATTGCATTTCATGATCAATTGCATTGGATTTCATGATATTTTCCTCCATAATTTTCATTCTTTTCATCCATCTCACATCTCAATCCAATCCTCATCCATTCCATCTAGCACAAATCATCTAATCACATCTTTGGTCTTGTTCCCAGCCTTGCTATAAGCCTTGATCCAATCATCATCATCATCTTCAGGATGTATCCTTCCCTCATCAACAACCCTTTTGTCAGGATGTATCCTTCCCTATCCTTTGGTGTTGTTTTGGGATGGATCCTTCCCTCATCAATGACACTTTCATCATCATCATTGAGACGTACCCTTCCCTATCCTCACAGTGTTTCAGGATATATCATTCCCTCATCGACAACACTCCATCCATCATCAACCCATTTTGGCTTGTAATTTGACTGTGGCAACATCATATTTGTCCTTACATCCATTTGTGCTTCATCCCTCTCCTATCGCTTATCATTCTGTCTTATCCCTCACTTTGCATCATCATCCCCATCTCTCCTTTCATCATCTCATCCATTTCGAGAGCACACCCGTGTTCTCTTCAACTTCCATGTCCTCTTGAGGGGGCATCCTCAATCCCTAGTCTTCATCTTCACCCCCATCATCTTTCTTCCTAGTCACTCCTTTGAATGACTAGGACATATTTCTCAATCTAACCATCTTATTCTGATGCTATCTTTTAATCTTCTTTGAAATGATGCTCCTTTGTAACACCATCTCAAAGAGGGGAAAAATGTAGACGCGTAAATTTGGACACTTACATTGGTCCAAACTTATCCCTCTTCATCTAAACATCATCTTATTCACATTAATTAGGTAATATTTCTATTATCTAATTAATACCCTTAATCCTTCTAAAATCCCTAAGGTATTCAGTTAATAATTAAATACCTTACCCCCTTTACTCTCCTTTTCATCAAATGAATTAAATAAATATGACATTTATTTAATTTCTCACATGTCACATCATTTTCCTTAATCCTAATCAATCTCTTAATCTCATTATTAGAAATGTGAACCAGTGATCTTGACCTACTCTAAGTGATGCAAAACAACATGCAAAATGGAGGAAAACAACACTGACACCTCAATGATAAGCCTAGTTGAATCCAAAAAAAGGAAATATAAAAGAGAAGTTGATTATACCTTGTCTTGGATTGATCCTTTGGTTGGCCTTGGATGGTTGATTAATGTATGCTCCCTTTGATGCTAAGATGCTAAAATGGATTCAAAATGGTGAGGGTTTGATAAGGAATGCAATGAGAAAAGTGGGTAGTTGAACGGATGGATGCAAGTGCAAAGGATAAAGCTTGAATGTGAGAAACAATGGAGGATTAAAATTGAGTGCTTGAAGAGCTTGAAGATTTTGAATGAGATAATGATTGAATGGGAATTTGTTAATGAATAATAATGAGAATTAAAGAATAATCTTTCATTTTATGAAGAGTAACCCTAAAAGGATGGATAGTTGAGATCTAGCCACCATGGGCAAGATAAAGGGTTGATATCTTGCCACCATGGGCAAGATGGATAATGACACATGAGATGGAAGATGACATGTGATGGGAAGGTACTTCTAAGTACCTTGGAAAAGGGGATGATGTGTCTCTCAATGATCACATAGGGAAGAGGAGAATCTTGGATAAATAAAAGTGAATTTAAAATTCACATGATTGGGAGATCTTGTGGATAATCCAAGGTTCCCAAAAAGAGAGGTGAGAAGTACCTTGGATAAAACAAGGTACTTAAAAAGGTAAGTACTTACCTACATGTGACTGATGTGACAAATCAAAGATTCTAGAAGACCTTGGCACATATGATTGATGTGACAAGTCAAAAGGTTCTAGAAATTTGCATGGGAATAATGAGAGAATTGGAAGGATAAAAAAGAATTAAAAATTCCTTAGGGGATGGGGAGAGTTTACCAAGGTACTGATTAGGCTTAACTGATTAGTAATTAGAAGATAATTAGTGGTTAAGGAAGATTAGAATCCAACTTGCAAAAGTTGGAGATTGTGACACATCCTAATCAAGGATTAGGCATGTGCACATTCCTAATAACGAGATTAGGAGATTGATTAGGATTAAGAAAAGGATGTGACATGTGAGGAATTAAATAAATGTCTTATTTATTTAATTCATTTGATGAAAAGGAGAGTAAAGGGGGTAAGGTATTAAAAATTTATTAACTAAATACCTTAGAGATTTTAGAAGGATTAAGGGTATTAATTAGATAATAGCAATATTTCCTAATTAACGTGAATAAGAGAATGTTTAAAAAAGAGGGATAAGTTTGGACCAATGTAAGTGTCGAAATCTATGTGTCTATAGGTTCAATCATGGTTTCATCAATGATAGGAGGCTCAATCCTAGATTGAGGCATATTGGTAAGGGATAATTTTTCTAAGCGCTTTTCCTTGAACTTTTGAGAAGATTTGAAAAATAATTCCTCACAAGGCTTAATAGGTTCCATAGGTTCATGCCAAAAGAAATCCAATGAGAAATTTGCACAAGAAGACACAAGATTAAAGCCATTATGGTGCATAGTAAAGATCTATTTTCCAAATGGAAAATTTAAACACTTATGCACTACTAATGGGATGGCTTTCACGGAGTGAAGCCATGGGTTGCCTAACTTCACATGAAATTGATCTAACATAGGGATGATGGAGAATGATACATTCAATATTTTTGGTCCAACTTATAAAGGAAGAGTTATCAAACCTATCATAGGGCAAGAAAAACCATTATATGTTTCGATCGATGATTCCAATTATTCATAATTATCTTGATAAACTTCATGCAAAAAGAAGAATTATTTTGTTTCCAAATTCTTTACACATATGGGATCAATTAATATCCCATTAGTAGGATTCTCATTGATTCTTCCAGCTATGTAAAGAGGACCAACAGGTGCATGTTTAAGTATGTATTTTTGTGAGAAAGCAATGTTAAGGGACATATTGGTTAGGCCCTTACAAGGTTAAACTTCAATGATTACAATCATACGATCCATAGGATTTTTCTCATTATTATTCATGATGTTATCATTTGTGTCAACATTCATCACATTATTCTTGTTTTCACTAGCTTTGACAAAGGAGATGTTATGATTTGGCATAAGATTGGTAATGATTTACAAATTTTGGTTGGGAGGGGCTATGGACTTATTACCTTGATAATTAACATGGCCAATTTAAATTTTATTAGAATCAATGAGGTCATGCACTATATGGGTATGTGCATGGATTTATGACACAATTTTGGCTCTTAAGATGCCACTTTTTTCTGAAATTAGTAAATCTGATTTGCACGAGAAAATGAAGATAGTTACGCTCAAAATGTCAAGATGCAACAAGAACAAGAGTTCAAGTGCTTCAAGTCTAGTTTCTAAGCTACTAATTATTTTTGAAATTAATGAATATTAAGGGTCTCAAAAAGGGGGAGGTGGGAAATAGGTCCTTTTTTTATCAAAAAAAATAGCATAGTGTCTAAGGGCCCCCCCTTTTTGATTAACCTTTTTTTAGAATTTCAAAAATTCTAACAGTGAAAAATTAGCTAACACTGGTATGTAGTTTATCCTCATTCTTTTGGATAATTTTTTAATGAATATATAATATTTTATGAATTTTCAAAGTGGACACATCCTGAAAAGATGAAATTTGAGTGTGCTCTCCCCTAATTTTTTTGAAAACTAATCAAAAATTGATTTTTTTCATCATGTGTAGAATGGATTCTAGTTTTTAAAAATGTAATTTGTTTCACATTTCGATGAACAAGTAAAAATATCTCCTAAAACTAGCACATGTTGGTTTTTGACCAAAAATAGAGTCATTTACAAGAGAAGTTATGGATCAAAACCTTAACTAAATCAAAATGAAAAAATAATTATATATTTAAATAGCTAAGTGGGAGGTTAATGCCATCATGGTTTTTTTTATAAACTTTCATTGAAAGATGTGCAAACGTGATGGTGAGCATAGACAAAAATATGAGGAATTTTGTTACCCTTTCAAAAAATCATGTCTTTTGCATGAAATGGTTGTCCAAACCTTTGGGTCGGATGCCCAATGCAAAATCCAACCCATTGGGTTGGTATTTCCCAATGCAACCCATTTGGTGAGCACCAAATTTTGCACTGGCACTCGCCAAATGGGTTGCTTCATTCGGCTAGTGCCCAATTTGGCGCTTACCAAATGTCATTCATGACTTTTGGAATTAATTTTTCTAAACTCTTTCATTTTCTCTTTCTCTGCCAAGGAAACTATATACATGAAATATTTTATTTTCCTAAACTCTTTCATTTTCTCTTTCTAAAGTATAAGTTGAAATTTACATATGGAAATTTACTTTCTTATACTTTAAGTTATATTTCATGTATATAGTTTCAGGATGTTTGAGAGTGGTTTCAAATCTCTAGGATTTATAATAAAAATTCTAGTTTTTAGAAGATTTTAAAAAATTTCAAACTTGGTCAAATTTCAATAATTAGCATGTCAAATTTCAGTAATCAGGAGGTCAAATTTCATCTTTCTCTCTCTATCTCACTCAATTTCATATCTTGTTCTCTAGACCTCTCTCTCATTATCTCCATCCCTTTATCTAACACTCTCTCCCTTGAGCTCAATAAATACATCTCTACATGTCCATCTCTCTCCTTCCCTCTCTAATATCTCTCCCTCCCTCCCTCCTTCCCTCTCTACATTTCTCTATCTCCCCTCCCTCTCCTTCTATCTCTCTATATATATCTCTCTCTACTCTCTATATCACCTCTCTCTATCCCTACCTATCCCTCCCTCCCTCACTCTCCCCTCTTTCTCTCTCACTCTTTTCTTCCCTTTCGCTCTCCTTCCATCTCTACTCTCTATCTCACCATTCTCTCTCCTTCCCTCTCTAGTTCTCTCTATCTCACCTCTCTCCTTCCCTCCCTCCCTCTCTAATTTTCTCTATCTCCCCCTCTCTCTCCATCCCTTTCTACTTCTCTCTATCTCACCTCTCTTTCTCCCCTCTCTCTCCCTCTATATCACCTTTTCTCTCTACTTCTCGTTATCTAACCTATCCCTCTATACTCTTTCTCTCTCCCCCCTCTCAATCTCTCCACCTTCCTCCTTACCTCTCTACTTCTCTCTCCATCACACATCTCTATCACCTATCTCACTTCTCTCTCTCCCCTTCCCTCTCTACTCTCTTTCTCTCTATCTCACCTCTCTCTCCCTATCCTCCCTCTCTCTCTTATCTCTCTCACCTCTCTCTCTCCCCTCCCTACCTCTCCCTCCCTCTCTCCTTCCTCTATACTTCTATTTATCTCCTCCTCCCTCTATCTAGATACCTCTCTATTTTTTTCCCCACCTCTCTCTCCATGCCTACCTCTCCCTCTATCTCTCCTTTCATATCTACTCTCTACCTAGTTGTCCCTCTATACCTATTTCTCTCTCCCTCCTTGCCTCCTCTCTCTCAATATCTCCACCTTCTCCCCTCTCTACTTCTCTCTATCTCTCTCCTTCCCTCTCTACTCTTTCTATCTCTCCTTCCCTCCCCTTCTTTCTATCTCTCCTCTCTCCCTCTCCCTATTTCGTCTCTCATCGCCCTCTCTCTACCTACCTCTCTCTCTCCCCTATCTATCTCAATTATCCATATTTAACTATCCTTCCCTTCTCTCTCTCTTCCTTCCACCAAACTTCACTCTATACATCTCTCCATCTAACTTACCCCTATATACCTATTTCTCTCTCCCTCTCATAATCTCTCTACCTTCCTCCTTACGTCTCTACTTCTCTCTATCACCTCTCTCTCTCTCCCCCTTCCCCCTCTACTTTCTTTCTCTCTATTTCACCTCCCTCTCCCTAAATATCCCTCCATCCCTCCTCTTTCTCTCTATCTCACTTCTCTCTCCCTCCCTCCTTACCTCTTCTACCCTCTCTCCTCCCCTCTCTACTTCTCTTTATCTCCCCCTCCCTCTCCTTACCTACCTCTCTCTCTATTTATCTCTCTCACCTCTCTCTCTAAATTATTATCTCTCCCTCTATCCCTACATATCCATCCATCTCTCCTTCCCTCTCTACTTCTCTATATCTCTCCTCCCTCTCTCTACCTACCTCTCTCTTTCTATCCATCCCTACATCTCCTTCCATGTCTCCTTCCCTCTCTACTTCTCTCTACCTACCTATCCCTCTATACCTCATTCTCTCTCTCTGCCTCTCTCCCTCCTTCCCTCCCTCATTCTCTCCACCTTCCTCCTCTTTCTAACTTCTCCATCCCTCCTCCTTCACTCTCTAATCTGTATCTATCTCAACTCTCTCTACCTACATATATATCCCTCCCTCATATTTCTATCTCTTGTCTCCCTATCTCTCCCATCTCCCTCTCTACCTACCCCTTCTCTCTCCTCTTTCTCTCCCTACTATCTATCTCAACTCTCTCTACCTCTCCTTCCCTCTCTACTCTCTATCTCTCCCTCCCTCTCTCTACCTACTTATCCCTCTATATCTCATTCTTTCTCCCTCCCTCCCTCCTCTCTCAATCTCTCCACCTTCCTCCTTCTCTCTCTACTCTCTCACTTCTCCCTCCCTCACTCTCCTTCCCTCTCTAATCTCTCTCTATCTCAACTCTCTCTCCCTACATCTCCATTAGTCCCTCCCTCTCCCCCTCTTCCTATCTCTCACCTCCCTCTCTCTACTCTCTCTCTATTCAATGATCTCTCTACCTACCTATCCCTCTATACATCATTCTTTCTTTTTCCCTCCCTCCCTCCTTCCCTCTCTACTCTCTCTATCTCAAATCTCTTTCTCCCTACCATTCCCTCTCTCTCCATCTCTCTCTCTCCTTCCCTCCCTACTCTCTATCTCAACTCTCCCTACCTTTCCCTTGATCTCTCTATCTATATATACCTTTATATCTCCCTACCTCTCTCCTCTTTCTATCTATCCTCTCTCTCTCCCTCTCTCTATTTCTATCTCTTTTCTCCCTCTCTCTACCTACCTGTCACTCTCCTATTTATCTCAACTATCCCTCTTTAACTCTCCATCCCTCCTCTCTCTACTTATCTCTATCTAACCTACCCCTATATACCTCTTTCTCCCTCCCTCCCTCCCTCCTCTCTCAGTCTCTCTACCTTCTTCCCTCTCTACTTCTCTCTATCACATCTCTCTATCACCTATCTCTCCCTACCTATCCCTCCCTCCCCCCTCTCTATCTTGCATCTCTCTCCTCTCCCTCTCTACACACCCCCTCTCTCTCCTCTCACTCTCTCTACTCTCTATATCAACCCTCTCTCTATCTATCTCTCCCTCCCTAAAACCTATCTCAACTATCCCTTTTTAACTCTCCAACCCTCTAGAGAGGTGAGATAGAGAAATTAGAGATAGAGAGGTATGGAGGGAGAAGTCAGAGAGATAGAGATGATAGAGTGATATGATAAATATAATTGGAGGGGATAGAGGGAGAGATAGAGAGATAATGGAAAGATAAATAGAAGTAGAGAGGGAAGGATAGAATGAGAGAGAAAGAGGGGAGAGAGAGAGGGAGAGAGTGAGAGAGAAAGAGGAGGAGAGAAAGAGAGCAGAGGGAGGGAGGGAGAGGTAGGGATATATATGTAGAGAGTTGAGATAGAGTAGAGAGGGAAGGAGAGAGAGAGGTGATAGAGGTATGTGATAGAGAGAAGTAGAGAAAGGAGGAGGGATATGTTAGATAGAGAGAAGTAGAGAGGGAATGTGGGTGGGAGGAAGGAAGAGAGAGACATAGACATAAATAGAGATAGATAGAGAGAGGGGGAGATAAATAAAATTAGACATGGAATAAGGGATGGAGGGGGAGAGAGAGGTGAGATAAAGAGTAGTAGATTTGATAGAGATATGTATAGAGGGAAGGAGAGAGTGAGAGAAAGAAGGGGAAGGAGGGAGGAGAGAGAGAGGAAGGGAGAGAGTGAGATAAATAGGGGGAGAGGAGGGAGAGATAGAGAGAGGAAGAGAGAGGTGAGATAGAGAGAGACTAGAGAGGGAAGGGGAGAGAGATGGAGGGAGGGAGGGAGAGGGACAAAGAGGTGATAGAGAGATGTGACAAAGAGATAAGTAGAGAGGAAAGAAGGAAGGTGGAGATATTGAGAGAGGTAAAAAGGGATGGAAGGAGAGAGAAAGAGGTATAAAGGGATAGATTAGATAAAGGTAGAGAGGGAAGGTGGGAGGGAGGAAGAGAGAGAGAGACAGAGAGAGATAGGTAGAGTGAGAGAGAGGAGAGATAGAGAGTAGAGAGGGAAAGATGTAGGGAGGAAGACATAGGTGATATACATAAAGATGGAGGGAGAAATAGGTAAATAGAGGGATAGGGGAGATAAAGATAGGTAGAGAGGGAAGGAGACATAGAGAGAGGAGAGATAGAGAGAAGTAGAGAGGGGAGGGATGGAGAGGTAGGGAGGATATAGAGGTGAGTGTGAGAGAGAGGGAGTGAATGAGAAAAGGAGGGGATAGAGGAAGGGGGAGAGAGAATGAGAGTATAGAGGGAAGTGGAGAGAGAGATATAGAGTATAGAGGGAAGGAGAGAGTAAGAGAGAAATATGGGGGAGGGAGAGTGAGAGGTAGAGAGAGTGGTAGGGTGTGGAGGGAGAGATAGGTAGAGGGAAGAAGAGAGGGAGGGAGAGAGTAAGAGAGAAATATGGGGGAGGGAGATAGAGAGAAAATTAGAGAGGGAAGGAGTTATGGAGGAAGAGTTAAGGAGGGAGATAGATGTGTGTGTGAGAGAGAAACATCTCTCTACCTACCTCTCTATGTTTCTCTCTCATTTATCTCTCCCCTTCCCCCTCTACTTCTCTCTACCCACCTATCCCTCTATAAATCTTTCTCTCCCTCCCTCCTTCCCTCTCTCAATATCTCTACCTTCTTCCCTCTCTACTTTTCTCTATCACATATATCTATCACCTCCCTCTCTATCTCTTTCTCCTTCCCTCTCTACTCTCTCTATCTCAACTCTCTTTCTCCCTACCTATCCCTCTCTCTATCTCTCTCTCCTTCCCTCTCTACTCTCTCTATCTCAACTCTCTCTCCCCACCTTTTTGTCCCTATCTCTATCTATCTATCTCTCTCTATCTCTCCCTCCCTCCCCCCTCTTTCTATCTCTCCTCTCTCCCTCCCCTCTCTTTCTATCTCTCCTCACCCTCTCTCTACATACCTCTCTCTCTCTCCTTAGATATATCTCAATTATCCCTCTTTACCTCTCCCTCCCTCCTCTCTCTCTACTTCTCTCTATCTGACCTACCTATATATACCTCTTTCTCTCTCCCTCCCTCCCTCCCTCCTCTCTCCTACTAATCTTCTCTCTTGACTCTCTATCTCACCTACCCTTATATACCTCTTTTTATCTCCCTCCCTCCTTCCTTTCTCTGAATCTCTCTACCTTCTTCGTTACCTCTCTCTCTCTCTCTCCCCTTCCCTCTCTACTCTCTTTCTCTCTATCTTAACTCTCTCTCCCTACATATATCCATCCCTCCCTCTTCTCTCTCTATCTCACCTCCCTCTCCTTCTCTCCCTCCATACCTCTCCTTCCCTCTCTCCTTCCCTCTCTACTCTCTCTCCTCTCCCTCTACCTACCTCTCCCTATCGCTCTATCTCTCACCTTTCTCTCTCCATCACTATCTCTCCCTTTATTAGTACCTCTCCCTCCATATCTCCTTCCCTCTTTCTATATCTCCTCATCCTCTCTCTACCTACTTCCGTCTCTCTCTTGTTTATCTCAACTATCCCTCTTAACCTCTCCCTTCCTCCCCTCTCTCTCCCAACCTATCTATCTCTCTCTTCCACCAACCTTTTCTCTCTACTTCTCTCCATCTAACCTATGCATGTATACCTATTTATGTCTCCCTCCTTCTGTCCTTCCCTCTCTCAATCTTTATACCTTCCACCTTACCTCTCTAATTCTCTCTATCACTTCTCTCTCTCCCCTTCTCTCTCTACTCTCTTTCTATCTATCTCACCTCTCTCCCTACCTATCCCTTGCTCCATCCTATCTCTATGTCACCTCTCTCTCTCTCTCTCTATCTCACATCTCTCTCCCTACCTATCCCTCCTTCCCTCCTCTCTATCTCACCTCTCTCTCCTCTCCCTCTCTACCTACCCCCTCTCTCCTCTACCTCTCTCTACTCTCTATCTCAAACCTCTATCTATCTCTCCCTAACTATAATCTTCTCAACTATCCCTCTTTACCTCTCCCACCATCCCCTCTCTTCCTCCCTCCCTCTTTGTTTCTCTCTCTCTCTCTCTCTATCTCACCTCTCTCTCCTTCTCTACCACTCCCTCCCTCTATTCTTCCCTCTCTACTTCTCTCTATCTCCCCTCTCCATCTCTCTACCTACCTCTCAACTTATATATCCTCTATCCCTCACTCTACCTATCTTTGTATCTCACCTATACCTCTTTACCGCTCCCTCCCTCACCTTTCTCTCTATCCCGCCCCCTCCTCTCTTTCCCACCCTTCCTTATCTTTCTCTTTTTTCTCTTTATTTGTCTCTCTATTTGATGTACAAAAGATGTGATAAAAAATTGGAGCAAGGTGGGGAGATTTACATAAAGAGGGAAGAAGGGAGAGAGAGGTAGAGGAGAGAGTGACAAAGAAAGAGGAGAGATATGGAGAGAGATTCAAATAGAAAGATGGGGAGAGAGAGGTGAAATAGAGAGAGTAGAGAGGGAAGGATAGAGATAAAGAGGGGAGGAGAGAGAAGTGAGAGAGAGATAGAGGTGATAGAGAGATATGGTAAAGAGAAATGGAGGAGAGATAGGGAGAGCTATGGAGAGAATGGCAAGATAAAGATAAGTAGAGAGGGAAGGAGAGAGATACAGAGAAAGAGGGGGAGAGAGTGAGAGAGAGAGGGGGGAGGGAGGGAGAGGTATGGATAGATATGTAGAGAGTTGATATAGAGAGAGTAGAGAGGGAGGGAGAAAGAGAGGATGGAGAAGTGAGAGAGATAGAAATGATAGAGATATGTGATACAAATTTAAGTAGAGAGGTAAATAGGGAGAGAGAGGGTGGAGGGAGGAGAGAGAGTAAGGAGGGAGAGAGACAATGGTGAGACAAAAAGAATTAGAGAGTAAATAAGAGAGAAAGAGGGGAGAGAGAGATGAGAGAGAAAGAGAGAAAGAGGGGGAGGGAGAGAGAAAGAGAGGGATGGAGAGGTAAGGAGAGAGAGAGAGGTGAAAATAAAAATGGGCAGGAAAAGAGAGATAGAGAGAGAGAGGGGGAGGAAGAGAGAATTGAGAGATAGAGAGATGTGATAGAGAGGAGGGGATGAGAGAGGGAGAGAGGGAGAGAGAAAGAGGTATATAGAGGGATAGGTTAGATAGAGAGAAGTAAAGAGGGAAGGTGGGTGGGAGGAATGAAGAGAGAGACAAAGACATAGATAGAGATAGAGAGATAAGGTGGGATAGAGAAAATTATACATAGAAGAAGGGATGGAGGAGGAGAGAGAGGTGAGATAGAGAGAAGTAGAGAGAGATAGAGAGAAAATGTAGAGATAGAGAGAAGTAGAGGGAAGGATAGTAAGATACAAAGAGGGGGAGGGAGGGAGAGAGAAGGGAGGAGAGAGTGAGAGAGAAATAGGGGGAGGGAGAGGGGGGGAGAGAGGGAGAGAAAGGTGAGATAGAGAGAGTAGTGAAGGAAGGGGAGAGAGAGAGAGGGAGGGAGGAGAGGAGGGAGATGGAAAGAGGTGATAGAGAGATAAGTAGAGAGGGAAGGAGGAAGGTGGAGAAATTGAGGTAAGAAGGGACGAATAGAGATAAAAAGAGGTATAGATGGATATATTAGATAGAGATAAGTAGAGAGGAAAGGTGGGTGGGAGGGAGGAAGAGAGAGAGACATGTAGAGGGAGTGAGAGGAGAGATAGAGAGTACATATGGAAAGAGGTAGGGAGAGAGATATAGGTGAGATATAGAGTGATGAAGGGAGAGGTAGGTAAAGAGAGGGAGGGGGGAGATAAATATAGGTAGAGGGAAGAAGACATGGACAGAGGAGAGATTAAGAGAAGTAGAGAGGGGAGGGAGGGACATGTAGGGATGAGATAAAGGTGAGTGTGTGTGTGTGAGAGAGAGAGAGAGAGAGGAAGGGGGAGAGAGAGAATGAGAGTGGAGAAGGAAGGGGTAGAGAGAGAGAGGTATAGGGAGGGAGAGGAGAGATAGAGTGTAGAGAAGGAAAGAGGTAGGGAGGAGACACAATTGAGATATAGAGTGATGGAGGGAGAGGTGGGTAAAGAGAGGGAGAGGGGAGGTAAAGATAAATAGAGAGGGAAGAAGTTGTAGAGAGAGATGATAGATAGAGAGAAGTGGAGAGTGGAGGGATGGAGGGAGAGGAAAGGAGGAGATAGAGGTGAGTGTGTGAGAGAGGGAGAGAGAGTGTTTAGAGAGAAAATGAGGGGAGAGAGGAAGGGGGAGAGAGAGAAAGAGAGTAGAGAGGGAAGTAGAGAGGGAAGGAGAGAGTGCAAAAGAAAGGGGGGAGGGAGAAATAGAGGTAGAGAGTGGTAGATAGTGGAGAGGGAAGGAGAGAGTACAAAAGAAAGGGGGGAGGGAGAAAGAGAGGTAGAGAGTGGTAGATAGTGGAGGGAGAGGTAGGTAGAGAGGGAAGGAGAGAGGGAGGGATAGGAGAGAGGGAAGGAGGGAGAGTGAGATGGAGAGAGAGTGGTGAGATAGAGAGTAGAGAGTTAAGGAGAGAATAAGAAAGAGAGATAAAGAGAGAGAGGGAGGTTGGAGGGACAGAGAGGTAGAAAGGGATGGGTGAGATAGAGAGAGGGAAGGAGGGAAAGTGAGATAGAGAGAGAATGGTGATTTAGAGAGGAGGGAGTGAGAGGGAAGGAGGGAAAGTGGGAGAGAGAGAGAATAGTGATTTAGAGAGGGAGTGAGAGGTAGGGATAGAGATAATGGTGAGATAGAGAGAAAGAGAGAGTGAGAGAGAGAGGGATGGAGAGACATACAGAGAGAGAGGTAGGTAGAGGAGAGATAGAGAGTAGATAACTTCCGATAAGAATCGAAGTCTGAATGCTTTATTTTAGGAACAGTGATAACTTTAAGAAACCCCTCTCAAAAAAAGATATTAAATCCTAGAAAATCTTTCATTTTTTTTAGGAAAAAATATTAATCTCTATTGGTGAATATTTCCCTTTAATATATATATATATATATATATATAAATTTTACTAGTAGTTTTTTTTACATCACTAAATTTTTGTAGAAAATTTTGGAGAATCTTGAAAAATAATAGGAAAATGTATTAATTATGATGGAGAATCCATCCAATCTAAAAACAATTCTAATGGAAAAGTAGGGGCCCGAGGGTGAAATTATCAATGGGTTTAAAAGGTAGAGTGTAATATTTACTTGCCACCATTGTTTCAAAATATAATATAGTGGCCCTCATTATATTTTGCAAGGTAAAATGTACCCAAAATCTATAATTATCATGGGGCTCAAGATTTATTCTAGATCATTGATCTAATGACTCTCATTCTACTCTACAAGATAAAATATACCCACAATCTATAATTCTTATGAGAGCAAAAATTGTGGGCCCCATGAGCATTATAAATCATGGGTACATTTTACCTCATGGAATATAACAAGGGACATTAGGTTATAAATATTATAAATCAATCGTGGAAACTAAAGATTAGAAATATGGTCCTATAGAAGCTAATAATTATGATAAACTATTGGAAAATTAATATGGATTTCTACTATAATTTATAAAATTTACGCGAATCTGATATAATCATGTATCGAATATTGTGGTAAATTTTTGAGTTAAATTTTTTAATAACATAAATTCTTTGGCGACTTAAATAAGATTATAATAATTTTTTGTCAAAATGTGGCAATTCAAGTCATATTATAGCTTGAATTATTAGCCAATTTTGGATTCCAAAATTTCAACTGGGCGGGTGCACGAAGTTGGTCGCATTTTTGTGGCCAAATGGGAAAAAAATTGGGAAACACATAACGCGCTCGCGTTATAACGCGAGCGCGTTATGTGCTTTTAAAAGAAAAGAAAAAAGTGAAATGTGTATCATTTGCTTTTCACTGTTTCTCAGCTCTACCCACGGCCAAAAATCCTCATTTCGCGCTCGTGTTCTAGGAGGAAGGACTTGTGCAAATTTCATCAAGAACAGTTGGATTTTGTCTACAAATATGGCACCATGACAACGAAGAGATGCAGGAGGTAAGTATTGTTTACTATTTGTTTTGAATTTGTTAGTTTGAAATTGATTTTGTTTGTTTTAGGTTAGATTTGATTTTTTTTTTAAATCTGTAGGAAATCCTACAAATCCTCAACAAGAAGAGGAGGTAAATCCTCAAAAAAATCAACCTCAACCAACCTCCCCCACCATTCCTTCAATTCCCTCCTAGCACTCAAGAAAATTTAAGGAGTGAAATTGAGAACAATAGAAAACAACTTGAGGATCTTATCAGTAGGTTGAGTGATCCAAATGCTTCAACCACGGAAAGAATGCTTCTAGCAAATTCATTGAAAGACATGTTAAAAAATGTAGATGCAATCACCCAACAAATATCTGGATGGCAAGATAGGAGGTAGACAGCTAAGGCATATTATGCAGAAAAATTATCATATAAACAAGTAAAAGATTTAAAAATTACTAAAGGTGATTTGTGCTCTCTATTCACTGACCCTAAAACAAATCAAAATCTTACCCTCAATGCAAAGATGTTTCGTATTCATTAGTGCCACCACCAAGAGATTAAGAACCATTTTTATGAAAGATGGTATATGGTCTTTGATTACCCACCGTGCAATAATTGTGAAGTCCCCCAATATTTTCTTAGGAAACTATACAGTGAGTTTGTATTGAACCAAATCCCAAATTATTTTGATATGAGGGAGTTCCAGAGGAGAGGTGGGGGGTCAACTCAGGATAGGCTTGGTGCATAGCCAGATCCTATGCGGCAAGGGAGACGACCTCTCGCTAGGCCGCCTCATGAGCAGATTGTGATGCCTACCATTGTGAAGGAGAGTGCCGACATAGAGACATTGCAGGCGATCACAACTTTGACCCGGAGTGTCATCCATCACACTAGCCCTATTGTATAGCGCCATCTAGGGGAGTCTTCAGGTGGTGGCCTTTGAACCCATGTGTGTCAATCTTGCGGGGCGACTTGTTCGTATGACCCTGTGGGCACTCAAGAGGGTGCTACACAGGATCCATATGCTACTACGCAGCCTGAACTGTATGCATCTACGAGGATGGAGAGGACAACTGACATTTTACATGATGCATATGGCATTGACACTCAGGTAAAATTCAACATGTTCATTGAATTTAATTTATTAAATTTTGATTATGAAATGCAAGATTAACTAATTTAGTTTTATTATTTTAATAAAATTGCAGGGTCATAGTGTAGAGACTGGATACACCAGTCATCCACCTACTTATTTTTGTAGTACACCTATCGGTGGGGTATGTAAAGTTAGTAAACAATTATAAATTTATTACATGTGTTAATAGCATTGTTTTACGAATGGTATTTTAATATGTGATTTTAGATGTTGAACAGGGTACTGTTGGAGGTTTCAAGAAACACCTCCGAGTGCCAGTAGATTTGATCAAACGTTCATGGAGGTAATATGGAATTTAAAGAGAACTTAAGTAATGAATTCTAAGTTTAATAGATTTGTGTAGTTTATATTCATAATGTTTACCTTACGTTGCATTACACAGATCATTCAAAATCAAAGCATTACTTCAAATTCGATAACTAATAATCAGAAATATATCTGTTTAATACTTGTACTCAAAATTTTGTTCATTAGATCTCATACATTATAAGTCATCACATGGATCACTATTGTAACTTTTTTGTGATTGAATAATTTGTTGTTTTATTTTCAGATGTTGATGACAGAAACACCACCAAACGTTACGAGGGCAATGGATATTGGTGTTTCCTCCGCTATGCAATCCTCGAAAGCTCTGATAGGGGAGGTATGAGACAAATTACTAAATTTCAATTTACATTCATTGTTATAGATGAACTAGTTCTAGTGAAAAACAAAACCATTATTGATTCATAGTTTAATTCCTATTTGGATGGTTTATACAGGGCTTGAGCACGCCTAAACATTGGCGTGCAAATATTTCCATTGAGGAGAGTGATCGTGAGATGGCCGTAAGTGATTATTTTATTAAATATATTAATTTTTATAATGTAATTTCTATATATTAATGTCTTTACTTCTTATTGTAACAGTTGAAACTTCACCAAAAGCTAAACACTAGGAGGAGGAGCAGGAGCACTCCTCGAGCATAGCAGAAATGGGTGACAGACTTATCGCTATCAGATCACCCAGCAAAGGGAAAGAAAATTGTATTTGAACCAGAGCATGGAGAGAAATCAATTTTGAATGCACAGAGCTCTTTGTTGTATGCCTACATGGCAATTTTGTACATATTTTGTATTGATATATTTGATACTGAATGCCTATATGGCTATTTCTTAACTATATTTTATACTTATATCTACATATAATACGTATGCATACGGCTAATTTTCTTTAATACAAATATTTTATCGATGGTGTCCATATTCTTGCAAAATTATAAATTCATGGTTCAATAGATATGAGTTACGTGTATTCAAGTGTATACTTTTACAACTTACGACATATATTTTTTGACTTCATACGTGAACATCTAAAATGTGAAAATTTCTTGTGTTTGAAGTCAACCTAGCCAATTTTTGCAATTCTCGGCCTGCATTACCATCTTTATGGACTTATTCCCTTCCTAGCACATATTGTGAGTATTTCATTTGGTACGTACACGTATTCTCTATTTTGAACCACTCATAGCAAAGAGATTCACAATAAGACTTTAGCATTAGAACACTACTCCATACTTCTCTTGTCTAGACCATAAAGGATTGAAAATTCTTAATTTGATGCAATGATAGTCGTGAGATGAGAATTTATATAACCATTCCTATTTTGAAACTTCGCATCTAATACTGCATCAACAAGAACTTAAGAAGCGTTGCATAAGAGTGTTAGGTTTGATAGGCCTTCTCTTCCCTAAGGGAGGAGAGCCTGCATCTTGAATTTTGAAAAAAAAATTAAGAAGCAAAATTTTACCTAAAAGCTTCAAACCTAGATGACATATTTGGCTAAGTCTATCTTGAAAATTATCAATGCGTTCAAACTCTAAAGGAGATTCTCCCTAAAAAGAAAACTTTACCCTTTTTCCCAAGGAAAGAAATTGCAACAAGTTGCATGTGATTTATCTTATTGCTTTCTCACAGTTCCCGGTCAATCATTCATGGCTCACGATAGTTCCGTTCCAAGGAAAGGACACCCAAAAAATCACTGAGATTCTTCTACGATCTGCAAGAAAAAGGTTTTGGCTCTTTCACAATGTAAATAATTATGTAACATTGTTTTCTTCTTTTCCTTCCACACAGAAAAATGTTCACACTTTTCAGATTGATCAATGATCAATAATGGTTGATTGTAAACACTTGACATTTTTATGTTTGAACTTTAATTTATAATTTTGGATCATGACATTCGAGTAGATCACTAATATTTTAATATTTCACTATGAAAGTGGTGGTGTATTTTTGCTATGTTATTTGACTATTAATATGGTGGTGTATTCTGAACTTGATTACTGCTACAAATATGTATATATTTCTGTTTTTTATATGTTTTTGTATGACCAAACCCAAAACGAACCCAACCCTAAAAAAAAAAATTCCCGAACCAGCGAACCGGGTTCTCAAACCCAATCCCGAACCCAAAACTAAACCGATAACTTAGTAAAAAATAGATTTTTGTAGTTTATATTCATAACGTTATTTTTACATTGCATTGCACATCTTTCAAACTGAAAGCATTGCTTCACGCCATAACTAATAACCAGGATGCCGTATAGATGACAAAATTTCAATTACAATATAGTTTTACAAAGTCAACTAAGCAGCTATGCAATTACTTCACATTGCATAACAAATAACTAGGAGCGTATTTCCAATTGCATTTGTTTGTCATGGCATTCTATGAGACCACACATTTCTTTGAGGCATTTTTCAAATAGTTCACTACCTTGTTCATACTACCACATTTTCATACATGTCTACTAAAGCATTTTGTCAAATGGTTCAAGTGTTGCCTTGTTGCTATGGTTGAAAGCCTAAAACAAGTGCTTTCAAACAAGCTATGGATGCTTGGAAAAAATCTATCAAAAGCATAATAGTAAGCAATATCATAGACAAGGCAGTGAACTCTTTGAAAAAATGCCTCAAAGAAATGAGGTCTCATGACCTGATGGAATGCCATGACAATCAAATTCTTTTGATTGTCATGGCATTCCATCACCATGAGACCTCATTTCTTTGAGGCATTTTTTCAAAGAGTTCACTGCCTTGTCTATGCTAACACATTTTTCATACATGTCTATCAAAGCATTTTATCAAACAGTTCATTGCCTTGCCGCTATGGCTAAAAGCCTAAAATAGGTGCTTTCAAACAAGCTATGGATGCTTAGAAAAAATCTATCAAAGCATAATAGTAAGCACAGCATATACCTGTCCGTCCCGTCGTCCGATTGTCATGGAATTCACCACCATGAGACCACATTTCTTTTGAGGCATTTTTTCAAATAGTTCACCGCTCTGTTCATGCTACTACATTTATCATACATGTTTACCAAAGAATTTTATCAACATTTCACTTCCTGTTGCTATGGCTAAAAAGCCTAAAAATAGGTGCTTCCAAAAGCTATGGATGCTTGTGGAAAAATCCATCAAAGCATGTACTGACATAATAGTATAGAAAAAGGGCAAAGAACCTATTAAAAAGCCCTCAAAGAAATGTGGTCTCAATGGTGATGGAATGCCATGATAATCCATAGCAATTCTGTCATGGCCTTCGGCCATGCTATCCCATCACCATGAGACCTCATTTCTTTGAGGCATTTTTTCAAAAGAGTTCAACGCTCTGTCTATGCTAACACATTTTTCATACATGTTCATCAAAGCATTTAGCCAAACAGTTCATTGCCTTGCTGCTATGGCTAAATCCAAAATGTAATTTCTCTCAAAACAAGCCATGGATGCTTAGAAAAATATATCATAGCATAATAGTAAGCAATGACATAGACAAGGGAATGAACTGCTTGATAAAAATGCCTCAAAGAAATGTAGTCTCATGGTGGTGGAATGCCATGATGGTGCAGGAGTACCCAAGCTCCTTGAGGATCATTTGGAGAGTCAGGAGATGGTAGGGGTCTTGAAGGCCAATAAACCTTTCCATAGCATCAATTATAGCATTTTGAAGCCTATAATGGCATTTGGCATGGATGAGTGTAACCAGAAGATCAAAAGTCCTAAGGGTCCTGATAAGAACCATAGGACCAAATTGACTTGTAAATGGAACAATGATGTTCTAGGAGTTTAAATAGGTATATGATGTTTTAATTAGGTTAAATAAGGTTGAATGATGATATGTAATAGTTTTGGAAGCTTTATAGTTAAGAGGAATTAGTAAATTGCAATGTTGGAAATTCAAATTTTTGAAATCCAACTTTGGGTGGAAAAGTGAGTTTTAGGAGTTTTAATCATAATAATGTAATAAAATCAATTCTAATTGGTTGGGACAGTTGTAGGATGAGTCTATAATCCTGGAGAAAGAATTTGTATGGAGGGTTGGCTGATATTACAAGTGTTGTACGGACTGCTATAGAAAATCAATAAAAACTTCAATCTTTTTGCATTTTCTTGAGTTTTTTTTATGAATCTCTGATTCATTTTGGTGTCATGCTCATTTGGATGGTTCAAGAACTTGTATTTACATGCATTTAACCTTTTGAATGACCTAAATAACGTTGGGAATCCGTTTCTTGTGTTATATTGCTGGCTGTCAAAAAGTATAAATTTTTCACTAGTTTTGAGAGTCTTCAAGAATAAATGATCCATTTCATGGGAGAGTGTGACTGAAAACTTGTGAGATGGATCATATCTAACTTTTATTATATATATCTAACAAGTTATTATGCAGGAAAGAGTGATTCTTGGGTGTACACTAAGTTTTAGCAAGGAAAAGAGCATGAAAATGGTGCCTAAAGTGTAGCAGCAGGAAATCTACCTTAATAAAGGGTATATTTCTGAGTTGAAGGTGTTTATATATGTTGATTTATTGGTGAAAAGTTCAAGAGAAGGTTTTGGAAGTGTTGGGAAAGCTAATTTTCAAGAGGCCCTAGTTTTGGAGCAATTTATTGAGGGTTTTGTGATTTAGGGTGTTCAGGGTGTCAAAGAAGACTAATACCTTGAAAATATTTGGTTTGGGAACATTTTAAAACACTATTGAAAGTTTCATAGTCAGGGGATAATTTTAGAGAAGGGTTGCTTTGAAAAAGTGGGCTAATTAGGCCTTAAATTTGAGGAAACAACAGATTTTGGTAGGTTTGATCCAGAACAAGTGCCATAAATGATTTGATATGTTGTGTATCATCATGAATCACATCTGAATCATTCATTATATTGAGGATTCCTTTGGGGAAGTTGAGTGAAAAGTCAAAAAACCATCACTAGAAGCCTAGTTGGGCTAGAAGCCTAATCAAGGTGCAAAAAGTGAGTTTTGTCTAAGATAGAGGTTTGGGGATTTGAAACCATTCAAGACAAGTTTTTTTGAGTTCCTTGAGATCACTCCAAGGGTTTGGGTCCATTAGGAAAGCATCTAAGTTATAAGTGCACTATTGAGGCTTGTCTCCATCAGGGTGCCTGGAAGAGTGTTTGAGATTG
>VDFB02270651.1:675669593-675802826 GCA_007258455.2 Sequoia sempervirens | reverse complement strand
AACTCTATATAAAACATATCAGATATCCAATTCAAATTGGAAATCGGATATCCGATTCAAATCGGATCTCTGATATGTCTGACACAAAATTAAATGCCTAGGGATTAGCCTCGGGCATACTTTGGATTTTGGTTCAGACCTGCCAATCCTAAGAAGTCAACACAAAAAACATGTTTAACAACTTACCTTGCTTTTCCAGACTTCGCCCATATGGCTGACTACTTTTTTTTACCCAAAATTGATGAAACAAAAAGGGTTTGTAAAGGATCTTCTCAGCTTTCCACCAATATAAATTATACTTTAGTTTGAATCTAATAAATAATAATTATTATTTTTGTATTAGAATTACAACTAAAGTCATGATTGATAGTCTGATTGAAAAACATCTATATCTTTCAAACGGTATCACATTTTTTGAATCCAAAACATGCGTCACATTCTATGCTTCGTATACTATAGGATTAAAAAAAGAAAAATGAATTTCATGAAGTTTTGACCAAGTTAAGGTTGTTATACATATGAGTTTTTATATTTTTTAAAATTTGTAATAAAAAAATCATAATTAATTATTTACTAGGAAAAAAATTACAAAAAAATATGCATCACATCCCAACATGAGTCCTCTACTTATATCTAAAATCTTATAAAAAAATATTATCATTTTATTATGGTTAGGGTGGTTAGACAGACACCTACCTATTTTTTCCCTGAAATTTAAGTACTACTGCCTAGGATTGACTGAAAATGAAGGGTTACAAATAATACCAAAAAGGTATTAGTTAAGGCATGGAAAAACTTAAAATAAAGTGACAAAAATCCCAAGATATGTGTTGGCCAAAATATTAGGGTAAATGGAAACACTAAAACAAAACACACGCCTTCCATTATTTTCGTATTTATTTGTGTTCTTCATTTTTTCTAAATGATGGTTTCTCCACATTGCCATGCTCCTAGGGTTTGATCTTCGAGCTCAAAGAAGACTCGATGAAGTGAACTCAAACCTTTCACTTGTGATGCGTATGAAGCTTTTTCCAAGTTAGATTCCATCATTCTGAGGCCACCACCATGGGGTTTTATGTTTGCTTAGGCCAGGGCTTTGAAACTCATGTTGCAGTCTAGAAACTTTGAAATCTCTTGTGCTCTTTCATCAATAGGTGATTTTCTTGTTTTGATACTCCTTCCTTGAAAAAATTGCTCTGTAGAATTCTTTTTCCTTCATTTAAATGCAACTGTGGCTTCTTTGGATTTTCTGTGAAAGAGTTGTCAAAACTTTTTCTCTCTATATTTTCCATTTTGTAAAGAAAATGAATGAAAGTTCTTTTCTTTACTTTATTTCATGAACATATCTCATATTCTCCTTCTTCATGGCCATGGGCTTTATTGTGGAAGTAGATTGTGGTTCTTCTAGAAAAGCTTCAATACTTGGCCCTTTGTATCTTCATCTTTGGTTGTGTGAATATGAGATAGGCTTTTTGAAAACCTGTGCTTTATTGCTTTCATTCTCTTAGTTATGCAAAATACTACAGGCCACAACTCTCAGAAACATTTTATCCTTCCATTTTTCTATACTTTATGCAAATATCTCTCTTCAAAACCCACCTGGGTTTGCTTCTTTATTTGCAAAAGAGAAGACTATAACTTCAAAACTAGTTCAAATCTCTTGCTTCAATCGATTATTACCCGATTCCATAAACCCTCGAGCTCCCTTTGGATTTAGCTTTGCATCTTTCAAACATTTGCAAAATTTTCACACAAATACATCACCTCTATAATTTATCTTCAAAAGACTCACTGCTCCATGATAATGCCTTTAAAACTTAGATCACATTTGTGGGAATCCACCTTCTTGCAATGAGTGTCTACATTCTAACCCTTCCATGCTAACTGTCATTGTACTGAAATGGGATTATGCCTTCAACCTGCTCATCATTCTTGATTTTGGTTGCTCACATATCCTTTTGCCATAGGACTGTCATTTTTCATAGTGGTTGAAAACTACATATGCCAAACATTTGATTTCACTATGATGTATTGATCACTATCCTCAATGTTTTGAGCTATTTTAAGATAGTGAATTCATTATTTACAGCCAATAGATTTATTACCATTGAGTACCATTTCCAATTTTTGATAAATGAATGATGTTACTGAGGCATTGTGCACTATAGAAAATGCAGATTTTGATATGATGTTTCACCACTGAAAGATACACTCACTGTTCTTTAATGACTTTATTACTTGCTTTGATTTGAAAGCATCAACATTTCAATGTACCTTATATGGAATCATGTATAGTGTAGCCATACTCCATCATTTGTTCACTGCTTAATGAGTTGCAACCCTTGTATTTTGTGCTTTGCAAATGTTCCTCATGCTGTTTTAGTTGTTGTCCCATCATGGATATTGTAATACTCTATAGCAAATGGTTGGTGACTATATTTTCCATTTAAGTCTTTTGCTCCCATTGTCACATAATGTACAACTGTACCACCAATGTATGCATTATAAAGAGCAAGGAATGATGATGAGACATCAAATGAAAGATATAGAAATATGATGGCAACACTATTTAATGACAACATAAAAAAAATTGTATTCAAACATAACTCCTTAATGAGAAAATGGTGCACTTTTATTCTATCATGTAGATCATTGTGCTTGCATTCCATGGCACAATCTTCTACAAATTTCACTTTTTTAAGGCTGATCCATAGCATTTTAAGGGCTCTGATAACTCCAGACTGCCCTCACATGGCACTGTCACTATATATTTTATCCTATTATGGAGCAGCCCTCAATGCAAAAAATGACATTGCTCTTATTTCTTGCTCATCGAGAGTTGCATTGTGCAATGAAAAAGCTTTAACTACCCCTGTGTTGTTTCCTTTGACATTGGTTGCCTTTTTCTGTGAATGTATCTCTTGTTAAGAGTATGAAGTCAGCATATTATGATATCTTCATAGGAAAAAGCACCAATGTCAAAGGAAATAACACTAATGTGGTTAGGGTAAGCTTTACTATGGCACATTTTTGCTTTATGAGATAGCGTGTTGGGATCAACCCTTGTGTGAGCCACATTCCAACCCACATGCTATGATGTCAAAAGAGATGAATCCAACAAAAAAATTCCACCTATACCTGCATAGTGAACAAACATGTTAGATAAAAAAAACTAGTGAAGCATAGTGCTCCTGTGATGTTTGATTTTCAGGATCTCTTGCATAGATCTAATACTTGTTGAATTGATTTAATGCATCAAAGGAATATCATATATTTCTGTTGATAGGACTTATTATGAGATTTATATCCAAAGCTCTAACCAATCATTTCAACCATCTATAGGTTCATTTGAATCTCGAGAGCGAGGAGGAGCTGGAAACAAAGAAGACCAACACAAGACTGCAACAAGCAATGATGGATATATTTCCTTTCATGTGTTTTTCTACTACTTTTATCTTTAGATGTATAGTATATCTTTATGTGGCATTAGCTCAGCTACTCCCATGACTTGTGTGGGAAATTTGAGCATTCTTTCCCTTTCAATGTACAAAACAACAACAATTTATGCAGTCTTGTGTATATTTCTATTGCAAAATGAATGAAAACAACAATTTCATGCAATTTGTATAATTTCTTCTGTTATAAAAATTTACATAAACTTTGCATAATAAAATGATACTATTTTGATAGAATCCTTTGATATGCAATGGCTAAACTTTAGGATAAATATGTTGGAATACCTTTCACCTTTAAATGTAGTCAATTGTTTCAGCTCCACCAAATTGAGTTGTAGGTGAACATTTGGTAACAATAATATCTTACAAAATCATGAATTTTTTAATATCTTACAAAATTATAATTTTTGGTAAGACAACTCAATCTATATAATGTTGCATGTCATACATCTAATTATTACATTACATCAATGTCAAACTTAATATCTATATTTGTACTTGAACACCATTGAAGAGAAGATGAATAAATACATAGATTGGTAAGTTGTTAGGGAATTTATAGAAGTTTGTTGGTATAAGACTATCATTTTATTCATAAAATTAGATCATGTGGACAACATGTGTGAAATATCTTATCTAGATCCCACAAGACCTATATGTAATAAAATATCATATATTTTTAGAAAAGAAATAATATGTAGAAGGAATATTAGTCAATAAATTATAAATAAAAATAATTATCAAAAAATCTGTATAGGAAATATAATAGAATCAATTCATACCAGACTATAACAATAGTCTATTATGTGCATGTACTACTCATGAGGGAACAATGTGTTTTTTTTTATCTTGGATGCTCACATTTTTGTTGTATGATATCTAAACATTGTTGAATGCACACAAGACAACTGAGAGGAGGGGGGTGAATCATTTTTAGATTAAAACATCGAAAACCCTCATAAACATTCAAATCCAAATCAAATTAATTAACCCTTAATCTATTAGAATGATTTAGCATGAAAGAAAATAACTGAAACTGAAACACATCAACACCATGCATAATGAAACACCAAATTTATGAGGAAAACCAAAGAAGGGGAAAACCGCAATTAGGATTAGCTCACAATATAAATTAATTGCAAAATTGAATATAATAGGCTCACTACTAGAGGGCTCACTGCCTTAAAGAAAGAAGGGCTCACTACCAATGGTTCACTTCTAGATTATAGAAAAGAAGAAAGAAGAATGTTACAATGAGAAATCCATCTCAATGCAACAAAAAAAATACACCACAACATCACCAACAGATTCACAACCTTTCTAAAGATTGTAGACACCTTCTCACTATTTCCAGTGGCCTAACTCATTAAGCTCAAACTGCACTTCACAAATTCACACTTCATAACTTTTCAATTCACATCACATACTTCACGACACAATTCTCTATCAACTCAATACTTATTTATACCATCTTCAACCTTGAAAACTTTCTCCAAGACCGATTATGCACCTCAACCAAGTCCAAATTTAAATTAGGTCGGTGCCAAAAAATTCCTACGGTGGAAAGGAATGAAGGAAGACTACATTACACCTTAACTCAAACCTAAACACATTCATACATGCCACATCACGCTTCCACAATCATTGTATCAAATACGCTGTTAGTGTAAACACCATTAAAATTTAAGTAAACGCTTCCTAAAATTAGAAGATGACTCATGAACCACATACAACACTTGAATACAATCAAGAATATTCCACAAACACCTTGAAATCCAACAAAATCCTTTGCAACAACTTTCACTTGAAGAATGCACACACCTAGTACACTCAAACAACCTTCCATACTATATAACTCAAGAAACCAGTTCTTCTAGAGCACCAAACCATGAACAAATTTGAATATAGGTAGATATGATCATTATTAACACACTTTCAAAACTACAAGACCATCTAAAACAAACTGTAGAGAAATGTGGAGCAAAACCATTTCTCCCAAACACCACTATAGCATGCAGTTCACACACTGGTGAACACAACTCTCTCTGCATGATGATCCAAACCAAGAAATTCTAGATATAACACCTATGAAAACCTCTAACCAAAATATCCAAGTCGCACAAGTAGATCTTCAACATAGAAGAATTGTGAAAAAAAACTAGAATATAACTCTATATACCATAACACCTTTGCAACACACCGTTTCCCTTTTTTATTCAAATTTTATCAAAAGCACTTGGAAACCAAGCACTAGAGACATATAATCATCATCTTAAACACTTCCTCATCATCACCAAAGAAACTACAACTAAATTATATGTCCATAGAAGCTTATCAAAGCAACACTAGAGGTTAACACCAATAACAGTTACTAATGAAAATGTAATGCAACTAATCAAAGTATCACTAGTTGACATTAATGTCAACACAAACATAAGCCTATTGACATCAATGAAAACACCAACTACTCATACTTGCAAAAATCCCCTCCTTTGTCATTGATGGAAACACATGATGTAAAAAACCATAAACAGCAACAAACATCTCTAATCACCAACATATTGCTCCATACCAACTCTTTCTCTCTTTCAGCTACATTATTCTCCCATTTTCTTAATTGACTCTTTTTCACATTACTTTCTCTCTCACTTTCATAACTGAACATTTTTCACATTATTTTTCTTTCCCTCTTTGACATCAATGGCAAAGGGAAACACATTTTCATCTTTCTCCCTTTGACATACATAATTTCTCTCTACTACTATGCATACTCCCCCTTAGGAGCACACACCAAACTATACCAATCAGAAACCACTGTGCATATCCTTTGATGCAACTGAAAAAGGAAAACACCAACTTGTACCAATACTAACCCCCCCTAACTGCAACAACCAACAAAACACTACCTACTCCTCATAAGAGGTAGCCTCCAACATTAGTCTAGAACAAAGAATGAATATTGAAATCCATTGGACTGATGCATATCCTTATGCATCTAGTTCAAAGAAGGAGTGGTAAAACCCCATAAATTCCATTGGAGATACTCAAAATTATCCTTAGAAAAAGCCTTATTGAATATATCAGCAATCTGATCCTTTGTAGGCACATACTCAAGCTTTACTTCATTCTGTGCAATTTTCTTCTCAAAAAGTGATACTAGATTGAGATATGCTTTGTCCTTGAGTGCATCACCAGATTCTTTGAAATTTTAATAGCATTTGTATTATCACAAAAGATAGAAATTGGTTCATCATATACTACGCTAATATCCTTCAAGTTTTACCTCATCCACAACAACTATGTGCAATAAGATGCAACTACAATGTATTATGCTTCTAAAGTAGATAAAGACACTAAGTCTTGCAATTTTGCTTAGCCAAGACACCAATTTACATCCAAGAAAGAATGCACCACCACTTGTGCTTTTCCTATCATCTACACAACCTTCCCAATCAACATTTGTATAAGCACTTGGAGAGAAATCAATATCCTTTGGATACCACAAACCATGTTCTAGAGTTCCCTTCAAGTATCTAAATATTCTTTTTACTATTGCAACATGTGACTCTTTAGGGTCTTCTTTAAATCTAGCCACAAGACAAACTGCATGCATGATATTTGGTCTAGTAGTAGTTAGATATAGGGTATGTGCAGGATCATAATGGAAAAAACAGGCCCTTGAGTGGCAAAAAATTTAGAAAAATAAGAGTTAGGAAACTTGACATAAAAATTTGAATAATTTATCTATATTATTTCAAAAATATGTAAGAATAGAATTTGTAGAAAATTGAATGTAGTTTCTAAACTACTAGGTTTATCTTTAAAAAACAAAATCTATTTGGTGAAAATTTGAAATTTCAATGCAGTAGTACTTAAATTTTAGGGAAAAAATAAGAAGTAGGTGTCTATCTGACCACCCTAACCACAATAAAATGATAATATTTTTTTATAATATTTTAGATATAATTAGAGGACTCATGTCCCGATGTGATGCATATTTTTTTGTAAATTTTTTCCAAGTAAATAATTAATTATGATTTTTTTATTACAAGTTTTAAAAAATATAAAAACTCATACATCTAACCACCATAACTTGGTCAAAACTTCATGAAATTCAATTTTTTTTCTTTAATCCTATAGTATACAAAGCATAGAATGTGACGCATGTTTTAGATTCAAAAAAATTGATACCGTTTGAAAGCTATAGATGTTTGTCAATCAGGACTTTAGTCATAATTCAAATAGAAAATGAATAATAATTATTTATTAAATTCAAAGTAAAGCATAATTTATATTGGTGGAAAGCTGAGAATCTCCTTTAAAAACCCTTTTCGTTTCATTAATTTTGGGTAAAAAAAGTCGTCAGCCACATACTCTACAAATACCCACCATATCACCACTTTTTGGCCCATCATGATCCTGCACATACCCTATAGTAGTCCTCCAATCATTTATCTATATTTTCTCTGATCAACCTTAGGAGATTCATCATTCTTACTTAGCTTGCAACCAGTAACCATAGGAGTACATACCAGTTTAGAATCTTTCATTCCAAACTTCTTCAACATTTCCTTGACATACTTTGATTGTGAAATAAATAACCTAAATTTTGTTTGATTGATTTGCAGCCCAAGGAAGAAATTTATCTCCCCAAACATAAACATCTCAAACTCTTTTTGCATCTCTTCTATAAATATCTTGCACATAACTTCATTTCCTCCAAAGGTTATATCATCAAAATACACAACCATAATCAAGATTTGATCTTTTTCAACTTTAAAATAAAGATTACTATCTATAGTACCTTTATTGAATCCTTTTTGTATTAAGTACTTATCCAACCTTGCATTCTGAGCTTTGGAAGCTTGCTTCAATCCATATAATTCCTTCTTCAATCTGCAGACCATATCTAGTTTTTTTTATAATTGAAATCCTTCCAGTTGTTCAATGTACACTTCTTCTTCCAACTCACCATTCAAGAAAGAAAAATTCACATCCATCTGCTAAACCTTGAAACCTTTATGTGCTACAAAGGCCAAAAACTTCCTAATAGATTCCATTCTTTCCACTGGAGAAAATTTATCCTCAAAATATATTCCTTCTACTTGTGAGTAGCCCTTGCACATAAGTCGTTCCTTATTTCTCACCACTTCTCTATTCTCATTTAGTTTGTTCTAGACTACCCAATTAGTTCCAATAACATTCTTGTTTTTTGGTCTTGGGACAAGTTCCCAAGTCTGATTCTTCTCAATCTACATTAGTTCTTGTTCCATAGCCTTGATCCAATACTCATCCTTGCATGCTTCAATCACTGTTTAGGTTCAAATTTAGAGAGTAAACATAGGTTTACCCGTTCTTTTATCATAACATATTTTCTTCTTGTCAAAACACATTTTCTTTTGTCACCAATGATTTTATCTTCAGAATGATTCTTCTACATATACTTAGGAGTCTTAGGGATCTTTTCTGAAGCTTCTTCCTCTTCAACCTGGACTTCTTTTTCTCTACCTTCATCTTTGTCATTTTCTCTACAAGAGGACTCATCTAATTTTAATATCCATCTATCACCATAGAATTCATCTGTAGGTCTTCATCCACTTTGACACTTACACTCTCAACAATATTCTTCACCCTCTTGTTGTAACACCAATAAGCTTTACTTCTTGTAGAGTATCCAAGGAAGATACCTTCATAAAATCTTGTATCACACTTCCCTAGCTTTTATTCATCTATTCAAATAAAACACTTTCTTCCAAAGACTCTAAAGTATTTGACATTAGGAATCCTTCCATACCACAACTCATAGGGAGTCTTTACACTATTTACTCTTGCTTGAACTATGTTAAGAATGTAGACAACAATATTGAACCAAAAATAAAATAGGTGGTGGAAATGCCATTATTCTCCTTAGGTCATTCAAGAATGTCCTAGGAACCCAAATTGGATTGACTATCAACCCAAAGGTGAGTCAATTCACAACAAGGAATACCTAGGAGGGGGTTCTTTAAACTTTGAGGGGTTCACCACCAAGCAAAGGATTGGAAAAGACAACTTAACATTCAACTCACAAAACCTAGTAATGCAAGCTAAATGATGAGTGAAAATGATGGAATTAAGCAACAAAAAGTTATGATGTGTGTACCTGGGAAATATGGAAATGTGATGAGGATTCTAGAAATGCAAAAATATTGTCAAAATATGCTAGGGAGGACTAAGATTCCCTTACTATTGTCTTAGTCTCACTGTTGTTTTTTGGGGAAGATGCAAAATCTTTAAATGTCGGAACATAATCTAAAAGAATCTCTGAAAAATACCATTGGGAGGACTAAGACACCCTTGCTTCCGACTTAGTCCCGTTCTAAATTTCTGAAATCTCTTAATGTGATCCTGAGGCTCAATTTATGCACTTCCTTCTTCTCAAATCTTAGGTCCTGAAACTTCTAGATCTAGCATGTAGGTGAGTTTCCATGAAGATGACAAATTTGCAATGCAACTTTGCAAATTTGCACTCCAAATTATCTTTAAGTCTTCAACCTAAATCTGCAATTACAAGCATACAAGAGAGGAAAAACTTGTTGATTATTAAAAAATGGGGGTTTACCTTGGTCAAACCCCTTATTGGTAATTAAACCTTGAAATGAAATGAAATGAAATAAAGGAGGGAAATGATGAATGAACAAAGTGCTATGTTGCAACTCACCAAACCCTTGTTATGAAATTTGTAAACTTGTGTGAGGTGGGTAGCTTGGATATAGATCTTGAATCAAAGGAACACTTGATAGATATTGAATTGAATTTATTGCTTGAATCAAAACCCTACATCACAAATGTTGGCTCAAAAACCCACATGATGCAAGAAGATCTTTGATATGATGATTGAATCTTGATGATGGCTCCAAATGCTTGATGAATTTCTCTTGAATGCTCTTGTGAACTCAATTATGTTGTTAGGAATGCTCTCACGAAATTCGTGATGTATTGGATGATAAAATGAGTGAAAGAACCTTGTATTTATACTTATCCATGCTTAATATCCTGAAATTACACCACAAAAAGATGACATATGAATTCATTAATTAAAGGAGGGTAAATCCCACCAAGATTTGAAATTAAATCCTAAAAATAACCTAAAGGGGACTAAGACACCCTAGGTGGCATCTTAGTCCTAAGACATGAAACTCGGGGAACAGAATCCAAAAAGGGACTCATTCAAGTTACCTTTGAAATCACGGTCCCAAGACCTTTGGGAGACAAACATGCCCTAGGTGGCATCTTAGTCTCGACCCATAAATTAGGGACACACAGCCAAAATCATTAAATTATCATTTATCCATTGATGTTTGTCAGGATTAGCCATAAAAATATATAATTTATTAGGCTTGTGGATGCAAAATAGGACCAATTAAGACATAAATAGGGATAGAATAAAGCAAGGTGGGCCCAAACAAGTGTAAAAATTATGCAAGGGTATGCATTTTCCTACACTATATTTAGCCCCCACTTTAGTGAGAGGATGAACTTGCTTCAAATCCACACTAAAGTAGCCAACCAAACAATCAAGAGGGGTTCAAATATACGAATGCTATTAAGATAGGATGAAAATAACCAAGAGGGTGGCCAAGCCCCTAGGATCAAGATCCTATGGCAGACCAACATAGGCACAAACGAACACACGTGCAAACTTTAAATGAAGCCATAACCAAATCGCAAACATACACCATCAAAGAACGAAAATAAAAAGAAGGAAAAAGAAAAATGCAACGGATCAAGCTTCGACTGGTCGTCCAACACATTGTGGACTAGGTCTAGGTTGTTTTCCCAAAAAGGTTTATAAGTGGAATGCATTGTCCAATATGCAAACAAAATACATGCTCACAAGGGCTAGTGAAGCTAGTTGTCCACTAGATGAGCCCCATGGATGCATATGGGTATGTGCAGGATCATCATGGAAAAAACAAGCCTTTAAGTGGTGAAAAAATTTAGAAAAATCAAAGTTAGGCAACTTGACATAAAAATTTGAATAAGTTATCTATATTATTTCAAAAATATGTAAGAATAGAATCTATAGCAAATTGAATGTAGTTTATAAACTACTAGGTATATTTAAAAACAGAAAAAAATCTATTTGGTGAAAATTTGAAATTTCAATGCAGTAGTACTTAAATTTTAGGGAAAAGAAAAGAATTAGGTGTCTGTTTGACCATCCTAACCACAATAAAATGATACTATTTTTTAATAATATTTTAAATATAAGTATAGGACTCATGTCTTGATGTGATGCATATTTTTTTGTAATTCTTTTCCAAGTAAATAATTAATTATGATTTTTTTATTACAACTTTTAAAAAATATAAAAAAATGTATGTCTAACCACCTTAACTTGGTCAGAACTTCATGAAATTCATTTTTTTTAATCCTATAGTATGCAAAGCATAGAATGTGATGCATGTTTTGGATTCAAAAAATTAGATACCATTTGAAAGCTATAGATGTTTTTCAATCAACCTATCAATCAGGACTTTAGTTGTAATTCAAATAGAAAATGAATAATAATTATTTATTAAATTTAAAGTAAAGCATAATTTATATTGGTGGAAAGCTAAGAATCTCCTTTAAAAACCCTTTTTGTTTCATCAATTTTGGGTAAAAAAAATTCATTAGCCACATACTTACACATACCCATCATATCGCCACTTTTTGGCCTATTGTGATCCTGCACATACCCATATCAAATTCATACCCCCATGACTATGATAAGGACAAAAAGAAAAATGCACACTCACAAGGGCTAGTGAAGCTAGTTGTTCACTGGGTGAGCCCCAAGGGACCATATCAAAGCCATACCTCCATGAATTTAGTAAGTTACAAAAATGCAATGCAATAAGAGAGAGGGATGTTCAAAGGGATTTTTCTTAATTCGTGTGAGGTCTTAATCTTAGGGGACATTGTTCCTAATGTCTCGAAGAGAGGACCAATCAAAGGATGAAAGATTCACAACTTAGGGAATGCAGTGCATCGTATCACCACTAAGTGGAATGTAATATGCTAAGATAGATCAAGCTCTTGAAGGAAATTACTCCCAATGTCACCACAAAAAGAAAAACGCATTGCATGAAGTAAGAAAATCACATCAAGGAACATGGAAAAATTCCAAAATAATGCCAATGTATTCCCCCACTTTAAAGAAATTACTAACACCATGTTGTGGGAAATTACTTTAAAGAAGCCAAAACATGAAAAGGAAAAAGGAAAAGAGGGTTGCCCCCCAGAAACACATAAGGGATCTATTGATTTGGGGTCAATATCTATCTTTGCTACAATGATATTAGAGAGCTCATAACTATCATCATTCCCAAAATAGACATAGAACTGGAAGAATGACACAAAGAGAGTGGAAATAAAGAAAATCCTTTTGGGTCAATATATAAGAGACATAGGGTGTCTCGATGCCTTACATCACCCCCAAAAGGAAAACACAAGAAAAAAATGCAAATGAAAGGAAAAATCTTACGACATATGGAAGAATGAAGGTACAAATAGAGGAATGCACATAGAGAGAGAGAGAAAACATCAAATAGAACGTCATGGTAGATTATAACATTTCAACCACTTCCATCCTTACCATAGATAACATTCATCGCATGCTTGAAAGTGAAGATGGACTTGACCTTGTGAAAAAAATAGTTCAAATATTTGAAAAACACCTCACCTCAACCACTAGTTGTAATTTACCTATGAACATTGTTACAAGCCAAGGAGGAACTCAAATTCCTCCCCTCACAACTATTGCCTCTATTCCTACCTATGCCAAACCTCAAGTTACAGCAATAGTGCAACCGACTAGTAATGTGATTCCTTCCTTGGGTATTTCCGCTAGCATCCCTAGTACCTTTGTGGAATCACACATCATATCTCCTACCACCTTACCAACCATAAGCATTCCATTAACTTGCCCTTCAAACACATACACACCTTCACCATTTTCACCTCCATCTTATAACACAAGTAATGGCCCTCTCATAAATCAACTCTTCCAAACCGTTTTATCCCTTTAAAAAAAATTCCACCATCAACCAAAATCAAAATGGCCCACCTACATATTATGTCAAAAGCAGCCCATTGTCCTTGGAGATATTGTGAACACCAATGCCACAAGGTGTAGAGATGCCTAGATTTAAGAAATATGGGGGAAAGGGAGATCCTTCTAACCATGTTAATGATTATACCACCTTATGTAGTGACTTTTTCCTTCATGATAAGCTCTTGGCTAAGGTTTTCCCTAGGTCCTTGAAGGATATTACATTAGAATGGTTTTCTTCTTTACTGAACAACTCAATTCGTTCATTCAATGAACTTGTTGAGGCATTTTTCAACCATTTCTAAGTGCATATGACTCCTAAAATGACCTTGGCTGATTTGATGAGATGCAAGCAAAAAGAAGAGGAAAAGATTATAGATTTTATCTCGTGCTATCAATCACTTTACTCCCAAATCAATGTCAAGGTCCCTAACCATCATATTCAAAAGATGTTCATAGAAAATTTACAAATTAATATTCAAGAAAAACGAACCATGATGAAATTCCCCTCCTTCATGCACTTGTGTACTGGCCTCTGTGAATTCAGTTAGTAATTGAGATACAAAATCTACCTCTAGCTGTACTGAGAAATCCAAGTCCACAAACCAATTTAACAATTCCCAACCTTTTAGAAAATAGAATAAAGGATTCCTTCAATTTAATCCCCCTCAATAAACAACTTAGAATGTCAACAACCAAGTATTTGTTGTTAAATCCACGATACCCTTTAGCTATGGGGATCCAAAAAGACAAGTCACTCCCTTACCTAATACCCTTCACAAAACAATGACACAACTCTTAGAACAGAAGATGATTACCTTGCCTCTCGTTAAAATTCATGATCCTAATAAACCATTACCCACAAACTATAGACCAAATTATTATTTTCATTATCACTGAAAAAATGGACATGACATGAAACATTGTAAGCATCTTAAAAATCTTGTGCAACACCTCATTGATTCTGGTCATCTTTATGTTCCAAGATGTGTTAGTGATCAAGGAAATAAGTCTTTTGCACCTCCTAACTAAAACTTTCAAATATTTACCAACCCTATGCCTAATAATAACATTTACTTTGTCAAAGCCAATGAAACTATAAAGAATGATGTGATGAATTTTGATACGGATGATGATAATAATGATAAAGTTCAACGTGATCCTCTAGATAATGATCCTATGGATGATATTGTAGGAGTGATAGACATCATCCCTCTTAAGGGTCAAACTAAAAATCCTCTTGAGATTGCTTTCTCCTCGCAAGATATACTTAAACATGTACTTGATGGTCCTCTTTACATAGTCGGTTGAATCTATGACAAGCCCACTAGTGGGATATTAATAGATATTGTCTATGGAGAGAATGTGATCACCGAAAAATTCCTACTTCTGCATGAACTCTATCAAGATATATACGATAAACCAAAAGTATGGATCAAGATGCATAATGGTTTCACTTTCCCTATGATGGGATCGATCACTCTACCTTTACAAATAGGACCGAAAACATTAGACATCTCATTCTCCATCATCCCTCATTCAAACCAATTTTGTGTGAAGTTAAGCTATCAATGGCTTTGCTCCAAGAATGCAGCCCCTTCAGTAGTACATAAATGCTTAATTTTTCCATTTTACAATGAAATTTCCACCATCCATCCTAGTGGCTTTAACCCTTTGTCTTCCCTTGGAAAATTTTCCTTAGATTTGTTTTGGCCCCAGCCTATAAAACCTATCAAGCCATGATAATACTTATTTTTCAAGTCCTACCAAAATTTCAAGGTAAAGAAAATAGCAGAATTATCCCTCTGAAGCATGCCTCAATCTACAACTAAGCCTACCATCTTGAAAAAACCATGATTGAATCTAAACAAATTACAAATAACCAAGACCAACATAACAAAAAACCTTCACCTAATTCCTACAAAAGACCAAGAGTAAACAAAAACAATCCCATCACACCTCCTAGAATAAAACAAGTTTATAAAGTCAAAGAGAAGGTCGTCAAAAAACCTCCTGTGGTTCCTTTTGTTCCTCCCCTTGGGAAAGAAGAGAAGTCTATGGTTGATCAACTTGCTCCTACACAAACGTGACTTGAAAACAAAACTAAAAGAAACAGAGGTGATAGAGAGCATAGGTGTAGACATCGTTCCCTTGCTCGCAAGTTAAATGAAGAAATTAACAAAGAAAATCAAGACCCAAACTTTATTGAATCAATGCATGATGAGTCTACCCCCTTCCCGAAACAAAAAGATCCTATAATGCAACCACAACAAGAGTTAAAAACTTATTTAGATATTATCATTTGACCTCCTATTGTGATTAACTTGGATGATGATGAGGTTGCTAAAATTGACGAAGAGGTGCATAATGAATTGAATACATTGTTTTCCTCTTCTATGAGCTTAAACAAAAATTCTCCTAAGAAGAATGTTGAACCTAGTAATGACCCTAGTTCAACACTTGTTATTTTCCCTTTGGCTAGTTGTCTACCTTCAGAATATAATGAACATGATTGGGATGTAGATGACCTGCTTTAGGTTGACTCGCACATTCCTTGCTAGTCTTTTTCATTATTTCTTTTTCATTTGTGTGATTGTATGTGCGTGATGTGTTCCCCCAAATTTTTTTGTTTGATGTTATCTCTCTTTGTGAAATTCCTCTATTTGTATCTTCATTCTTCTCTATGTTGTAAATATTTCAAAAGCTTTTCCCTTTTATCTTTTTAATTTGTCTTGTGTTTTCCTATGACACAAGGCGTCGAGACATTCATGTCTCTTCCATGTTGACCCAAAATGATTTTTATTTTTGCTATCTTTATGTCATTCTTCTAGTTCTATGAGTATTTGGGGAATGGCGAAAATTTTGAGCTCTCTAAGAACATTGTAGTAAGAACATACTAACCCAAATCCATAGATCCCTCATGTGTTTGGAGTTTCATTTTTGGGGCAACCCCTCTTTACTTTTGCATGACGTAGCTTTATTTGGAAACATATGACTTGGAATATGGCTTTCCAAGTTGGCTCCCATGTCTTCTCTATTGTTAGCATTTATCATTTGCTACTTTAAAGTAATTGCTCATAGTAGGGTGTTTAACAATTTCTTTAAAGTGGGGACATACATTGGAATTATTCTTTTGCATTTTTCTCTCATGTTTCATGGTGTAGTCTTCTTACTTTATGAAATGCATTTTTCACTTTGTGGTTGACATTGGGTGTGATGTCCCTCAAGAGTGTGATCTCTCTCAACATATTATATTCCTCTTAGTGGCTTGATGTGATACACTACATCCCCTAAGTTGTGAATCTTCTATTCTCTAATTGGTCACCTCTTGGAGACATTAGGCTCAATTTTCCCTAAGTTAAGACCTCACATGAATTAAGCAAGACTCCTTTCAACATTCCTTTATTGTTTCATTTGCATTTTCAGTTATATGGCCACCTTGCGTAACACACCTTGCATGCCTGTGGAGCCATCTTGTTTGTTTATGAGTTTCAAGCATACAATTTTTTTCTTGCCTAATGAAGCTCAAAGTTCATTTTTTTGTGGCACCTTATCAAAGTTATTAGGAGGTATAACTTTGGTATTGTTTGATGGGAAGCCAAACGGGGGCATGACTTTCCCTTATCCACTCGTTTGTTTGTGTGAGTACATACCGACCATATGTGTATGTGTCTCGCCTTCTTGGATTACTCACCCATAGGACAACCTAGAGTTATGTTGCCTCAGAGTGAGCATGCATTTTTTGGACAAACAACCTAGATCTGATCCACATTGTGATGGAAAAACAGTTGAAGTTTGATCCACCCCTATTTTACCTTTATTCTTCTTTTCTATTTTGGCTTTGGCAGTGTATGCTTGTGCCTTGTTATTGCTCTCTATATCATTTTCATGTGTGTCATTTTGTGCCTATGTTGGTTTGCCATGGGATTTTGATCCTGGGGGCTTGATCAACCCTCTTAATCATTGCCATCCTATCTTGCCGGCATTGGTGCACTTGGGCCCCTCTTGATGTGTGTTTGTCTACTTTAGTGTGAGTTTGAAGCAAGTTCTTCCTCTCACTAAAGTGGGGGATAAATGTGGCAATGCAAAAAGTATCCATTTACTTCTCCTTGCTTGTGTGGGCCCTCCTTGTTAAACTGAACTTAATGTTGCCTTGATTTAGTGTTGTAATGTGGTTGGCACATTCAAATTAGGTCTTGGGCCCTTGTGAACTAAATAAACTTAATCATGCCTTATTTAGAGTGTTGTAAAGTACATTGTAACACACTTTCACACTTTTCTAGGGTTTTCATAAATAATTGGGCTTCTTTATGCCTTAGTTGGCCTTATTTTGCATCCACAAGCCTCATTTAATGCATCTTTTGAGGAGAATCTCGACAAAAAAAACATCCAATCATAATTCATGTGTTTTTAGGTTGTGTCGCCTAGATTTGGTGATCAAGGACTCATACACCACCTTGGACATATGAGTCCCACCTAGATTTTTGGGTCTCGATCTTGGTTTCACACCTTTCTAAGCATTTTTTTAAATTGGTCCCATAAATCATGCCTAATGAAACTCATACGCCACCTTGGGTGTATGAGTCCCATGTGGCCCAAAATTAAAATTAATTAAAATTCTTGGCGGGATTTTATCCTCCTAGATCTAATGTCGGCTTGTAGTGTTGTAATTTCAGGAATTTTTACATAATTAAGTATAAATAAAAGTTTCTTTCACTCATTTTACACCTAGCAAGTTGAATGAGTATCCTTATAGCAAAGTTGAATTCACAAGAGTATTCAAGAGCATCCAAGAGCATTCAAGGGTATATTATCAAGCATTTTAGAGCATTATTCAAGCATCATGTCAAATTCCTCATGCATCATGTTTGTTTTTGAGCTAACAATTGGGTAAACCCACAAAAGTGGTTTACAATTTGAATGAGGAAGGAAAACTTGTAAAAAATGACCCCATGAAAAAATTTTACATTCTGGCGGTTCGAACGAACCAAAAAAGGGTTTGCTCGAACCAAGGTTCAAGTGAACCCATTAAATGCACCCACAAACAAAATTCAAATGAAAAACACTTTATGGGAGGGGGTTTCGCTCGAAACCCCTTGGTTCGAGCAAACCTCCCATTTACCTAATTTTTGACCTGCTTCACAAAAAAACCTAAATTTCTGCACTTCAAAGCTCGGTTTGAACATGAAAATGGCAAAGAATTCATAAACCCAATTGAAATCAGGTAGTCCTCAGAACGAGCTATCCAACAGATATAATTTTAATATGTTTTGGTTTTATTATGTATTTGTTTTTTTAGTTTTATTAAACATAGGTTTTTCACCAAAAATCAAGCTATTTGCTCTGCACATGTGGAAAAATACCAGATTATCAAAAAAAAATTGAAAAATATGAGTGCACCACATATTGAAGTCCTTGATCCAAAAAAAAATTGAATTTCGATACATACAAAAAACGTTACGCATTATACGGTCGTGCTATGTCTGAATTGTAATTCGTTTGACTTTGAATAAAGAAAAAATATTCAATAAAAAACTATCTAACCAAGTGGAAGCACTAGATATAGGAGTTACAAATCTAAATTTGAAAGAATTAGAATTTTATCCTTCATGGAAAAAAATTTATGTATTATACGATGAGCATCACTTTTTAAAAATGTTGTTTTCTGAAAAAAAACTAGTTTGGAGGGAGATGGAAAAAGAAGTGCAATCTGATTCCAAAAAAAAAGAAGAAAAAAATATTTAGAATCTACAGATAAAATGTCACGAAACTCTAGTTTGCATCATCTTCAAATTCCTCACGGTTTAAAGCCGCTATAGGTTCCCAAAAGTGAGGATTTAGTTAAAAAAAAATCATTTCAGTGTCTAGTTTGGCCAAAAATTGTAAACCACTATTGTTGGATCACCCAATTGTGATGTAGGGTTTTATGATTCAAGCTAGCATTCAATTCAAGATCTATCACATCCAAGAAAGATTCAAGATCTACATCCATTGGAGCCATCTCATACATTTTTACAACCTCTTATTTCTAGGGTTTGATGAGCTGCAATATCATATTTCTTTCATTCACATTCTCCTTTACTATTTCATATCATTTCAAGGTTTGATTATCAAAATGGGGTTTTACCAAGGCAAACCCCTTTCCACTAAAAAAACAACATTTTTCCCTCTCTCTAGTATGTGATTTGTGGGGTTATATTGAAGGAACATTGAAGAGCAAGTTTGTAGAAAGTTGTGAAAGTGTTCAAAGTTGTCAAAGTTGTCACCTTGCATTGGAGATACTTCGAAGACTTCTACAGGTTGCAAATCAAGGTTTCAGATCCGAAAATCAATTGGGAAGAACAGAGCATACCTTGAATCTTGACCATATTCAAACTTTGAAGCTTCAAAAAACCCTAGCTGGACTAATATCCCAGTTCTAGCATATGAGTTTCGATTTAGGTCAAATTTTCAGGTTTTTGTAGTTTCAGATACCCATTTTCTAGATTCTTGTTCCTACACAGAAACCCATATCTAGGACTGATTCACCCAGCCTGGTGTATGATTCTTAGTCAGCATTAAAGTCAAAATTTCCAACAATTTAGATCCCATTCTATTCATCTTCAGATTTCCAGGTGCACACACTTCATCTTGCAACTTTCTGTTTTGTTTTACATGCATTTCTAGGTCATTTAGTGAAAGATTGCGTCATATTAGGGTTAAACATTACAAGTTGCATTTCATTTGTCTTTCCAAGCCCTAGATTTTTGGTGAACCCCTGGTTATTTTACAATCATAACCTAGGAAATCCTTCTGCAAGATCTCTTTCATCCTTGGATTGAGATCTCTAGGGTTTCCCTTCAATGAGATAATTGTGAAAGTGGGTTTTGCTCTATTTTCTAAACCACGCAAAAGCCAACCCCATTTTCTATTATTTCAATTTCAAGCATAATATAGATGATTTTCTTTATGTCAAGGATCTCCGACATAATATTATGAGTGTAGGAGAGATGTGTAGCAAAGGATATAATTTTGTATTTTAGGATGGTGGTTGTGAAATTTGGAAAGGAAGCTCTAGAACTTTTGTTGCTATATGAATAAAGATAGATGGGAATGTATATCAACTCAAAGGTGCTAATGGTAAGTGATTTATGAATCAAATCAATGAAATATTACTATGGAATAGAAGAATGTGTCACATAAATTTTGATAGCCTAGTGAGGATTAGCTCTACACAAGCTGTGACAAATTTTCCAAGAATTACAAAGCCTATTAATGTAGTTTGCAAGGAATGTCAGGTTAGGAAAAAAAGAAGAAAGAGGTTCAATATCAAAGAATATTCTACCATAGGACCATTGGAGTCGGTGCATATAGACCTATGTGGACCTACAAGAACAAGAAGCTTTCAAGGTGACAAGTATTTCATGTTGTTAATTCATGATTACTCTAGAATGACTTGTGTAACTTTTCTTAGATAAAAATCAAAAGATATAAATAATTTTAAATAATTTAAAGCTATAGTTGGGAATAAAATGGATATGAAAATCAAGTTCTTAAGTTCTGACAAAGGTGGAGAGTTCACCTCCAATGAGTTTAACAATTTTTCTAAAGATCATGGAATAAAGACACGTTTATAACTCCTCAGCAAAATGGAGTGGTGGAAGGAAAGAATAGGATAGTTCATGAAGCAACAAGGACAATGATGAAGGAAGCAAATCTATCGGATATCTACTAGATAGAAGTTATTCATATTATAATATACATACTCAACAAAGTATGAGCAAGAGTAAACAGTTCAAAGATTCCCTATGAACTTGGTATGGAAGAACTCCTACTGTCAAATATTTTAGAGTGTTTGGAATCAAGTGTTATATCATAAGAGATGAAAAAAAATTGAGAAATTTTGATTCAAGTTAAGATGAATGAATATTCCTTGGATATTCTACAAGAAGCAAGGCTTATCGATGCTAAAACAAGAGGTTAAAGAAGATAGTTGAAAGTGCAAGTGTCAAAGTAGATGAAGAACCACATAAAAACTTAGTACTGATAAAGGATATGAATCTCATGAGTCTTCTTGTAGAGGAGGAGGAAAAGAAGAGGAAAAATAAAAGGAGATGCAAGTTGAAGATGAAGAAGCCCTAGAAAGGATTCCTAAGACTCTTAAGTATCTGTAGAAGAATCATTTTGAAGATCAAATTATTGGTGATAAAAATAGATGTGTGTTGATAAGAAGAAAATATGCTATGATAGAAGAATAGGGAAATCTATGTCTACTTTCTAAAGTAGAACCTAAGATAGTGATTGAGGAATGTAAGGATGAGAATAGAACCAAATCCATGGAAGAAGAATTGGTACAGATTTAGAAGAATTCAAATTTGGAATTGGTCCCAAGACCAACAAGCAAGAATTTAATAGGAACTAAATTGGTATTTCAAAACAAGCTGAATGAGAATGGAGAATTTGTCAGAAATAAGGCTAGACTTGTTTGTAAGGGCTACTCACAAGTGGAAGGAATATATTTTGAGGTGACATTTTCCTTGGTGGCAAGAATGGAGGCCAATAGGATGTTTTTGGCCTTTGTAGCACATAAGGACTTCAAGGTTTATCAGATGGATGTGAAGTCTGTATTCTTGAATGGTGAGTTGGAAGAAAAGGTATACATTGAACAACTGGAAGGCTTTTAGTTATCAAACAATCTTAATATGGTTTGTAGACTGAAGAAGGAATTGTATGGTCTCAAGGAAGCTCCTAGAGCTTGGTATACAAAACTGGATAGGTACTTGTTGCAACAAGGATTCAATAAAGGTACTGCAGATAGCAATCTTTATTTCAAAGTTGAAGGAGAATAAATCCTAATTGTGGTAGTGTATGTTGATGACATAATCTTTGGAGGAAATGAGATAATGTGCAAGAAGCTTTCAAATGAGATGTGGAAAGAGTTTGAGATGTCTATATGTTTGGGGATTTATGCAATTTCTTCCTTGGCATACAAATCAGTTAGGAAAAGAAAGGAATATTCATTTCACAATCAAAGTATGTCAAGGAAATGCTAAATAAGTTTGGAATAGAAGGCTCTAAACCGGTATGTACTCCTATGGTTATTGGTTGCAAGTTGAGAAAGAATGATGAATCTCCTAAGACTGGTTAAAGAAAGTACAAATCAATGATTGGTGGATTGATGTATCTAACTGCTACTAGGCTGGATATCATGCATTTAGTTTTGTCTTGTGGCCAAATTTCAAGAAGATCCTATAGAATCGCATGTGATAGCAGTAAAGAGGATATTCAAATATTTGCAGGGCACTCCAAACTATGGTCTATGGTATCCAAAGGATACTGATTTTTCTTTAAGCACCTAAACTGATGCAAATTGGATAGGTTGTGTGGATTACAGAGGAAGAAAAAGTGGAGGTTCTTTCTTTCTTGGAAGTAGATCGGTTTCATGGTTGAGTAAGAATTAGGACTTAGTGTCATTATCTATTACAGAATGAGAGTATCTTGTAGTAGCATCTTGTTGCACACAATTGTTGTGGATGAAGTAGACATTGAAGGATACCAAAATTTTATATGATGAAACTATTTATATCTTGTGTGATAATACAATTTATATCAATATATCAAAGAATCTAGTGATGCATTCAAGGAAAAAGCATATCTTAATTTGGTATCACTTTATAAGAGAGGATATTACAGAAAATAAGGTGAAGCTAGAATATGTGCCTATAAAGGATCAAGTTATAGATATTTTCACAAAGGCTCTTCCCAAAGATACATTTGAATAGGGTGATCCCACAATACTGGTTTACAATTTTTGGTCAAACTAGACATTGAACTGAATATTTTAACTAAATCTTCACATTCGGGCACCTATATCAACTAAACCATGAGGAATTAGAAGATGACAAAAACTAGTGATTTGTGAAAAATTGTTTGTAGATTCTAAATATATTTTTTTCAAAAATTTTGGAATTAGATTGCACTTCTTTCTCCATCTCCTTTGAAAACTAGTTTTTAACAGTAAACACCATCTTTAAAGAGTGATGTTATTAGCTAACGGGTGATCCCACAATAGTGGTTTACAATTTTTGGCCAAATTAGACACTCAAATTATTTTTTTAAACTAAATCTTCACATTTGGGCACCTATAGCGGCTAAACCATGAAGAATTTGAAGATGATTCAAACTAGAGTCTCGTCACATTTTGTCTGTAGATTCTAAAAATATTTTTTTCAAATTTTTTGGAATCAGATTCCACTTATTTTTCCATCTCCCACAAAAATTGGTTTTTTTCAAAAAATGACATTTTTAAAAAGTGACACACATTGTATAACGCATAACTTTTTTTCCATGAAGGATAAAATTCTAATTCTTTTGAATTTAGATTTGTAACTCTAATATCTAGTGCTTCCATTTGGTTAGATAGTTTTTATTGAATGTTTTTTCTTTAATCAAGTTTCAAAGGCAAACCAATTACAATTCAGACATAGAGTGACCGTATAACGCATAACTTTTTTGTATATATCAAAATCCAAAAAAAAAATTCTATTGGATCAAGGAATTCAATATCTGGTGCACTCATATTTTTAAATTTTTTTGATAATATGCTATTTTTCCACATGTGCAGAATAGAGACCTTCATTTTCGATGAAAAACCTATGTTTAATAAAACTAAAATATCAAATACATAATAAAACCAAAACATATTAAAATTATATTCGTTGGATAGCTCGTTCTAAGGACTACTTGATTCTAGTTGGGTTTGTGAATATTCCTCCATTTTCATCCTCAAACTGAGCTCTGAAGTGCCAACATTCAAGTTTTTTTCTATCTCAGGGGAAATGAGGAATAAAGGGGGTTCGAACGAACCCCTATGGGTTCGAGCGAACCACTGGGGGTTCGAACGAACCCCTATGGGTTCGAGCGAACCACTAGGGGGTCGCTCAAACCAGGGTTCATTCGAACCTTGGTTCATTCGAACCCCCCTTCTATAAGGGGTTTTGATGGCTTTTTTAGTGGGAAAATGTTAAGAGGATTCGATCGAACCTAGGTTCGTACGAACCCCTAATTGGTTCAATCAAACCAATAGGTTTGTATGAACCCCTAAAATCAAGTTTTTTGCCATGCATTCATTTTTTGTGAGTTTTCCTTTCTCACTTCAATTGTAAACCACTATTATGGCTTCACCCTAACACATAACTTTTTTCTATGAAGGATAAAATTCTTCTTCTTTTTTTTTTAATTTAGATTCGTAACTACGATATCTAGTGCATGTAATTGGTTTCATATCATTTCATTGAATATTGTTTTCTTAATTAAGATTCAAAGTCAAACCAGTTACAATTTAGACATGATTCACTGGATAAAACATAACTTTTTCTCGATGCATTCAAATTCTTTTTTTTTTGTTGGATCAGGGACATCAATATCTACTGCACTGATATTTTTCAAATTTTTTTTTGATATTCTACTATTTTTTCACATGCACATAACAAAGAGCTTGATTTTTAGTGAAAAACCTATGTTTAATCAAACTATAAAAAAAATACATAATAAAACCGAAATATAGTAAAATTATATTCGATGGATAGCTCATTCCGAGAAATACCATCATCTAGTTGGGTCTGTGAAGTCTCCTTCATTTTCATCCTCAACCTGAGCTTTGAAGAGAAATTTTTTGTAGAAATTTGGTAGAAGAGGGGGAGAAGGGGGAAAAGGGGGGGTTCTAGTGAACCAGGGTTTGCTTGAACTAGTGAACCCCCCTTATAGTGAACCCCCCTTTAAATGAAATTAAAAAATAAAACCCATTAAAGGGAGGTTCACTAGGGGGGGTTCTAACGAACCCTTCAGAGGGTTCTGGTGAACCCCCCTAGTTCTAATGAACCCCCTAAAGTTTTTTCCATTAGAAAATGCATTTTTGCTTCCTCAACGGAATTGTAAACAAGTTTTGTGGGTTTACCCAATATCTTTGGAAAAATTTAGAGATTATTACCCTTCCTTCTTTCAACTAGATGCATAAGAGTGTGCATCAGTCTAGTGGAGTAATTCAAGATTTATTCTTTTGTTTTAAACTGATGAAGGATACATCTTAGGAGGAGAAAGTAGTAGTATTATTGGTTGGTGAAGTCAGAGGAAGCATACTTTGTGCCCTTAAGGGGGAGAGGTAGAAAAATAAGTGCATTGAAGAGAGTGCAGTTGCTTGCCAATGTTGCAAGTGGTATATGTAGATATCAAAAGGGAAAACATAAAAGAAAAATCCTATGCAGATGATGTGTGAAAGGTTCAAGTGTTTCCCTTTGAAATTTTTCAAAGGGGGAGAGAAAAAGAGTTCAATATAGGAAAGAGAGTTGGATGTGCCTATGGACCTTTGCCATTTATGTCAAAGGGGGACAAAAATGGTTGAAAAACCATAGTGCATAGTGCAAAAGAGAATATGGTTTGAAGGCCATAGGGGGAGAGTGTTAAAGAGCAAGAGAATGAGAATATGAAGAATGAGAGATGCCCCAGTCAGGGGGATTACTGCTTGTTGTAGAGTTGATGTTGGTATGCTTTTGTTGTTGATGGTTTTTCAAAATTGGTATTTCCATCAATGACAAAGAGGGAGATTGTTGGAAGCTTGAGTTGTTTCTAAGTTATTTGGGTGTTGTCATCGATGTCAACCCCTTGTATGAAGAGAGTTTTGGAATGTTGTTGGTGTTGATAATGTCAACCCCTATCATTGGAATTGTGGATGCCTAGATTTGTTGGTATTGATGTCAACACAATGTTGGTGGTGTTGTCATTAATGTCTTACTTCAGTATAGTTGCAAAAGTTGTGTTTGGAGAGATAGTTGGATGTATTATACTTGATGAGAGGTGTTCAAGATGTTGTAGATGTGTTGTAGAGATGTTAGTAGTGTTTTTGATATAGTTGGTTCACTTGGTTTCCAAGCGCTTTTGAGAAAATTTGAATAAAAAGAGAATTCAGTGTAAAAGAATGGTGTTCAATGTTCTACTCCATATTTCTTCATGGTTGAAGATATGAATGTGTGGTTTGGATATGATGATTAGAGGTGTTTAAGAGGTTCCATATCTATATCTTTATGTTTTGGATTGCTTTGTAGTGAAAGTTTTTGCAAGGTTTCTGCCCTTGGTTTCCTTGTGTTATGCAATGCAGCGCTCGAGTTCGCGACATGGGTTAACCACCTCCCATGGATTCATTAACTCTTGCAGTTGTATTGGGAATTAATAGGTAAATATTTTGGTGCAGAAATTACCATCTATGCAATAATTGGTATCACACTCTGGGTCACAGGTTCAAACCCCTCACTTGCACTTGGGGGATTATTGCAAGGTGTGCGCTCTTGGTCTCCTTATGTTGTGTAGCACAACGCTCAATTTTGTGACATGGATTAATTTCCTCATGTGGATTCATTAACTCTTGTGGTTGTATTGAACATTAACAAGTCATTCTTTTAGTGCAACGACAATTGTCTGTGCAACAAAAGTTGTGTTTGACAGTATGTCTATCTGGCAAAATAGGGTGTTTGGGAGAAATGAGATTGCTCTACATTTCTCCACAGTGAAGGTTCTTGTATGTGGATCTAAGAACATGCTTATATATTATGTATCAACCTTCCCTTGAAGTTTCAGGTGTTGTGGTGTTTCACAAGGTTGTTTGGTGAGTTGAATGTTTGTGCTAGTGTGTCTGGTTGCACAAAATTAAGGCATTCTTGAGTTTCAGATGGTTGCAATAGTTGTGGAAAATATTATAATAATTTGGAATATTTTGAGATGTTGTGAAGTGTTGTTGTGTGGTCTATGAGATGTTTCTAGACCTAGACAGGTGTGTTTGGAGTCACTTGTTAGTGTTAGTGTATGTTTGGCTAAACTGGCATGGCACCGCTAATTATAGAGGATGATTATTATTTGTGGAAGTGTTGAGAAGCATTTTGGTGTAGATTTGGGTCTCAAATAAGTCGTGGCATGTTATTCCTTCATTTCTTTACACCTTGGAAGTGTTTGGTGCTGAACTAATTGATGTTGCATGGTTGAGGTGTATACATTTCCTTAAGGCCAACCTAATTGAGATTGTTTTAGTTTGTGGATGGTATAAATACAAGGTGAGTTATTGTTTGGATTAAGTAGAGAAGACATGTGATGTGAAATATGTGAAAGTGATCAAGTTTGGTGATCTGAGTGTGAGCTTCAATGCCCATTACTCCCAAATACAGTGAGAATAAGGTGTCTACATTTTAGTTTATTGGATGAGTTGTTTGTGCTTTAGTGGATTTGTACCTTTAACATAAGAGAGAAGTGTTGTTAGCTGTTGAAATTGGCAGTGAGTCACCCCTTATGTTGTCTTCATTCTTTTGGATAGTGAGTCCTTTGGTAGTGAGCCCCTCTTTATTTTTGGAAGTGAGCCCTCTGATACTAAGCCTATTGTATTCGATGTTGCTATTAATTTATATTGTAATCTAATCCTCATCGTGGTTTTTCCCTTGGGTTTTCCATGTAAATCTGATGTTCTTATGTGTTTGATGTGTTTGCATTACTATTTCATATATTTACATTTTGCTAATGCATGATAAAGGTTTAAGGGCTAATAAAGATCTCAATGTTAATGGGGGTTTTGATGTTTTAATGAACAATTGATTCACTCCCCCCCTCTCAGTTGTCCTGTACATCTAACAACACCTATTTTGAGATTGTATCTATAGTTATATGTGCCTACACAAAAATTTATCACCTTGTCTAAATGAAGCTCTTCATCAAACATGTCATTTCTATTTTTTCGACACAATAGCATGTCATATCACTTTCTATATAGGTAGTGTTTCCTAATAGTACTATTTCTCATTTTCCTACCTTTCAATTTCGTAGATAGTTAGTTAAGCTTGTATTTGTGCCTTTTTTAAAAATTTGTGAGATGGTTCAAATATTCATTGTAGAATTTATCTTTGTATTGTAGGCCCCCTTGGAACATTCACATTAAGGATGATGAACACACAAGTTTACAAAGTGAGATTCACTTATTTATATGGACATAATATCATTGATGTGTCTAAATATTTACTTTACACCCTTATTTGTAATTATTTATATACTTTGATCTATACATGACCATTTTAGAATAAATCTACACCTCAAAATGCAATTAGAATGTAATGGTTAAATTTACATGATCATGTCAATTCCCATATAGTTTTGGGAACATTTTAAAAGATGTGTTAATATAATTACACAGTGACACATAACACATTTTTTGTGCTAAGTTTGTCTCCTTCCATGATGTCCATCCACCTTCATTTACTATTTCCTTACACATTTCTTGAAATTTAACATATCCATGCCTTATCTATATGTGTTCTCATATATTCACCTCACTATTGATCTTGATTTCTACTCACTTGATCCCTACCTTGGAATCTGCCTATTATGTGTATTAGGTCAAATTTTTAAGCATGATAGTCATCCCACACATGCAAATTTGATGCCCAAGTTTTTATTCAAATTTAAAATTGTTGACTCCTACCTTTTTCTGCTAATTTTTTGGAGTTGACTATGGACACATTTATGTCAGAATACCTTATGTCTCAATAAATAAAGAGATTCATTTGGACATTAATTAGCATCCTAGAATATTTAAGCACTATAGCACTTCAAGAGGTATTTATATAGGAACATTTCAATTAGAGAACCTAAAAGGGATAAAATTTGGCACCAAAATCAATGTCTAGTACACTTGCATGCTTGGTTGCTGCCTACTAATCATTAGCACAATTGTAATGCTAGATATGTTATGGGGTTCAATGTAGGAGTCTTCGACACTTTTGTACAAATACTACCAACCCTTGAAATTTAATGGAGAGTAGAGAAACACATGAATAAAAGGGTAGGAGTGTTAAACAAATGCACAACAACAAAATTATATCTATGCCTTAGAGAACATATGCATGCCTATGGAATGCCCTAGAATTACAATTTGACCTTGAAAAAGTTACATACTATGCAAAATTTGAATCAAAGAACAAATCTAAATTACATATTTTCCTTCGTTAGATTATTATAATCAATGTCACATCAAATGTGTTTCCTCACATCTATCATAGAGCTGAATACACCCTTTTTGAAATTACTCTCTTAACATTTTATGTTTCAATTCACTCTCACAACTATCAAATTAATTTAAGTTAAAGTTTACTTATATATGTGCGTCTTATTGAAGTACCCTAGTCTTGTATAGGAAAAGGTATTTTTTCGTTTGCAAGCGTAGGCCAGCTTTGGAATGGCCATAGAAGCCCCTTACTCCCAAAATTGTTGTAAGACATTAACAAATGAGCCGACGTTTTGAATAGTTTTGATTCTCCTAATTAAAAGACACGCCTGCTATGCCTTATAAATATATTTGGAAAAGAATGAATGGAAATCAGTGTTTGTGAGGAAAATATTTAGGCCGTTTCGAAATTTCAACTCAGTCCACCGAATTAGTTGAGATTTAAAAGGGAGTGCGAATTATTCACATTCACAGAAAGGATATTTTCTACACTCAAAATCCATACAAGGTTTGCGACCCACTGGGTAAACTGTATATTCAATCAAATACACAGTGACTAGAATTATCTTTTGCATGTTCCTCCTTTTTTCTTAGATATGCGATTGGGATAATTTGTAGATTTAACATACTTTATATCGAATGCTTTAACATACAAGTGATAATCGAATGCAATGCAGAAAGATGGAATACCAGCAATTACACAGAAATTTTACTCCCTCTGAGGTATGAATACTATACCATTTTATTATTCTTAAAAGGTGGGAATTTGGATTGGGCTTTTTTTCTTTCTTTCTAGTACAAGTAATACCTCTGATACTTTTGGTTTGGTAGGTTGCAAACGACTTTGTGAATCAATATTACAGTGCTCTAAAAAACTGTCCAGATATGTTATATATGTTTTACAACGATTGCAGCACTATCACCCGACCTGAACCCAATGGTCAGATGGTGCATCTGAAAACCATAGAAGTAAGTAATATATTGCTGTGGATTGACATTATAACACTAAAGTGGTAAATTCATAGAAATTATTACATTTCTTTTTTTCATCAACTTTTCAGACACAATGTTGTTCTTTTCCAACAGGCTATAAAAAACAACATAGTGTCTCTTCACAGTGAGGGAAATGAGGCAGAAATAAGAACTGTGGACTCTCAAGAAGCGCCTGATGAATCTTATATCATCCTGGTAACTGGGTCATGTTAGGGCATAACAATGTCGAAAGAAAATTTGCACAGTCTTTCTTCTTAGCGCCACAGGAGATAGGCTTTTTTGTTTTGACCGATGTATTTCGGTATTTGGAACAACCCCAGTATTTGGAAGAACCCCAATATTTGGAAGAAAAAACTATATTGGTTGATGGTGTCTCTGATGAGCCTTTGCAGGAAGGTAAAGTGGTTTCTTCTTCTATCTTTCAGTATTTTTGGATTCAGAATCTTCTTTAATCCTCCCTGTCTTTTTGGTAGCAGAGATAGTTCCTGCACTTGAATCACAGCCTTCTAAATTGGAGGAAGAACAGGACACTGTAGCTGTTCAGAACGAACAACTTGCATTAGCAGAGCTAGTTCCTGGAGAAGAACCTTCTAAATTGGAAAAAGAAGAGGCTACTGAAACTGTTACGAATGAACAACAGAAGATTACTGGTGGAAAAATGATTTCACAACCAGAAGAAACAACAAAAAAGAGTTTTCTATCAGTTGTAAGTATAAATATTAAATACAAATTGAACATGCTTTACTTAGGAAAGTTGTATAGATTTGGCATCTCATAAAATGATATTTGTTTGCTTAATGAACGTTAAGCTTTTGAAAGAGAATTCACGTCCTATTCAAGGACCAACTGTTGTTGTGAAATTTCCAGTAAATACTGGACTGAAAGGAAATGTACCATCACAAGTACAAACAACTTCTCTATCCTTAAACCCTAATTCTATTGTCAGATCTGGAGAAGCCCCAGGTTAATATAATATTTCCTTCATCCTTGTTCAATTGTGTCTTTTGGGTTCTTAATTTTTCGCTAACCCTGCCATTGCATATGACTTCCAGTAAGTGAGAACTCAATCTATATCAAAAATTTGCCATGGAATGCTACAATTACCTTGCTTGAAGAAGAGTTTAAAAAGTATGGTTCTATAAAGCCTAGCGGGATTCAAATTAGAAGCAATAAGGTATGAGTTGAAAAACAAAACTTTCTTGTTTGTTATTGTTTTTCTTAATCTATAATGCATGACATATTATAATGCAGGAACAACACTTTTGCTATGGTTTCGTTGAGTTCCAATCATCAACTTCTATTGAGAGTGCTATAAAGGTACTTAATATTGAACTATTTGGTACCATTAGATATTTTGACTTGTCTTTATGTTCTTTACATTGATTTTTTATATTTTGTAAACAGGCATCTCCTATTGTCATCTCTGGGCGTCGCATATATGTTGAAAAGAAAAGGTTGTCTGGTTTTAGAGGTATTTCACAAAGCCTTCATTAAGTTTCTATCTATTCATATAATGTAATATAATCTTCAAATATAACTGTTTTTCTCTGCTCCTACTGATCGTTTTCTGCCATGAAAGGAAATATTCCAAATGCCGTAAAGGGATGAGGTAATCCTTATGGACGCAGTGGCTATGCCAGGGATGTATCCAGAAATTTCTAGTGTGTTTTCCAGAGCTTGAAATGTATGGAAGAAATATATGTTTTTAATTCATACTTGGTCTAATCTGAAAGCCAAGCATTTTTAATGGTGATTTGAAATTTTGAAGAATCATTTTCATTTAGTCTAACTAAATATATTTTAGTATGACTTTGTTAAAGAATTTGCATCTTGTTATTCATATATCGAATTTCAATATATATAGAATTAATGTTTGAAATATACCAAATATATAATTATTTAAAAATTTGGACTAAAATAATGTCCACATAAATTTGTTAAATTTGTACTCAGATAATATCTACATAAATTTGTTTAATATAAAATTATAGCACAAAATAACTTAAAAGAATGTAATTTTGAATTATATAAAATTTATTTTTCTAAAATGTTTGTGTTAAATTTTGTTTTACATAATCTTATATTTTAAAATAAACAATTTAAGAGAATAAAAATAGTATGTAATGGATTATATGTGATTAATTTATTTCTTTAAAAATATTTTTCTAAGTGTTAGATATTATTAGTATTATAAACAGTATTATATGATTATAAATGAGATTATTTTATGGAATAAGGGAGTGTAACATTTAGAAAAACATATTTTAAGGAGGTAATTTGAAATAGTAAACTACACTAGATGAGCATTAGATACTCAACAAAAAGATGTAGAAGGTTTTCCAAAATGTTTTCCATTATGATTATTTTTGGAAGGAGCAAGAGGAAATTATAAAGAGAAAGTGATGGGGAAATTTCTAAAGGGTCTTATTATATTAGAGAATATTTGAATCATACACTAAATATAGGAGAAAAAAAAAAAGGTTAATAAATGAAGAAGACTTAAGGAAGATTCCATTATAATGGAAGGAATGAAATTGGCCACTATATTAAGGTTAAAATTTGTAGAAAGGCCTATTATATTGAAGGTGTATTGTGGTATATATTGAATAATGGGATGAGCATGAGACATATGAAAACTAATCACTATTATTTTATACAAGAGACAACAATGAACCTTAGTATAATATTAAGCATGGAAAGCTAAGCTAGAGAAAAAGGTAGTAATAGATGAAATCTTAGTAATGGAGGGAGAATGAAGAATTTAAAAGAGAAATTACAGAATGAAGATAAATTTAATAAAAAAATCAAAAATAATTTTCCAAGTACTTAAATAAGTGTGATAGAGATAATAGATATCACTAGTTCAAAAATGTGATTTTTTTAAAGAAATGGAAGAAGACTTGTATCTAGGTTGATGTTAAAAATTAATGGGGGGGTCATTTGATGAATCTCTTTTCAAAATTGGTGTTGATGTAAATATCATTTCTAAACATATTTGGAAGAAAATATGGAATCTATAACTATATGAAACTCCATCATAGATATAGCCCTAATTGGTGACACTCCTAAAGGGACATGGAGACAAGCAAAAGTAAACCTTTAAGGGATTAGTATTTTGTTTTTGACGTAATAGGTGTGAAAATAATTTTGTAACAAAAGTATACCATTTCCACATAGCCCTTATGATTCAAAAAAATATATACAAAATTCATAATGTAAAATTATTACAAACAAACCACAAGATAACACTAAATATACCATGTGAAAATTTGGTCAAGAAAAAAATATATCCTATAAAATCACCCACATAATTGATTGTATTACAAGATCAATATTATTGTATAATTGTAGCTCCTACATTAAAGGCCTCTAAATTATCAAGAACCATAAGTTTATTCCTCATTGTGAGTAATAAAATGAGAAACATGTAGCCACATGCCTCAATCCATGCTTCATTTAATTATATATGCAACCTCCAAGAGATACTCAATCAAGACTTATACAACAATCTTAAGTTTCAATTATTTAACCTCAAAAACAATGCATGTGTTGGTGTAATTAATTATTTAATTATACTAGCATAAGTTTAACTTAGGTCTTTTATTTAATTAATTAAGTCCTAGGTTGCATTATTAGAAAATAATTAATGATGGGGTCATTACCATTTCCATGTATTTAGGAGATAAGATTCCTTCTAGAAGATGAGTTGTTTTTTCTAGAACTTATCTCAATCACTTTATCATTCCCTAGGAAGTTAGTTAGGGCTTACATATTGTCACATGATGTTTGATCAAGACACGTGGTAACATCTTAATGCATCTTGTATCTCAACTTTTCCTATATAATCAAGGCATGTACATTTGTAATCATATTCTAGATATCAATCAGATAATCTCCATTTGTATGCCCTTAGTTGCAACACTTTCCGTGTGGGTGAATTTCTTCTTGGAAAAGGTCCTCTTGAAGGCTACAACTTCAAGTACATTGTGCATCCATTATTTCAACAGCATGCACTTGATTTTATAGAATAATCTAGCATAAAACCACTAAGTGTTATTACATAAACTATGTACATTAAAACCATGACTAAAAAATTAAATATTTGTGTTTTTTCTCATAAAAAATACTTTCATAATGTAACTCCTATATTAAATATTTATCCCAACATTTGATATAATATTCAAAGTATCCTTAATATTTCTTATTCCATTTGGTACTCACATATATAAGATGAACCAAATTAAATCATGTTTTTACATTATTATGGAAGGTGTACACTAGACCTTTCCAAAAATTTCACACTTGTATAAAGTATATAAGGGATCAAAAGTAAAATTATTCAATAAGGGAACAATAAATATAACCAAAATCAACCATAAAAACATTCATGTTGCCCTTGAAGGTACCTATAATAACAACCAAAGTGACCACCATCTCAAACAATAAGCTACTCATCCTCCATTTACTAATGCATGAAGGATAATATCTTATCCAAGTTATGACACACTAATTATCACATAGAATCATGAATCCTACCTCAACTTCACATCTTAGCATAAACACCAAATCCTAGGATAATAAATAGGTATAAGTTTCTACAAAGACCTAACCAATCATTGGGATGGGTAGGGCCATTTTAGATAAGATAATTTTTGGATAAGAGTCTTGGGGTAGATCTTTTTGTCTAGTTGGGGCCCAACCTTGTGACTATAAGGCCATGAACATCTCTAGCAAGTTAGCAAACAAACAATAGGATAAGATAATCTTGGAAGATACCCTAAAGAGTAAGTATATGGATAATCTTATACCAAAGAACACATCACCCATGAAATATAAGGGCAATAGCCTCTTCAATGAGATGAACATAGTAAAATTTGATGATGATTCAAAAGTAAAATTATTCATTAAGGGAACAATAACTATGACCAAAACCTACAATACAAACATTCATGTTTTCCTTCAAGGTACCTATAATAACAACCAAGGTGACCAAGGTACTCTGTGGTTTCGGGTCCCTGTAAAACCCATTTTACCCTTTATAAAAAACAACCAAGGTGACCACAATCCCAAACAATAATCTACTCATCCTCCATATACTAATGCATGAAGGATAATATCTTATACAAAGGCTTGACACACTAATTATCTCATAGAATCATGAATCCTACATTAACTTGCCATTCTAACATAAAAACCAATTCCTAGGATAATAAATAGGTCTAAGTTTCTACCGAGAACTAACCAATAGTTGGGATGGGTAGGGCTGTTTTGGAAAAGATACTTTTTGGATAAGAACCTTAGTGTAGATCATTTTGTCTAGTTGAGGCATAACCTTGTGACTATAATGTCATAGACATCTCTAGTTAGTTAGTGAACAAAAAATAGGATAAGATAAGCCTGGAGGACACCTTAAAGAATAAGTATATGGAGAAGCTTATGCTAAAGAACACATCACCCATGACATATGAGGGAAATAACCTCTTCAATGAGATGAATGCAGTAAGATTTGATGATGATTCTTCATAATCCCCAAAGGTAGATATGAACAAGGATGTAATTTAAGACAAGATTGAGGCTATGAGTACTATGTTTTAGGGCTTGAAAATTTAAAAAAAAAAAGAAAATAGAAAAAGAAAAACAAGAAAAATATGATAACTTTGGTTAGTTTCCTTTCTAGTTTGAAGGACAATGGATAGAAAATGATGGATCTAGATGTTACTAAAGTAGAGAACTTTGACCATTTGATCAAATCCCTTGAGAGGGAGGGGAAATTTTCCCTCTTAATGTTTTCTTTAGGATGACCTATTCTTTTTTTGGATTTTAATAATTTTCTTAAATTTCTCTTATGTTTTCTAAGTGTTGTTAGAAAATTATGTAGGCCTAGTTTTATGTTTTAAAAAATATTTCCTTGAACTACTATTTTAAGTTCATGACCCTATTTTCCCAATTTTTATTATAAAAAACATGTAGTTGCTAACACATTGAACTAACCATGCCTCAAGAAAAGGTATATTCATCATTATAGATAAACCTTATAATTCAAGATCACTCACAACCCTTACACAATCAATAAAACTCAACTCAACGCCAACAATTCCAATAGATGAATATACATTTTCTTGTAGGGCTTTAATGGATGTGGATCTTGATGCTTGAAATATGACTTTGAATTGTTGACTTGATTTTGAAACCTACACCACAATGGTAGCTCCAAAAACATGTATGATGCAAGAAGACTTTGACATGATAATTGGATCTTGATTGTTGTAATAAAGCACTGATAATTCTACTCTTGAATTCTCTTGATCATCAACTTTATCTCTTGTGAAATTTCTCTCAATTATTCTCTTGAATTGCTCTTGAAAATTTTCTAGGTGAAACTTAGAAAATAACCTTGTATTTATAGGTATGTATCCTTAATTTCCTGAAATTCAAATATTACAAACCAACATTGAAATATGTATTCAAGGACCTTAAAATACCATGAAAAACATATATTAAATTTAGGTTTAGAGGCCTAGGAAGGACCCATTCGCCCATGGGCGAATGGGTCCTAGGTCCCTATTCCTAGAACACACATTGCTCAAGGTAAAGTGTTATGTGTTGGCATTAATTATTATCAGGTTTCCCCTTTGGAAAATATAATTTATTTGGCTTATAGATGTAAATTAGGGCTTATTAAGGAATAATTAAGTCCAATTTAATCAAGAGGGCCCAAACAAAGTGTGAAAATGTAGAGTACATTTTTTTACACTATTTAGTTCCCACTTTACTGAGAGGATGACCTTGTGTTAAACTCACACTAAAGTAGACACATATGCACCAAGAGGGGGTCCAAGTGTACAAATGTTAGTGAGATAGGATAACAAAGATCAAGGAGGTGGCCAATCCCCCAGGATCAATATTCCATGGAAAACCAACATAAGCACAAAGGAACACACACAAGATGTATGATACATATGCAACAGCTAGACAAGATACACAAACATACAATGTCAAAGACCAAAAGAATGAAAAAAAGAAAATGAAAAAAGGGGTGGATCAAGCCTTTATTTTTTGTCCAAATCGATGTGGATCAAGCCTTAGCTATTTTTCCAAAAATATTTACAAGTGAAACCCATTGTCCACTATGCAAACAACAATGCACTCACACAAGCTAGTGAAATCCACTGTCCACTAGGTGAGCCCCCAAAGAGTGCCCAATGAGAGAGTCTTATTAGGCTCCCATTTAATTAACCACACCAAAGTCATACCTCTTGATAACTTTGATAAGGTGCCAAAAAATATGAACTTAGAGCTTCATAAGGCTTAGCAAGCTAAGTCATGCTAAGCAATTATGAAAAAACATGTCCCTAGTGGCAAGGAAGGTGTGTTATGCTTGGTGGCCATGAAAAAGGTTGTAACTTTGAGCTTCACAAGGCTAGCAATCTGAATTATGCTAAGCACTCATGAAAAAACTGCAAATAGGATATTCAAAGGGGTTTTTCTTAGTTCATGTAAGGTCTCCTCTTAGGGAACATCATGCCTAATGTCTCCAAGAGAGGACTAGTCGAGGATAAAATATTTACAACTTAGGGAATGAAATGCATAGAATCACCACTAAGAGGAATGTTCTATTCTTAGAAAGGTCACAATCTTGAAGGACATCAAACCCAATGACACCACCAAGAAGAATACACATTGCATGAAGTAAGAAAACCGCACTATGAAACATAAGCTATAGTAAAAAATAATAATGCCAATGTATGACCCCACTTTAAAGAAATTACTAAACACCATGATGTGAGAAATTACTTTAAAGTAGAAAATTATAAATGCTAAACAATGAAGAAGACATAAAAGATTACTTGGAAAGCCCTATGTCAAACATATGTTTCCAAATGAAGCTACGTCATGAAAAAGGGGTTTCCCCCAAAATGAAATCCCAAACACATAAGGGATCCACATATTTGGGGTCAGTGTATGTCTTTACTATAATGATACTATAGAGCTTAGGAATGCCATCATTCCCTAAATACTCGTAGAATTGGAAGAATGACACAAAGAGAGAAAAAACAAAGAAAAACATTTGGGTCAACATGGAAGAGACCTAAATGTCTCGAAACCTTACATCATCCCCAAAAGTAAATGACAATACAAAATAAAAGATAAAGGTTTATGACATATAGAAGAATGTAGGTACAAATAGAGGAATGAACATAAAGACATGTCAAAAATAACGACACAAGGGATCACATTACACACATGTAATCACATATAAATAACATGAAAAAGAAAATAAAAGACTAGTAAGGTACATACAAGTCAACCTATAGAAAGTCATTTGCATCCCAATCTTGTTCATCATATGTGAAAGGTGGATAACTAGCCAAAGGGACAATGACAAGTGTTGTACTAGGAACATCACCAGGTTCAACATGTGGTGAGTCACTCTTTTTAGGAGGATCATCATGGTTGATATCATCTAAGCTCATGGAAGAGGAAAATAATGAATTCAGATAATTATGCACTTCTTCATCAATCTTAGTTTATTCTCATCATCATCATCCAATTTAATCACAATAGAAGGTCTAATGATAATATCCATGGAAGGTACTTGTTCTTGTTGTGGTCAAGATATAGGATTTTCTTGTTGCAATGAAGGTGGAGGATGATCATGCATTTCCTGAGTTGTTGTTTGATTTTTAGTTGTTGGTTCATGTTTTTCTTGTAACTGATGAGCAATAGCATGATGTATACGCCTACACTTTCTAGCATTTCGGTTTCTTTTTACGATTGTGTAGGAGCGAGCTTAAAAACCATAGGTTTCTTTTCTTCCCACAAGGGAGGAATGGAAGAAACCATGTGAGGTTGTTCAACCACTTTCTCTTTAACTTTGTAAACTTGTTTGATTTTAGGAGGAAAAACTAGACTTGTGTGGCTATCTTGTGGTCTCTTATAAGAAATAGGTGAAGGATTTGTTATGGTTTGGTCTTGGTTACTTGGAAGAGTTTTTGGTTCTATGAACCAGTGATCTTAGCCTAATCTAAAAGATGCAAAACAAGATGCAAAAAGAAAGGAAAAGAACACTAACACCTTGAGATTAGGCCTAGTTGAACTCAAAAAACAAAGAAAGATAACCAAAAGCATATTTTTACCTTGTCTTGAGTTGATGCTTGGTTGGCCCTTGATAGTTGATAATGTGTATGCTCCTTTGATGGAAAAATGGATGAAAGTGGATTCAAAATGATGAGGGTTTGATGAGGATTCAAATGGTGGATGTGGGTAGTTGAGAAGATGAACCAAATGGATGGAATGAAAGCTTGAATGAACAAAAATGGTGGATGAAGGTTATGCAAGTAATGGAAAGATTGAGAGTTGAAGTTGGTTGAATGAGAATGCATTGTTGAATAAAAGAAAATATTTCATTTTATGGAGAGAATCCCTAGAAAGATGGACGGTTGAGATCCTGCCACCATGGGTAAGATGTAGGGTTGTGGTGTGTTGAGGACTCACAAGCCCTCACATCTTGCCATGTGGCAGATGATCTATCACAAGGACACATGATAAGGAAGGTGACATGTGATGGGAAGGTACTTGTAAGTACCTTGGAAAAGGGGACATGATGTGACCTCTCAATGATCACATGGGGAAGAGGAGAGTCTTGGTTGAGTAAAAGTGACTTTAAAATTCACATGATTGGGGATATCTTAAGGATAAGACAAGGTTGCCAAAAAGGTAGGTGAGAAGTACCCTGGATAAGACAAGGTGCTTAAAAAGGTAAGTACTTACCCACATGTGAGTGATGTGACAAGTCAAAGGCTCTAGAAGACCTTGGAACATGTGATTGATGTGACAAGTCAAAGGTTCTAGAACTTTGCATGGGAATAAGGAGAGTCTTGGAAGGATAAAAAGGAATTAAAATTTCCTTGGCAGATGGGGAGAGTTGACCAAGGTGCTGATTAGACTAGATAATCAGTGGTTAGAAGACAGTTAGGGGTAAATGAGGATTAGAAGCCAACTTGAAAAATTTGGAGGATGTGACACATCCTAATCAAGGATTAGGCATGTGCATATCCCTAATGATGAGATTAGAAGGTTGATTAAGATTAAGAAAATGATGTGATATGTGAGGAATTAAATAAATGTCATATTTATTTAATTCATTTGATGAAAGGGGGATTCAAGAGTAAGGTATTTAATTTTTAACTAAATACCTTATGGATTTGGTATAATTAAGGGTATTAATTAGATAATAGTAGTATTACCTAATTAATGCAAACAAGAGGATGTTTAGATGAAAAGAGATATGTTTGGAAAAATGTGAGTGTCCAAATTTAAGTGTCCACATTTTTCCCCTCTTTGATATGGTGTTATGAAGTAGCATCATTTCAAAGAAGATTAAAAGATAGAACCAAGAAGGAGATGGTTAGATTGGAAAAGATGCCCCAGTCATCAAAGGAGTGACTAGGAAGAAATATGATGGGAGTGAAGATGAAGATTAGGGATTGAGGATACCTCCTCGAGAGGACATGTGGGTTCAAGATAACACAAATGTGCTCTCAAAATGGATGAGGTGATGTGAGAGTAGATGGGGAAGATGAGGAAAAGTGATGGATAGAGAGAGGATGATAAGCGATAGGAGAAAATCACTTGCACAAAGGGATTTAAGGATAGAGGTGATGTCAATGAGGGAATGATATATCTCGAAACAACACGAGGATAGGGAAAGATACATCCCAATGATGATGATGATAATGATGGTGATGGTTGGATCAAGGCTTGTAGCAAGGCTGGGAACAAAACCAAGGATTTGATTAGATGATTTGTGCTAGATTGAATTAGGATTGGATGGAGGTGTGAGGGGATGAAAAGAATAAAAATAATGGAGGAAAAGATGCTTAGAATAACCAATCTATATTATTCTAAGAAGATTGAAAAGAGAATAAAATGATGAGGGTTGATGAAAACATGGATGAGAAGAGATGGAGGATGCATGCAATGCAATGGAATGGGAAAATGAAATGAAATCTGAATGCAATTTTCCATCTTCAGAGCACTGATTTTTGCTATAGCATAAGACACCAGGTGCTAGGGTATGTGTAACCAAGGTGGATTAGTTTCCAATGCATAAAATAAACACAACAGACAAGAAGGATATTCCAACACCCCAAAGTCATGAAGACCTTGATCGAGCCAAGCATTGGAATAACCACAAGCACAAGAGGATGCCCCAACATAAAAAAAATACCACATGGATCTTGGTGGGTACAACATGGGACAACCAGGAAGACAACAACAAACAAAAGATCAAGATACGCCCCTATGTTTAACAGTCAAAGCACACCATGATATGATGGATCAAGGTGACCGATACAAGAGATGATAGGGAGTTCAAATGATAAACATAAGCCAAAAGCACCAAAAGATCATAATCAATTTCAAATGTCCTTTGCCATAGGATCAAGGGGATGGATGGGATTGATGAGGTCTATTAGGAAGGATGCATCATGTTGAGACCAAATATGGATACTAAACTAAAAGATCGATATGACACAGGATACTCGAAGCTAATTGGATCTCATGATAGTAGTGGATCTCGTTTGTTAAGAACCAGCTAGATAAGTGCATAACTTGACAACATGACACAAGAGAGACAAGACATGAGACTGACACACCCTAAAGACCTAGGGGCTTGGGGACAATCAAAGATTAGCCTTGCCTATGTGAAAGCACAGAGCCCTCGTAGTTCAATAAAAGGCTAACAACTGGCTATGGATAAAAGTGGGAAGAGGACAATGGAGACCTCGATGATAGATGAAAATGATAGGATGGAAAAAAGGAGCCCCACGGGCAAATCAAATAATCAACCTTTCCTACGTGAAAGTGTAGGGGCAATGTAGTTTGACAAAAGACCAAAGTAAAACGATGGATAAAGGATGATGAGATAACCCTGATAAGGGGATAAAATGATGGGGCCGAAATGATGAGACAAGATAGACCAGTTGGATTGGATAGGATGATGGTGACTACACACAGCTCAGGGAGGGGATAGTTATCCAAATCATCAAAATGAATTGGGAGAATGATACGATGGGGAGATGAGTTATGAGAAGTGATAGGGGATTGAAAGATGTGTGAAAGAGGTAGGAGTGATGATGATGAGATATATGGAATTGGGTTGCATGGGGAGAAGCATATAGCTAGATACCAATGACGAGGGATTAGGAGATGGGATGAGGATAGAGATAAACAAATAGGGAGATAAGGGTGGGGAGATGGAGAGGATTGTTTGGATAGATGGGAAGATAAGGATGGGGAGATGAAAGAGATTGTTTGGATTGGTAAGGAGATAGGATAGGTGTGAAGATAAGGATGGGGCGATGGAAAAGGATTGTCATGATGGATGGATAGAGGGATCAGGATTTGGATGAGAAAAAAGTTACCAAATGGATACATGAAAAGGGATGCTATGATGGATAGGAAGACTAGGATGGTGAGATGGAAGGGATCGTTTGGATGGATAGGAAGATAAGGATGGGGGGATGCAAGGGATGGTATAATGGATGGATAGAGGGATAAGGATTTGGATGAGGAATAGGTTACTGGAAGGATAGATGGAAAGGTAAGGATTTGGAAGATGGAGGGGATGACATGATGGATGAATGAATCTCCAAGGACTATATCACAAAGGAAGATAGATGCCCCCACTCTAGATATGTCATGTATGATGAGGCATGAGGGATGGAAGATGATTGGATGGACAGGAAAATAAAGGAGTGAGATGGATAATGATAGGATGTATGGATAAGGACGGGAGATTAAAGGTAGCATGATAGGTGGATAAGGAAGATAGATGAATGTGGATAAGGATTAGGAGAGTATATGGATGAGGGGAATGTATGCCAAGAGGTGTCCAAAGCATGTATATATGTTTTCCCCTATCTATATCAAGATCACAAGGAGGGTGGGGGGATTGGGATAAATGGGATATGGTAGGTAGGACATGTAAGATAGGTTAGATGAAGGGGATGTAGTTTCCCCCAAGTGTGGAAGTAAAATGGATAGGGGATTTATGCCTATTTTCTAGGTTTTCATCATGGTACCTATCCAAGGTGCTTGTTTTCCATGTTTTCCCCAATGGACGGATTATTTCTCTTGACTTTTCTTTTTTGTATTTTTCTAATTTATTTTTTTGTCTTTTTTGACCTTTTTGACTTTTTTAACTTTTTGGATAACATGCAGATGGAGATGGATAAGGATAGGTATGTGGATAAGCGGATTCAAAAGATATGTGATAAGGAGATGGATGGACTCAAGCATCAAGTTCCATACGAGGTATTAAGAGCCCATATATGAAGTGACTATTTGATGTTGATACAACCTTATTAAGATAAATGGATTATGCAAGAGGATGAATTATAGGGATTTGATGGGGGAGATACGTGGGATAATGGATGGGATGTTGGAAAATGTATGGATGGAATGATGGGGTGGATGTGTGATGGGGAGATGTGTTCATGACCAACATTGGAACATGTGGTGGTGTATGTGAAAGGATAGGAGCATTAGTAGATGGATGATGTGGGGATAATGGAGGAGATGGGATAGTGAATTTTGGGTCATAAGGACCCAAAATAGATTGAGGAGATGGAAGGGGTGTATGATTAGCTTTGGGATTAGCAACTTTGGATATTGTTACAGATTTTTCATGTGAAGGCATTGCATCTTTTTTCTTCGGGATCCACATGGTTTTGATTTTTTCTTTAGTGGGCCTTTGTGGCCTGTGGGTTTGATTTGGATTTTGGATTGGATTTTTCTTCTCTTCAACATGTCCTTTTAAGGGGACATGAGGAGCTCTAAATTCATGTGGATGTTTAGATTTAGGCATTTTTACTTTGGTATCCAAAGTTATTTTAATAGCAATAGGATGGCTGTGAGGAGATGGATGATGTGGAGTGATGGAGGTAGGATTTTGGGGATTATGTGTGGATGGAGGATTTTTGGGTACATGCCTTTGTTGATCTCGATTGGGGGACATGCAAGTGGGATGTTTATGATGGATGACATGGATAGGTGATGGATGGATAAAAGGATAAATATGATGAGATGGAGGAGGTGATTTTGGGATATAAGGGCCCAAAATGGGCTTAGTACCTGGAGGAAGTGTGATGGGTGATGGAGGGACATAAGGACCCAAAATGGATGGAGTAGAGGAAGGATGGGAGATGGTGGATGGAGGGATGTAAGGACCCAAAATGGATGGTTGTTTTGAGGTGATATGATGGAGGAGGGGGGATAGCAGTAAATGACTTGGTGGAGCAATGGGAAGAGCCTATATTTCTTTTGGAAGAGGCACATTGAGGAAGTATAGAGGTTGTACCAACAACTTTAGATTGTGATTCTTGATAAATATGTCGAAGACCTTGCATACAAAATTTTTCTTTGAATTGGGTGGGCTCTAAAATACCTTGCTCATAAAGGCCTAAGCCTTTTCCTTGATAATTCATGTTCTTGAGCATTCGATCCATGAAAGGATTTTTGTTATTCTGGAAGAATGATGCAAGTCCATTATTAGGTGGAGGATGATGGGTGGCGTATATGTTTTTTTTTCTTCTACAAGGAGACCACCATGGAAGAATGTGAGGGTACCAAGGGGGTACAAAAGCAGTGAGGGTATAGTAGGTTTAGGCGATGATGGAGAATAATGGGATGGAGAGGATGGGGAAGCAACATCTTAATCAGGATGAGTGAGCGATAAGGAATCAAGAGAGGGATTAGGCAATATGATAGGATCTGGATTTGTGATAACAAGTGATAAGAGCTCATGTGATGGAGTGACAGAATCTTGAGTGACAAGGGGATCATGGGATGGAATGGATGGGGGAATGTGATCTTGAGGTGGACTAGATGGGATGGTATTGATCTAGAGAAGGGGATATGTTGGCATGCTTTGGATCAAACTCTTGGCATGAATCATCTTGTGTGGGTGGCATTATGATGGAGCCTTGGAGGGACTCTTCAAGTGGGGAAGATGTAAGGATGGAGGATTCATGAAGTTCATGGGAATGGATTTCAATGATATGAGGAGTGGGAGAAGTGATTGGACTTGGGTTTCTTCAATGGATTGGGTGGATCTAGGAGTAGGTGGAGTGGATTGGATTCAATGGGTGTGATGGTTTCAACTGTTTGAGTAGTGCTAGAGGTGGTAACAACAATGATAGGCATGGGTTGGAGAAGGGTCTCATCACTAGTGATTGTGGATGATGGGTTGGGATGGCACAGTTCCATGACTTCAGGATGTGGAGTTGGGGATGTCTTCTTTTTCATAAGTCCTTGGAGAACTTTTGCAGTGAGAAACTTGCATACCCTAGGTTGAGATGGCATGATAGGAATAGATGGAGGATTAGGGATTGGTGGACTAGGGTTATATGGAGGAATGGGATTGGATGTAGGACTGGGAGTAAATGGAGGATTAGGATTGGATGGGGGGTTAAGGTAAGAATATTGTGATAGCGGATTAGAATAGGAAGATGTGGATGGAAGATGAGGATAAGAAGATATGGATGTTGGATTAGGGTAGGAAGATGAAAATGTTGGATTAACATAAAAAGGTATGGATGTAGGGTTAGAATAGGTTGATTGGTATGGAGGATTAGGATGGGAAGACATGGATGGGGGATTGTAATAGGAGTATTGGGATGGAAGATTAGGATAAGAGGATGATGTAGGTGAAGGATATGATGGATATGCAGACGGGGAAGATAGTGGATATCCCTTGTCAATGGTAGGATAAGGAACATGATTAGGCATGGGTGAATACATAACGAGATAGCTTGAAGGGGTGATTGGCTTGTGGAAATCGGGTGGAGAAAGCTTACTAGCGATGAAAACATCAAGGGGATCTATGTTGTATACTTCTTGATCAACAAGACTCTCGTTATCATCGTTGATGTAATTAGGGTTTCCCTTGATTAATATTGATGGATAATAAGGATTCATGATGATGAAAGGATAAAGAGGATGGATCAAATATTTTGGATGGAAATGGACTAAAGCTCAAATTAGGATTTAGGTCAAGCTTAGATTAGGATTAGATTAAAGCTCAGATTAGGATGATTGGATGAAAGCTCAAATTAGGATTGGATGAAAGCTCATATTCAAATGATTGGATGATGTGATGGGATTGATTTTGATGATAAGATTTGATTATCAAAGGATGATCATGATACTGAATCTGCTTCGAGATGGAAGTAGATTAATTGGGTCAAAGGTGATTGGATAGGGATGTGACTAGATTGGATTGGATAAGATCGACTGATGGATTGGATAGGATGGTGAAAGGGATTCTAAACCCCATTCATAGATTACCCTAAGTGACTTAGGATGTTGATTGATCAAATTAAAGAATAAATGGATGATTGCGGCACCGAATCCACCTTGAGATTGAAAGTAGATTGATTGGTCCAAATAATGATGATAACTGACTCAAGAAAGATGACAATCCTGAGAAGATATGGATGATGATGATCAGATTCAGACACCTATTTCAATTTGGATAATGACTTCAAACAGATTTCAAAGGATTTGGACAGGGGAAATCGATGAGGGATATGTAACCTGGAGGTGCTTATACAGTTCGAACGATGAATAGATGAATTTTAGAGAATGGAGATGGACTAAAGATCAAGTTGAGATTGGATTAGAGGACATGATAAGATTGATTCTAAACCAAGTTCATGGGTTTTAACTAGAGGATGTAAGATGATGACAATCAAATTTTTCTAGATTTGACAGTTTTCAAAAATTGTCAAATTTTTCCATTTTAGGTAACTGCACAGACATATCTTTGAGAGTCTAGTTTTTTCCCAAAAAATTCCTAAGACTAAGATAGGATGAATTTCCAAATAACATCACAAATTTGAGACATGCATTACGAGTTATTAACGAAAACAATTTTTCAAAAATTGAAAAAACACTAAATTACAATTTTGAGGGTCAAGATGAAAGTTTGAGGCCTTGAAAATGTGTCGAAATGGGGTCCAACCGACATAAGTTTGTTGGGAATCCACATACCACCTCATAATACAACCACCCATAAAATTTCAACCAAAACAGACACCCGAGTCAAAAGTTATGGCCTTTGAAAGTTTCTGCATAAAAATCAAAACTGCTAAAACGAAGTCTAAATGATTGGGATGGATGATTTGATGATAGATATGGACTCTAATGATGTTCTAAGAAGCACCTATGTGGTTTGGTTGATGAAACAATGACTTATGAAAAATTGTTGATGACAGGCAAACAGATGCTCGAAATGACTGAATGGAGCGTGAAAATAGCTGTTTAGAGGGCAGGTTCACCCAAATTAGGGCAGGTATGCCCCATTAGAGGGAAGGTAAACCCAAGGATATTCAGTGAAAGATAGGTGGGGAATGAATGCTCAAAATAGGTGGACAGGTGCTCGGATCAAGGAGATAACTATTCAAATCAAGGGGATGAATACTCGAAATGAGGAGACAAATGTTTGGGATGGGGAATGGATATTTGGAATGGAGGGACAAATGCTCAGAATGGGTAAATGAGTACTTGGAACAAGAAAATGGGTGCTCGAAATGGGAAAATGGGTGCTCAAAATAACTGAACGGATGATGAAAAAGATTGTTTGGAGGGTAGGTTCGCCCAAATTAGGGTAGGTCCACCCCTATAGGGAGTAGGTATGCCCCTTTAGAGGGTAGGTACACCCAACTTAAGGGAAAGTTCACCCAAGGATAAGGGAAAGTTCGCTTGTTTAGTGAAAAACAGGCAAAAATGGATGCTTGAATCAAGTAAATAGGCGCTCAGAATGAGGGGGTGACTGCTCTAAATGAGGGGATGCTTGCTCAATATGATGAAAGGATGTTCAAAATTGGGGGATGATTGCTCAAAGCAAGTGAAAGAACACTTGAAATGGGAGACTGACTCTTGGAACGAGGAGACAGATGCTCAGAATGAATGAATGATTACTTGAAACGAGTGAACGATTGGTCAGTATGAATGAATGATTGCTTGGATGGAGAGAACAAATGTTCAAAATGGATGAAGGAAAGCTTGAAACGAGGAGGTGGATGATTGAACTAAGGAGACGAGCCTTTGGAATGAGTGAACGGGTGGTAGAAATGATTGAACGAAGGGTGAAAATGACTGTTTGGAGGGAAAGTTCACTCAAGTTAGGGTAGGTACACCCCTTTAGAGGGAAGGTACACCCTTTTAGAAGGAAAGTACACCCAAGGATAGCTCAAGTTCACCCATTGCATTTCATGATCAATTTCGTTGCATTTCATGATCCCTTGTCCATCATTTTTCTTTAGCATTTTGTCGAACTATGTTGCCCCTGCGCTCTCACATAGGAAAGGTCGATCATTTGATCTACCGCTGGGGATTTTGTCCATCTAGTCTTTTCCATCCATTAAGGTCACCATCGTCCTCTTTCGACTTTTATCCATGGTCCGTTGTCAGCCTTTTATCGAACTATGAGGGCTCTTCGCTTTCACATAGGAAAGGCTAATCTTTGATCGGTCCCCGAGCCCCTAGGTCTTTAGGGTGTGTCAGTATCATGTCTTGTCTCTCTTGTGTTGTTTCATTAAGCAATTCCCTTATATAGTTGGTTCTTCATACATGAGATCCACTAGTATCACCAGATCCAATTAGCTCTGAGTATCCCGCATCCTATTGATCTTTTAGTTTAGTATCCATCATCGGTCTCAACAAGATGCATCCTTCCCAACATACCTCATCAATCCCATCCACCCCCTTGATCCTATGGCAAAGGACATTCAAAATTGATTGTGATATTTTGGTGCTTTTTGATTTTGTTTATCATTTGAGCTCCCTATCATCACTTGTCTTGGTTGCCTTGATCCATCATATCATGGTGTGTTTGAATGGTAAACATAGGGGCGTATCTTGATCTTTTCTTTGTTGATGTCTTCCTGGTTGTCCCGCATAGTACCCACCAAGATCCTTGTAGTCTTGTGTTACGCTGGGCATCCCCATGTGCTTGTGGTTATCCCAATACCTGCCCTGATCAATGTCATCGCGACTTTGGGGTGTTGGGATAGCCTTCTTGTCTATTGTTTTTTTTTATGCATTAGACACTAGTTAGCCTTCGTTCTTTATACCCTGGCACCTGGTGTCTTATGCTATAGAAAAAATTATTGCTCCAAAAATGGAAAATTGCATTAGGATTGCATTTCATGATCAATTACGTTGCATTTCATGATCTTTTCCTCCATCATTTTCATTCTTTTCATCCATCTCACATCTCAATCCAATCCTCATCCATTCCATCTAGCACAAATCATCTAATCATATCTTTGATCTTGTTCCCAACCTTGCTACAAGCCTTGATCCAATCATCATCATCATCATCATCATCATCATCATCTTCTAGATGTATCCTTCCCTATCCTTTGGTGTTGTTTCAGGATATATCCTTCCCTCATTAACAACCCTTTCGTCGAGATGTATCCTTCTCTATCCTTTGGTGTTGTTTTGGGATGTATCCTTCCCTCATCAACAACACTTTCATCATCATCATTGGGACGTACCCTTCCCTATCCCTGTGTTGTTTTGGGATATATTTTTCCCTCATTGACAACACTCCATCCATCATCAACCCATTTTGGCTTGTAATTTGACTGGGGAAACATCACATTTGTCCTTACATCCATTTGTGCTTCATCCCTCTCCTATCGCTTATCATCCTCTCTTATCCCTCACTTTGCATAATCATCCCCATCTCTCCTTTCATCATCTCATCCATTTCGAGAGAACACTCGTGTTCTCTTCAACCTACATGTCCTCTCAAGGGGGCATCCTCAATCCCTAGTCTTCATCTTCACCCCCATCATCTTTCTTCCTAGTCACTCCTTTGAATGACTGGGACATCTTTCTCAATCTAACCATCTTCTTCCTGGTGCTATCTTTTAATCTTCTTTGAAATGATGCTACTTCGTAACACCATCTCAAAGAGGGGAAAAATGTAGACACCTAAATTTGGACACTTACATAGGTCCAAACTTATCCCTCTTCATCTAAACATCCTCTTATTCGTATTAATTAGGTAATATTGCTATTATCTAATTAATACCCTTAATCCTTCTAAAATACTTAAGGAATTTAGTTAATAATTAAATACCTTACCCCCTTTACTCTCCTTTTCATCAAATAAATTAAATAACTATGACATTTATTTAATTCCTCACATGTCACATCCTTTTCCTTAATCCTAATCAATCTCCTAATCTCATTATTAGAAATTTGAACTAATGATCTTGACCTACTCTAAGCGATGCAAAACAACATGCAAAATGGAGGAAAACAACACTGACAAGTTTATCCAAAACAAAGAAATATAAAAGAGAAGTTTATTATACCTTGTCTTGGATTGATCCTTTGGTTGGCCTTGGATGGTTGACTAATGTATGCTCCCTTTGATGGAAAGATGCTAAAATGGATTCAAAATGGTGAGGGTTTGATAAGGAATGCAATGAGCAAAGTGGGTAGTTGAATGGATGGATGCAAGTGCAAAGGATAAAGCTTGAATGTGAGCAACAATGGAGGATTAAAATTGAGTGCTTGAGGAGCTTGAAGATTGTGAATGAGATAATGATTGAATGAGAATGTGTTAATGGATAATAATGAGAAAGAAAGAACAATCTTTCATTTTATGGAGAGTAACCCTAAAAGGATGGATGGTTGAGATCTTGCCACCATGGGCAAGATGGAGGGTTGAGATCTTGCCACCATGGACAAGATGGATAAGGACACATGAGGTGGAAGATGACATGTAATGGGAAGGTACTTGTAAGTACCTTGGAAAATGGGATGATGTGACCTCTCAATGATCACATGGGAAAGAGAACAATCTTAGATAAATAAAAGTGGTTTTAAAATTCACATGATTGGGAGATCTTGTGGATAAGACAAGGTTCCCAAAAAGATAGGTGAGAATTACCTTGGATAAGACAAGGTACTTAAAAAGGTAAGTACTTACCTACATGTGACTAATGTGACAAGTCAAAGATTCTAGAAGACCTTGGCACATGTGATTGTTGTGACAAGTCAAAAGGTTCTAGAAACTTTGTATGGGAATAAGAAGAGTCTTGTAAGGATAAAAAGGAATTAAAAATTCCTTGGGGGGTTGGGAGAGTTGACCAAGGTACTGATTAGGCTTAATTGATCAGTAATTAGAAGATAATTAGTGGTTAAGGAAGATTAGAAGCCAACTTGCAAAAGTTGGAGGATGTGACACATCCTAATCAAGGCTTAGGCATGTGCACATTCCTAATAACAAGATTAGGAGATTGATTAGGATTAATAAAAGGATGTGACATGTGAGGAATTAAATAAATGTCATATTTATTTAATTTATTTGATGAAAATGAGAGTAAAGGGGGTAAGGTATTTAATTATTAACTGAATACCTTAGGGATTTTAGAAGGATTAAGGGTATTAATTAGATAATAGCAATATTACCTAATTAATGTGAATAAGAATATGTTTAGACGAAGAGGGATAAGTTTGGACCAATGTAAGTGTCCAAATTTAGGTGTCTATAGGTTCAATCATGGTTTCATCAAGGATAGGAGGCTCAATCGTGGATTGAGGAATATTGGTAAAGGATAATTTTGCTATGCACTTTTCCTTAAAATTTTGATAAGATTTGAAAAATAATTCCTCACAAGGCTTAATAGGTTCCATAGGTTCGGGCCAAAAGAAATCCAATGAGAAATTCCCATAGGAAGACACAAGATTAAAGCAGCCACTATGGCGCATAGTAAATATCTATTTTCCAAATGGAAAATTTAAACACTTATGCACTACTGATGGGATGGATTTCACGGAGCGAAGCCATGGGTGGCCTAACTTCACATGAAATTGATTTGATGTAGGGATGATGGAGAATGAGAAATTCAATCTTTTTGGTCCAACTTATAAAGGAAGAGTTATCAAACCTATCATAGGGAAAGAAAAACCATTATATGTTTTTATTGATGCTTCTGATTGTTCATAAGTATCTTGATAAAGTTCATGCACAAAGAATAATTATTTTGTTTTCAAATTCTCTACACATATGGGATCAATTAATATCCCATTAGTAGGCTTCTCATTGATTCTTCCGGCTATGTAAAGAGGACCAACAAGTGCATGTTTAAGTATGTCTTTTTGTGAGAAAGAAATTTCAAGGGACATATTGGTTAGTCCCTTACAAGGTTAAACTTCAATGATTACAATCATACGATCCATAGGATTTTTCTCATTATTATTCATGTTGTTATCAATTGTGTCAACATTCATCACATCATTCTTATTTTCACTAGCTTTAACAAAGGAGATGTTATGATTTGGCATAGGATTGGTAATGATTTACAAATTTTGGTTGGCAGGGGCTATAGACTTATTACCTTGATAATTAACATGGACAATTTGAATGTGATTAGAATCAATGAGGTCCTACACTATATGGGTATGTGCATGGATCTGTGACACAATTTTGGCTCTTAAGATGCCATTTTTTTTTTAAATCAGTAAATCTAATTTGCACAAGAAAATGAAGATAGTTATGCTCAAAATTTCAAGATGTAGCAAGAACAAGAGTTCAAGTGCTTCGAGTCTAGTTTCTAAGCTACTAATTTTTTTTGAAATGAATGAAGATTAAGGGTCTCAAAAAGGGGGAGGGGGGAAATAGGTCCTATTTTTATCCAAAAAAATAGCATAGTGTCTAAGGGCCCCCCCTTTTTGATGAACTTTTTTTTAGAATTTCAAAAATTCTAACAGTGAAAAATTAGCTAACACTGGTATGTAGTTTATCCTCATTCTTTTGAATAATTTTTTAATGAATATATAATATTTTATGAATTTTCAAAGTGGACACATCCTAAAAGCTGAAATTTGAGCATGCTCCCCCCTAAATTTTTTGAAAACTAATCAAAAATTGATTTTTTTCATCACGTGTAGAATGGATTCTAGTTTAAAAAAATGTAATTTGTTTCACATTTCAATGAACAAGTAAAAATCTATCCTAAAACTAACACATGTTTGTTTTTGACCAAAAATAGAGTCATTTACAAGAGAAGTTATGGATCAAAACCTTAACTGAATCAAAATGAAAAAAAGAATTATATATTTAAATAGCTAAGTGAGAAGTTAATGCCATCATGGTTTTTTTATAAACTTGCATTGAAAGATGTGCAAACGCGATGGTGAGCATAGACAAAAATATGAGGAATTTTGTTTCCCTTTCAAAAAATCATGTCTTTTGCATGAAATGGTTTTCCAAACCTTTGGGTCGAATGCCCAATGAAAAATCCAACCCATTGGGTTGGTATTTCCCAATGCAACCCATTTGGTGAGCACCAAATTTTGCACTAGCACTTTCCAAATGGGTTGCTTCATTTGGCTAGTGCCCAATTTATCGCTTGCCAAATGTCATTCATGACTTTTGGAATTCATTTTTCTAAACTATTTCATTTTCTCTTTCTCTGCCAAGGAAACTATATACATGAAATATTTCATTTTCCTAAATTCTTTCATTTTCTCTTTCTAAGGTATAAGTTGACATGTACATATGGACATTTACTTTTTTATACTTTAAGTTATATTTCATTTATATAGTTTCAGGATGTTTGAGAGTGGTTTCAGATCTCTAGGATTTATAATACAAATTCTAGTTTTTGGAAGATTTTAAAAAATTTCAAACTTGGTCAAATTTCAATAATTAGCATGTCAAATTTCATTTATCAGGAGGTCAAATTTCATCTTTCTCTCTCTATTTCACTCATTTTCATCTCTCTTTCTCTATATCTCTCGTTGTCTTCCGTCATTGTCTGACACTCTGTCATTTGAGAACTCGATGGTACGTCTCATGATAATCTCTCATATTTGCATCTCTGGTATCTGTCTCCATCTCACATCATTTGCATCTCTTGGGTTTCTCTGTCATCACTCATGATCTGGTGTGGTGGTCTTCTCTCTTGTCTCATGTGTTCGTGGTGTCCATCATGGAATAATTGTTTGTTTAATTAGTCATTTTGGTCTGGGTTCATGTATGTCGTTTTCTCCTGGTTCATCATCTCATCATCCTGGGTCCTGGTTTTTATCATGGGTTTGGGCATTGAGACTGTCTTGGTCATCATCATCGTCATCTCTCTCTGATGTCATTTGTGTCGTGTTTGTCGTGATCAGTTCATCTTCATGTCTCATCGTTTTCCATCGGTCATCGTATCTTGTCTCATCCCAGATCATGTCATCCTGGGCCTCCTCATTTCCTGTGTCTGTATCATCTCATTTCACTATCCCTCTCCCTCCTCTCTCTTATCTCTCACCTATCTCTCTCTCTCTCCCTCCTACATCTTCCCTCTCTCCTTCCCTCTATACTTATATTTATCTCCTCCTCCGTCTATCTAGTTGCCTCTCTATTTTTTTCCCACCTCTCTCTCCATGCCTACCTCTCCCTCTATCTCTCCTTTCATATCTACTCTCTACCTATTTGTCCCTGTAAACCTATTTCTCTCTCCCTCCTTGCCTCCTCTCTCTCAATTTCTCCACCTTCTTCCCTCTCTACTTCTCTCTATCTCTCTCCTTCCCTCTCTACTCTCTCTATCTCTCCATCCCTCCCCCTCTTTCTATCTCTCCTCTCTCCCTCTCCCACTTTCTATCTCTCATCACCCTCTCTCTACCTACCTCTCTCTCTCTCCTATCTATCTCAATTATCCATATTTACCTATCCCTCACTCCTCTCTCTCTTCCTTCCACCAAACTTCACTATATACATCTCTCTATCTAACTTACCCCTATATACCTATTTCTCTATCCCTCTCTCTTTCCCTCTCATAATCTCTCTACCTTACTCCTTACGTCTCTACTTCTCTCTATCACCTCTCTCTCTCTCCCCCTTCCCCTTCTACTTTATTTCTCTCTATATCACCTCTCTCTCCCTAAATATCCCTCCCTCCCTCCCTCCTCTTTCTCTCTATCTCACTTCTCTCTCCCTCCCTCCTTACCTCTTCTATCCTCTCTCCTCCCCTCTCTACTTCTCTCTATCTCCCCCTCCCTCTCCTTACCTACCTTTCTCTCTATTTCTCTCTCTCATCTCTCTCTATAAATCCTTATCTCTCCCTCTATCCCTACCTCTCCATCCATCTATCCTTCCCTCTCTCTACCTACCTCTCTCTTTCTCTCCATCCCTACCTCTCCCTCCATCTCTCCTTCCCTCTCTACTTCTCTCTACCTACCTATCCCTCTATACCTCATTCTCTCTCTCTCTCCCTCTCTCCCTCCTTCCCTCTCTCATTCTCTCCACCTTCCTCCTCTCTCTAACTTCTCCATCCCCCTCCCTCCTTCCCTCTATACTCTTTATTTATCTCAACTCTCTCTACCTTCATATCTATCCCTCCCTCATATTTCTATCTCCCATCTCCCTATCTCTCCCCTCTCCCTCTCTACCTACCCCTTCTCTCTCCTCTCCCTCTCTCTACTATCTATCTCAACTCTCTCTACCTCTCCTTCCCTCTCTACTCTCTATCCCCCCTCCCTCTCTCTACCTAATTATCCCTCTATATCTCATTCTTTCTCCCTCCCTCCCTCCTCTCTCAATATCTCCACCTTCCTCCTTCTCTCTCTACTCTCTCACTTCTCCATCCCTCTCTCTCCTTCCCTCTCTAATCTCTCTCTATCTCAACTCTCTCTCTCCCTACATCTCCATTACTCCCTCTCTCCACCCCTCTTTCTATCTCTCCTCTCCCTCTCTCTCTCCTCTCCCTCTCTACCTACCCCTTGTCTCTCCTCTCCCTCTCTCTACTCTTTCTATATCTCAATGATCTCTCTACCTACCTATCCCTCTATACATCATTCTTTCTTTCTCCCTCCCTCCCTCCTTCCCTCTCTACTCTCTCTATCTCAACTCTCTTTCTCCCTCCCATTCCCTCTCTCTCCATCTCTCTCTCCTTCCCTCCCTACTCTCTATCTCAACACTCCCTACCTTTCCATTGATTTCTCTATCTATATATATCTTTATCTCTCCCTCCCTCTCCCCTCTTTCTATCTATCCTCTCTCTCTCCCTCTCTCTATTTCTATCTCTTCTCACCCTCTCTCTACCTACCTATCACTCTCCTATTTATCTCGACTATCCATCTTTAACTCTCCCTCCCTCCTCTCTCTCTTCAACCAACTTCCTCTCTCTACTTATCTCTATCTAACCTACCCCTATATACCTCTTTCTCCCTCCCTCCCTCCCTCCCCCCTCCTCTCTCAGTCTATCTACCTTCTTCCCTCTCTACTTCTCTCTATCACATCTCTCTATCACCTATCTCTCCCTACCTATCCCTCCCTCCCTCCTCTCTATCTCTCTCCCTCTCTACATACCCCCTCTCTCTCCTCTCACTCTCTCTACTCTCTATCTCAACCCTCTCTCTATCTATCTCTCCCTCCCTACAACCTATCTCAACTATCCATATTTAACTCTCCAACCCTCCAGAGAGGTGAGATAGAGAAAGTAGAGATAGAGAGGTATGAAGGGAGAAGTGAGAGAGATAGAGGTGATAGAGTGATATGATAAATAGAATTGGAGAGGACATAGGGAGAGATAGAGAGATAATAGAAAGATAAATAGAAGTAGAGAGGGAAGGAGTGAGAGAGAAAGAGGGGAGAGAGAGGGAGAGAATGAGAGAAAAAGAGAGTAGAGGGAGGGAGGGAGAGCTAGGGATATATATGTAGAGATTTAAGATAGATTAGAGAGGGAAGGAGAGAGAGAGGAAGGGATAAGTGAGAGAGAGAGAGAGAGAGATGATAGAGGTATGTGATAGAGAGAAGTAGAGTGAGGAAGAGGTAGGGAGAGAGAAAGAGGTATAGAGGAGATGAGTTATATAGAGAGAGTAAGAGAGGAATGTGGTGGGAGGGAAGGAAGAGAGGCGGTGTAAACAAGATAGATGAGGAGATAAGAAAATTGAGCATGGAAGAGGATGGAAGAAGTGAGATAGAGGTAACAAGGATGATAGAATGGAGATGAGATATTATGGGGAAGGAGGCGGTGGAAGAGAGAAAGAGGGGGAGGGAGGGGGAGAGAGAGAGAGAGGAGAGGAGAGAGTGAGATAAATAGGGGGAGAGGAGGGAGAGATGGAGAGAGGGAGAGAGAGGAGAGATAGAGAGAGTAGAGATGGAAGGAGAGAGAGATAGAGGGAGGGAGGGAGGGAGAGGTACAAAGAGGTGATAGAGAGATGTGACAAAGAGATAAGTAGAGAGGGAAGAAGGAAGGTGGAGATATTGAGAGAGGTAAAAAGGGATGGAGGGAGAGAGAAAAAGGTATAGAGGGATAGATTAGATATAGGTAGAGAGGGAAGGTGGGAGGGAGGGAGGGAGAGAGGGAGAGAAAGAGAGATAGGTAGAGTGAGGGAGAGGAGAGATAGAGAGTAGAGAGGGAAAGAGGTAGGGAGGAAGACATAGGTGATATACATAAAAATGAAGGGAGAAATAGGTAAAGAGAGGGATAGGGGAGATAAAGATAGGTAGAGAGGGAAGGAGACATAAAGAGAGGAGAGATAGAGAGAAGTAGATAGGGGAGGGATGGAGAGGTAGGGAGGATATAGACATGAGTGTGAGAGAGAGAGGAAGTGAGTGAGAAAATGAGGGGATAGAGGAAGGGGGAGAGAATGAGAGTAGAGAGGGAAGTGGAGAGAGAGATAGAGAGTAGAGAGGGAAGGAGAGAGTAAGAGAGAAATATGGGGGATGGATAGTGAGAGGTAGAGAGAGTGGTAGGGAGTGGAGGGAGAGATATTTAGAGAGAGGGAAGAAGAGAGTGAGGGAGAGAGTAAGAGAGAAATATGGGGGAGGGAGATAGAGAGAAACTTAGAGAGGGAAGGAGTTATGGAGGGAGAGTTAAGGGGGGAGATAGATGTGTGTGTGAGAGAGAAACGTCTCTCTACCTACCTCTCTATGTTTCTCTCTCATTTCTCTCTCCCCTTCCCCCTCTACTTCTCTCTACCCACCTATCCCTCCATACATCTTTCTCTCCCTCCCTCCCTCCCTCCCTCTCTCAATATCTCTACCTTGTTCCCTCTCTACTTTTCTCTATCACATATCTCTATCACCTCCCTCTCTATCTCTTTCTCCTTCCCTTTCTACTCTCTCTATCTCAACTCTCTTTCTCCCTACGTTTCCCTCTCTCTATCTCTCTCTCCTTCCCTCTCTACTCTCTCTATCTCAACTCTCTCTCTCCCCACCTTTTTGTCCCTATCTCTATCTATCTATCTCTCTCTATCTCTCCCTCCCTCCCCCCTCTTTCTATATCTCCTCTCTCCCTCCCCTCTCTTTATATCTCTCCTCACCCTCTCTCTACCTACCTCTCTCTCTCATTATATATATCTCAACTATCCCTCTTTACCTCTCCCTCCCTCCTCTCTCTCTCCACTAACCTTCTCTCTCTACTTCTCTCTATCTGACCTACTTGTATATACCTATTTCTCTCTCCCCCCTCCCTCCCTCCTCTCTCTCTTCTACTAATCTTCTCTTTAGACTGTCTATCTCACCTACCCCTATATACCTCTTTTTATCTCCCTCCCTCCCTCCTTTGTCTGAATCTCTCTAACTTCCTCTTTACCTCTCTCTCTCGCTCTCTCCCCTTCCCTCTCTACTCTCTTTCTCTATATCTTAACTCTCTCCCCCTACATCTATCCCTCCCTCCCTATTCTCTCAGCTCTATCTCACCTCCCTCTCCTTCTATCCTTCTCTCCCTCCATACCTCTCCTTCCCTCTCTACTCTCTCTACTCTCTCTCCTCTCTCTCTCTCTACCTACCTCTCTCTATCACTCTATCTCTCACCTTTCTCTCTCCATCACTATCTCTCCCTTTATTAGTACCTTTCCCTACATATATGCTTCCCTCTTTCTATATCTCCTCATCCTCTCTCTACCTACTTCTCTCTCTCTCTCCTATTTATCTCAACTATCCCTCTTAACCTCTCCCTTCCTCCCCGCTCTCTCCCAACCTATCTATCTCTCTCTTCCACCAACTTTAGCTCTCTACTTCTCTCCATCTAACCTATGCATTTATACCTATTTATCTGTCCCTCCCTCCCTCCTTCCCTCAATCTTTATACCTTCCAACTTACCTCTCTACTTCTCTCTATCACTTCTCTCTCTCCCCTTCTCTCTCTACTCTCTTTCTATCTATCTCACCTCTCTCCCTACCTATCCCTCCCTCCATCCTCTCTCTATCTCACCTCTCTCTCTTCCCCTTCCCTCTCTACTCTATTTCTCTCTCTCTCTCTCTCTCTCTCTCTCTCTCTCTCTCTCTCTCTCTCTCTCTCTCTCTCTCTCTCTCTCTCACACACACACACACACACACACACACCTCTCTCCCTACCTATACCTCCTTCCCTCCTCTCTATCTCACCTCTCTCTCCTCTCCCTCTCTACCTACCCCCTCTCTCCTCTCCCTCTCTCTACTCTCTATCTCAAACCTCTATCTATCTCTCCCTATCTATAATCTTCTCAACTATCCCTCTTTACCTCTCCCACCCCTCCCTCTTCCTCTCTCTCTCTCTCTCTCTCTCTCTCTCTCTCTCTCTCTCTCTCTCTCTCCTTCTCTCTCCTTCTCTTCCCTCCTCCTCATTCCTCTCTAATTCTCTCTATCTCCCTCTCATCTCTACCTGCCTCTCCCAGCTTATATATCACTCTATCCACTCCTCTACCTGCTACCTTGTCTCCACTGTAAATGTTGCCTCTCCCACTCTCACCTTCTCTATCCACCCCCTCTCTCTTTCCCACCCTCCATATCTCTCAAATATACTGTATCTATTGGTGTTTGCACAAGATGTGATGCAAAATTGAGCAAGGTGGGGATATTTACGCAAAGAGGAAGGAGGGGAGGAGAATGAAAGGAGAGAGAGTTAAGAAATAGAGAGAGAGAGATTCAGAGTAGAAGATGGGGAGAGAGAATTGAATAAGTAGAGAGGAGGAGAGGAGATAAAGAGGAAGAGAAGTGAAGATGAAGGTGATGAAGATATGATAAGAAGTGGAGGAGAGAGAGAGGAAACTGGAGAGAGAGAATGGTGAATAAAGATAAGTAGGAGGAAGGAGGAGTGAGGAGAGAAGGGGAGAGGAAGTGAGGAGAGGGGATGGAGGAGAGGTATGTGGATGGAATGTAGAGGTTGATGTAGAGAAGTTAGAGGAAGGAGAGAAGGAGGAGGTGGGAAGATACAGGTGATGAGAATTATGTGAGTACAAATTTAGGTAGAGTCGTGGGAGGAGAGGGTGAGAGGAGGGAAAGTGAGGAGGGAGAATGTCAGTGGAGATAAAGAGTCAGAAATAAAGAGAGAAGGAGAGGAAAGTGAAAGAAAGAGAGAGAGAGAGAGAGAAGGGAGGGATGGAGAGGTAAGGAGAGAGAGGTGAGATAAAGAGATTAGATAGGGAAGGAGAGAGAGAGAGAGAGATGTGATAGAGAGGAGGCGAGGAGGGAGGGAGAGAGGGAGAGAGAAAGAGGTATAGAGGGATAGGTTAGATAGAGAGAATTAAAGAGGGAAGGTGGGTGGGAGGAACGAAGAGAGAGACAAAGACATAGATAGAGATAGAGAGATAAGGGGGGATAGAGAAAATTAGACATAGAAGAAGGGATGGAGGAGAGAGAGGTGAGATAGAGAGTAGAGAGATATAGAGATAAAATGTAGAGATAGAGAGAAGTAGAGAGAGATAGAGAGGAGTAGAGGAAGGATAGTGAGAGACAAAGAGGGAGAGGGAGGGAGGGAGAGAGAAGGGAGGAGAGAGTGAGAGAGAAATATGGGGAGGGAGATGGGGAGAGAGAGGGAGAGAAAGGTGAGATAGAGATAGTAGTGAAGGGGAGAGAGAGAGGGAGGAGAGGAGGGAGATGGAGAGAGGTGATAGAGAGATAAGTAGAGAGGGAAGGAGGAAGGTGGAGAAAATGAGGTAAGAAGGGATGGAGGGAGAGAAAAAGAGGTATAGATGGATAGATTAGATAGAGATAAGTAGAGAGGAAAGGTGGGTGGGAGGGAGGAAGAAAGAGAGAGACATGTAGAGGGAGTGAGAGGAGAGATAGAGAGTATAGATGGAAAGAGGTAGGGAGAGAGATATAGGTGAGATAAAAAGTGATGAAGGGAGAGGTAGGTAAAGAGAGGGGGAGGGGAGATAAATATAGGTAGAGAGGGAAGGAGACATGGATAGAGGATAGATAAAGAGAAGTAGAGAGGGGAGGGAGGGACATGTAGGGAGGAGATAGAGGTGACTGTGTATGTGTGAGAGAGAGAGAATGAGAGTAGAGAAGGAAAGGGTAGAGAGAGAGAGGTAGAGGGAGAGAGAGGAGAGATAGAGTGTAGAGAACGAAAGAGGTAGGGAGAAGACACAATTGAGATATGGGAGTGATGGAGGGAGGTGGGTGAGAGAGGGAGAGGAGAGATAAGATAAAATATGGAAAGTTGTGTAGAGGAGATATGATAGATGAAGTGGAGAAGTGGGGATGGAGAGAGGAAATGGAGATAGAAGTGGGTGTGTGAGAGGGGAGAGAGTGGTGGAGAAAATGAGGGAGAGAGAGAGAGTAGAGAGGAGGGGTACTAGAGAGTAGAGAGGGAAGGAGAGAGTACGAGAGAAAGGGGGAGGGAGAAAGAGAGGTAGAGAGTGGTAGATAGTGGAGGGAGAGGTAGGTAGAGAGGGAAGGAGAGAGGGAGGGATAGGAGGGAGAGAGGGAAGGAGGGAGAGTGAGATGGAGAGATAGTGGTGAGATAGAGAGTAGAGAGATAAGGAGAGAATGAGAAAGAGAGATAAAGAGAGAGAGAGGGAGGTTGGAGGGACAGAGAGGTAGAAAGGGATGGGTGAGATAGAGAGAGGGAAGGAGGGAAAGTGGGATAGAGATAGAATGGTGATTTAGAGAGGAGAGAGTGAGAGGGAAGGAGGGAAAGTGGGAGAGAGAGAATGGTGATTTAGAGAGGGAGTGAGAGATAGGGATAGAGATAATGGTGAGATAGAGAGAAGGAGAGAGTGAGAGAGAAAGAGAGGGATGGAGAGACATACAGAGAGAGAGGTAGGTAGAGGAAGGGAGAGGAGAGATAGAGAGTAGATAACTTCTGATAAGAATCGAAGCTTGAATGCTTTATTTTAGCAACAATGATAACTTTAAGAAACCCCCTCAAAAAAAGATATAAAATCTTGGCAAATTTTTCATTTTTTTACGAAAATATATTAATCTCTATTGGTGAATGTTTCCCATTAATATATATATATATTAATTTTACTAGCGATTTTTTTTACATCACTAAATTTTAGTAGAAAATTTTGGAGAATCTTGAAAAATAATAGGAAAATGTATTAATTATGATGGAGAATACATCCAATCTAAAAATAATTCTAATGGAAAAGTAGGGGCCCGAGGGTGAAATTATTGATGGGTTTAAAAGGTAGACTATAATATTTACTTGCCACCATTGTTTCAAAATATAATATAGTGGCCCTCATTATATTTTGCAAGGTAAAATGTACCCACAACCTATAATTATCATGGGGCTCAAGATTTATTTTAGATCATTGATCTAATGACCCTCATTCTACTCTACAAGATAAAATATACCCGCAATCTATAATTCTTATGAGACCCAAAATTGTGGGCCCCATGAGCATTATAAATCGTGGGTACATTTTACCTCGTGGAATATAACAAGGGCCATTAGATTATAAATATTATAAATCAATGGTGGAAAATAAAGATTAGAAATATGGTCCTACATAAATTAATAATTATGATATACTATTGGAAAATTAATATAGATTTCTACAATAATTTATAAAATTTAGGCGAATTTGATCTAATCATGTATCAAATATTGTGGCAAATTTTTGAGTTAAATTTTTTAATAAAATAAATTCTTTGGTGACTTAAATAAGATTATAATAATTTTTTGTCAAAATGTAGCGATTCAAGTCATGTTATAGCTTGAATTATTAGCCAATTTTGGATTCCAAAATTTCAACTATTAGCCAATTGGTGAATATTAGCCACTAAAAAATTATTGTTTAGTGAAGTTCGATTGGGATTCCAAATTCTGATTAGACTCTCGAGCTAAGGTTCATATTCCATGTGCAAACTCGATTCTAATTTCCACTAATGAGTAAGGTTTCATCGAAATTCTAAACTCTGAATGGACCTTTTTACCCAAAGTTCAAGTTCTAAGTGCTCTCTCAGTTCTAATTTATGATATTAATGGACAAGTTTTACTACTTTTTGAGGAAGTTCTGTTAGAGTTTGTAATTTTGATAGAAAATGGTTTAAAGGATTTTTAGAGGGTAAAATTTGTAATGTATTCTTAATGAAGCTCTCTTTTATGTCATTTCTTAGGTATCATAAATGTCTAATTTAGAGGAGCAACCTAGTGTTGAAGAAGTAGTTAATGAACAAAGAGCTAAGTTAATAAAACTAGATCAGACCCATTATACAATGAAGTATGAGCACCAAGGTGCTTCTATGCTATCCAAGTTCACCTCCAGGTTGACGAAAGTTGCTGATATAATTCTCAAACACATTGATTTGGAGGCATTAAAGAAGGATAGATTTGATGATAATGCTAGTCCAAGAGCTAAGAGGATAGCAACTTTAGGGCTTGCTCATGTGGCATCTTTTCCTATTGTTGTTTAGTCCTGAACTTATTCTACCAATGGTAGAGGCATACAACCACACTCAACACAAATGTATTAACCAATAGGGAAATGAAATCATTGACTTATCCCCAGCCATGATTAGAATAGTATTTTATTTACCACCCTACCCTCAATCGACAATGGTAATAGAAGTTGAGGCACTACTGCAGTATGAAAAGGATGTAAGCATACACCAACAACACATGAATAAGAATTGGCTTAAGACTGGTAAGAAATATATTAGCAAGTTTCCTACAAAGCTTTGGAGATCTAATTTCCTCTTAAGTATGGGACATCATTACATTATTGAGCAAGGCAATGGGTAAGGAAAGTTCCCATAAGTATGAACACTGGATGTTCCATTTTATTAACGTAATATTAAACGGATTCGTATATTTGGACTAGGGATAAATTGTTTCCAATCATATACACAATCAACTCACAAAGGTGCGTGATTCAAAATAATTCTATATGTCTTCATATGTAGTATATTGTGCAACAAGGATGGGAAATTTCCTAGGATTGAATACTATAGGAGTCAGAGGTGAAGAGCTTGGACAAAGTAAGATCTGGGAATACTCGGGAATACTATGATCAATTAGAGCTCAAAACCTTGGAGGGGAATTTTAAGAGAGTGAATGATTCTTTCATGTACATTATAATTACTCAGGTGTTAGGAGATGTAGGGTTTAGGTTGACTACAAAAGCCATGGAATTGGTGAAATAATAGTGTAACTGGTTTATCTAGTATCCTAAGTCAACTTACATTCGCTTGTGGGGGTATGAAGGAGCAATATTTCTATTACCCAAATATTGCAATAATAAATGGATTTTGATTAAGATCTCCTGAAAAATGAGGGAGGTTAACTTCAAGTTCAATAGAAAACATAAGGTTGGAGGGGACAAATACCCTATTGACCTTGGTTTCTATCAATGCCCATTTGTGGGAGCTGCCAAGTCAGCAATCAAAGAACTACAAGTAGTTAACTTCAAGTTATATCAAGGAACAAAATAATTTGACCCAAAAGGGAAGATGGATAACCTGTATGCATCCCTATTCTCATATCATTAGCTCCACATAGAAGATTTTTGGGCTGATTTACAAGATGATTTTGAAGCTAGAAAGATGAGATATGAGAGGTTAACCATCCCTCAAATGAGGGAATTTAAGGTGAAATGAGATATAACTAAGAATATGTTAGAAAATGGTTTAACCCTTGATCCTCAATATGATACAGAGCAAGTGGTGACTCAACCTCTAAGCAAGGATGAGATTATGAAGGAAATTAAAGTGGACAAACCAAGGAAGAAGTTCAAAGTTATACATTCCACCAAGCTAACTGCCAAAGGAGATTCAATTGCAGAAATTTCTACTCCAATTGTTGATAAGGATGATAGAGAATTACAAGCTTTAGATTATTAGATAAGCACAATCATCTTGGGGAAGAAAACTCAAAATCAGCAAATGTCACTTCTAGATTTGGCAGCCACTTCAACAAAGTCCATAATGGAGAAGGACAAGTTGGCTAAAGATAAATTGAAGGCTCAGCTAGATTAGATGAAAAGGTTTCTCAAAGATCTTGCTTCTCCATTGTCAAAAAAACCATCTTCATTTGAGGTTCCTATGTTAGTAAGTTGAAAAGAAGCTGAGGACCTCACAAAAATGAAGAGAAAAGCAAGCATATTTGAAACTTTTACTAACCAAGTGAAGGCTAAGGTGGAAGTGTTGCTTGAAACCATTTATAAGCTATACAGTGATGCATGTGCCTTAAAAAGAAAAATCAAAGAATTGATTAAAGCCATGTGGGATGAGGAAGAAAAGTACAATGAGTACTTGGAAAAGTTATTAAAAGAAGTAAATAAGCTGAGTGTAGATGAGATCAATGAGGTGGGGATTCAAGAGGATGAAAGTTTGAATTATCCAATTAAATGCAACAAGATCATGGTATTCAAGATGGAAGTAATTATTGAACAAAGGATAGTATTGTTGAGATTGCAATCAGAGATACTGAAACAAACTATGTTGTTTGAAGAAGTTATTTATTTGGTTACTACTCAGGATTTACCATCAAGTGGCAAGCTACCAGAGCTACAAAACATCAAGGAAACCTAGAACAACAAGTGGAAGACAATGGTATACATTGATAGTGAGGGTACTATCCTTAATATATTTGCAGGTATTAAGTTTGATACCCATCATGTTGTGGGTGATATTAGCAATCTAAAAGACATCACAGAAGTAGCCGCTGATGGATACAAAAATAAAAAATTCAGAATGGAATGGTTAAAGATGGGCCAGATGAAGAAGCGTTGACACAAATCTTGGCCAATTATGAGAAATATAAGCAGAAATAAAAGTGTAATAAAGATGCAGTTCAAATTTTGGAATACAAACATGTGATTTTGACGGTTTTGAAGTCAAAGTGTAATGTTTGGAGAAATTCCTATAAAATAGGAAGGCGCAACAATGAACTAAAGTCATCTCTAGGTAGCAGTGAAAGAACCGCCACTTCCCATGCATCCAGTTTTGATCACCTAAAGACTCCAGTTGAGTTGGGACGCCTCCTACAATTGTGGATCTGGAGTTTGGATGCCCTTTTTTAAGAATCAGGATTTTGAAGAAGATTTTTATGTTATACTTTTCTATAAGTTGAAAAATGAACATCATTGTAAGGGGTCGAAAATTGAAGTCATATTTGCAGCCTTAAGTTAGAATTTTTAAAGCTTTTACATAGTTTCAACAGTAATTTCTCAAATTTAGCAATGACATAAAAGATAATGGTTTTTTGTATGCTAGTGGATTTTGTTGGAAGTAAATGCTACTTATTTGATTAATATCAATAGAAGGAGTCGAATTTAAAACCATCAATTGTGTCATTTGTGAATGGTATTTTCCTTTTTTTATTGATCTGTACAAAACTCTATAATGAGTTAATTGAATGTTCCTTTCATTAATTCTGGTAAAACAAATTGCAAGTACGCTTAAATTAAATTTGCACTATGAATAAATATGATTGCATAAATGATTGAGTTCTTTCATTTCTCAAAAAATTTGACTCTAAGGAAAGCTTGTTACAAGATTAAATCATGTCTAAATATTGGAACTATATGTATTCACATTTTTCTGTTTTGAAACCTATGATGTATCTTTTTCTTTTCTTTAAAAATCTATTGTTAGAGCATTTAAAATATTAGTTTGTTTCTTTTAACCAGAAAACACCCCTTGAATATTATAGTCATGTTGACCACTGAGTAATGTAGTACAGTTGTGAACAAACTATCAAGACCTTGGAAGATAGGTAGTTTTATTATTAGAACTTATCTTTTTCAAGAGAAGTAGAGTAGAAATATCCTGCTTAACGTTTGATGTGTCAATTTGGCCATCAACATTTCCCTTCTTTATTTGTGGGTTTTTGCGAATGTTCTAGGTCCCATTGTCAACCATGAATAGGATACTTTTAGTATTTCTTTTTCATAACATTTCCTTGTTTAAACTCAAGGTCTATTAGTTTGTTATTAAACTTTAGTCTTAGATGATTTTTTGTACTAAAGTCAGTAAACCTATGAAGGTAGTTTCCTGGGTCTTACCACTTTCAAATTAAGCAAATTAGGATAGGGATTTATGATGGATAGTAATTAATTTGGGACTCAAGTGAATCTAAAGGTTTTTCCCTTCTCAGTGACCACTGTGATTCCCAACCCAACACTAGGCGATAGAGTAGAAAATAGAAGAAAAAAATGAATTAATGAAAATGGGTGATTTAAATAACCTCTACCAGGGCTATGGATGCCCAAATGGAAGTTGAGCGAGGTTTGAGGGAATCATAGGTATCTTTGTCATAGCTATGGATGCTTGGCTAGCAGGAGAGCTATGCCCAGGTCACACCAGTTGAATCTCAAAATGGAACAAATAAAAGAATATGTATATGAATAAAGATAGTTGGGAGAAAGGAAAGATCACATAAATTATCTCGATTTGTTGGTCATCTATTTTTTTAAACCATACTTTTAAGGAATTAATCATAGTGCACACACTATGAGACTCTGATATTCTATTATGATTGGTGAACTAGTGGAAATGCTTAGATTATTATGGCCTCTCTTGCTTAATCTAAGGTTAATAATATCTTTAAGTTTAATCCTGTTTGAGATTCTTTGAAGGTGGAAATGCTTTGCATGAATTTTGTTCTTTGGTTGTTGTTTGTTGTGCCTTTGCACTCATGCTCCTTTTTTCTTTTTAAAAAGTGGGTACCCCTTTTTTTTGGCTTTGAGTGTTTTGGTCTTTCCCTTTCCTTCCCTTTTTCTTCTTTCCTTTTCCTTTGGTTTTTCTTTTTTCCTTTATTTTTTTTCGAAGGTCAAGCATTTGAATTTGTGGGAAGGGTATACCTTCCTTGTCAAGCCTGACCTCTAACTTCTCCTCACCACATCTCGGCCCCACTAATTTTTTTATTTGCCTTAGCATGATTAAAACTTGAGGTCCCTATCAAGATTCGGGTATAGTGGAGCTTTGAACCCCAAACTCTAAAATATCTTTTAGACTTCACGTGTCAAGAATATCACTTAAGAAAATAATGTTAAGAATGTATCATGTATGAAGGATCTCTGACACTAATCCACATAACCATGACATTCATCTTTTCCTTAGTAAAATGAATGGTTTTAGAAAACACGCTCTTAAAGGATTTTTGAAAGATCAACCAAGTTGTAAAATAATGATCTTTGGGCTTTGGGGATTTTTCTTACCACATGCTAAACTCTTGAAGAATAAATGATAGATGGTAGACCCAATGCCCGACTCTCAACGCTCAATAGCCTTAAATATTTCAGACTTCGCGATTTGAGAGTATCATTAACACAATGCCGATAACAATAGGGAAAGGGGTAAAGGGACCCCCGATCCCTGATACCCAATCAAATATAAATATCCATTGGGAGAGTTCACTAAAAAGTAAAGGATACATGATACCCGCAATTATGCTAGTAAAAACTTAGTAAAAATTTCTTCCTTTGCATCATCTTTCGGGCATAGGGTATCGTTGATACCTCTTACCCATTGCTTATAGAGGTGCAAAGGGTAAGGGTTATCCCCGACTCCCAACATCTAAGAACGATTGCTTTCTTTTAACTATTCTAAAGAATGGATGCATCTTCTATGTTCAAAGGCTAAGGTTTAAAATCCAAAGTGAGGTTGATTAACAATTGAAAATTTGGTGGTAAGGAGTAAATTTAAAAACCAAAATCGAATCCTCGAAGTCCTTTTAGACTTTGTGGGTCGGATATACCACTTAACCAATACTATTGCCAAGAAGGTATAGGCTAAAGGGGATCTATGATCCTCAACATCTGATCAAGTGATGGAACATATCCTCAAAGAGACTTTATTAATAAAAAAAAGGGTAGAGGATATCTATGATATCCAATTCCCGAGAGGCTTTAATACTTAGCAAAGAAAATTCATTATATGAGTAGCGGGTATGAGGGATCCCCAATCCTCGATACCTAAAGATGGTAAAATTGTAAGAATCTAATGTTTTAAGTGTATATGCTGATGGTAAGAGGTAAGGGGTAGGCCTGAGGCCTAACCCTTGAAAATTCACGCAATCTTAAGCCTTCTTTTGATGAATCATTATTTTACAAATATGGAATGTATCTTAATCAATGTAACTTTTTTTTTAAATATTTGCTTTCCTCTAAGATAAGTGAATGGTAACACATTTTTTTATGTGCATGAGATACGCCACCAAGAGATTTTGCATTAGATAAAGGAAACATCGATGAAGGATCTCTTGAAAGCTATCATAATTGCAAGGGAAAGTTACATAGGTGAGCATTGGTAAATTGATGCTAAAGATGGCATGTTTTCAGATCTCCAAGATTTTGAGATCGGTGTTTGAAATGTTGTGGGTGCTACTTATGGAGATAACCAGTTCTCTTTTCCAGTTCAATACCAGATTAGAAGATGTTAAAGATAGGCATGATAATCCTGATGAGAATATAGCATATATCATGCACTAGAGGAAAAAGGAGATGGAATTATGAAGCTTCTTATGTAGTTTAGTTTACTTCAGTTTAATTTTCATTTATTTCATGCATTCCTTAAATTTAGCAAAAAGACTTGACTATAATTAGGGTGCCTAGTTTAGTTTTATTTCATTCTAAAGTTTTGATTTTTTTAGTTTTATTTTAGTTAAAAACTCAAGTGCTAGAGGTACTTCCAGTTAGTTTTTATTAGATCCACATTTTTAGGAATTGGGATTTCTGTATAACTTTGGTTTTGGATCATTTTTAAGGATCCAATTTTGATGTAATTTTCTATAATTAAACAATACAACCTTAGCATGGAATTGCCTATTGAATTTTTGAATTATTGATTCAATCAAAGGGTTACGCCTATTGCATTCATCTTGATTTGGTATCATGGTGATGGTATGAGTATTTTATTTCAATATGAATTGTCGAATTATTAAGATTTCATTGGTAATTATGGGATTAAGTAGGATTTTATCTTAGATCTGCACGTGCTTGACAGTGTTTCAATTGCATGAAATCTAAAAATCTTACGTGGTGATTTATTTCCTTTGAATATTGCATTGCTATTATTGGTAAATGTGTGAAATACTATTTGTTGTAATGGTGGTTTGGAAATCTTGCTTAGATGCACAAAAATGATGAATGAAATATTTCTTGTCATTGTCCAATTAGTTTAACTTTCCTTTGCATTAGTTCTTGTTACCCTTTCTATCTTTTGAATTTTATTTGAAATCTTGAGTTTGGAATTATTGAAAGAGCATCGAGTTATTGTAAATCTGCTATAGATATGAATATGTAATGCAAATTTATTAAATTATTAGATCTATTATTTTAAGTTGTGTGTTATTTCTAAGAAGTTAAAATCTGGATCCCCTCATGAAACTACATTGATCTTACAAGTGTGCTATCCACATAGACAAGACTTGACAAAGAAGAAACCTTGGAGTAGTCTTGCTACTTTTCAAGAGGAGCATTAAACCCTTATTTCCTAGCACATTGTGTGTGACTAAAATCACCCTCAACAAGATCCCCTTAGATCAAACCCCCTATATATAACCCCTCTAGTCTTAAATCATACCCACAAAAGAGTCTCCTTTACACCTTTCAAAGTGCTAACAAAAAACCACTTTTTATTTACCTTTTGTAGGATCAAATAAATTCATTTAGAAATTATATTAAATTGTAAGTGTGTAGCTATTATTTTAATCTTTCCAAAAAGTATTTTTTTGAACTTTTTTATTTTATTATTATATTCATATTTCATTTCTTGTAAAAATGTAGGTTTTTCATCGAACATCAAAGTATTTGTTTCACACACATGGAAAAATAGAAAAAATGGAGAAAAAAATCTAAAAAATATGTTTGCACTAGGTATTGATGTTATTATTTTAGCAAAAATAAATAAATAATAATTTCAATGTACATACAAAACAAGTTATGTGTGACGGCATATACCTATGTCCATCTTATAATTACTTTGACTTCAAAAATTAATTTTAAAAAACATCTAACAAAAAAATATAAAGATATATCAATGCACTGGATATTGATGTTACAAATATAAATTTTAAAGATTATAATTTTATCCTTTCAATAAAAAGTTTGGGTGATAAAATAAAAATCATTATTTTAAAATTTTGTTTATTGTAAAAATATGTTATTAAAAGTTACATAAAAAATACAATTTATTTCTTTTTTTTTAAATAATAAATATTTTGAATCTACAAAGAAATCCTCACAAATAATTAGTTCACATCATCTCCATTTTTTTAATGGTTTATTTTTTATAGGTTTCATAAAGTGAAAATTTGGTGAAAATTGTTGATTTCAATGTCCTCTACTTTGGGCAAAAAGGTGGACATGGTATTGTGGGCTAACCTTACAACTAAGCACCAACCTTAGCAAGAGACACCAATCTCTTCTAATGAGAGGCACCAACCCTGATCTCTTCAATTAGGAGGCACCAACCTCCAAATGAATATTGTATTTTCCTTCTTGAGTATAGCTACTTCAATATGCTTCACAAATTTGCATTAATACCTTCATAGCTATATGATATAAACTCCCTCACTAATCTCCTTAAAAACCTTCATAAAATTGTTCACAAATTTGGCATAAATCTGCAATAAAATACCTCAAAAAGGTCTACTCAAATATTCAACAACTTTTTCTCATAAATCTACTAAGAATGATGTTCTATAACTCTACTCTTGAATATCTTGTAGATCTTCCTTAAACTACTATAAAAATTCTTTAAAGCTCTACTCCAAATCAGCTTACATGTCTACTCCAAATCACCTTTAGATATGCTCGCCAACTTCTTTTAAATCTGCTCTTGAAGTCTGATTTTAGTTGCTTCAGATTTGCTCTAAATAGGAATGATATTAAATGATTTATGCTTTCATATGCACTCCAAAACCTTCTTAAATACCTTCATCATGCCCCTTCAAATACCTCCTCACCCAAGAGATGTGACTCCCAAAAAGGTTGGCGAAACTTTAAATATAAATATTTTATTTTAAATATTAAACCCCCAAAGTGGGGCACCTCTATGAGGGGTCATCCACATCAAATAATTTAATTGAAATTTATTTTCACCACTTTAAGGGTCAACCAACATTGATGGTTAATGATTTAAATTTTTCTTGCATATAATGAAGAGGGTCGGCCACTATTAATAAACTTGAATTTAATCCAAATTAATCACTATCATATTTTGAATGAGGTCAATCATGATTAGAGTACTTCCATATGAATAACATGAAGTCAACCAACAAATAATGTCTCATTACTTATTTAATTCCAAACTTCTTTATTTCTACCTTATGGCAATAGTTAATAAGGTCAACATTGTCATATGAGGATCGACTAGTGGCCTTGGGCCAATGCAATTTCCTCCTCCAACCTTTTGTAAGGATTAGGTGTCATCTACCTTGTAAATCCTATGTCATATGTCATGGTTCCAACATCCTTGGAAAGATTTTCTAGGAACTTAGGGTGAATTGGGAAAATATTTCCTAATATTAATTATCACCATTATTTGTAATGCATTCATAAGGAGTGATGGGTCCGCTAGCAACGGTAAAGGTGAGTTGTGGACATAAATATTTAAATTTTTTTCCCCACATGTGGATGCCTAGAATTGGATAATAAAAGATAAGGGAATGATAAATGAGTGACTATTGGGATACTCCAAGTGGGTGATTGGAAAGAGGCAACAAGTATCTCTTGGTTTTCCATCATTTGTTGTATTTAATGCAATGTTTATCTTTCATGTTTGGGTTCCCAAGTTAAAGGGAAAGTATTGGAACCAAAATTGGTGTCCTTTTGCATTTCAAGGAGGTAATCCAAAGGTTGGGGACATTTGGAATGAAGGGTCATCATTGGGCGCCACATTTGGTGCATTAGATTCCTTCACACATCTATAAATTCAACCTCTTGGATGTATACTTGTGAAGAACAATTGAATGGAGTGTTACTCTGCAAGAACAAGGATAGGTTGAGACATAAGGAGGTTGTTCACATGTACACAAGTACTGCCATGTTGGAGGCAAAGAGGAGAATGGAAGTGGTTGTATTGTAATCTCATCTATTTGATGATAATTTATACTTGGCCTTTCTTCTTGGTGGAGTTTTTTAATGCAAAGGGTTTCCCCACATAAATCTCATGTCATGTGATGCTCTCATGTTTCTGATTTGTGCCTCATTTCTGCTATCTTATGGTGATGATATTATTTATTTATTGTTTTTATAAGTTCACATAAGGTAGTGTTTATAAGCATGTTATGTTGACTAATTTTTGGCATCATAAAGAAGATGGATCTAATCATGGTATTTCATATTAAGGAAACTTAATTTTTATATTTGCATATAAGTTTCACATTTTCATGTTGTTGTAGTTCAAGCCTTGAATCTCATCCATTAATGTCATATTTGGATAGAGATTAATTTCCCAACAATTGGTATTGAACCTATTTATTTCTCATCACTTTTGACATCAATAACAATAATTTCTAGCAAACTCTTATAGTTCTAACATATCTAAGGTCAACATAATGCATCCCTCTCTTATAAATTACACTAACCATGATGATCGACTTAGAGAATATCATGAATGCACCTTAAGTAACACTTATCTCTATGGAACCAAAGGCATACTAGAATATAGTAAATATTCCCCATGTAGAACACCTTCCTCTTCACATTTGACTTAGACTTCATGCCATATAAACCTCTACTTATGAAGCTACATATAATACTCTACCCATAGAAGAGCTATCATTTTTTCCAAGGACCTATATGTCTTACTCCTTGCTACCTTAACTTCTTCACATTGTCTCATCCTTTGGATCTTCTATATCTATTTTATCTAAAGTTTGGTTTTCCAACACAACATATATGATTAGGATTTACGTTGGGTCTTGTGAAATGGAGCCTCACACAGTCTTGTTACAAGGTAAAAAAAAAATCATTACATATTTCATGAAATAAAAATGTGTTCCAAAGGGGGCTAAATATATGTAACAAAAGCTCTTTGTCTAATGTTGTCTCTAGGTATATTAGTGTCTTAATATTATCTTTGTTATGTAGGCTCCAAACTTAAGTCACAGATTTTTTCTTAATTTAACTTATGCACCATTCCATGTCCCTCTATTTGTTCTCCTAATCTAGAGACCTTGCACTCTCCTTGTAAATAACATCTATTTCCATGATGTTAGTTCCCTAATAGCCCATCACTACTTTAAGTGTTGGATTGTCTCTGTTATACTCTTTGTATCATGAAAAGCCCTCTTGACCTTGTTGTTTTATCTCTTTTGATACCTTAATGCTTATATGACCCCGGGTACATTAGCTTTCTTTATAGCCTCTTTACCCATAAGGAATCTTTCAACTATTATACAAGGATTTTTTAAGTTCCCCAAAGTATGTTTATCATTGACTTCTCTTTCTAACTTGAAATGATTTGCACATTAGTTTTTAGGTGGCTCTTTCACACTTTTGAGGGTTAGGTTCTTTCTATTTTGTGATCCTCACATCATGACAACCCATCTTTACCATTATTTTCCCATTTCCCTTAGTCCTCTATTTGGAAAGCCCCCCTTGTATTTTGTGTTTTCTTATCAGTGATATAAGTTCCTTGATTTGTATGGGCATGCACATTTTATATCATCATTGTTTATTATTAAATTATATTTATATTTATAAAATTATTATAAATTAATGTTATTTAAATATATAATTTCATGATATATTTTTAATAGATTTTTGTAAGGTTTAATGTCAATCCAAAATTATTTTTGCTATCTAATATGAGAGCATAAACCTAAATTAATACCTCTTCAACTAAACCCTAAGGATTGAGAGGTGACCATTTCAATAAAGTTGTTGAGACACAATCTTTGTCTCAACCATTATTTATTGTACCTTTGAAAGATTTGAATCTTGATAAATGAACAAATCAAAAAGTATGTCATCACACCCACCAATTATACTTAACGAATTGAACTACAACTCTTATCTTCCCCCGAATAGGACAAACCGACACATAAAACCCTGCTGTCGTGTACGGTAATTGACAGATTTCATGAAGCCGCTGAAATCTCGACGGAGTGAGCTGTAATATTTCAAGGCCCCATAATTACATACAAGGAATAAAATCAGATCAAACAACTCATTTACTCGTAGAAATTATAGAGGAAAAGTTCTAACTCAAAACTGATTAGAGATTTTGCAAGCAAGATTAATCCTAATACATCTGAAATTAGTAGAAAATCAAAGAGTTCTAGAATTCGACCAAACTGGCGGCTGAGCTAACATTAGAATTTTATTACGTTGCAGGTCAATCTGTTAAAATCAACGTGAACGTCGCGCAATCTCAACTGTTTTGTTTTTACCATGAGCAGTTTTATAGAGGACCCACAAATCCCTAAACAAGGCAAAGGTGACCTCCATATGGTTCTCTGTTGGTCCTCTAAAAGTCTCTATTCCATGATCTCTTAGGCCTTATATTAGTTTCTATTGGTCTTTTGTGGCTCACTCTTTCCCATTATAACAAAAGTCCATGCTCATTAAGCACCTTAGATGTTGATACTTTAATTTCTTATTTGATCTTGTAAATTCTTTTGTCGTTATTTTATTCTCTAGGTTGAGTTACCTATCCTTCACATCTTATTTAGTCAAACAATCCAATTTCATTCTTTCTAATGTGTGCCCACGTAAGGCACCCTCCAAAATATTGATAGGACTCTCAAACTTCTTATCCTTCTCAACCAACCCCCCTCTAAATATCATATTTGTCAGAGGCTTTCTTTAACTACCCTACTAGTTATTTCTCCATTCTCTTAAAACACGATTTATAAGGGCTTTATTTGGATATATAATTGTTTATTCAAATATATTTTATTTAGTTGTTAGTCTCTTTACCTTGATGACTTATTCTAATAACTATAAATATATCTCCTCTTCCATCTAAACCACTTTCTCTCACCATATTCCATCATCCTATGTTGATTTAAAATGATGGTGGAAATTAAGGCTATAATTAACCATTTTATTATTAATCAATGGTTTTTAATCTCACACCACGACCCACTAAGTTATTACACATCATTGGAGTTGTTTCATCTATTATTTCTTTATATTTTTACATGAGCATAAGGGAAGAACAATAATGTCAAATTAGTAAAAGAGAATGGAGGCTAATAGTAAATGAAAAGTTGACACCCAAATTAAATAAAATTGAAAATTTAATACAAAGTACATATTTATCAAAAATAAAATGACTATTCATCTTACCTTCAAAATATTTGCTTAGCTTCTAATATATCTAGGTAAAATAAAAATAAAATATTATTATAATTTATTTTTTTGATACTACAGGGTGTCCCTGCGACCTGGCCCAACAACCCTTACCTTGGGTACTTGAGGCGAGCTAGGGTGACACTAGTCCCCTGCAAGTGAGATCCCCTGCCCGCAAGAAGTCCCACCTCTTAAACCCGAGACTAGAGTCAAACCCGAGACCAATAGGGAGCAAACCCACTGCCCAAGCCAACTCTACTACCTGTTCGAGCTAAATATTATTATAATGTTATTTTCTACACCTACAATTAATGTACAACAGTGTTAGAATAGTGAAGGAATAATATTGGAGAAAAAGGAGCAAGTAAGAAAGACATGTTGGGAAAGGAGGCAATGAGAAAACAGATGAACATGTGTGAGGAATGTACTAGAGATTGAGCTACAAATATGATATTTTTATGGACAACATGATTTTATTATTCATATTATTTTTAATTTTTTACACACCCAGATTTTATTATTTATATTATTTTTAATTTTTTACACACCCATTGTTGTTATTTTGTTTAAATTGATAAGCAATGTTGTAGGTTTTAGTAAAAGGTATAGTTCAAATATAATGAAATAAACTAAGAATAATTCTAATTTGAATTAATTGCCTTTCAACATGATGTGTTAATCTTGTTAATGTATTGTAGGAGATGGATATATATTTTTTTGTTTCAATATTTGATTAAGGTTTGATTTATATACACTTGTTTCTTAGTATTTGTAAGGTCTAATAGGTTTGGAGAGGGTAGTAAAATGAATTACATTGAATTTTACATCTATTGGTCTTTTAAGTTTTCATATCAAGAGGAGAGAAATAACGATACATGAGGAAAAGGTGGAGATGGGAATAAGTGAGTGAGAGGGGAGAGAATTTTGAGGTGGGGTAGATAAGGAAGGAAAGGAGTAGAATGTGCTCTATATATTATCTAGATGAAATATTTAAAGAGGTTCAAGTTCTAAATAGTGTTGTGCTTAACCCTTTTCCTAGTACCCAAAACAACATGAATAAACGAGTTAGACAAGGAATTACAAGCTAAAAGAAGGATTCCCCATGAAATCCATTTGCAAACTCAAAATAGGAAATAAATTGATGAAGAACACAATATAAAGATAAAACTAGATTTAAATCCTAATTAGAGCAAGCAAACACTTGATCCCATGGGGGAATTGGTGCCAAATGTGAAAATTGGCCCTTTCCCAATTCCTATGATGAAATCTTGATGTTGAAGATGATATTGATCCACTTTTGATGAAAGATGAGAACTCCAAGCCAAATCTACAAAAAGCCTAGCTAGAATTCAAATGATGGATGAGAATGGCTAAGTATTTTAGCATGGTAACTTTATTGGATTGTGGATGATGAAATGAGGAGGAGCTCTTCATTTATAGGATTTCAAGATGGATGAATGTCCAAATTTGAACAATGTGGGACTAACATTCATCCAATGATATGGTGCCACTTGTCAAGCTATGAATGGATGATGGTTGTGCAAGATTTGGGGTTTGTGCCAATAAATGCCAATATTTGAAATTCAAATTTGTTGAAATGACATGTAAGAGGGAAGGGAAAATGCAATAAATGCCACTTGGCTCAAGGAAAAGGACATGTAAGAGGAATTTAAATGCCTTGTTGGATGTACATGTTGACTTGGAATTTTTGAATTCAAATTGAGAGAATATTCCAAAAGATGCCTTGTGAGGAAAATAGAGATTTAATAAATGAATTAAATCTATTTTCATGTGCAACTTGCATTATCTAGAGGATGTGACATGGGATGAGGTTAAATTAATCAAGGGTTAATTAATTTAACAGGAGATTAGATGATGTGACTTATTTTGACTTAGATTTATGGATTTATTTAAATCAAATAAGAGAGGAATATGATGAGAGGCTAATTAAATAAGGATTTTGATTTATTTAATTAAAAGGGATGATGTTAGATTAAATCAAATAAGGTTTTAATTTATTTAATTTAATGAATAGACTTTAGAGATTTAATCAAATAAATTGATTATTTATTAAATAGGGATAATTAGATCAGATGGATTTATTTAATTAAAGATGAATACTTGATGATTTATTTAATCATGGGAATTGATGAATTAAATAGGGAATTTTATTAAACCAAGGATCGATGATTTAGGAAGAAATGATGTTAGTAAGTCAGATCGCATGCACGATGTCAATCAAGATATTTTCGATGTCTACAAGTGTTATGGTTTGTGGACATGGTAATGTGAATATTTTTACGCATTATATTCATTCTTATTAATTTATTTCAGCGGTCATTTTATTTTTTGTTTGATAAAATGAATATAGAGAAGATATAGTGGAACACAATTTAAAAATATGTGAATATTCCATTGAAATATTTTATTTAGTATGAAAATATAGATGGATGGTAATATAAATTTTAGTTAATTATTTATTTTTCAATTTGATAATTTATACTTCTTTGTGTAATGTACTAAAAGAGATGTAGAAAATTTCACAACTTCAATATTTAGATCTAAATTTATAGTTTAAATATTTGAATTTAGGTTTGATTGTTCTCATTTTTAAATATGCATTTATATATTTTTTCATTTGTTAAAATGTATATAGATTCATTAGTTATTGAATTTTAGCATTTAAAATATTTTAATTCTTTATTTATATTTAAATATAAGGTTAAAAGTACTAGATCTCTTGGATTCATCTAATAGTTCACACATTGAATTAAATAATATTTCTAGTTATTTTTTTAGTAACACTTAAACATATTAAATAATACAATTAATTTCAAGTATACTTTATAAATGTTCTTTAATTTTGTATGTGAGAGGATAATTGGAGGTGTAGGATGACATGGGAGCTAAGTATTTTGGGAAGAAAGTATTGTGTTATGCGGTGCATTTAGAGGGAAGTAGAAATGGAGTGGTGGACAATTAGCTAATGGACATGCATTATGAGTTTTATTGAGTGAATGGAAAATAAATGTAGATGAAAATAAAGAATATGGATTTAATAATTTAAGAGTTAGGTATGGAGAGGTTGTGTATCAATGGTTTATATGAATAAATATTTGTTTATATTTTTCTTCGCGCTTACAGAAAGAGAAATAACGCCATTTTAGGAGAAGAGGAAGGTGAGGAAGATAAATTAGGTGTAAGGAAGGTAAGATATATGGTGTAAAATGGAGATGTGAAGGAAGCTAAGTTTGAAATAGTAACACTATTTGTGGAAATGGTCATGTTAATGTTTTACACATAATTTTCATTTTTTGTATTATGTTATATGCTTTTTCTACCACATATCATATTGTTGATAATTTTCTAGTGCACTCAAAACATAAAAATAGTATTAATTTTGATTGTGAAAAGTATATTGTTCCTTTTTTTAGTGTATATTTTTGAAATAAATGTATTTGGAAGGAGGAGGTAGTTATGAGAGCTTGGCGAAAGTGAAGGTGCAAGATAAGAACATGACTAGGATGGTGAGAAATATATGTTATAGGAATTATATATATGAAGGTCAAGTATTAGGGTATGTGCAAGGAAATGAAGGACCAAAAAGGGGTCTTAAGTGGACACATTTTTTTCTGAAATTAGGAAAGACTGATATGGGGTAATAAATTGAAGATTGTTTTGCTCAAAATTTGAAGACACAACAAGAACAAGAGTCATAGTGCTTTGAAACTACTTTCTAAAATACTTTTTTTTAAATGATGGAGATTAAGGGGTGTAGTGTCGAAAAAAGTAGCTCTTTTTCACACTTAATTTGGAAATAATTGACATAAAATTAACTTAATAATGCCTTGGTTTAGTGTTGTAATGTGTTGTACACATTCACATTAATCTAGCCCCCCTTTTTAATAAAATGTACTTAAATTGCACCTTATTTAAGATGTTGTAAAGTGTTGTATTACACTTTCACACTTATCTAGGGTTTTATTAATTAATTGAGACTAATGGGCCCCTTTAATTCAAATTCAAGCCCTCTTGATTGCATTTTCTGAGAGATATATCCTGACACCCATAAATCAAATTGCATAACATTACATTTGGAAAAATTTGTTGGCTTTCTGATTGTTTGTCCTTGATGTCAAAAACAGGCTTTGGTTGAAATGTGATTGCTTCATAGACAGTTGATGTCCATGGTCTCAGATTTCAGCTTTTGGTACATATTGATTGGCTTGGGTAATACATGATACATCATCATTGGTGGCCATTCATGGCTTTGATCATAATTCTATGCTTGGCATCATAGCATCATTGTGTTACTTATCAATTACAATGATTGGCTTTGATTTGTGGCCTTGTTCAGTTATACTGATTTTCAGTTTTATTTGATGATGGGTACTTTAGTGGTTACATGGCATACCCACTTTGATACTTTTGGCATGTCTTGGTTATGAACATTTCAGTTGGCATATTTAGTTCATAGCATATTCAGTTCATTTTCACATGCTTGTCTTCAGTATCTTGGACAATGTTTTGGCTTTGGTTTACTTTCGGTTCTTGGTTCAGTTTGCTTGGTTGGACTAATCCTTTGGATTTATGTGCAGTGATCGTGGATATGTTTGAAAGTTGTTTCAAGTGATATCATTTCAGTATACTTATATCATTGGTTCTTCATTGATATATAAATGTGTTGCACTGTTATTTGGTGTTCTTACATTGATAAGGACTCACATTTATTCATGTATATATCAAGTTGTTGGTTCAATGACATGTGTATATCTACAAATTTTTTGAGATTATGTCATTGGCAATACGGTTGTTCACTTTGGAATTCACAGGTGTTAGTAACAGGTTTATAAAATGGCATCTACAGGTTATATTAGCACTTGGTTCTTTGGGTTTCAATCTTTCACCAAGGAAATATTTTATCACTTGCATTATATTGGTTTACTTGGCTTCACCTTGGTTTCACTTTGTGTTAAAATCGTTCACAAGGGGACATATTGTATTTTTCCTTGGTATTTATCAGGCTCTTTATATTTGACATGGCTTTGTTATCGGGTTTTAATAATACACTTTAGCATCAGTGGTTTGTGTTTCACATAGAAAATATATGCTTTATAAAGATGATCAGGCCCCTATGGTTTCAAATGGTAAATGTTTATTACCTTGGACAATCGATGACATATTTCGCTTTGGCATTATTTATTTGCATCGGTCTATTTCATAACACTTGGGCAATCGACAGGTTATTGCAATTTGTTATCTTTGCAATTGATGACTCAATTCAATGAGTCACGTGGACAGTGACATATTCATGTGGAAAGTATAATACATGTGGGCAAGATGAGTGGCAATTGAGTGGGCCATTATTATGTTGGTGGTATGGATTTCAAATGATGTTTATCATTTTTTTTTTTTGCGGATTTGAAATGATTATAAACGTGAGTTTAGTATTTGATTGAGTGAAGGAATAGGGAAAAATGAGTTTTGCAATTATTTGGCTAAAGGTGAAACCCTAGCCGCCGTCCAAAAATTGCAGAACTAGTATTGAGATTTTGATGGTCTCTTGTTCGAGTTAGCTGGAATGAAGGAAGGAATAGCAAGGTAGTTGTTTGTCTCGCAACTGGAAATGAAGGTATTCTTGAGTTTTTTGTTTGACATCTGGCCAACATAAAACGAGGTAAAATCTTGACAATATCTTTGTCATTTCGAAACGAAGATTGAAAAATAATTGTTCAGTTTGCAATAAAATGGTTATAGATAACTACACTTTCAGTTTGGTTACTCAAGTTTGAGCTAGAGAGTTTTGATGATTTACACAAGTTTCTTTGTTTATTTAAGTATGGATTTTTTCCATTGCTTGGTTGGAGATTGGAAAGGTAATTTGTAGAGTTACAATCATGTTGTAAGAAAAGAAAAAGAGGGTTTATAAATTGTATCATATCTCTAATTTCATATAGAGATAATACTCAGAATTTTAGTTTTTTGTACATTGTTTACTGTTATACACAGTACAAATTATAATGGGCTACATTGAAAATTATTATGTTGTACTCTATTGAGATTTTGTGATTGCACAAGTATGCAGTTATAAAGTCCTGATAGTCTACATTGCTATTTGAAAAAAATTGTAAAGGAGTTGACCTGCTCCTATTGAAGTTGGTGCTTCATAATTTTTGGTGTTGAGTTGGTGCTCTACCATTGTAACAAAGTTGGTGCTCTTTTTGATGTTGGAGTTGGTGCTCCTGGTTGAGTTGGTGCTCTAAATAATAAAAGGAATTATTCGAGTGGTTTTTTATACCCCATGAGGGTTTTTCCACTCAGGAAAATATTGTGTTATGTGATGAAATTTGTGCATTTTGTTTTCAGTCCATATGCTTAAATTTTTATGTTTCTCATTTCAATCACATGTCAATGCAAATGCTCTGATACTTGAATAAATGTCTAAATCTATCATACAAGTGTTCAAACTTATGCATAAAGTTGTGTGAAAATAAAGCATTGAAAAATAATTGTTCAAGTAGTATTATATGAACAATTACAATTATTCTTTGATACATGGTTAAGTAAAGTATTTGTGATCAATCATTTTGTTGTTAAAGTTCATTGACCTGTCCATGTTCACTTTGTAATTAAAAAGTTACATCCATGATTCACTCTGCTATTAAAAGGTTACATAAAATTGCTTCAAGGTCTTAGTTCAAGTTGTAAGTCAAGTTAAAAGTGAAAATTTTATAATACTCTGATTCACCCCCCTCTCAGAGTATTTCATCTTCCAACAAAATCAAGGTCCTAGAAAATGGTGCTAGGACCCATTCGCAACTAATGAGAAATGGGTCCTCTCCAAATAGGACAACCCTTTTTATGCATTTTTGAGGTGGGTTTTTGATGTTCTTTCCACCCCCCGAAGCAAGGTCCTAAAAACGTGTGCTAGAACCCATTCGCCTTTAGTGGTGAATTGATCCTCCTCACATAGGACACCCCTTTTTTATTTAATTCTAGTGGTATTTTAATGATTTTCAATCCTAGATCTAAGGTCGGCTTGAATTATTCAAATTTTGGGGTTAATTCTCAAATTATGTATAAATACAAGGTTATTTTACATAATTTCACCTAGAGGAATATTTCAAGCAAGCTAAGAAGCAAAGCAATTTTCATGAGATCAAGCATTCATTGTCAAGAAGGAAGCAAAAGTGAAGTTTGGAGCAGCATTGCAGGTCTTCAAGCTCATTTTGTATCAAAGACCAAGCATTAGTGAAGGTTGATGATAAATGTGTATGGAGAATCATGAGGGATTCTAGGTGTTGGAAGATGCACAAGACATACAACCAAGCCTAAGGACTTGTTTCCTACATGATTCCATCTTCTATAATCATCCTATTTACAGCCTAATAGAGGTATATTTATATTTGTAGCTTATTTAGGGGATTAGAGATCTTCTTTAGTGAGTCATTTACATTATTCATGTTTCAGTTTAGGGTTCTATTCTAACACAATTGAATAAAATTCAATTTACATTCTTATAGATCTCAATCTTAGACACACTTAAGGTTAGGATTGCACACACAATTAGATGTTCGAGACTTTCATTCATCATCAAAGGTTTAATTACCAACAAGGGGTTTTACTAAGGAAAACCCCTATCCACCAAAAAGCTTCAAAATTTGTCTTGCATAAATTATTAGTAGATCCAGATCCTAAAGCATGAATTTCATCGTGCAAGGAAGCAATGCAGACCTTGAAGTTGAAGATAAGATTCAAATATTTTTGAAAGGACTCATTCACATTTAGTGGTGAATGGGTCCCTGTTAATAGGGTTCACCAAAATGAATGAACAAGATGATTAGCCACTATGCTTTCCTATGAAACATTCAATTATGTGTGTGATAAGATGCTAATAACAATAAAAAACTAACCCTAACTGTTATAGCAACTATGAGGGGAGTTTTTAGAGATCAAAATGATGTGTACCTTGTTGCAAGAAGGTTGTTTTTTGGTCACAAAGGACTCGTTCACCTTTAGTGGTGAATGGGTCCCTATTAGGGTTTTTGAAACTAAGATCTTGGTTACGTTCCTTGATTCCTGCACTCTTATATCCTCGGTCTTCAACTCCTAAAATTTTGAAACAAATCATGTAGCCTTATTTTTGTGTTCTTGCACTCTGAATGACAACTTTGCAACTTGAAAACTTTGATAATTTTGCTTCAATATTTTTATCCACTTGATCTTCAACCTATAAATCTGCAAACACAAATTCAAGAGGAGAAAAACTTGTTGATTGTTACTGAATAGGGGTTTTCCTCGATCAAACCCCTTTTAGGTAATTAAACCAAATGATGAAATAATGAAATTGAAGCATGAAACATGAAACTTGAAGTGATGATACCTTGGAAGTTTTCTTGGTTTATAAATCTGCAAACTAACATGTAGTGGCCATGAAGAATGTAGATCTTGATCTCAAATAGGATGTGAAATAATTCTTGCAAGTGGATCTTGAATGCTACATCCACAATATTAGCTCAACAACATGCTTGAATGCACTATGTATTTGACATGATGAAATGACTTTGAATTTCTGCAATAAACTTCAATAATTTCCCTTGAATTCCTTTGAAATGCTCTTGTAGACTCAAACTTGCTATAATGCATGAATACTCAAAGTTTCTAGGTTCCACTACCCCAGAGTAAGTGCACATGATTGGGATAACTCACCTAGTGGATAAATTGAGGTTCCACTACCCCAGAGTGAGCAACATATGTTACAGACAAACAACCCCTTTCCACATCGTGTTGGAATGGTTGTACTTGATCCCTTTGTTTTTCTTGGATTTTGATAGGGTATGGCTATGTATCTTTGTTATCGCTACACACTTATGTGTCTTGAATGTCAAATTTAGTGTGAGTTTGACATGGGGTCATACTCTCACTAAAGTGGGGGGAAAATGAAGTGTCAAAAAAAGTAGCTCTTTTTCACACAATTTGGGAATAATTGACATAAAATTAACTTAATAATGCCTTGGTCTAGTGTTGTAATGTGTTGTACACATTCACATTAATCTAGGCCACCTTTTTAGTAAAATGTACTTAAATTATACCTTATTTAAGGTGTTGTAAAGTGTTGTAGTACACTTTCACACTTATCTAGGGTTTTATTAATTAATTGAGCCTAATGGGCCCCTTTAACTCAAATTAAATCCCTCTTAATTGCATTTTCTAAGAGATCTATCCCAGCACCCATAAATCAAATTGTATAACAATAAATCTGGCAAAATCAAGGTCCTTGAAAATGGTGCTAGGACCTATTTGCCACTAATGACAAATGGGTCCTCTCCAAATAGGACACCCCTTTCTATGTATTTTTGAGGTGGGATTTTAAAGTTCTTTCCACCCCTTGAAGCAAGGTCCTAGAAACTTGTGCTAGGACCCATTTTCCTTTAGTGGAAAATGGGTCTTCCTTACATAGAGCACCCCTTTTTGAATTTAATTCTAGTGGTATTTTAATGATTTTCAATCCTAGACCTAAGGTTGGCTTGAATTATTTGAATTTATGGGTTAATCTCTAGATTTAGTATAAGTATGGGGTTAATTCACATTGTTTCTCCTAGAAAGTTTACAAGAGGCCTAAGCATTCAAGTTTTCAAGCATTAGAGCACTTCAAAAGCATTTCAAAGGCATTCAAGGGAAAATTATCAAAGTTTTATCACAACAATTCACTTGATCATTTCATCATGTCAAAGGCATAGTGCATTCAAGCATGTTGTTGAACTAAGATTGTGGATGTAGTATTGAAGATCAACTTGCAAGAATTGTTTCACATCCTATTTGAGAACAAGATCTACATTCTTCATGGCCACTATATGTTAGTTTTCATATTTACATTCCAAGACAACTTCCAAGGTATCGACATTTCATTGTTTCATGCTTCATGCTTCATGCTTCAATTTCATTATTTCATCATTTGCTTTAATTACCTACAAGGGGTTTGACCAAGGAAAACCCTTATTCACTAACAATCAATAATTTTTTCTTCTCTTGAATGTGTGTTTGTATATTTATAGGTTGAAGATCAAGTGGAGAAAAAATTGGAAGAAAATTTATCAAAGTTGTCAAGTTGCAAAGTTTTCATTCATAGTGCAAGAACAGGGAAAGAAGGCTACATAATTTGCTTCAAAATTTCGGGAGCTAAAGATTGAGGGTCTTAGAGTGTAGGAATCAAGGAACAAAACCTAGATCTCAGTTTCAGAAACCCTAGCAAGGACCCATTTGCCACTAAATGATAATGAGTCCTTTGTGACAAAAAAGAACCTTCTTGCAGCAAGGTACACATCATTTTGAGCTCTCAAAACTTCCCTCATAGTTTCTATAATAGTTAGGGTTAGTTTCTAATTTTTATTGGCATCTTATCACACACATAATTGAATGCTTCATGGGAAAGCATAGTGGCTCATAATTTTGATCAATTCATTTTGATGCAAAGCCTGTTGGATGTTGTGGTTGTGTGGCTGATATGTTGTTCTCATTGATGTCAACACTATTAGCATTTGATGTATTGAAGGTTGTATATGTCGAGGATATTGAGAAAATTGTAAAAGAAAGTATTGCAGGTTCCTAGTGGAACTGTGAAGGTCATGAAGGTGTCTTGTTCTCTATACATTCAAGATCAAGTGTTGTGGACTAAAGGGTTTATTGTTGGGTGTATCTAGTCCATCCTTCAAAAGTTTTAGAGGTCCGTGTGAATATTTGTTCAAAATTATGAAGATTTGTGTTCTGACAGTCTTTATGTCTCACATTCTTGATTAAAGTTGGTATAATTCGTAATTCTAGTTGTTGCGGATGTTTCTCATTTCTTGGTGTTCTTGGATGCTTCTAGATCATTCTCTATCTTTGTGGTATGTCCACATTGATATATGTGCTCGTGGTCGAATATTTTTCTCTGTATGTTTGGTTTTTCATGTTCTTGGCCGACATGATGAGTGTAACATGTGGTGGATCTTCGAAGGAAATTAATTGAATTATTTTTTGTTGGAGTTGTTAATTTGGGTCTCCACTATGTTGTGGCCGACCTTGGTGGATTCGCATTAAAAATTTATTTGTAAATTTGGGGTGACATTCAAAATATGTTTTATATTTTTGGTTGACTATGTTGTTGATGTAATCTCATGATGTGGATATATAAGAGCAATTGTTTCATCAGTGTAAAGTGTGCTCGGTGTGCTCCCATGTGTGTATGTGTGAATATCATTCAATTGTAGAGCAAAGTGTGAAGAAGACCGAGCGAAGTGTGAAGAAGACCGAGCAAAAAGTGAAGAAGGTTTCTCTGTGCTTAACTGGAACTATAATCAGGCTTGTGTAGAAGCTATTTTCTCAGTTCACAATTTGGATGGTTTTAATCAAAAATTTTCTTTGGACAGTGAGTCCTCTTTTGTATTTGAGTAGTGATCTCTAGGCAGTGTGCCTGAATGCATGTGCATTCCCATTATTTCTCATTATACTTTTAATAGGGTATAATATTGTGGACTAACCTCCACCATGGTTTTTCCCCTAACAGGGTTTCCACGTAAAAAATCTTGATGTTATTTGTGTTTTTGATGTGTTGAATGTTTATGGTTTATTGTTTATTCATCAAATCTAAGATTGAGTTAAATAAAGTTTGAAAAGATTTAAGTATTTTGTGACAACTGATTCACCCCCCTCTTAGTTGTCTATCCTTGTTTTGCCAACAATTGGTATTAGAGCTTGTATGTGGAAAGATAATGTTTATCTTTGCCATTGATGTCAAAGGGGGAGAAGATTCATGTGAAAAACTACTGCCTATCTGGAGTAAAAATTCTTTTGGGGAGAAGATCTTGCAAAAGAAGTCAAGGAAGAAGAGTTAGAATCTAAGGAGTAAGTGTTGATTGAGAGTTAGGTTGATGGTGTTTTTCACATCATGTATTGCCATCAATTCCAAAGGGGGAAATTGTTGGATGTTGCGGTTATGTGGTTGATATGTGGTTGTCATTGATGTCAACACTATTAGCATTTGATGTATTGAAGGTTGTATATGTCGAGGATATTGAGAAAATTGTAAAAGAAAGTATTACAGGTTCTCAGTGGAACTGTGAAGGTCATGAAGGTGTCTTGTTTTGTATGTTTAAGATCAATTGTTGTGGACTAAAGGTTTTATTTTTTAGTGTATCTAGTCCATCCTCTAAAATTTTTAGAGGTCCGTGTGAATATTTGTTCAAAATTATGAAGATTTGTGTTCTAACAGTGTTTTTGTGGTTTTTGACAGTGTTCTTGATTAAAGTTGGTATAATTCTAGTAATTCTAGTTGTTGCGGATGTTTCTCTGTTGTTTCTTGGTGTTCTTGGATGTTTCTAGATCGTGCTCTATCTTTGTGGTACGTCCACATTGATCAGTGTGCTCATGGTCGAATATTTTTCTCTGTATGTTCAGTTTCTCATGTTCTTGGCCGACATGATGGGTGTAACGTGTGGTGGATCTTCGAGGTGAAATTAATTGAAGTATTTTTGTGCTAGAGTTGTTAATTTGGGTCTCCACTATGTTGTAGCTGACCTTGGTGGATTCACATTAAAAATTTATTTGTAAATTTGGGCCGACATTAAAAATATGTTTTATATTTTTGGTCAACTAAGTTGTTGATGTAATCTCATGTTGCAAATATATAAGAGTGATTGTTTCATTGGTGTAAAGTGTGCTCAGTGTGCTCCCATGTATGTATGTGAAAATATCATTTGATTGCAGAGTAGAGTGTGAAGAAGATTGAGCGAAGTATGAAGAAGTTTGAGCGAAGAGTGAAGAAGGTTTCTTTGTGCTTAACTAGAACTGTAATCAAGCTTTTGTAGAAGCTATTTTCCCAGTTCACAATTTGGATGATTTTAATCCAAAATTTTCTTTGGACAGTGAGTCCTCTTTTGTATTTGAGGAGTGAGCTCTAGGCAGTGTGCCTGAATGCATGTGCATTCCCATTATTTCTCATTATACTTTTAACAGGGTATAATATTGTGGACTAACCTCTACTGTGGTTTTTCCCCTAATAGGGTTTCCACGTAAAAAATATTAGTGTTCTCTGTGTTTTTGATGTGTTGAATGTTTACGGTTTATTGTTTATTCATCAGATCTGAGATTGAGTTAAATAAAGTTTGAAAAAAATTAAGTATTCTGTGACAACTGATTCACCCCCCCTCTCAGTTGTATGTCCTTATTTTTCCAACAAAACCTACTTTTCTATGTTACAAGAGGTTCAAAAAGGGTGAGCATAGAATTTTTTCATGTTATTGTCAAAACAACATAGCATAGCGTCTAGTGTGCTACCCCTAAAATGTTAACATTTTTTAGTATAATTTAGAAAATCACTTTAGTGAGAAATTAACTAACACCATGTGTAACAAATTTGATGTTCTGCTAAGTAAAATTTTCCAAGTTTTTGGCTCAATTGAATGATCATGATGTCATAACATAGCAATAAAAAAAATTATTTTCCATAATGTAATTTACATGCACATTTGAAATAAACACTATTCCAAACTTCTATCACATTTCACTATAATTTCACAAATCTTTCCATGACATAAATTTCATATTGAATAAACTCAATTTTATCATTCAAGATTACAATATTCCAAATAGATGGGTACATAATACATGCATAGCTCTTCTAAGCTTCATCTCGTAATAGATATGCAAATTGGTCCTAATGTCACAGCATTGGTGCATGCATTCTAGATGTCCCCGCTCCTTGGTGCATACACCCTAATTGTCCCCTATACTGGCACAAACATCCACAACCCTCTTGTGATGCCTTAACCCCAAGGAAGCTTTGACTACCTTAACAGAGGTACACGATGGAATTTGTGGTTCACACTCTAGTGGTATGACCTTGGCTAAGAAACTACTAAGGAATAGGTAGTACTAGCCTACTATGGAGAAGGAAGCTCATGACTATGTCTAAAAATGTATGCAATGCCAACAGTATGGGGACCTCATCCATGCACCAGCTCAGGAGCTCCAACTGATCATGACACCTTAGCCCTTTTCATAGTGGGGGCTCAATCTCATTGGAAAAATCACACCCACCTCATCTAATGGACACAAGTTCATTATTACTGCCACATAATACTTCACAAAGTGGGTGGAAGCCATCTCCATGACCTATATCACAGGGAAGCAAATCTCAAAATTCATCCTGAATTACCTCATTTGTTGTTACGGTGTTCCACAAGCCCTTATCTCAGATAATGGAACACCTTTCAAAAACTAGGATGTCCATGAGCTATGCCAAAAAATCAATATCCAACATCACTTCTCCACCCCATATTACCCCTAGGGTAATAGCTAGGTTGAGGCTTCTAACAAAACCATCCTAAAACTTCTCAAGAAGATAGTCAATGAAGTTGGCCATGACTATCACCTACAGCTAAATCTCGCCCTATAGGCCTACTGAACGAGTATTCACACACCTACTAGTGCAACCCCTTTCTCCCTAGTCTATGGATTAGAAGCCATCCTTCCCATTGAGATCGAGGTTCCATCCTTGAGAATATCACTGCAGAATCTTATTACTGACGAGGAATATCGGGCGTCATAGTTGAATGAGCTAGAACTACTAGATGAGCAGTGCATGGATGCTTTGAACCACCTGTAGGTCTATTAGAACCATCTCAAAAGGAGCTATAATAAGAAGATCAAGAGTCAGTCCTTCCAAGTTGGAGAGCTCATGTTAAAGGAAAATCAAAAGAATGTACCAAATTCAGATAGCAAGGGAAAATTTGAACCCAATTGGTTGGGACCCTTTATCATCACAATAAGTTATAAATCAAGAGCATATCAGTTATCCACACCCGAAGGTGAGCCTCTACAAGAGCCCATTAACAACTCCCACCTTAAAAAAATTTATTCCTAAGCTTGTTGGGTATAAATTCAAAAATACAAAAAATGGTAAAAATGATAAAAATCCAAAAAAAATAGAAAAAGGATTGAAAACAGTGATGAAAAAATTCATCCTCTAGTGAAAACCACTTCGGTGGTGCTTTGGGCAAGTACCTTGGTGAAAACCTGCCAATCAGGCACCTTGTGTAAATAAAACATTTTCCATCCACCATGGACTCTTTGGCTTGTTTTGCATCACCTTCCATCGCTTTCCATTGCATTCACCCATCGCATTCCATATCTCTTCCATCCTCCATCACATGTTTGCATCATAGCTTGATCCTATGTCATATCATGTTCCCCACCTAGTACTACTTGGCACATTCCTAAGGTCAGTTTGTCCTACCTATATCGAGGTAGTCTATCACATCATGCTGGCGGAATGTCCTTATACCTACATCAGATCAGATTCATGTATATTCTTGAAATCTTCCTTAAAATTAGAAAATCCAAAAATATTCATAAAACCAAAAACATCCCAAAACATATCAAAAAATCCAAAAATAGGTCGAAAACATAAAAAGTCAAAAAACATAGTCATCATGTCGAACTACGTTGTCTCTGAGCTTGAATGTAGGAAAGGCTAATCTTTTATCGACCCCTAAGGCATTAGGTCAGTCCTTAGGAGTCTGTCATAATAAACTGGCAATCCACACATTTTCATTCTTCATCAATAAATGAGGCTGAGTCAGTTGAACTACATGGTCTCTGTGTGTATAACGTAGGCAAGGCTAATCTTTGATCATCCCTAAGGCCCCTAGGATGGGTCTTTAGGTTAGGTTCTTGGTCAAAATCTCAGAAAACACAAAAAATTTGGAAAATCAAAACATTTGTAAAACATCTCAAGCAAAAATCCCAAAACAACCTCAAAACATTTCAAAATACCAAAAACATTCAAAAAACCCAAAATCATCATCCCATTTCGCTTTCACCCATAATAAAAATCCACTCATAATAAATCAATCATCATCTTCAACCTTTGGAAAAACAATCGGAAACAAGTATAGCAAATTTAAAAGTGTAAACTCAAATGTTAGGGTCTTAGGTTTAGGTCAATAGATAAACAAGTTGGTCAACTCTTGGTATCAATAGCCTATCATCCTGTTAGTCTCAAAATCATCTGATAACATCATGTCCTAGGATGCATCCTTCCTACAATGGACATCAACATCAGACATCACCATAGTTTAATCTTGGCCCTGAGAGGAATGAAGAACATTGACTTGTTTGTTCACTTGATCTTTTCTTTTGATTTACCTTATTGCACTCATTCCAATGACCTCTCAATGATGTTTAATCAAAACAATTTAGAGAGAAAGGAATGGGGCATTAATCATTATCTTTCCTTTGTTGTGCTTGTGGGATATTCTTGCAATATAACCTTGGTGAATACTTGCTTTGTTAGGTGTGTATGGAAGAGGTTTCAAACAGATTGTTGACTATTACATTGTTAGGTTATGCCTTTCTGTGTTTTGGTTCGAGATGTTTAAATTTTTTGAAATACATCCTAGTGAGGTTTCCATATGTCATGTGTGAACAAGAATACTCCTATCCGTTTGTTGATTCAAATTCCATCGCACTAAATACAATGCCATCCTGGTTGTCCATACCTTGATGAATCATATCTATGTGTTTTATCAAACATAAGGAAAGTTGTGTCATTCATGTCCCAATCCTTGCATAAGCAAACCATCATCACTCATCATCATATCTAATAAAGTCTCGATGACTCATGGAATTGTTGGACTTCTGCATCGTCTTGGACTCAAGGGTTGATCCATCTCATTCTTCCATTCATCAATCTTATTCTTCTATCTTTACTAACAATTTTATCCAAGTATCAAATATGTGTGTTATATCGAAATATACATGAGGCTACCCATGGTCGATGACTGTCTATACATCACCAAAATTGTCTATGTCAAATATCTGTTCTTTCTAAAGAATTATCTTTTCATCCTCTGATCAATAGAACCACTCTTGCATTTTTTTATTGCGATCTAGATCAAAAAATTGACATTTCCACTCGATATCTCGAGGGGGAAGTGTAATTCCTTTCACTGAGGCAATAGTGGGGCATCTAAAAAAATTAGAATTTTTTTGAATTTTGATATCGTAAGTTTTATTCTTTGAACCAATGCAGTAAGTACCTCGCTTCAAAGAGGGGAAAAATGTAGACACAAAAAATCCTAATTGATACTATGCATTTGATTCTGATAAATTAACATCATTTCTTCCTAAATCACCCAGAACTAACCAATTAATTAAATAATCAACATTATTTAGTAAAATTCAGTAATTTCTACTATTAATCAAATAATTAAATTTATTAAATTAATTCACCTAACTCTTCTGACTAATGTTTGAATCATATTTAATTAAATCAAATCATTTAATTAAATTCCCCTAAGTCCTCTCATTTGATTAAATGAATTAAACTATTTAAATCAAATGTCATAATCCCCTAACCCATCCAAGTTAATTAATTCTGAATCAATTAACCTTAAATCACTTTCTAATCATCATTAATAAATCCTCCAACTTTTAACTCCTCAAGAGTTAAATCAGCCTATGGTCAACTAACTAGGTTGCACATGAAAATTATTTCTATTAATTATCTAATTCCTCTATTTATCCTCACAATGACACATTCCAAGGAATATTCCTCGCAACCACCTCCTCATTTAATTTCCCTCCAAAGGTTTTGAAAAGCCTCTTACATCTTCATTAACTCCTCTTACATCCTCATTAACTCCTCTTACATCCTTTCAAATCTCAACCACATTCATTCAATTCTTCTTACAACCTTTCAAATCCTCAACCATTTTCATTATTCCTCTTACATCCTCCTTTACTCAACACATTCCCCAAAATGTGTTCCACTCACATCCAATAGAATTGTGACAAGTGCCACATTCTCATTGGCTCTCGTTTTATCCCACATTCACCAATTTCTCTCATTTTTCAACCCTTGAGTTCTATAAAAATAGGTCTCCTCTACACAATATGGATCCACAACTTCAAGCATTCTCACTATAGGCATTTTCACTCATAGCATTTTATCATTTTCATCATTTTAGCTAAGTTTTATCATCATTTGGAGTCAAATCATGCACTTTGTATCATCAACATCATTAAAGCTTATCAAAGGGATTGGGAAATGGCTTCTTTCTACATCAAAGGAGCGTCAATCCCCCTATGGGATGAAGGTTTAGCTATTTTGAGTTGATCTCAAATTGTCTTTGGTTTATTATGCTCTTATTTTCTTCTTGATTTAGCTAAAGAATTTCATAGGGAATGCTAGATTTGGGTTTCTAACATGATTAACTATTGTTTGATGTTCTTGTGTTAGCAAATTGTAGGTTTGGTGTTCACGGTTATATCACATGGCTATGCATTCTATGTTTCTAAAGTGAGTAATTATGTTCCTATATGGTTTGTGATGGCTATTGGTGGTATAACAAAATTAAAGAAGTATTTGGAAGTGTCTTTGGACATTCAAGGAACATCCCTTTGTGATCCACATGTTATTGTCTAATCTCTTTGACCTGTCAATTATTGTGTTGAGTTGGCTTTCTAGGTTATTTGTGGATATCTAGTCAACAGGGCTTGTTTCCTGGCTTGTGCTTAATGCTTATTGATTTGTGCCAGAAGATGAAGATGTGTTATGATAGATTTGGGTCCTGACCTATCTTGTTAGGGACTGCATTGAGTAAACTCAATTGGAAGTATCTTTTTAGGCAAATTGGTTATGCACTTCAAGTTTCATATACATGTTTCCTTTTTATCGACTTAAGGCGATGTGTGCCAACATGTGAACTATTTTAAATCACATTGAAAGAAGTAATATGGTTTTTTTTGTCCTCTCTATCTTTGGGTTTGGACCACATTATGCTCTCTTGGCCGACTTGTTGAATTTATTGTTTATCTTCTTCTTGGATGACCTGATTGAAAATATGAAGTATTGTGGTGGATATAAATTGAAGATCTTTTTAGATGAAAGGGGTGTGATTATGTGAACAAGTGTGGAAGTGTGTGTGTGCACAATGTGTTGAATATCTAGTAGAGAGAGTGCAAAATTATGTGAAAGAAAGATCAGATGAGCTTAAAAGCCTCATTCAACAAAGTGTTATGTTGATAAGTTTTATATATTTTTTATAAACTCTTTGTATCCTTCTTTGAGACAGTGAATCTCATCAGATATTCTTGTATCTTACCCTTGAAGTTGTATATGCTTCAGTTCTTGCAAGTCATATGCATCTTTCTCTAAGGTTGTATCCTTAGTTTGCAAGTCCTTGGTAGTGAGTCTAATTGTAATTTTGCATTGAGCATCTTTATTGTGAGTTAAATCTCACCATGGTTTTTCCATCCGTGGGTTTTCCATGTAAATTTGCTATCATCTTGTGTATGTGTATGTTTTGTGTTTCATTTCATATTGCCAATAAATTGGTTAAAGTTTGAATTGATATATCCTTCATTATTGTGGATTTGTTGATCTTAAACTGCTATATCTCTTATTGATCTAATTAAGAAGTTTGAATCTCTTAAGAATTCAAGTTTTAGGATAGACTGATTCACCCCCCCCCCCCTCTCAGTCTCCAGGTGTGTTCAATAGACTCAAGCTCACTCATTGAGCTCTATTACATAAGATGTTTGTGGACATAAGATGAAGCAAAGTAAGCTTTGAAGAGGAGACCACCTAGATAGAATTTTGCTAAAGAAAGCTTCAAGGTTGCAAAAAAACCTTCTAGGTTTCACTTATTAAAAGTCTATTTCATGTCTGAAAGGTTTGGATGTCTAGAGACTCAAGCTACACATTGATGAAATTTATTATGATTTTAATGTCTAGTAATGTGTTGGATGTTCTCTAGTAGACCTAGGCTTATGTATATATCATGGCATTGTTGTTTCATTGCCAAAAGTGTGACTCAAAAATCCTAGTATTTTATTTTAAAATAGTTTGGCAAGAAGCCTCACATCTGATGGGAAGTGCAAGCCTTTAGGTTTGAAGGAATTGATGTTAGACACGTGACACTATAGTTTAAATTTCATTGGTCCTTTGAATTAATTTGTAAGATCATAATAATAACAATGTACTTCAACTTCTTATTTTATACCCAACATCTTATTCTATACCTTTTGCATAATACATTATGATTAAAAAGAAATAAAATATTTATATTTCTTTAAAATCTTATAATTTGTTTTTACAATACACGAAATGAATATATCTATATACATTCTCATTACACGTCAATATATTAACATTTGACATAAAATTTTAAATGCATACATGTCATGGATAAGCATATTTATTCATTGATAGCATTCACAATGGCCAAAAGAAAAAGGACAATACCTAGAATTCATTTGTTTTAGATTTTTAAAAGATTAGATGGGAAAGCAAGTTTGTCCATGACCTACCATTGTGCAAACAAGCAAGACCCAAAATAGACTTCAACAAGAAAAATGGAACAATTGAAGCTCCAAATGACCTCATTAGTACAGACAAAACAATTTAAGGAGCAAAAAAATGGGTGGTGGTGTTTTAAGTGTACAATGTGGTAATATTTTTAATAGAGGATTGATAAATGAATTTATTTGTAGGAGAAAAAAGACATAATAAAATAAATATATACTATTGATTTTCTCATTCTTGTTATATAGATTTTGTTTTTAGATCAAAGATTTAAAAATAAATTTATTTCAAAAAAATATTCAATATTATTAAAAAATTGTCAATTTTTTATATTAATCTATTTATATAATTAAATATTCAATGCCAAAAGCTTGCACAACAAATTTAGTTAAAATTTTCATGTTTATAAATTTACTTTTATTTAACTATTCAAACCATAATAACAAATAGAATCGTTAACATTAATATCAATTTATTAAAAAAAACTTTTACACGAACATTACTATTCTAAGGGAGGCTATAGTTCGAAAGCGAATCAAAGCTTTAGCTAGCAGTTGAACTCAATGACGATTGAGTTCCCTCGCGCTCCCTTCGGTTCCCGCAATATAACTTATCTACTTAAAGCTTTGATTCGCTTTCGAACTATAGCCTCCCTTAGAATAGTATTAAAATATTTAATTAAAAATAAAATTCCACTAAAGCAAAAATTCTAAATTGCACCCAAAATATTAAACGGAGAGTCTAAAAATTACATAGGATGACAAGATTTGAATGCTTAGGGGAGAGATCCAACCTGAGCATGTTTCAATAGTTGTGATAGTAGTTGTTTATATGATGCCCAATATTTTTATCAATATTGAACCAATAGTTGTGACTTTAAAGTTGTTAGTGTTGATGATAACTACCCATAATTAAACAAAATGTATTCCTTTGATCTAAAAAGCAACCAATCATGTGATTCCACATCAGCGCTCAATAGAACACGCTGTGAATGCACAAGTATTGGTCTGACTTTTTTTTTGGGCATTTTGGACACCTTGACAAAAAGCATGCTGATGTGGCATCATATTTGATGATGCAGCCCTGTAAGTAGGGGACTTGCCAATTAAGCTGTTGTAAAAAATTGAGAGTGATTTGAAATTTCCACGTAGAATAATTAGAAGCGCGAATTTAGGATACACAACTACTGGATCCTCTCCACTAATTGCGTACAAAAAAATCATACATTGCCGCAAATGTCACGTCTTTTCGAAGGAATGAAAATGTAAATCAACGTAGACTCTTGGGTAAACGACGGAAAGCGCAGCGTACTGTGCAAGGGAAAATCTTGTAGGAAGGATCGTGTGGTATGTTTAATAATTGCTACCGTCCAAAACGATTGCCTTCCCGAAACATTGAGGGATGATCACAGCTTTCTACGTTTCTCATGGCTTCTGCAACATTTTCAGGCGTATGTACGAATCACAGCTTTATACATTTCTCATGGCTTCTGTAACATTTCCAGGCGTATGTACGAGTGTTGTAATATTTCCTTACCCCTGGAAATGGGACGGTATAAGGAGTTAATGGTGTGAACAGTGAAGACGAAAAAAATGCGAATAGAAATCTGACAATGAGGAATGGTCATTTTCATTTTTTTCATCTGGCATCGGTTATCTCAATCCATGTCATAGATGGATCTAATCAGCTCCTCTAACTTCACATGGGGAATGCTTTGGCGTATACATTTGTGTGTTATGAATTTATATAATTGATAAATATTTTGAATTATATATTTGTAACGTTGAGAATAATTTTTTATTAATTTGAGTTTATGTCTAAGTTCGCTAACCATTTACATTTATTAATTGTAGTTGATGTTGACTTTCAGTAGCTGATTTCACCATGCACCATTCTTTGTATTTTAAATATGAAATTATTTTATTCTAATCAATGTAAATCAACTAAAGAAGCTATAATTTGGACAAAGAAGACAAATCTCTTTATGTATTAGTTGTGTTTGCCAAGTGTAAACTTGCATACCAAAATTATTTGAGTGAGTTAGTTGGGAAAATTATTTTTTAAGACATGTATCATGAAGTGGGGAATGACAAATAAAATTGAAATAAAACCACAAAACCAATGCCCTCAATTAATAGATAACAAACTAATTGTCTTAGAATGTAATTAAACACAACAAAAAAATTCTCTCCCATTTTAAGGGCACAAAAGTATTTCTACTCTTAAATGAAATTTTGTGGATTTGGCCTATATAAGAAAGGTGTGAGAAGAAGACTCCATCTACTCTTTTAAAATGGAATATGCTCTCTCCCCCTCTCTTTCTCTCTCTATCTTGTGTTTTCCCATCTTTGTGCTACCTTCCTTCTTCTCCATTAGGAAATCCATGGAAAAATTAAGTCTCCCATTGTAGAGGCCACAATTCATCTACTCTTGGATGAAATTATGTGAAATGAGCATGTCCAAGGAATGGATGGAAAAAATATTCTAGATGGACTCTCATCTTATTTTCTTTCTCTCTTTTTCTCTTCTTTTGGATGCCCATGCCTTTGTTGCTTCCATTCTCCCTTTGAAAAACTAGGGTGAATATATAAAATTGATTAGTTTATGATGTTTCCAAGTTGGTTCTAATAAATACGAGGATACACTTACATATAACTATTTTTTAAAGCATGTGCACCCTATTCTCTAGAGAAATCAACATCATCTCCTTGGGAAAACTTTAAGGGATGAAATAAAGAATGAAAAACCTATATGGGTAATAGAGAAACCATCTCAATTTTTCTTTCTCATGTTATCCTTATTTTACTACTTTCTTTTAAATCCCTTAACATTTCAACTAAAATTTGACTTCATCAACTCCTTGTTTCATTAGGGTTTTTGTTACTTCTTAACATTTCATTTGAGATTTGACTTATTTTCTTATGAATTTAGTTCATCCAATATGTTGTTAGCATCAAAAAATTTACTTAATAGTCATTTTTCTTTCTAAACATTCAAATATATTATTGTTAAGAAGCATAGAGAAGAATTATTTAGATATTTTGGATTATGTCTTATTTATGTTACTATCATTTATAATTGAAATATAAATGGGTCTCTTAAAGAAAGTTACAAATATATAACTCAAACATGCATATAATGGAGAAATTGATGTGTTGAATAGAATTGTCATTTGAGTTTGGCTTGATGGTGCTATTCTTTAGTAACAAAGGAAAGGAATCCATGTTAGCCTTGAGCACAACAATAGGAGACAATCCAAAGCCTATATGGGACACTACACTAGTATTTACAAAAGGCCATTCATATGATACCCCTATCTTGTTGACATCTCTTTTGATGAGAGTAGTTGAGTTGTAGTCCTCATAATAAATTTTATCGATTTTAACCATTCAATATCACTCTTGACACTGTCCATCAGCCCCTTAGCATAAATTTCCCTTCATGAGTAGGATGGATGGCTATAGTCATGGCCCAAAAAAATCATTTAAAAGTTTTCCCTTACAATTCAAATAATTTTTCTATAATTTTTGTCTATTTTTCTTAACATTGAATCAAAAGTATAGGAATTTAACTTTTGTTCCTAATTTCTATCACTTTGAAATCATTTTCTAGGTATTCCACTCATTCTTTCAAATTTATTCACATCTAAAGTAATCAACATAAGAGTAACATCACTCAATGATTTGAAAAAAAGTAGGTGCAAGCAAGAAAAAATGATGCCAACAAATCCAAAAAATGAATTTTTTGAGAATGCTTTTTGGAATGTTCTAAGATTTGAAATGCTACAAGTGCATAATATTTCATGCAATGACATGTAGAAGGAAAAGACACTATTTTTTTAAAAAAAATCAATTTATTTTCAAATAGTTGTCAAAAGGTGAAAAAGTAATTAAAAATCATTTTCAACACCTGGCGTAGTACTTAAATATTAAGACCTTCAAAATCATATACGTGCTTTGAATATATTCTTATACATTGGTATTAAAACTTAGGAGGCCTATGAAAAAACCTTAAATACAAGGTTTGGTTGGTAGTTAAATCCTTGAATAATAGTTTACTTGCACTCTCCCTTTCACCCCACTTAGTAGTAAAGGCTAGGGATCATGGGGATCCTCCTGATAATTCCCTTACATAGTCAACATCTAGTTCTTCTCAAATGCCTCGTTCAACTATCATTTATCACAACTATGGAGAAAGTGGAGGGGGAAATTTTTACACTATTATCCCCTTGAGGTTTGATGGATCTCTCTATATCATGGGGGTCCTCAACAAGTCCCAAATAGAAGTTAAGGAAAGCATAGCCAAGATAACCCCTTTTTGTCTAAGCTACTTGCTAATATAAGAGTTATAGATGAATATTTGAAGCTATTTTTATTAGCATTATGCCTTACTAAAAGATACATTTTTTTGTTTTATCTTTTGAAATTCTATATTGGAATGGCTTGAAACCACCTAAACTACTAGCAACAAGCCTTCAATCAACAAAACATGTTGGACAAAATACTTTTAGAGTATAAGCTACATATTATGACATGACTCAAAATATTTGATGATATTTTCTACTTGTGTTGGTGACAAGATAGACGTTGCAAAGAGAAAACCAAGTCTAAAAAGAAAATAAAATTGATAAATAGTCAAAAGAGCAATATTATTTCTTAAGCCCCTACCTAACTAGAAAGTGAAAATTGGCCTACCAATCCCCCTTGTAGAAACAAGAGGACTTTGTCACTTCACCTAGTGTATTATAGCTATTGGTTTATGTCAAGCTATATATATATAACAAGAAATATTAGAAAAATAACTTTTGTAAAGCATGATAAGTAGTTAAGAAAATTCAAAGAAACAACATTTCTAGCATCTCACAAATGCCTTTGCTCAATCACCCAAGAAAAACCACCAAAAAAATTATTTTGAAGAATATAAAGAGAGGAATCCCATTTTATATCTAGAGTAGAAGAAATTCAAGAGTGCTTGATTTGAGTAGGTAGGGATAGTATCCACTATCAACAAGGTTTGAAGCAATTGTTTTTATAGAATTGGTATGGATGGATTAAGAGGTCAACTATGGAAGGGGGTGAGGTGGGGTTTTTTGTGTGAAATAATTGTGTATGGAAACATGTAGATGCAAGGGTGGAGGCCTTAGCACCTCCTCACTCTTCCACTTGTTGTTCTTCGAAATGAGATCACCTCTATGTCTCTTCTTCAATATCAATGCCTACACCATCTCACCCTCAATCTCAATATCATTTGCAATCATAATCACAATTTCAAACAAATTATCGTAGGTAAGAAGACATGGACTAGATTCTTTGAAATCTACTTCAATCTCCCTACAATTTTTGCTTCCATATGCTCACAATAAAAGAAAAGTAGATCTAAAAATATTGAGATTTTAGAGGATATTCTTGAGCTTGAGACAAGATTTTTGTTTCCTTTTAAATAAAATAATATTAATTGCAAGTCAAAATTTATTTCCAAGCACAATGCAAGGAATATTTCAATTACTAGGAGGGGCGCCGGTCCCAGCTCAGTTGGTTAAGGTGTTCCCTGTAGCAGGGCGCCCACCATGGGTTCGACTCTGGCACTCCCGTGGTACCGGTTGGTGTGTCCCGCCAGCACTGCCGGTCACGGTAAAAATTTTACCGGCGGTGGGGGGTTATATGGGGGGCCGTGCTGCACCTGATTCCCCTCGTTAAAAAAAAATAAAAAAATATTTCAATTACTAGGGAAAAATTATAATAAATTTTATAGTACGAGAAATACTTAACTCTCAACAAATACCCACACAATACCATCTATTAGATAATTAATATTTGTATGTAAAGTAAATATTTATATGTAATTTTTACCTAATAATTTAAAATAAATAGTTCATCATATTATTTCTAGATTTAAAAGAATTTTTTTAAATATTATAATAATCTTTTTCAGGAATTTTTTTCAATCTTTTAAGAAAGGAAATCTATTTAGATTTATGTATAATTTTATTTTATCTTTATATTTTAAAAGCTATTTTTTAGCATGTTTATAATATTTATTAATATTTTTTCCTTCCATTTACATAGATTATATAAATATAATTAAATGGTTGCCCAATTTAAGATAAAATATATGTTTTTTTATGAATAATATCTTGTCATTATTGAACCAAAGGAAATAGGGTTCCACCTTTTAGGAGATGGAACTAAAGGACACAGACCTATTTCACTCTTAGTTCATTAGGAAACTCTAGAGACTTCAACAATTCAATTGAGGGAAGGACACACGGGGTTTTCCTTAGGTGTGAAATTAAAAAGGGGGTTCACCATTAAAAATAAGCTTGAAAGGAAGAATGCAATTCAAATGCACTAAACCCTAGAAACTTGAAAGCATTAAACCAAATGAATAAACATAAATCAAACAGAAAGGAACCTGGTAAACTAACGAATTCCAAACAATTGCAACTCTAAAAAATTTATTTTTGAAGTGCACTATGACTCATACGCTAGACTGGGCGATTTAGTCCTATTACTGGAATATGGGCAAAATCTAGAATCTTCTGCTAGAAAATCAGGATCTATAGAAAACTACTAAAAAGGGGCATACTAGAACTCATATGCCCAAAGGGGAAATTCAGTCCCAGTATTAGGGTTTTCCAGAAACTTCAGTATCCTCAAGTGACCTTTTATAGCTTTCGTCTTGTCCAATCTTCAGGTCCAAAAAATTTGAATTGCAATCTGTAGGTGAGTTTTCGTGAAGATGACAACTTCTTAACAATGACAATTTTCTTCATTCTTGTGACTTTGTCTTCAAAGGATCTTCAAGCTCCAAAACACCTAGATCTACAATCACACATGAAGAGGGGAAAAATGGTGTTGTGTTAGGGAATAAGGGTTTTCCTTGTTCAAACCCTGTTTTGGTAATCAAACCTTGAAATGGAATGAAATAGAATGAAAGAATGATGAATGAACAATATGCAATGTTACAACTCACCAAACCCTTGAAATGAAGGTTGCAAACCTGTGTGAAATGGCTCCAATGAATGTGGATCTTGACTCATGATCTTGATATGAGATAATGTCTTTGAATGCTTGCTTGAATCATGAAAACCTACATCACAAATGTTAGCTCACAAACACATATGATGCATGAAGAATTTGAAATGATGCTTGAATCTTGAATGTATCTCTAAATGCTTGATAATTAGCTCTTGAATTCTCTTGAATACTTAAATTGCTAGATCACTCTTGCTCTTAAAGATTGTTAGATGACTTGTAAACTTTCTAGGTGAAAATTATGTGAAATAACCTTGTATTTATACTTGTTTATGCCAAATTTCTCAAAATTACAACACTACAAGCTTACGTCAAATCTAGGCTAATAAAATCCCACCAAGAATTTGATTTGAAATAGGTCCTGGTTAAAGTAGGACTCATACACCCACCTTGGGTGTATGAGTCCCATTGTCTTAAACATGGGACACAAACTCCAAGAAGTGTTAAGTTCAAGGTGATGTTTGAAATCAGGCCCCGAGACCTAGGTGGGACCCATATGCCAAAGGTGGCATATGAGTCCTAGGTCACTAGATATAGAACACATAACCTCAAACATTAAATAATGATTTTTCATTTAATAAGTGTTGGGATTATCTTGAAAAAAATGCATTAAATTAGGCTTATGGATGCATAATAAGACCAAATAAGGCATAAAGAAGCCCAATTTTAGTAGGGAGGGCCCAAACGAGTGTGAAAATGTAAAGGGATACATTTTTTCACACTACATTTGGCACCCACTTTAGTGAGAGGAGGAACTTGCTTCAAACTCACACTAAAGTAGACAAATTCGTGTCAAGAGGGGTCCAAATGTACCAATGCTAGTGAGATAGGATGACAACAATCAAAAGCGATGATCAAGCCCCTGATATCAAGATCCTATGGCAAACCAACATAGGCACAAAAGAACATGCATGATAATGATGTATGAAGCAAAAAAAAGATACAAGCATACACTTCCAAACACATAAAGAAGAAAGAAAAAGGGAAAACAAAAGGGGTGGATCAAGCCTCGACTATTTGTCCAATGTGATGTGGATCAAACCTAAATTGTTTGTCTAAAAAACTATTTACAAGTGGAACACGATGTCCACTATGCAAACAAACACATGCTCATAAGGGCTAGTTGAACCTTAGGATGTCCACTAGGTGAGCCCCTAGAGACACATATGCACGTGGTTGGTATCCATTCACACAGACAAGCAAGTAGCTATGGGAAAGTAAAGCCTAAGTTCGGCTCCCATATGCTAACCATACCAAAGCTATACCTCTTGATAACTTTGATAAGGTGCCACACAACACGAACAACAAGATCCATGAGGCAAGAAAAAAATTGTATGCTAGCACCCATGAACAAACAGAATGGATCCACAGGCAAGCAAAGTGTATTATGCAAAGTGGCCATATAACGTTTATTGTAAATGCGAAATAGTGTAAGGTTTGTTCAAAGGGTTTTTTCTTAGTTCATGTAAGATTTTAACTTAGGGAACATTGTGTCTAATGTCTCCAAGAGAGGAACAATCGAAGAATAGAAAATTCACAACTTAGAAGATGTAGTGTGTCGCATCAAGTCAATAAGAGGAATATAACATGCTAAGAGATATCATTCTCTTGAAGGACATCACACCCAATATCATCACTAAGAGAAAGACACATCACATGAAGTAAGAAGACAACACAATGAAACTGAGTTCTAAAATGCAAAAGAATAATGCCAATGTATGCCCCCACTTTAAATAAATTGCTAATCACCATGTTGTGAGCAATTACTTTAAAGTAGAAAATGATAAATGCTAACAATACATAGGACATGAGAGCTTATTTGGAAAGCCTCATGCCAAGTCATATGCTTCCAAATAAAACTACATTGAATGAAAAAGGGTTGCCCCCAAAATGAAATCCCAAAATTATACAAGGGATCTATGGATTCAAGGTCAATATTTCTTTGCTACAATGATTTTAGCTCGAGCTCGAAAATGTCATCATTCCCCAAATACTCATGGAATGGGAAAAATGACACAAACAAAGTGAAAATAAGGAAAAGATTTTGGGTCAACATGGAAGAGACCTAAATGTCTCGACATCTTGTGTCATCCCAAAAAGGAAAACACAAGACAAAGATAAGATAAAATGTTTACAACATAAAGAAGAATGTAGATACAAATAGAGGAATGTCACAAAGAGAGAGATACATCGAACAAAATGGTACGAGGGATCACATTACACACATGCAGTCACATAAAGAAAAATAAAAAGAAAACAAAGGAAGGACTAGTAAGGCACATGCAAGTCAACCTATAATAGGTTGTCTGCATCCCAATCTTCTTCATCGTATACAAAAGGTAGATAACTAGCCAGATTCCAACTAAATCTTGAGTAACAATTTGTTGAGTTGATTGTGATATTCTTTGGAAAAATTCAACCCTCAAATATAGTGTCAACTTTAAGGGAAACATTCTACTGTTGGTCATTTGAACTTTTTCTATTAGTTGATTTCTTGAAAATTGGTCCAAAATTACACATTCTTTATTTTGAAAGACACTTTATACCCCTTCTGAACAAGCTTTCTAATGCTCATCAAGTTATAATTTAAACCAAGAACAAAGTAAACATATGAAATAATCTTTTTCTCCCCTTGTTTAGTTAGATACTGATATTACATTTTCCCATGACTAAAATTTATTATCATTTCCCAAAGTAACATATGATTTTACAAACTTATCTAAACTGGAAAATGTTTTGAAATTCCCTTGCATGTTATTATTACAACCTGAACCTAGAAACCAAACATCTTTTGGGCTCTCCTAAGCAACATTACATACTAGAAACATACTACCCTGATTCTGGTTTTTTTAAAGAAATTTTTGCACTTTGTTAATGTTGAAATCAAACTTTTTTTCTACATTCATTTTCATGATGACCATAATTTTAACAATAATGGCATTGAACTTAAGATGTGTCATATATTTAGCTTGAGGTTGATATTGACTTTGGTTTTGGCTACTGCCTCTTCCACTTGAATTTATTGGGTTGGTTCTTCTACCTCTATATAAATTTCTTCATCTACCTTTAAGGTTAGATCCCCCTCTGCCTCTAGCATGATTATATGAAAATTTTGACTTAAAATTATGATCCAAAGAAGAGATAAAAGAATGACTAAGCCTATTCTCATGAGAAATTAGAGAGGCATGGAGCTCATCTATAGAAAACTGTGAAAGGTTTTGGTTTCTTCTATAGCCACAACAATATATCAACTTTGTGGGTAGGCTCCTAAGAATATTTTCTACTATTCTCCTATCTTTAATAATCTCACCATGAGTTCTAATTTGATTAACTATTTCAATAACTTAGGTAAAAAGAGAAGATCTACATATTCAAAAAGAATCATAGACATGGTTTCAAAGTCTCTTCTTAACATTTGCAACTTTACAATTTTTACCAAGTAGTCATTCCTTGATATGTAGTTTGAAGAATGTCCCATGCTTTCTTCAATTTTGTTGTTGCAACTCTTGGGAAGATGCTCTCATACATTTCTTGAATGATGTAGAAGAAAGACTTATAATATTTTTTCCTATTATCTTTGAAAAAAATCCTTCTCTACTTGAGATAATTTATTGTATGTTGTTGGATTTGGAGGTTCAAGATATCCATTCTCTACAAGCTCCCATACATCTTGAGAGCTAAATAAATATTTCATTGTGATTGATCATTATTCATAATTCTTTCCATTAAACTGAGGAATCTCTAGGAATTTTTGTGACTTGCTCCAAAAAAAATGTCATTATTTGACTCTGATATCAAATGAAGGAAAAACTACTCAAATATAGATTTAGATGATCAATATAGAACTTTAGATCTTTCCATTACACACTTTGAGAAATTAAAAAATGTAATACAAGAAAATCAGAGCTTTTGTTACATGTAAAACACAATAAATATTTGTCACTTAAGACAAAGTTCAAGTGTCTCTTAGATTAAAAAAATATTTCTCCTAAGGGAGATGGGTTAGTAGTTGAACGAGGTCCAATTGTTGTTACATCCCTTGTGCTCCTAATATCTAGTCTTGCAACACATTTATAGTATATATTTCCAATAGTTAGCCCACAAGTAAATAGGAAAATAACCAAATGTTGGTCAAGATGGACCTAGATACTTGAACTCATGAGAACCTATAAATGTCATATGGAAAAAACATAAATACTTTTTTCTTTCAAACTTAAAATATCATAACCATCCACTAGGGTAAACCCACAAAAGTGGTTTACAATTCGAGTGAGGAAGGAAAAGTTGAAAAAAATGACCCCATGCAAAAAAAAATGGTTTTTGGGGTTCGAGCGAACCAAAAGAGGGTTCAAATGAACTCTGGTTTGAGTGAACCAGTTAAATGTGAGGTGCCACCATTCCCGCCAAAAAACACAAAGAAAATATTTTTTGAAAGGGGGTTTGAATGAACCCCTAGTGGTTCACCCGAACCCCCCTTTTCCCACTTTCTCACCCTCAGGCACCAAAAAAATCAAGAATTTTGTGCTTCGAAGCTTAGGTTGAGGATGAAAATGGAGGAGAATTCACAAACCCAACTGATGATGGTAGTCCTTGGAATGAGCTATCCAACGAATATAATTTTAATATGTTTTGGTTTTGTTATGTATTTGTTTTTTAAGTTTTATTAAACATAGGTTTTTCACTGAAAATCAAGCTCTCTATTTTGCACATGTGGAAAAATAACAGATTATCATTTTTTTTGAAAAATATGAGTGCACCAAATATTGAAGTCCCCGAGCCAACAAAAAATAATTTGAATTTTGATACATACAAAAAAAATTATGTGTTATACATTTCGCCTATATCTGAATTGTAATTGGTTTGACTTCGAAACTTGATTAAGGAAAAAATATTCAATAAAACACTATCTAACCAATTGGAAGCACTAGATATCGTAGTTACAAATCTAAATTCGAAAAGAATATAATTTTATCCTTTATGGAAAAAAGTTATGCATTATACGGTGAGCGTCACTCCTTAAAAATATTGTTTACTAAAAAAACTAGTTTTCAAAGGAGATGGAAAAAGAAATGCAATCTGATTCCAATTTTTTTGAAAAATATATATTTAGAATCTACAGACAAAATGTGACAAATCACTAGTTAGCATCATCTTCAAATTCTTCACGATTTAGCCACTATAGGTCCCCGAAAGTGAATATTTTAGTTAGAAAAAATTATTTCAGTGTCCAATTTGGCCAAAAATTGTAAACTAGTATTGTGAGATCACTCACTACAATTGTGTTATTTATAAACTAAGATGTTGATTCAAACAAGCATTGTTGTCATATTAAAAAAAAGGTTCTTATATATAAATATATTGGGGTAGCAATATATATGCATTGGAGTATTTCATATTAATAGTATTTCCTATCACAAATATAAAAAGTGAGCACAACAAATACCTTGTGTTTTTCCAGTGAAATGTGAAGGATTGCCAAAAAGTTATAGTGTTCAACTATTTCTAATATAAGTTATATTTTAAATAATAATGTGTTGTTTTAATAACAACAAATAGTTTTTTTGTGCTCAACTATTGGTCCATTTGTGTTGGATACAAAAGTTAGAGATAAAAAAGATTTATGGTCACCAATAAGTATTTGGTCCATTTAAGTTGCATAAGTTCTATTATAAATAAAAATATGATACTATATTAACACAAATGAAATATTTTTTTCAACTACTAAGGATACCATGATTAAGTTTTGGTGGAACCTTTTAAAAGTTCATTTTTTAACACTTCTTGCTAAACATGCTGATGTGACAAGTTGTGTGATGAGTCACCTCCAAACCTCAATTATAGATAGATAAAAGACCAATTCACATTTCTAAAACTAGCAATTGCACCTTGGTGTGCAATGGGTACGCCGAAGAGTTGTGGAAGGTCAGTTAGGAATATAATTAGGGATTCAATCATGAGGAAAAGAAAACCTTTAAGTTAGGATGATAATTAGGTTCTATTATCAACATGCTTACGTAATGTTTGTAATAGGAAGAGGGAGAGAGGGAGAGAAATATGGATAAAAGAGGGATAGATAAAGGGGGGAAGAGAGAGAGGGGGGCATAATGTTGTAGGTTATATGAACTTTGTTTAGTGAAGTAATTTAAATTTTCTCTTTTGAATTTTGTATTATGTTTATTTCAAATAATGTCATGTCTAGTTGTTATAGAGATGGTTGCATATTCTTGCATGAAGGTGTTAGTAATATATACACTTGTGTGTTTATGTGATTAGTTTAGATTAGGATTTTCATTAGAGAATTGTGTTTTAAAAGGATAATTTTCTAAGATTCCATCATTATATTCTAATCAACTTTGTGATATCTATTAGAGAAGCAAGATCATAATATATGAATTAATATTTTTTTTACCTATTTGACCAACAAAACTAGTATAGCATTGGGGATCCAACATCCCTTTCTAGAGAGTGCTTATTTTCTCCACACATTGGTGGGTTAAAATGAAAATCATGCGATACAACCACATGGGTGTATGTCCCTATGATGTTCTAACAATACAATTCCCAGAGAGCACTTATTCACCCCACACATTTTTATTTAAGAAGCTTGGCCTTATTTTAATAATCATTGAATATTGTCAAACCCAATTTTTTCATGGTGGCATGCCAATGTGGATCCTTTATTTTTATTGTATAGCCTTGATTCTTGCCTTGATAGGGTCCTTATGTGGCTAGATCACATCATGACTCATGGGAAGTACATGTTTAACTCTTTACATATGATGATGGTTAGTGAAAGTGAACCTAGAAACCATCCTTTCTAACCACTATCCCATCATGACTCATGGGAAGTACATATTCAGCTCTGTGTATGATGGATGGTTAGTGAAAGTGAAATTATAGATCATCCTTTCTAACCACTATCCCATCACATTTTAGGTTGTGAGCAATAATGGGCCTCACAAAATTCCCCATATAATTATATCTAAATATGAAACTTGTTTCTTACAAGAGAGTTTTATCCAACTCATTGTATGGGTTTAAAACCTTAACCACATCTATCACTCATTTTTAGGTAGACCGAAAAGACATGCTTACTTACCTTGCCACCTTTCTACAATATTATGGTAAACAAGTGGCAAATAACCAAAAATAGGTTGATGCCAATAGTACTAAAGAGTTTGTGAGGGTTTTCATTCAACCTCTTTGATCTCCAACATTAGACCTTGGTTGTTGGGTTCAAGTACAAGCATAAATTTAGTGAATACCACCATATTAAGAGTGTTTGGATTAGATCCCACCTTTATTAGGTTGAAGTTGGTGACATAGCCACTAAATAATTCTTTAAATCCTTTACCTCAAGTAGGTGAGGACGACTTAAAGCTATTCAATTTGCTCATTAACAACTTATGTTCCTCTCTAAGATTTATAAGGCCTTCCAAGACCATTATAAACTAATTTTTCAAACCCAAAAGAATTGCACAAAGTACTCTCAAGATTTAGAACGATGCTTGGATATTCCCTATAATCTTGGTTTGTCTACTCAAGCTTCTTGTGATTCTCCACTCGAACTTTTGATGACCAATGAGAAGGTCCATGACCTTTATAGCTTCCTTATGAATTCTTCAAAGCTACTTGGAAACCTTTTACTGACTCTACAAGGAAGCTCTTCTAAAGAGAGGTTTAGGTAACGACAACAACTCAGTAATAAGGAAGCTCTTCTAAATAAAGGCTTAGGTAATGATAAACAATGAGAAATGTTAAGCTTCTAGGTCCAACCCTGAGGATCCTAAATTGACTTCCAGGTAGAATTTGTGTCAAAAGTAGCGAACTAATTCATTCTGATAAGGACCACAATCAAAATAAATCTTCACATGATCCTATGGGGACAGTGCATATGTCATTTAATGTATTTTAGATATTATTTCCATTGCTATCTTTCGATATTCTATCACTCTGGGTAGAAAATCCCATAGTAAACGGTTGATTAAAATGTTAGCTTCTTAAAGATCTAGCTGCCTCATTCATTTTTGTGTCAAAAGAATGGCCAATCTAGTAAATTACAAAATCCCTTAGTGTTTTCGTTCAATATTGACAGATGAATCAAAAAAACTTTCAAAACAAAAAGATAGATGTATTTAATTAATTGATGAGGATAGCAACCCTTGCAAAATATTGAGGGTTAAAAATTAGCCAATTAGGCTTGAAAATAATGTATGTTGATCTTTTAAACTCAGTTGCAGCCTTGGCAAGTGTAATCAGACGAAAGCCCTGTGGAAATCTTATACTATCCGAACAGTAATCGTAATTCATCTAATTCAATTCTTGGGGTCAAGTGAGGGCTTTTCGAAAGTCTTGTCAACAGATCCATTTTGTGCATATCTTATATTCATGGCATTCCATGAAACCACGTTTTTTGAGGCATTTTGTCAGACAGTTCGGGGGCCTTTTTCTATGCAACCACGCATTGCATATATGTCTACCAGAGCAGTTGCAAGTACAATACCTGACAAAAATCCTTTATCCTTTATGCTTCGATGGTTGTCCCTACCTTGTTCCAAAGATCCCATTTGACACAGGCTGGGAGAACGCTTGAAAGTTTTTAAAGCCTTTTCAAGAAACCCACTTTGTGAATATCCTGCAATCAGGGCATTCCGTGATAACACGTGTCACCGAAGCATCATGTCAAACAGTTCACGTACCTTGTCTGTGCTTCCACATTTTACATACACGTCTGTCAGAGCATTTCCAACAACATCATCTAATAAAATTACCCTATCCTGTATGCCCTTATGGATACCTATACCCTGTTCCAAAGTTCCTATCTTCGCACAGGCTGGGAGTACGTTGGCAAATGTAAACTGATCGTGGTTAGTGAAATGGCGGAAGCTGCAAATGGGGGCTCCAAACCCTCAAAATCTTCTGGCAGCGGCTACAAAATAAACGTAGAAAGCTTCACTAAAAGATTGAAAAATTTTACAGCCCTAAAAACGAGTTTCGCGAGACCATAACGCTGTTCATGGGCAACTAGATACCTTTTCTTGAAGTGTTAAAAAAACCCACCAAAGCTCTCTGGCTATCGATGTTGTGTTACATGTGAAGGCCAAGAACGATGCAGTAAGTTCCCAGATGGAGAGCATGCGATGCTGTAAGGACGCACTGAGAAAAAACAATGGCCTTAAAACACGGCGAAAACAACAAGAAGTGATGAACAGATGAGATCCGTTCAATCGTCTTGCACGGGTACGGAGGCTGGAACTACCGTAGATTTGCAAAAATAGTTCCCTTCGGCGTAATTAAAGGCGCTTCAGAAAGTAGAATTAAATTTACATCACCGTACAACTTTTTCTGCAATAGCCGTTTCGTAATGAACACGAATTTGCAGTAGTCGTAAAATGCAACTTGGAGAGCCACATAAAATGCAACTTGTAGTTTGATATTCGTAAATAAAAGACTGGCTAAAAAATTAAAGGCTAGGATGACTTTCATCGTTGGCGAGGTTTATTGATAACAATCAGCCGTCGATCAAGCAAATGAGGTTGCTCGGTATCCAATCATATTGGATACGCCTTCGGCGTAAAAACATAAAGGTCCTACAATATTCCCTGCAACTGACAAAATTAACCCATTCAACTATTGACCCATCTCCCATAATCTTAGTATCCTGTCTACACATCATAATATATAGCATTCCTTTCCAAAGCATAAGTAGTTTCAATAATTAAAGCCTCGACCGTAAAGCATGGGCAGCTGATAAGATAAAGTTTGAAAAAAAAGGACAGGAGCAGGTGAAGACAGGTACTTTGAAACAAAACTCATCATATTCTAAATGTAGCATTGGCGCCTTCTCTATTTGCTGGAGGATGAACAGAGAATGTCATAACTGTGGTTGTTGTGATTAGTCTTTCTAACAGGTTTTCCAATTCTATTTTTTAGCATGGTTTTGGTGAATTGGCTTTGCCAGGTTTGCTCTTCTTTTCTTAATACCTATTTCCCTTTGTTTGCATCATGAATAATACTTCTGAAGCTCTAAATTAATGGATTCCACTTTTGTTATATATGTAGTGAATGTTAAGGAGACATCTCCAGAAAGAGACCGTCGAACAGTGGAAGTGTGAATTAATAGAGCTGGTTGGTTTAGCTGGACTGTAGGCTCTAGTAATTTCTGATATGGCTGAAGTTGGTAAAGACAATGAGGAGTGGTTAAAGTATGTGAAAAATAATCTAGTGGAGGAAAATAAATCGGAAGTGCCTGAAGCAAAATCTAGTGTGTATATTCGGCATAGCTCATCCTTTTTCGAGACTAAAGCCCGAAGCGTACATTACTCAAGTGATTTCCATCGGACCATACCACCACAGAAGACTACAGCAGTACGAGGAGACAGACACTTACAAACTGAAAATGGTGCGCGCACTAGAAAGGGAGTTCCCTGGATTGTTAAAGCAGCTTGTCAAGCGCATACGGCCCTTGGATGGTAGAATCAGGGCCTGCTATCACAAGCATATTCCTTACAGCACAGAGATGTTGCCTTGGATGTTTGCTCTCGATACCTATTTTATTGTCATGTTTTTGGAGTCCATTTACAAGCCTTACACAAACAATCCTGGCAATGTAGAGAACGAAGCCCGTCCCATGAAATCGGACCCTATTTTAGACTCCATAAGAAATACTCCGCTCTGGTATGCCATTAGAAATGACATACTCATGCTTGAAAATCAGGTGCCAATGTTTCTGCTCATGGATGTATTCTGTTTCACTACTTTTAGGAAAGCTAAATACAAGCATTCAGAAACACCAGTGGAGAGCCAAAACCAATTAGAGATATGCCAGGGTGACGCAGGATGCCAGGAAAGGGAACAGCTGGTTGCTATATTGCAGGCAAGCGCTTTCCCTTTATATATACATTAGATGTTTCAAAAGCTTTGTCAAAAAATAAAAGGAAAAGCTCTGAGTATTTTTATACGTGGATATGAAATCTTACAAGAAAATTCGTTTTCAGTCTAATGTAGTTGGATAAACTGTGAAAAGAATTTTACTTTGACTCCGTTCCTCTGGCAAAGGCCTCTGTTTAGAAAATTTAAGCGGTTACTTTTCAAAATCTCAAATAATTTCTATTTAGTTTCAATTTTTCGTAGGATTTCTCTTTAAAGGTAAATTGTTACTCTTATAAAACTTGAACCCTTGATTACAGGCTGCATGTGTGCATTTCGATCCTTTTGTATGTCAGGAGAATTATCGCCCACCGCCACGGGACCTGAACAGCAGAAGTCATGTTCTGGACTGTCTGTATTATCGTATTGCTGCATCTTCTCCTCACCCTGAAAGTGAACGAAATAATTCTGAAACTAAGAGAAAAACAAGCGGAAAAGCCAGAAAGAAACCTATAAGTCTCTCTCCTCGCGGCTTTATACAAAAGACCGTTAACCGTTTCATTAAGTGGATGATATCTGCTACAACAGCCGGAAACTTTCCATCTGCGACAGTATTAAGTGAAGTGGGGATAAAGTTTGTACCGTATGATTCAGGAGACCTAAGCGAAATAAGCTTTAAGAGAACATCCTCCACTTTCCTCTTACCCAAAATCACAATCAATGATTCTACAGAGGCGGTATTGAGAAATTTAGTGGCTTTAGAACTCAATTTGAAGACGGAGGAAAAACCTCTCACACGCTACACATATTTAATGGACCGGCTGATTGATACGGAAAGGGATGTTGCTGTGCTCAAGAGATGTGGCGTTATTAATAGTCACATGGGTAGCGATGCAGAGGTGGCCCAGATGTGGAACTCCATGAGTAAGTCAACGTGGGAAAATAAATTTAAACCTGTAGACAAAGCCATAGAAGATGCAAACAAGTACTACAGAAACAAATGGAGAGTTATGCTGGCTCAGTTTCTAAAGGCCCACTGTTCAAAACCGTGGCTGGTTGTATCACTTTTATCTGCCGGGATACTTCTGTTGTTAACAGCCGTCCAGGTTTTCTGCTTGTTCTATGCCTGCAACAAATAGTCGGTCAAATTAGTCCGTGCTAATGCTCGTGTTATATGCTGCTTTAGACATAGTGTTTTTTTAGGTAAAATAAAATGAGTCTCGCATAGTATATTGGCTTTCTAATTTTCTATTGTTAAGAAGAAGTTTCTACTGCATTTTATTTTTATTTTATTTTTATTTTGATGATGAATCGTGGAGCATGATCACAAATTGAAGTAACAATTTTGTGCAGTTTCATTATCAATTGACTTATTTAATCTTACAAATTGTTTGTGAAAATAATTTTTTATGAAACTTTTTTATAAATTTGATTATTTCTAATATATATGAGAATCGTAAGTAACAATATCATAATTTGTAAATGAGACATTATGCCGAGTCTCCATGGTCTAAGGAAAATATGGGAATGCGTATGGTACTGCTGTCTATTGCACGGTCCAAGCTCAACCCAGTCGTTTCTCCTTTTTCTAAGTTCTCGCTGTCTAAAAGGGCATCCAGTTCTGCTGCGGTGAGAACTTTCAAAAGACGATCAACCAGAGTCTTTCTCACATCTGCTCCCCTGAAACTCAGTAATACCTCTTATCGCTTTGGAAGGCAAGTTTAATTGTGGGAGGAAGGCAAGTCAGATTCAATCCATTCCTTTGCCGACGTTCGTTTCCATTCCTCTAAACGGTCGCCGGTTACAATATGCAGTCAGCGGTTCCCCTAAACAGTCGCATTACGATTAGCAGTCGGAAGCTAGCGGTTCACGCGCATAAGCAAAACAATCTCAAATTCAAACTCACTGTTCCCGCGTTGTGATCTCTAACCCAATCAGTTTACATTTCCCATCGTACTTCCAGCCTGTGCCAAGACAGGAGTTTTGGAACAGGGTATAGGTATCCAAAAGGGCATAAAGGACAGGGGAATTTTATCAGATGTTATAGTAGGAAATGCTCTGGTAGACATGTATGCAAAATGTGGAAGCATAGACAAGGCACGCTAACTGTTTGACAGAATGCTTCGGAGAAATGTGTTATCATGGAATGCCCTGATCGCAGAAATATTCGCAAAGCGGGTTTGTTGAAAAGGTTTTAGGAACTTCCAAGCAAATGCAACTGGCACTTATCAAGCCAGACTCGGCAATCTTTGCCAACATCTTCACAGCCTGGCTGTGCCAAATGGGATCTTTATGCTGGCTTCATTTTAATAATCGTTGAATGTTGTCAAACCCAGTTTTTTTGTGGTGGCATGCCACAGTGGATCTTATATTTATGTGCTATAATCTTGATTCTTGTCTTGATAGAGCACGTATGTTTCTAGATCGCATCATGTTGTGTGGCATGTCAAGGTGGATCTTATATCTATGTGCTATAATCTTGATTCTTGTCTTGATAGAGTACATATGTGGCTAGATTGCATCATGATTTATAGGAAGTACATGCTCAACTCTTTGTATATGATGATGGTTAGTGAAAGTGAATCTGGAGATCATCCTTTTTAACCACTATCCCATCATAACTCATGGGAAGTACATGTTCAACTCTTTACCTATGATGGATGGCTATTGAAAGTGAAATTAGAGATCATCCTTTGTGACCACTATCCCATCAAATTTTAGGTTCTGGGCGATAATGGTCCTCACAAAATTCTCAACATGTAATTCTATCTGAATATGATCTCTTGGTTACAAGAGAGTTCTATCCAACTTATTGTATGGGTTTAGAACCTTAATAACAACTATCAATCATTTCTAGGTAGACTGAATAGACATATTTAATTTTACTTATGTTGCCACCCTTCTACAATATTATGGTCAACAAGTGGCAAATAACCAAAAATAGGTCAATGGCAATACTACTAAAGAGTTTGTGAGGATGTTCATTCAACTAGAAATAACCTCTTTGACCTCCAACATTAGACCTTGGTTGTTGGGTTCAAGTATAAGCTTAAATTAGTGAATAACACCACACTAAGAGTGTTTGGATTAGATCACACCTTCACTAGATTAAAGTTGGTGACAAAGCCATTAAAGAATTCTTCAAATCCCAAGTAAGTGAGAGAACAGCTTAAAAGTTAAAACTATTCAATTTGTTCATTAATAACTCATGTCCCCCTCTAAGATTTATAAGGCCTTCCAAGACCATTATAAACTAATTTTTTCAAGCCCAAGAGAAATCTTTAGAACAATACTTGGGCGTTTCCTCTAATCTTGGTTTGTCCATTCAAACTTCTTGTGATTCTCCACTCAAGCTTGATGAGCTTATTATTTTATGCTTACGCAAATGACCAATGAGAAGGTCCATGACCTTTATAGTTTCCCTTGTGAATTGATGCAAATATCCCTTGACTGCGGATCAGATGATGCAACAATCCCTTGACTATGGTTGAACTGCTGTTCTTAGGAGTTGTTCTACTGTTAGTTAGGAGTTGAGTTTCTATTTCTTACTAGTCTTCGTAGGAGCTAATTAGGTGTTGATCCCTCTGTTTTAGACTGCAGTTACTATGCAGTCACATAGGAGTAATTTAAGTTCTGTTTTGGACTGCAGTTACTGTGCAGTCACGTAGGAGTGATTTAGGTGCTTTTGTTGGTTAAAATAAGGATAGCTGTTAATGTAGGAGTTTAGTTTTTTTTGGTGAATGTAAAGTTAAGTTTTCAGAATAATAAAAAACAGAGTATCTTTGTAGAAGGAGCTAGAATCTCCATATCTTCTGTGATTTCTATTGTGTTATGCTTATTTCCTCTGCTGTACAGAGGACAAGTTTCTTTATCTTTGCACGAATTGAAGATTCGTCTGCATCATGAATTCTTCAAAGCTACTGGATATTTTACTACTGGAAACCTGTTGTAACTCTACAAAGAAACTCTTATAAATGAAGGCTTACGTAATGACAACAACTAGGAAATATTAAGCTTATAGGTCCAAGGCTTGAGATCTTAAATTGATTTCGAGGTAGAATTTGTGTCGAAGTAGCGAACTAATTCATTTTGATAAGGACCACAATAAAAATAAATCTTCACATGATCTTATGGGGACATTGTGTATGCCATTTATTGTATTTTAGATATGTATTATTTCCGCTGCTGTCTTCCGATCTTCTGTTACTCTGGCTAGAAAAACCCACGATAAAGGGTCGCTTAAAATGTTAGCTACTTGCAGATCTAGTTGCCTCATTCATTTTTGTGTCAAAAGAACGGCCAATCCATTAAATTACAAAATCCCTTAGTGTTTTCGTTCAATAATGGCAAATGAATCAGAGATCTTTCAAAAGAAAAGGATAGTTACGTATTTTATTCGATTGACGAGGATTGCAATCCTTGCAAAATTATGAGAGGGTTAAAAATAGCCAATTGGGCTTGAAAACCATGTATGTTAATCCTTTGAACTCAGTTGAAACCCTGCCGAGTGTATTCAGGAGGAAAGACCTGTTGAAAGCTTTTACCATGTGAATGGTAATCGTAAATCATGTAATTCTTGGGGTCAAACGAGGGCTTTTCTAAAGTTTTGTCAACAGATACCATTTTGTGCATATCCTAAAATCATGGCATTCCATGAAACCTTTTTTTTTTTTGGCATTTTATCAAACCGTTCGCGTGCCTTCTTCCACGCGTTGCATATATGTCTACCAGAGCAGTTGCAAGTAGAATATCTGACAAAAATCCTCTATCCTTTAAGCTTCGACGGTTGTCTATACCTTGTTCCAAAGATCCCATTCGGTACAGGCTGTGAAGATGCTGTCAAAGATTGCTGAGTCTGGCTTGACAACTGCCAGTTGTATTTGCTTGAATTTTTCTGAAGCCTTTTCTACAAACCCGCTTTGCGAATATCCTGTAATCAGGGCATTCCATGAGAGCACATTTCTTCGAAGGATTCTGTCAAATAGTTCACGTGCCTTTTCTATGCTTCCACATTTTGCATACATGTCTACCAGAGCATTTCCAACTATATCATCTGATAAAATTCCCCCGTCCTTTATGCCCTTATGGATACCTATACCCGGTTCCAAAGCTCCTGTCTTTGCACAGCCTGGTAGTACTATGGAAAATGTTAACTGATCGGGTTAGAGATCTGTTTGTTGCATATGGTGAAACAGAGCGACTACTTTGTGAGGACAACCATGCCTTCTGTACGCTGCAATAACCATATTCCATGAGGCTATCTTTATCTGATCAAACTTGTAACGGGCTTCACCAAACTTTCGCAGCGCGGGAGCAGTGAGTTTGAATTTGAATTTGTTTTGCTTATGCACGGGAACTGCTGGCTTCCGACTGCTGACCGTAACTACGATTGTTTAGGGGAACCACTGACTGCTGATTGTAATGGGCGCAACCGTTTAGAGGAACAGAAAGGGTGTTGGCGAAAGGAACAGATTGAACAGAACCCATACGAGCCACCTAAGCAGTCGTCGCTTAGAGTGTGCCACATGGCTACCGAATCTCCACTAAATCCATATACCTCTCATATATCCGCTACATTTCTACTCACCTAACATCCTCATTACTCCTCCATCTGTCGTGGAGATTTACAAGCCATTAGAATAATCCATGCTACCCCCGATGTCTCGCAATACTTGATGTCTCCACATACACGAGTGTGCATTAGATATTTCAGTTGAGTTGCTTCCTCATTTACATCATTTGATTTTGTATTTTAATCTAGAGCCTTGCAAATCTCTATGCTGCACGAGATGTCAGTTTGGTTGACTCCCACAAATTCATTTGAAGTACCTTCATTGTTGGCCAAATAGGTATGTAAATCAAACTTTGATGAAGAATCCTTGAAATCCTGAGTCAAATCTTGAAATAAAATTTGACCATGTCAACTCTTGAGAGTTTTAGGGAGCAAGATTGTTCAAATCTAATATAAATTGATGGTATTTCCCGTCGACTGGATTCCCAAGTAAGTGAATCATAGATATGTCATGGGGAGGCTGAAGTTCCAAGGCATTAATGGCCATACGCATGTCTTGGCTTCTCCCAACACATCATACTCTAAAATTTTGAGTGCTCTCTACAAATCCACCCCATGATATAACCTAGCACTACGTGGGACCAAAATCATTAGTATTTGGGGTTTCAACGTGGGAACGTGATGATAATCCATCGTATTATTTGATGTGTTGGCTTTACAAGGTTTGAATAGGAGTTGCAGATTTCTTTAAACTTAGAATCATTTTCCAAGGTTGCGCTGCTTTGGTTTGATCTCCTGTCTATTACAAGTGATTTTAAATGTCCATTCAAGCAATTTCAATTTTGTGCATAGTTGATTGAAATCGTTGCCTGATTCAAAGAACTATAGTGTCGAGGTCGATTATCGTTTATGCTCCAAAAATGTTCTAACCATGTATGTGGATATGGATGATCCGGCTTTGCTATTCTTCTAATGGACAATAGTCAAAATATATGAAGTCTGTTGTGAGATCAGTTGCACAAAATCGGGACTATTATCCTAGACCTCGAAAATGGTTGTCATTAGTGCTCCTATGATCTTTAGGGCAAGATGGTCTGTAAGGAATTTAAAAGGAACATAGAAGTGCATGGCTCCAACTATATTGTTTGAATTGGTAGGTCAGAAGCATTAAGACCAGGATGAATTTCTATCAGCGTCCGCAAGCATGTTAAATTCCCTTGAAGTGTTGAGCATCAACATTCTGCAAATGAGTCAAATGGTTAATTGAGATTGTCTCTAAAATCGTAAATTTTATTGAGAAGTTGAATTAATGTGAATTTTTTAATGTGTAAGATATTAATAATATCTTATATGGAGTTGATAATTGATTTGTTATTGTGATTTTGTATACAAATTATCATACCTATGAAGGCAATCAAAGCAGGAAGACTTGCATAAGGGACATTTGCCTCATGAAATGTGCTACCTCTACTTCAATCAATTGATTAACATCAAATTTACATAGGAGGAGGTTTTGCCAAAGATGGTATACCTTGAAGTTTGTGCTTAGATCTAGAGTTTGTGGAAACCAGATGTTTGCCAAATAATTTTATATTTCCAAGTAGGTGTAGTGAAATTGAAATTGGATCCCAAAATCTAATGAAGTTCCCAAAATTTAATTCTAGGTATATGAGTTGTATGCTAGCTACCATATCCTTCAAAAGGTGTCATATCCTTGGAAAGTCAACATAAAGGAGATTTATTGTCTTTTTCTATAAAGATAGTTGTTAGGGTAGATTGTAACTAAATTAAGTTGGAGATGGAGGTTTATTTTAATGTGCTCCAAACATTTAATGATCATGTAATCTTAAACCTTGGTGTTGAGATCATCACTACCATTGGTTGTTCCTTAGGTTTTGTTGATCTTTTTTATAAAAGACAACATTTTCTCATTGTAAAGATTGTTGAATAGGAATTTTTGATACTAGATATTTGAAATTAATATAAGAAAGTATTGATTTTTGGTGTTTTTTCTTATGGATTCAAATATTTTCATGGTTCTTGTTCTTTAATATTAGATAAATTTCAATTGCAATGATAATTATATGTTAAGATGTTTGATGTACCTCTAGTTCATACCATTTGTAGCTTGTTTATTATGAGTTGTTTTGCATGGTTAGTCTAAACCGTATATTGAAACTAGTTCAATTGTGAAGATTTGTTTAAGATGCACCAAAATCGGGTACTTAAATGAATGTTTATAATCTAAAAATATTTTTTTTTCCATTGAATATTGCACTATTTCTTCAACATTGTAAGAATTTCTCTAATTAAGTAGGAATTGGTTTTGTGGGGGATCTATTTATCTAAAGCATTGAATCATTTATGTGGTTTTCCTTGGGGTTTATTATCTTTTTTTCTTTCTTGCCCTATCTTTTGAATTTTATTTGCAAGATTTGATTTAGTTTAGGAAGAAAGTATCAATAAAATCATAATATGTGGTGATAAATATTATTTTTAGATCTCAAATTGGGAAATACATTTAGGGTTTCATATTTAATTGAACCATATGAAAACCCTTATCTAGTTTCAACAAGTTTTGTGTAAGGTCCCTTGTAAAACAACAATACATTTACTACCGAGACATAAGTACAAATTCAATACCTGACAATTGAATCCTTGGGTAGTCTTTTTATTTACTAGGGTTAGATTTCCTTTCAAAAGCTAGATAGAATACCTCTAGTATTTTGCCTAAGTTGTGCTATACAAAAACACTCATCAACGCTCGAGGTCACCCATCTATTTGTGTTTGTCATACTTTAGAATCTCAAAGAAGGGAGGGAATATAATTTTTGAGATAGATCAATCAAAATTATTAGCTTTATGTATCTCATACTAGATTCATTTAACCACATCTTTTATGATTTGCCACTCTTGATAAAAATATGAGCTAGGTGGCAATGGTAGTGTTTGGAAGTTGTATTTACTTGAATGATGTTGGGAGTGTTGATGTTTGGGTGATATGAGATGTTGGTGTTGGTGTGTGTAACCTAAGGGATTAAGGTTGACCTTAATAGGGGAACTAGGAGGTCATGTTGGAGGTGGAAATATGGGAATTTTGTTGGTTGTTGGGGCTGGGGAGGAATCGCGGGATTTTTCAAAATGTGAAGCTAGTTGTCCAACATTTGTGGTGGAGGATTTTTCATTCTTTGGGAGAAACTCTTGTAGCTAAATGTGACTTGACTGGGGGTGTGGATCCAAGAGAGGTTTCCTTTTGTACTCATCTCAATCTTCCTCTTCAAAGGGGGGCTACTCAAAGTGCTGGTCAAATCATGAGAAATCGATGTTGTCATCCCCTTCGAAAGATAAATAGGGAGGGGCATTGGTGTCCTTCTCCTCAGGGTGTGTTGAAAATCAAAACATATGGTTCTTCTAGTGGAAATCTTGGCCATGCTGGTATTGGAGGTGTTGGGCGGACTAGTTATGGGAATGTTGAGTTTATCTTTTCTGTTTATAAGGGTTGGTATAATAACAATGTGATGGAGGCTCTTTCCATTTTATGTGTTGTGAAGCGTGGTTGTGCTCTCAGGTGGAGATGGATCATTTGTGAATCTGATTCTTAGGTGGTAGTGACTTTGTTGAAGAGGCAACAGTTAGAGGATGTTAGTTTGCATTTGGCTGTTATTATAAAACAAATTCTTAATCTGTGTGCTTCCTTGGATTATGTTTCTTTCTGTCATATTCCACGTGAATGGAATGGGGTTGTGGATTGTTTGGCTAAATGGGCTTTTGATCATTTGCAAGATTGAAATATTGTGGAAAGGGGTCAATTACCCCCAGATTTGTCACATAAATTGGACCAATTAGTGGAGATTGGTAGGGATGTGTAACACCCTTGCTTTGTTTTGCTCTTTTTTGGTTTGATTAAATTTGTACCCCTCTTTTAGCTAACAGGACAAGGTACATTATATTGTTAAGGATGAAGAGGTCATAATCAGGTGTCAATTCGACCCCTAATTTAATGAATTGCCTAAAGATTGCATCTTTGTTTATTTCAATGAATATCTCCATGATGTCACATCCTTGTTTGGAACTAAGGAGGTTAATTGTATCAATAGTTTACTTTGGTTGATTAGGATTTTCCTTATCACCATATCTATGGTGGCATGGGATAGTTCTACTAGGAAAGGGAACTATTCTATGAGGAACTAGCCACGGAAAGAATTTTAATTAGGTATTCCAAGTTTACTATTTTTCCTAGTGAAGAGAGCCATTAGTCTTGGTTTTAGTATTTTATGTGGCAAAGGATGGTGTCAATGGTTGATGAATTGAATTTTGGATCAAATTAGTGAAGGGGGAATCCTTTTAGACCCAAGGTCAAAATTTATGTTTGGATTGGATGATTACGTTGAAAGGGATGTTAGATCCCAAATGCATGATAGCCTTAGGTAATATTTAGATGACTTTGATAGATAAGTTGGATTCGTAGGATGATTCACAAAGGTGGAATATATGGTTGGGTAAACTATGTTGAATGAAGGATCCATTTTCTAATCTTGGACTATGGATGTGACACTTTTAAACCATATAGATGTTTGGATTTTGATCAATATTTTAGAACCTAAAAAATGGTTGTAGAGTCTCAATGGATTGATTATGTGCCCTAGGATAATTAAGGGTCATAGACGATGGTTTTGGATAATATATATTAAAACTGGGATACAAGGTGGGTTTTAAATTGTCCAAGGATTGCTTTTGAAAATGGTTGGGTTTTGAATTATGAAAACAAGTCTAAGGTAACTCAATATTCAAAAATAACCTAAATCTCTAAAAAAATTGGATTTCATCTTTTGGATGGTTTGTGGAATGTGGTACAATGTGCATAATGAGTTGATTTAAATTTGGATTGAAGATGAGATTTGGATCAATGAGTAGTAAAGGATAAGCCCTATTGAACTAAAGGTTATAAGTGATTATTTAAGAATGGAAATGGATTTGTAGTTTACCTGCAACAAACGGTCTCCACCAAATTAGTCTGTGCTAATATTCCTCTTAGTTACTGCTTTTGACAAAGTGGTTTTTAGGTGAAATAAAATGAGTGTCACATAGTATTGGCTTTGTAATTTTTGGTCTTATTAATTATTTGTGACCAAATAATTTTTTATGGAATAATTTTATAAACTTGATTATTTCTAATATATATATATATATATATATATATATGAATTATATTATGCTTGAAAATTTGTAAATGAGACTTTATGCTGAGTCTTCGTGGTGTATGGAAAAAAATGGGAATGCGTATGGCACTACTCTTTGTTGCACTGTCCAAGCTCAACCCAATCATTTCTCCCTTTCCTTTTTCCCATCACTTCAAACTCTTTCCCATTTCTTTTTCTGATTTCGCAGAAAGAAAATAGAGGATTCAACCCAGATTTCAGAAAATTAATTCAACCAGACGAATATTTCAATTCAGTTCACAATGTCGTGTCTTACCTACTTATTGATAGTAAACGATAGTTGGGTAGAAAAGACCATTTTTGAAATAATTAATCCCATTCTAAGATTATTATTTTATAGCAATTAAATTTATTAAAAGAAAATTTGGAAATTATGATGCAAATTATGCTGTTAAGCTCATGATAGTATTTGAAAAACTAGGATTTCAGATCATAATATTTGGTGTTGTGGAGTTTTTATGATACTTTAATCATTATAGATAAAATAAAACTCCTACTAATTTGTTGTTATGTATAGAATATTTGGGTAAGCTGCTATCTATCTTTATGACGCTCTTGTGATATGAATGGATAATTGGTAGTTGTAGTTGTGTCTATGATTGCATGTAAATTCACATTCTATTCTATTCATAAGTTTTCTATTGTAGCAAAAGAAATAAATATATTGATATTATTAATAAGAATATGATTGCATGTAAATTCACATTCTATTCATAAGTTTTCTATTGTGGCAAAAGAAACAAATATATTGATATTATTAATAAGAATATGTAATTATAAAGTTCAACTGCTTGAAATAAATTGTTGCTAGTTGCCCTCTTTCTTATTATTTATGTTTATTTACACTTAATTTTCTTGTTGTGGAAATAATATGTATTCAATATTATTTTATCATATTTTATATTGTCTTTTTTTAAAGTGATAGTAGTTGGTCTAGATCTAAAAGTTTATACTGTTACATGTGACATCAATTTCAAACAATTAACTATTTTATGTGCAAATGTTTTTCTAACAAAAATGACATAAAATTAAAATAATGGATTCAAGAAAAAGAAAAAGAAATGAAAATAGATCACATTTAGCTCCATTTTTGGTATGGCATGCCAAGTTCCTATTCCATTTTGTACATGGATTTAAGATGTTTCACTCTTTTATTTGATGGTTTACTATCTCTATACACCATATACTTCATGGTTTCTATGTGAAAATATGAAATTATATTTATAACGTCTAATATAATCTTTAGTTTGGTTATTTGATCCATTTTCTAATTAGCTTTTGTAGTTGTTATATAATGTCAAAATAGTATGATTGTATGTTATGTGAATTATTTTTTTTATCATAAACTATAAATATTTAGTAATATCATATAGCTTAACATATTAACACTAAAAAAATTCTAAAAAGAGCCAAATATTTTCATAGAATTATTGTATCACTTTCACCATTTATATTTAGTTGTGCAAAGAAGTTAGTGAAATATGACAAGACCAATGGAATGGTTACAATGGGATGTTTTTATTTTATTATTGCATAGATCATGGGTACATAGCTACGAATAAATGCATGTTTTAATATAGCCTTTATCTAAAATAAAGATAAGCACATGCACATATATTTGAGAATTATTGAATTCTTATGAATACAAATTTCACGATATAATTGTACATAATTCTAATATTTTCATGCTTCAAGTTATGAAACTATATTTATGCAAATTGTTGTCATATCTTTAAATTTTTTTGTTAGTAGCATGTAACTACATTTTTTAAGATATTAAAAAATAAATAAAAAATAATTAATGTAAGAAATCATAGTAGATACAAGATCTCTATGATTATGTTGTGGCTTATGTAGAAGAAGCTAGAATTCTAGCACTTGATAATGTTTTATTTGTGTGAATTTATGTTCCAAGTGTTTATTCAATCTTTGAAAAATATTAATAGATATATTGCACTACAACATTCTATCTTTGATTTAATGAAATGAATTATAAAATAATTCAAATAGTAAGGGCTTTAAAATTGTGTGCTTTCTTAATATTTATCATAATTTGCGTCAAGTGATAATGGGTAAAAATTATGTAGAAATATTTTGGTCTTTATTGAAGTGATGGATAAGTGAATTAAGATTATGATGTCATGACGTATATAGGAATTGGTTTTCCAAAACTTAATACTATTTACATTGCAACACTATATATTTAAATATTTACTTCAATATATGAAATTTTTTGAACATATATGATTCATTAGAATCTATTGCTCTTTTATTTGATAAAGTAAAAATAATAAATTTACAATGTATAGGATCTTCATATTATTTTATTTATTCTAATATTTCATGGTTAGTAATGTTGGAACACAATGATCTACTGAGAGGGGAGTGAATCAGTAGATATTAAAAATTTAGCTCTTAAAACATTTGTGTAGACTACTTTCTTTAACCCTTAAAGTGCAGATATTAATTGAATGTGATACAAAAATATGCATGCACACAGAAACATCACATAACACTAGATATATGTGGAAATCCCGATATGGGAAAAACCACGGTGACAAAGCCTGCTTGACTCTACTACTCAAATCTAGGGTCACAATCCAAATCTTTGTTACAATAATTTTAGGACTACAACCCAAGGATACATCAACTACCTAGTTTAGAAGCAACCACTTCAAGGATGCAACAACACCTTAATTTAGAAGCCACAACTTCAAGGAGACTACAATACCTTGTTCTGAGCCACAACTCAATAGAATAAGAACAATCTCAAATATGCATAGACTTGGTTCTACAAAACCTAAGATGCATTGATACATATAATACATTGTTGCACTTACTGCAACTTACTTTATGTTGTTGAAGCTACACTCTCAACAACACACACCCTCTGCTCTGCACATAGAACAATCACTGTTCTATCTTGTTGCTTTGCTCTTCTTTCCCTTTCTACATTGTCTCATACATTTGCATTATACACTCTCTACCTCTACTATACACACAATGAACATACTTCTGTTCAACACCCTATGCACTTGCAGACCTCACACACACAGTAGATGCAACTACTAGTTGTTCTCTTGATTCGTGCATTCTTACTGCAGACCACTTACTTCAACAATATCTAATTATCTTGATTCTCCACCGACTTGAAATCTCTACCTTGAGATTCTCACCACCATTCAGATCTTCTCAAATCTTCTATTAGGGTTCCTTTGCTTGTAAAATTCACTAGTAGGCTACCTTTGCCTTGAACCACACACCACTGTCTAGCTTGTCAGATATCACCATACCTCTACATCGAGTCACACAACATTTTATTCTGGTGTAGATAATTTTCTAAGAATAAAATTTTGTAAAACCCTAGAATTTGATATGCATTTAATGCATTCTTGTGATCATTTGATCTGATTTTGATCTCGATCACCTCTGCAATCTGTTCCAATGCATTGAAGATCAAATATTCATTTAATTGGTCGTTTGGTGTAGCTAGACCAATTAACTCCTTCCTCTATGTTGGTTACCAGAAGAAACCCTCTTCACACTAAGTTAGCCATTTGTGATTACTACATTCAAATATGGTTCATTGATCTTCTTTTCACCATGATCCATTGGATCTCGTTCATCATCATATCTTTAAACTTTTTTGTCAGATCAAATACCTTTAATCATGTGTTTTCGATCTCCACCGACTGATGATCACTATTGGATCAATCACCTTTTGATCTCCATCATCGATCAGATAACCATTGCGATCACATAGTCCATCATAATAACCTTAAATCATGATCATCAGATCAACCTTCTTCAAATCCTTCCATCTTGATCGATGGATCTTCTGCCTTTTGATCTTCATTTCTAGTCTCCTTCATACATTGCTTGCCATATGTGGGGTCCACCATTCTAGCTCACTACCATACAACTCACAAAAAGGATGTGAATTGCATGATCATCCAATTGATAATCGCCATCTGCTTATACATGTCACACTCTGGTCCCACAGCCAGCATCACACTCTTATCACCCAGTTGCCAAAAATCTGAATCTCAAAACCTCATATCAGAGGTTATGAAGTTTTGAAAACTTGTGACTCGCCAACAACAGATAGAACCTATGAAACTCCTTTTGAAATGACTAAGTCACTTCGATGAAAACAATAACACCCAATACATCATTCCAATGTGGGGTCCACATGTCTTCACATATCCATGTCATCGCCGTGTCACAGCTCCATAATCCACAACAAGGATGTGGATTACCATTTACTCAATTCCATCATGTCACGTGTTTCCATCGTCATTATGGCTAGGTCCCACATGGAGTGCTTCCTTACTCCTTATCACTCCATTGCTTAGTCGCTAGAAATCTAAACTTAAGCACCTCTTTGTTGAAGGTTGTGAACTTTTGAAAACCCACGACATGTCGATAAAAAAGAGAGCCTTCTTCCTTCCTTCACACCATTAGCTAAGTCACTAAGTCGAGAGGTTATGAAACTTGAGAACCTTGCGACTCCATTCACTTTCACTGAACTGATGGTAATGTATATCCTTTAAAGCTCTAGGCAGAGGGGCCGGTCACGCTCATGACTATAAAGACATAAGTTACAACTAATGTAATAGACAACCACCGATACTAGGTCAACATCAAAATAGAACATTTTTAGGACACCATGATTGCAAAAACATTAGGGTTTATCTGTAAAACCTAATATCACTCAAGAATATAATTAATTCATTTTTGGGGATGTCCATCACTTTCTCGACCAAAAAAGCACATGACTAGAATGCTCTCAAAAAAATCATCACGAATGTGCCACTCAATTCGCCATCATGTTCACTGCTCTCATCCATCTTTTGTCATCATGCCAATAAACTCCTTTGCTTGATTTTCCCTTTTGGCATTAATGACAACTATATACACTTTAGCACAAGATCAACACACTTCTCCTATGATCCCGTTTTGACATCAATGACAACATATTCCAACAATCTCCCCCTTTGTCATTGATGGAAAAACTTAAATGCTCAATGATACCAATTAACCAATTCAACATTTGTACCTGTATCATCTTTACTTTCTCCTTCTATTGTTGCTTCCTACAATGCTCCTCTTTAAGCATTTGCATGACTTCCTCCCTCTTGCTCAGATACTTGAACATTTTCATACTTTCTCCCCCTTTGACGTCAATGGCAAAGGCATCACCCCTCTTGAAAGTATTCTTCTTCGTTGACAAGCAATGTAAAGAGTCTAGTTTCATTATAATATCCTCCTTGGAAATTCCTTCTCCTTTGCTCATCCTTATGAGCATCTTCATAGCTATCTCTCGTATGCTCTAATTTGAGCATTATTCATTTCTTTTCCCTCATGCTTAGTTCTTTTGAAAACTTTCTCATCCTTTCTCCTCTTCACTATCTCAAGTCACCATACTGTTGTAGCCTTCACTTCTTATTAGCATGGAAAAGGGACTTAGCTCCCCCTTTGATTGATACCAATTGAAAATATATATTTTTTGTACTAATTGCTGCATTCAACCTTTTTACTACAATGGCAATACCATATGCTTAAACTACTCTATATCAATAAAAAATATTTGATGCTAGTTGAAGTGCCATTACATACTCAATGCCAATCAGGTTTGATATCAATTATAGATATTCTGATTCATGCTATGTGCCAATTGAATCATATACTTGACACCAATTGATGATATCATATCCTAATAAAATTATCATTTTGATACCAATTGTGAATGTGTTCACTTTATGCTATGTACAAATTGATATCCTGGACTGCACTATATCACGTATACTATTGATTCGATACCGATAGTAGCTCCCCCTTAGAGCTTGCTCCATACTCTTATGCTGGTCTACTCACACATTTTCTTTAATCCAAGTTTTGCATTTCATCTTTATCAGCTAAACTAATCGTACAATTGATCTGCTAACTAAAGCAACTCCCCCTGAGATCATGCAACATTTTCTTCTCAGCAAACTTGACTATTTGCTTCCTTTTGGGCTCTATACCAACTAGACTATTTTGAACAAATTTATAATGGTCTAATACCAATTTGAAAACAATATACACAAAATATTTTCCTCTTAGCCATAACTGTTCCTCTTGTGGGAAAGAAGCCTTTCTCTTGATAGAGCATCTACACCACCTTTTCTTCAATAACTGATACCAATGGTTGATATCAATTTATGCAACAAAATCTCCACCATCTGCTAATTTTCTTACACCTTGACATGCATTTCAAGGAGCAAGAATGTGATGATAAATCTACAACCATCAAGTCATTAGAAATTTGTAAAACATATTTTACCTAACTTGATCTCTCCTTCTTCATTTCCAGGGATGAATGAAACACCAATTTAGTTCCCCCTGGACTCATGCTCCATCACTACAAATTAGTGATGTGAGGAAGAAGCAGCCTCATGGAGCGCTCCCTTCCAATCTTTCCCTCTCAAAACCATCTTGTGCTTCTTCTCTGATATATTATCCTTCTTCTCAACAACATGCAAACACATGTTCACTTTAGAGGACATTATTCTTTGTATTCTCCCTCTTTCTCTATATTGCAGGTCTTACAAGATCTAGTCTGTCATCTTTAGCTATGTGACCAACGTTGTCACACTTGTAGCATACCACATACATATTCCTTGCAAGAGAAAATGAATTTCTATTTAAATATTTAGTGTTCCTTCTAAGTGCAACTCTACACTCTCTAGCCCTATGACCAAACTGATTATAGGTATAACAATAACCATTAAAACATGGGGAGTACTTGGTCATAGCATTCCTCTAAATAGGATGAGGAGGCCTTCTTTGATTTGGCTTCTTCATGTATCTCATCCTAGTTAATCCTCCTAAATTAGCTCCCATAATGTTGTCTTTTTATTTGATGCCTTGGGACCGATTTATCCATCTTCTTATCTATTGTGGTAATCTTCTTTTGATAAGAAAGAATTGAATAATTATTCCTTTTCTCATTTGTAGTAGGTCTCTTCTCTTCTTCAACTCTCTTATTCTCTACAACTAGCTTCTTTTCTTCTTTTGTCTTCTTCATCTCAACAATGCCTTTATCAGATTTTCCATTTCTAGAGGTACTTTTTTTGGAGCAACTTGTGTAGGCTTCCTCTTCCTTTGTCCAACATCCTTCTTCTGCTTTAAATCTGTCATACAAGTTTGTAGAAGTACTGGTAGAGAAACTCATTTCTTTCTCAAACGTA
>VDFB02270651.1:675553571-675669493 GCA_007258455.2 Sequoia sempervirens | reverse complement strand
ATTGCTTTTTCAAATTTTCATTCTCTTTGACCAATTTTTCAATTTGTGCTCTAGTGAAATTTTCCACATTAACATTCAACTCTGCTGTTTCTAAGGGATTAGTGTCCCCAACTCTTTTGACCAAAATGTGTCCAAATACTTGATTAGGATTTTCAATCACTGCCAGCCTCTTCTCATGAGAGTATAGTGACCAAATAAGAAAGGAATCCTCATCTGGATTGTATGAAGACCTTGAATATATCTTATCACTAGCTTCCTCTGATAAGTTCATTGTTGTATCCCCTCATTTTCTGAAACTGTAGAACACAATTGTTGAGGTCATGTCCCATCCTAGCTCATGTCCCATCCTGGTAGAAGTAGTACCCCAGCCTCTTGAATTAATTCTCTACCTCTTTGTAGAGTGATGGATTTCATTTCCCTATCAACTTCCTTTTTCAATTCTTCTAAGGTATCAACTTCCTTTTCAAAGGTAATGTCTTGCTACTTTTTTCTATTTTCTTCCCCTTATACTCCTAGGTAAATGATTTGAACTTAGGAGTTTTAACAAAATCATTATTAGAAATGAATTCATGAACAACCTTGACCCTAAGGGATTAGTGTCCCCAACTCTAGTGAATTTTTCCACATTAACATTCAACTCTGCAGTTTCTAAGGGATTAGTGTCCCCAACTCTTTTGACCAAAAGGTGTCCAAATACTTGATTAGGATTTCCAATCACTACCAGCCTCTTCTCATGAGGGTATAGTGACCAAATAAGAAAGGAATCCTCATCTAGATTGTATGAAGACCTTGAATATATCTTATCACTAGCTTCCTCTGATAAGTTCATTGTTGTATCCCCTCATTTTCTAAAACTGTAGAACACAATTGTTGATCTCATGTCCCATCCTGGTAGAAGTAGTACCCCAGCCTCTTGAAGTAATTCTCTACCTCTTTGCAGAGTGATGGATTTCATTTCCCTATCAACTTCCTTTTTCAATTCTTCTAAGGCATCAACTTCCTTTTGAAGAGTAATGTCTTGCTCCTTTTGTCTATTTTCTTCCCCTTATACTCATAGGTAAATGATTTGAACTTAGGAGTTTTAACAAAATCATTATTAGAAATGAATTCATGAACAACCTTGACCCTAATGTCATCAGATAACTCATCTGATGTTTCAAATTTTACAAGTTCCTGAGGGGGATCATATTGTGTAATCACAAGGGCCTAAGTTATTTGTTCCATAGGTTGCTCCTCTCCATCATTCTCATCATCACTTCCTTCCTCTTCACTGTTGTCAATGGAGAAACATACATTAGGGGTGGGTTGTGAGGGTATGTGATCCAAAGGCTCCACATCCTTAGCTTTTTTTCATGTGTAACTTGTGTATCAAAAATGTATGAGGGCACATCTTTTACTATTTCATTCATATGAGCAATAAGCTGCTCAATCCTAGCCAAGGGATCTTGTATATCAACAAATTCTTCTCTATATGATGGGACATTCTTTATCTTCCATTCCTCTACAAACACATCTTTATTATATGAATCCATTCTCTCACCAGTGGAAGCTTCATCTCGGTTCCTAATCACATCATCAAGTGCAAACCAATGCTCATACCTTGACAAATTCTGAGTTAATATTGCTTGATGAATAAATTCCTCTGCATCAAATTTCTCTCTTGCATACCCAAGAGGAAGGTTGTAATGAGCTAATTTAGCATCAATTTCTTCATATCCTTTAATGGAACATACTGTGAAATCTCAAAAACAAAGAGTGCTAGGCAAGAGTGATTGTTTATTATGACTCTTGAGATGTTAAGTATCATACCTTGCTAATTTCCATACTATTTCCAAATAAGTAACTCTGTTAGGAACCACTCGGGGTAGAAAATGTGGAACCCCTTCAAATCCATAAACCCTTATTACTGTACAATCGGAGAAGGCATACCAGTCTCCCCAATTATGGTTCACCTTGCCTCTCGGGCTGTTTTCCTTTGGTCTCAAAAATCTCTGCACCTCAGGGGATAAATTGTGATCATATGAATAGCCTAGCAACTTCATTAGTGGTTTAACACAATATTCTTCAAAATATAAATAGTGAGACCTCTCACATTGACTATCCCATAGTGCAGTCCACATTTGTACAGGTTTAAATTTTTCATCTACATCTATGTCTTTGATTCTTAATTCTTTACCCCACACATTTCTAGCATGTCCATCATATAAAAGTAAATGCATTAACAAGGAATAGTGTTTGAAATCTGTGCACTCACTGTTGTTTTTTATTCTATCAAGCCCTTGATTTAGGGCATTCACCAAATATTTTGCATAGTCGAGTGACGTAGCATCTTTTGTTTGTATATCAGCTGCTACAACCATTGGTGCAATAGACATAAGTGGTGAAACCTCAATTCCCAAGACTTGACCAGCTGAGTAGTAGATATATTGGAAGTATACTTCAAAAAAATCTATATAAAATGGAGGGTTTTCATTGCTCAAAAATTTTCTGAGTTAACCTTGCTCATTCTTAGGTCTATGCAAAGGTAGCTTTCATCTCTTGTAACTAGTATCCATGCAATGATATTCTATCAAAAATTCTCTAATGGTGAATGGAAAGTTCATGGGACCTTCTAATTGAAATAAATTAGAGACTAGGTCTTGGGAGATAACAAGCATATCGGCCCCATTTGGTGATTGGATAGTTCTTTTCTTGTCATTATACCAACTGGCTAAAGCTTTCATCAATTCCATGTTGATGAACATGTTTGGCGCCACAAGTCTTCCTAAGTTCAGTCTCCATGGGTTATAGACTGGTTGAAATTTGAATTGTTTTCTATAGTGATACATAAAAAGGTCATAGCCTCGGTGTGGCATCCAAACATCCCCAAGACCCCTATGTTTAGGGTATGTGTAGGATCATGATGGGCCAAACAGTGGCGATATGATGGGTATGTGTAGGGTATGTGGCTGGCGACCTTTTTTTAGCCACAATTGATGAAACGAAAAGGGTTTTTAAAGGAGATTCTCAGCTTTCCACCAATATAAATTATTCTTTACTTTGAGTTTAATAAATAATTATTATTCATTTTCTATTTGAATTCTAACTAAAGTCCTAATTGATAGACTAACTGAAAAACATCTATAGCTTTCAAACGACATCACATTTTTTGAATCCAAAACATGTGTTAGATTCTATGTTTTGCATACTATAGGATTAAAAAAAAGAATTGAATTTCATGAATTTTTGACCAAGTTAAGGTGGTCAGACATATGAGTTTTTTATATTTTTTAAAAGTTGTAATAAAAAATTCATAATTAATTATTTACTACAAAAAAAATTACAAAAAAATATGCATCACATTGGGACATGAGTCCTCTACTTATATCTAAAATCTTATAAAATATTATCATTTTATTGTGTTGGGGTGGTCAGACAGACACCTACTTATTTTTTCCACTGAAATTTAAGTACTCTGCATTAAAATTTCAAATTTTCACCAAATATATATATTTTTTAATTTTAAATAAACCTAGTAGTTTAGAAACTACATTCAATTTGCTATAGATTCTATTCTTACAGATTTTTGAAATAATATAGATAACTTATTCAAATTTTTTACATCAAGTTGCATAACTCGATTTTTCTAAAAATTTTGCCATTTAAGGGCCTGCTTTTTTCCATAATGATCCAAAGATTCCCTTCCATCTGATGATCAAGCTACTCCATCTCCTTCATCTAACAATTCTTTTCCTAGTCAAGATCAAAGTATCCCATCATCCTCATGTCAAGAGCCTCTCACACCTCTTCAAGCCATCCATGAACCCCACACCTATAAATCAGGATCCTCCACCTTTATCCACTCTAGTTTACTTCCAACACCTATCCTTTCATCCATATCATATCCTCCTCAAAATGGGCTCACATCTTGTTTCACAAACAATGCATATCCCATGGACGAATGTGTGAAATTATGAATTACAAAGGCAAAGGATTAGGCATTCATGAGCAAGGTATTCTAGAACCTCTTTCTGTCCAAGCACATACATATCCTCATGACCTTGGTTATACACCTCATGTTGAACATAGGTATCCTAGTCCATCGAAATCTCCATCCATCCTAGGTCCTTATCCTAGTCCATCAAAAACTCCATCTATCCTAGGTCCTTATCCTAGTTCATCAAACCTTCCATCTATCCTTGGTCCTTATCATCCCAACCCTAGCTCATCAACCCTTCCATCCATATTAGGGTCCCACATTTCTCCATCTCCTATTCTTCAAGAACAACAAAGGCACACATCCTTGATCCACTTTCAAAATTATTCCTTCATTAACTCATCCCTCATACCTCCATATCGTTCATCTCAATACACTCATCCCATTTCTTTTGGAAGCAATTTGGGTGCCAAATGTCAAAAGCTTCAATATAAAAATCCACATGTATCAAAGGATCAACATGTCTCCTTGAAGAGTCATGCAAAAATAAAAGAAAATTTGATCCAAAAATCAAAAGAAAAATTCAAAAGGCCACAAAGGCCCATCAAAGCAAAAGAAAAATTCAAAAGGCCACAAAGGCCCATCAATTCAAAAGAAAAATTTCAAAGACCGCAAAGGTCCATAAATCAAAGAGAAAAATCTCAAAGGCCACAAAGGCCCATAAAGCAAATATCAAAATCAAAAGTCATGTGGATTCCTAAAAGTCTCATAGAAGCAATAAAATCAAAATTGGCATCCAAATTTTCTAATCTGAAAGCTTCTCACTATCTCCCATCTAAAAACATATCACCTTCCAAATCCACTTTTCCTCCATCACTCCATCACCTTTCAAGGTGTGTGCCAATGTTAATCTTGCGATCCTTCCATCTATCCATCACCAAGACTTCCAACCTCCTATACATTATCCAACACCCAATCCCCATTCTCCTCCTTTAATTCAAAGCTTTGAATAAGGCCTTAGCTTCTACTATCATGCAAACATTTATAAGTCTAATTCCCATTCCCATGGTTAGAGAACATATTCGAGGGATATTAGTCATGAAACTTGATGCTTAAACCCTTCCTCCATTCCCCTATCATGCAAATATTATCTTTCATATCCATCTCCCTATCCATATACTATCTTCCATTTTCCTCTTATCATTCATGGTCATTATCCTCATTTCACCTTTGATCTTGACAAGGTTAAGGATCTTCTTGAAAATCATGCATCTTATCCTATTCACTTCATCCAAATCTCCCATACCATATCCTTCATCATGCATCTTCTCTTATATTGTGGGGCATCTTGTTTCTTCAATTGGTCATCCCATTCCATCTTAAATGTCTTTGAAAAATAAAAATCCAAAAAAATCAGAAAACATCAAAAATAAAAAAAAATTAGAAAACATCAAAATCCAAAAAAAATCAGAAAACATGAAAATCCAAAAATATCAAAAACATCAAAATCTAAAAAAATCAAAAAAATCATCATAGGGTGAAAACCTGACAATAGGCAGTCTATTGACAAGAAAAATACAAAACAATCAAAAATAAATCAGAAAAATGCAATAAAGATAAATAGTGAAAATCTAGCAAATGAATGCTATTTGTAGCTCTCCATCTATTAGTTCATGTTCTGCACTTAGCTTCTCAGCCTTCATTTCATGCATCTTTCCATCATCTTAGGGCCATACCAGCATCATGCGGTCATCATTTTCCTAGAGCGATAACGTCTTACCATGGCTTGATCATTGTACATATTCATTTCAGCAAGTTGTGTCAATACTGGGGGCAAATGTTGACATACTAGGGGCAACCAACTTTTAGGTTTTACTAAAACAGCTAGACAATGACGTAACATCTAATCATGTGAACAAACAATCAAATCACATGAACAACTATCCAATCATTGATCCATATCACAACAATTTTCATCTAAGTACCATATCATGACTCATATCTGGATGATCTAAAATCTGAATAATGTTTGGAATAGCAGTATTATATTTTGAACAATGGTTGTTTAATTTTTGATATCTCTCTAGAGCACACTCGATGATGTATTGAACTAGAGTGGTGAGGAAAGAGGATGATTTTTCTTTGTCTGTTGTCTTGAGATTGACTATCAATCTGGTGCAAATATGTCACGAGACATGATTTTCAAAAGCATATCATTAATGAAAGTTCCAAATTTGCATCAGAAAGTGGTTAATCTTTGTCTGTTTATGCAAGAAATGCTCACGTCACCCTAGTTCAATTATACCTTGATTCTTGTGTTCACTTGCTATATCAAAAATCATGAAAGTTGTACTTAGGTCATCATTGGTGCTAATTTCCCCTCTAATGCTTGTACATACTTCCAACATTTTAAAACACTCTATGATGATTCAAGAAAGCTAACAAAAGGCTCAACAAATGTTTGGTTTCATTTTGTTGCATTTCATTTAGATCATTGTACATATCTACATACTGGACTTGCATCAGAATTTTAAAGGGCTGACCAATAACATCAATGGCTGTCATGTCTCTTTGGACTAGTTGTGGAGGACATTCAGACATTTATCATTTATCATTTCATCATCATTATCATTATTTATCATTTTCATCATCATTTCATCATTTGTCATTATCATATCATATCATTATCATCTTCATTTATCATTTCAACATCATTTCATGATATCATTTTCATTTATCATAACATTTATCATTTATCATTTTCACTTATCATTTCATATCATTTCATTTATCATTACATTTCATTTATCATTATCATTTTATCTCATTTTCATTATCATTTCATATCATTATCATTATTTATCATGTCATATCCTTATTTATCATTTCATCATCATTACATTACATTTATCATTTCATATTCATTTTCGTTATCATTCGTTTATCATTTCATATCATTTAATTTATCATTTTCATCATCATTTATTAGTATTTTATCATATCATTTTCATATCATTATCATCTTCTTTTATCATTTCAACATCATTTCATATCATTTCATTTATCATTATCATTTTATCTCATTTTCATTCCATTTCATTATATTTATCATTAACCATTTCATCATTTATCATTATTTTATCATATCATTTTCATTTATCATTTTATCATTTTCATTTATCATTTCATAACATTTATCATTTATCATTTCATCATTTATTTGTATTTTATCATATCATTTTCATGTCATTTATCATTTTCACTTATCATTCATCATTACATTTCATTTATCATTATCATTTTATCTCATTTTTATTACCATTTCATTTTCACTATTATTTCATATCATTATCATTTCAACATTATTTCATTTCATTTTCATTTATCATTTCATCCTCATTAATCATTATTTATCATTTCATATCATTTTCATAATCCTTTTATCATCATTATCATTTCATCTCATTATAATTATTATTTGTATCATCATACCATTACATCATACATTTCATCCCATTGTTGCACTCATCTATCATTTTCATATCATGACATTTTTCCATAAACATTCGACTCATATCACATATCATTTATTTTCTTAAATCATATACATACTACCAATTCATGATGCATCTCATAAACATAAACATCCATTTTTCATCACATCATCATCTATTTCTTGCATTTGAAAAATCCAAAAAAAAAAATCATACATACATTACATTTCCACATCATTTGCAAAACATACATTTTCATAACATTTCATATCATATATCATATCATTTCAACACATTGCATTTTTATCTTCATCATCCACCTGCATGACATCATTAGTACACATCATAAATCATTTTTCATCGTCATCATATAAACATCATATCCAATCATCTTTCCTATCATGTTGGTCATCAAATCATTAAAATGCATATCAAAATCCATATCACATCATGTAGAAATACATGCATATCACATCATCATCTCATAAATGCACATCACGTCATAAAAAATCATTGCTGCTGCATATCATCACTCATAAAAAATAATACAAATGTCCAATGTCCAATGAAGCTAAAAATTCCAAAGAGAGAGACAGGGGATCTAACCAAAATAACGTACACGCTCCAAAAATAATATACATCGCAATGTGTGAATGAATCAATAATGAGTCTCATAACTCTAACTGCTAGTGCCCCCTGATGGAGCTGGCCTATGTGGTGGAAGTCCACCACCTCCTGCACCTCTTGCCCCAGAATTTTTGCATGGTCCCGACACACCTCGACTGTGTAAAGGTCAATCAAAATCTCACTATCTATCAAATGACTCATATCATGCGATTTATCTATCAATGCCTCATATCATGCAATCATGCCCTCTATCTTTCAGAATCTCAAATCAATCTATCAATCCTCATTTACTATTTGTTTTTGTTTTTCAATGAAAGAAAATTTATCAGACATCAAATCAAATCTTTACTATCTATCTTCATCAAGATGGATTTATCAGACATCAAATCAAATCTTTACTATCTATCTTCATCAAGATGGATTTATCAAACATTAAATGAAATTTTACTATCTATCTTCATCATGATGAATTTATCAACAATCAAATCATCTTCCTATTTGTACTACAGTCATGAATGCAAATATGTTTTCAATCACATCATCTACTATTTGTTTTCTATTGCAGAATTTTTTTTTATCAGAAGTCCTATCAATCATCTACTATTTGTTTTCTATCACAGAAAGCAAATTTATCAGAAGTCATATCAATCATCTACTCTTTGTTTTCTAAAGAAAAGTTATCAAGCAAAATGCAATCAATCATTCTACTCTTTGGAAACAAAGTTATCAGCTATCTACTCTTTGTTTTCTATTCTTGCAAGCAAAGTTATCAATTCATCATTTATCATATTTTCTATCATTTCTATCCATATCAACATGATGATAAGACAATTTATCTATCTATTGAGCAAGGAAGCAATATACATCATCATCATTTCATCATTTCCATCAAAAGGGGGGTCATTTTCAACTGGGGCATCTTTTAATCAATTATCAGGAGCTAAATCACTGCATCCCTCTCATCATCTAAATTTCATCATTAGCTCAACATTTTTCTCATCATCAGTGATTTACCTCCCGAGGGGGTATCATCAGTATCAACCACATATCAGATTCAAATCAAAAGGCATATCAGGAACGTTTTTTAATCAGGGGCATATCAGTTAAATTTTTCAATCAAGGCCAAAATCAAACACAACAAAATTTCAAAAAGCAGGAATATTTTTCTTTGAAGCAATGCGTTTCACACATCACTTCAAAGAGGGGAAAAATGTATATGCATAAAATTGGTCATGTCTAATCCTAACATTTAATTAAATATTTTATTATTTAATTAATCATCTAAATTCCTCTACATATGATTAAATTTAATTAATTTAATTATATTGTTCATTCACTTTATTCTTCCACCGTAATTAAATAAATTCACTTTATTTAATTATTTCATATGCCTACTTGATTAATTAAATAAATACTCTTTATTTATCTTAATTAATGATCACCTTTTGAATTTAATTAAGTCTTTTGATTTAATTAAATTTAAATATTTATTTTTGCCTATTCAAATCTTTCTTCTAACTAATTAAATATTTTATTTAATTAATTTCATCCACATGTCATTTCTTAAAAAAAATAATTAAATATCTTTCATATCTTTTCAAATCATAATTAAATATTTCATTTAATTATGAAATCCTCCATTATTCTCCAAATCTTAATTGACTATCTTATTTAATTAAGAAAATCTTCCATGTCACCAATAAATGAATAATGAATTTGATAAATTCATTATTTATCTTCAAAATCTTTCCAAAATCTAACAAAAAGGTGATTTTTACAATTCATCTTTATCATCTCATCTTATCTCTTCTTCGAAAAAGGAAACAAAGCTTGTTTTTTGTTTTCTTCTATTTTTCTCTCCAGTCTTATCCATGTTCGACCGTTCGATTTACCAAGAATTTTCACACTCGTTGATCACATCAACCAATCATAATCTTTCAAAAACTCTATAAATATCCCTACAAATCCAAGCATTGGTTACACACAACACACACGTACATTAGAGCTTACTTGCATTCTAGCATTCTAGCATTCTAGCATTGTCATTATTAGTTTTTAGCATTCATAACATTTTCATAATCTTCAATTCTAGCAATAATGTTTAGTTTAAGCATAATCATATCTTATCATAGCATGCATTCATCTTCAATCTTATTCTCTAGGAAGACCGTTTGTTGAGCCTAGCACTCAATCTGAGAGCAAGTTGGAATCAACAAAAACACTTGAGATAGAGGACAATGGAACATCTTTGAAGCATAAACAGAGTTTGCATTTCTTTTCTTTATTTTATGCTTTGATTTAAAGTTTCATTGGTGTGTTTGATTTGTTTTTAAATTTACATTTATTTCATACACTCTTAAAATCGATCACACAGTTTCCATCAGCCTGTCAATTCACTACTTAAACGCACCATTTTTATTTATTTTTTTGTTTAAGTACAAATAACATGTAAGATGAATACACATTTCCAACAACCTCTATGGCCACGAGACTGAGATTACTTTAAAACCCAAACAACAACTAACATGAATTGAAACCAAACCATTAATCACTTAAGAAATGAGATCACATACATTCCATACAAGATAAATTACAACAAGGATAAGAAATATCGAATGATTCCAATTAACAATATTTAAACAATATGATTACAACTCTCATTCCCCGAATGAGGTAATTCCAAAAGCATGATTACAAATTACAACTTCCACCTTGATGACAAATGAGAGGTAAAAGAATATAAGATCAACTGAAAAGAATGAAGCCAAAAAAGCAACTGCATCCAACGAGCTCTCCAACATGAAAGACTCACCTCACAAGCAAGAGCAAAAAACCAACAGAGGAAGGTGCACGTTCCACCCAACCAAGTGAAACCAAAAAGCTCACTCACCCCCCGTGCTAGGAGATAGTAACAAGGATTTCCTAGACAAGACCATCTACCTCTAGACCCAGGCTAGCACAATTGAACTGAAACAAGAACAAATACCACATCACTTAACATCGTGGTTACAATGCTTCTAGAGTACAAAATCGAGTACAATCACTATACAAAATAAACCAACTGTACAACACCATACCGACTGCTGTCATAGGAGTGTCATCACAAAGGCTGCATTGGTTATCCAATGGTGTTCTTCCTAGGTCCTGGCCCCCCTCTAGGGATATCCTGGTAACCTCTCATGAACTCGGCGCCATATGCACACCAGAGCAGAATCGGTTATCTTTCGAGAAGACAAGATAATGATCTTGCCATTCCAGGCCTTCCCAACTCATCTCAAGTCTCGTACAAGCCCTTGAGCCAATGAGCGAGGCTAAATTATCTTATTAATGTTCAAAACTACTCTCTCCCTAGTAAGTTATTTAATTTTCACTTAATTAACTAACTCTCACATGAGTTGTCCTGGAACCACTTTGGGCCCGGGGCTCGTTGAAATCCACTCCCCTATCGACAACACATAACTCAACCACATGCCAAGGGTAGACAATGCACTAACACTTATCACAAATAATCAATACACCTCAACAGGTAACACATCACTACGGATGTCCAAAACTGAAACCAAAGCGTGCACTACCCAAGGCTAACACAAGTTTGACTAACATAATGACAACCCACATAAAGAATTGATAACAAGACTCAACCTTAAACCATAAGGTCACACAACCCGTTCATAGTAACCAGGGTTCTTTTGAAGCATATCTCATGCACTACCCAAGAGAGACAATAACAAAACACAAGAGACATAACATCATCTCAAGAAAACACAACTGGAAGACTTACATGATCAACAAGCCCAATACGAATTAACAACACAATCAAAGAGTCCCTAGCCTCAAGGAACAAAACCCAGCACAATCAAAGCACACTCACAAACATAACAATATTGCCCATAAAATACCAACAATAAATCACTTAAATCAACAATCATATACACACATGTTCTTTAAATAATTAAAGATGTATTTCAGCAAAAAATCTTTTCTCATAAAACGGAAACCAAAGTACATATATTCATCATATACTTAATCTATTAGCGATACAAATAAGTTCTAAACAATATAAATTTCATGAACCTTAACTATTCTTTGCAATATAAAAAAAAACCATCATTCCCTATTCACCATTTAAGGCAGTAGAATATAAGATCTTTAAAATAACATCCTACCCACTATAATAACAAATCAAAAATTTGAACAAGCAAACAGATCTGAAATGATCCCATTCAAAGAATTCATATGCATTATAAGGCCCAGCTCTATGCTACATCCAGTAAGTGAACTATTTTAAGTTTAATTATTGATTATGCCCGATGATACCATTGATGATAGGATATTTAGACATTTGTGTTCATGTGATGGTTTGATTATGACTATGCTACATCTAGTACTTGGAATATTTTGAGTTTGGTTATTGTCTATCCCTATTGATATCATTGATGATAGGATATTTGAACATTTAATTTAATATGATTATTTGATTTTGATTATGCGACATGCTAGTCAACTATAATGATTGATCTAATTTTATGTTGGTTATTGAGTTTGTTCAATTTGAATCTGAGAACTTAATGATGAAGGAATGAAACAAGGGGTTTGAACCAATCATGTTGCAATTAGATGAGTATGGAAATTAATGTTAATAAAAATGAGATAAGATAGGTGGCTAATGATTTTTCAATTATGTTATAGGATCTTTATGCTATACAAATTATGAAACTTGTGTGAATGCAATTGTGATTCAAATGATTTGATTATTATATGAATATGATTTACTTGAATGGATTAACGTGTGTATTGAGTGTGCAGGTACATTTTCCATGGCCAATGGAAATTGGAGGCAACTCTTGGGAACCCTATGTAAATTAACCAGTGAAACCAAGCTAAAGTCCATATGAAGGGGCTATAGTTCCATCATGTAATTATTGATGTTATTTGTGAATGTTTTTAATTTGGTTTTTATTGCCACGTCAGTCTATCCAGGAGGTGAGTTGTCTATCCAAGTGGACAAACTCGGATTTGAACTTTTAGGCACTTTTTGGGGATTGAAAAGTGATATTTTTTAAGTGTTTTTATGGGTTTAAGGTCCCTAGGGTAGGTACCTATGGGTTAGGTACCTTTTTAGCTCAAAATCATGGGTCAGTCTCAAGATAGGGCACTCTTTTTGAGGCCTTAAAGAGGTTTGACGAAAATAAGGTTTGGGAAGTGGGATGGGGACTAGTCCCTTTCCAATCCCACTTCTCCATGTTGTCTTGGAAGTATCCCAAGTCCTCACACATGTGTGAGAACACATGGGTGAGTGTGCCTGGGAGGGTGAATGGAAGGTTGACAAATGTCAGCTCCCTATTCAAAGGAATTAAAACTTGAGTTTCTATAAAGAAAACTCAAAACAAGGGTTAGGGGATTCTTTTTGCATTCTTGATTTTGGTTGAATTTTGGGGGAGTGAGGAGTTTGAAGAAAAAGCTTGGAAGAAGAGGAGTTGTGTGGATCCTCAATCCATCTTTCCTTGAGCTTGGTTTTAAGGTAGATTCAGCACCTTTGTTTTCTACTTCTTCATGTTTGTATGGAAAGATTATATGTGTAGGTGAAAAGATGTGCTTGAATTTTTATCTATTGTGTTTGATTTGTATGTTTATTTCAAATTTCTCTTGGAGCATATCTTCTTTTGTTTTTGATGTATTATGTGTTATGGGAAAAAGGGTTGTGTAGGGATAGGCTCACCCAAGTTGGGAAGAGCATCCCTTGTTGGGGATGGTATGGAGTAGGAACCTCCATGGGGAAGTCAAATCCCTCCTTGAGAGGAGAGGCTCAAAAAGGGTATGAGTACCCATGTGTAATTGTGAAATGGTAGAAATGGTTTTGGTGGTATGGATTTCGGAGAAAGAGAAGGTATTAAAGAAGGGTTGCATGTGAATGATGGGAGTATGATAATGACTTGTTCTTGTTCCTATTATTATAAGTCCCCATATGGAGTGCGTAGTCCACTCTCTATCCCCTACATTGGATTCTTGATGGAATCCTAAAGTTATGTGAAAATCCCTTGGGTGGGTGTGAAAATAATCTTGTGTGTATCATGTGTGTGTAAATATTGTTTTGCTTGGTTTTGTTTGTACCCGGTTTCCTCGGTTGCCTCCTAGCTCGGGGGTGGTTGGGTTTCCAACCAAAGGTTGGGAGGTGAGCACTACCTTGGCCATGGAGAAAACATTTGTGTTTTGTGTAGGTTGGAGAAAGTTATGAGGGTCCTTCAAGTTTTGGAAAGGATTACCTATTTTGTCATATCATTATGCCTATGAGGTAAAGATAACCTCACTAAAATGTAACTACCTCTAATGGTAGAGGTGGAAAAAAAAAAGTATATATATGTGTGAAGTGGTGTAGGTTTTGTATGCTATTGTAACTCTCTATATCTAGAGGTCAAAAAGAAGAGTCATTATATCAATTGCATTCCCATTTCTATTTAAAAGAATATGCATTTCATTTTTGATAGAATGAATATTAGTTTGAAAATGAAGTTCTTACACTTGAATCATTTGCTTAAGGGAGTATGTTACATTTTGTTGAGAAACATTAATGGGTATTTGTAGACTTAATGCTGCTGATTTGTAAATGTCACCTTCCTCATTCTACAAATATATATATACACCTTGCAAGAAAAATGAAAATAGAATATTCTGAAAGTTAAAGGTTACATCTTTTAGAATATGGATGTGCATTTTTCTATAAAAAAAAAAATCAATAACAAACTAGACAATGATGCAGTAGCCAATAACAAATATGATTTCTAATTTCGATAATGAAAAAAAAATGAATGAATAGAAAAATAGAAGTTATGATATTGTTGTTGTAGAATAAAGAAATGGAATTCAATTCGAAGTACCAATATGAAGTATAAAAGTCTACATCTTCATTTGTTTCAATTTATTTTGGCTGCAAAAAAAAAAAAAAAGTCTATATATAAAAAGAATGGTAAATAAGTTATTACTGGATTTATATAACTCTGAGTGTTATTTTATACCAGGAAGTGAAAAAGGGTGTAAGGAATTATACATAGTTGAATGTGGATATCTTGGCATAGATATTAATTTGTTGCGTAAATGCCATTCTACATTATTATATAATAACCATGGGAAGATAAATCGTTACATTGGCCAACGAAAGTAATATTCTTAAGGGTATAGACCTCAATGTATGCATTTCTTTTGTATATCTGGCCATAGTATACTGAGTTTCAAATATTACTTCAGTTGTCATTTAAAATAGATCACTTGATTACCAATAAATAACATGGAGCTCCATGAGTCACAGCTAAGCCTTAAAATGGAACTCAGATTTTTCTTAAGAGAAGGGTAAATATTTATACAAAGATCATATTTAATCTCAAAGAGATTTATGCTTAAGACTGAGACTAAATTTGAAAATAGTGGGCTAAATAATTAAATATTATAGGAGCTCATTGACAGATTGCACCTTCCATTGTCGAGACTGCACTTCAGACGCCTTTCTCACAACCTCAGTTGTCTAAAATTATCTGCAATTACTTATGTATACATGCCCAAGTCGTGGCATGCCAGAGTAATAGGAAATAGCGGTGACTGAAGACCATTCCATTCCAATCGCCATGTAACCTTATTGCTTTCTCCCTAAAACCATGAAACATCAGGTGAAAATATGTTGGGCGCTGTTAGTTTAGGGATGAATAACACACAAAAGAGTATAAAGAAATAAATAAACAAAATAAGACGATGTGGTTGCAGTAGTAAATATGTGCTCCTTAGCATCTCCTTTGTCAAATGCCTCTCCTCTTGTTTTGAGTTGTTTCCTTAGCCCCTCATCATGCCAGTGCTTGAAAACATCCCATCAAAACTATTAATCTATATAAAGGATGCATTATAATATTATTAATATCATAGAAAGTGATTTACTTTTCTTCCATAAGGGATGCGGCAGTGTAGGCACAGTCAGTTCTGAATCCAACATTGACGACAGAGAGACACCAATAGGATTGGTTAAGAAAAATATCTTCACACTGTAAAACTTTAAGCCAATCCGAAATGCTAAAGTAAATACCATGTCTGCTATGTGAGTTGGAAAAATCTAGGGCAGGGCTAGATCTTCTTCTACATACAAAAGCGTATCACAAAAGAGAAACTTTAGTTACTCTCTGCTTAGGCGTAATTCAACCCCAACGTACTTTTCTACATTTAAAAAAAAGTCAGTTCAGATTCTATTAACATATGAAAATGAATTTGGATGTGTGGTCAGTTCACTGTCAGTCTCTGACACCTTAGACAGAGCATTCAGCTGGATATGAGGCACCAAAAGATCCACCAATCAAAAAAAAAAAACAATCTTCACTGATATGTATTTACTCTCCTTCATGATGACTACATTTGTTCTCTTTTTATTCATTGAACAACACAAGGGAAAGAAGAGTTGAGGTTTTTAAAGGACACATATTTGCAGGTTACTGCTGGCGATGTTTTGACATGGCATAAAAATAGAAACCTAGCGTTGATTGTAGACACTCTAGAACATTGTACCCTACCTTCTTCCCTGTCAAAACGTCCCTTTGGTCTATCGATAATGTGATTTGATCAAAAGGATCAGCCACACTGCCACTGGAGCTTCGGGCCAGTTTCGTTGTACACCGCTAACTTTGAAAATATTTCGCCATAACACTCATCGTTGCACAATAAAGGGAAAATGTGGGATTAATGTCATTCCTCCTTGGGCATTTTCTTATGACACAAGAGTTAACAACTTGGGCAGTAATATATAAATCAGCATTAAGGATTATGCATGATTTATTCGGTTATTCATGCATCATTATAGCTAATGTCAAAATAAATGAATACATTCATTTGCTAGTTCGTTGTCTTGTATGCAGCCTTGAAAATAAAATCCATATGGGGCCCATTGCCTACCACCACGTGAATACACTTTGTATTCAAGGGTCATCGTAATAAAATTCCCAGGCTATAATACTCACCCCCCTTCAAATAAAGTGAGGGGAATATATCTCCATACCTTAACTAAAGATTCTACTACTTTAAATAAGATTTTATTTAGGGATATAGACCCACGTAAATTCTAAGTATTCTTAAAAATATATCATCTCTTTATTTAAATCCCTTCTTCTCATTAGGGAAATTAATAATATGTATTTATAAGGAAATAAACTATATTTATTTATATAGGATATTCTTCAAATTTATAACCTTTAAATTTATTCTTAGAATATGTATATATAGATATATATATATTATCATATTTACTAAAATGAAAATAACAATAGTAATAAATAAATAAAAGTGGAATATTAATAATTAGTTAGTAAATTATGAATATTTTATCCACGTTTATATTTTGAAGTGTAAGGTAAAGTGTTAAATGTGAATGGCATCAATATCATCAGGATGGCTAAAGGTGGGGGTAGGACTAACAAGTTAAATAATGTAATTAATCCTTAAGATTAATAGCAAATCAAGTTGATGATATTCATATGTTTTTCTCATGTGTGAACCTAAACAATGGGGGTCTACCAAGTACATTAACTTTTATGCAAAAGTGAGCCTCAAATTTTGAATGGTAGTTAGACTCTAGTAAACCCTTTGGTTGGAGCTCAACCCAAATTATTTGTTGTACCCTTACCCCACTCTCGAGCATCGTGGCGATAAGGATGTTGCATGAGTAACCTCACTCGATGTGCATTGTAAGTTTCATGCACATGTACGGTTGTTAATTTTAGTATTTTGTAACTAGGTTTAAAAAAAAAAAAATTTGTTAGTGGTGTATTTGCCTAAGTGTAAATTATGGGCATTACATTTTGGTATCAGAGCCTAGGTTCTAACCCTGGAAACTCTGGGCATTTATTGGGTCTCACAATAGGTAAGTTTGGAGTCGTATGGATGAGAGTTGTATCTTGCAATTGTCATATAAATTATTAATAGAAATTCAACGCTTGAACACTGGGCAATGTTATGGGTAGCTTTAAGTGAACCAATTATGGAGGTGGGATCCTCAGAAGTTTAGAAACTAATATTGCAAGTCGAAGTAATGTGTGCTCATAGATGGTCGAATTTAAAATGTCAAAACACCCCTCGATATACACCTAATCGTGGCTTCTCATACAAAGTAAGGTAAAGAAAATATAATCGTCAAGTAGGAAAAATACCACCAATTCTTCCTTCCCCCCATGGGTGACTTGATGAAAGTCACTTAGTCACTCTAAATTGTGAAATTTATGCAAGTGATGATTTACGTATTTGTTTATTAGTATTTCTTTATTTTGATCATATTTGTTTAATTTATTTTGTTATTATTTATCTAACTGTTTGAAATGGTTAAGGTTATTTGATCTATTGGACTTCAAAATTGTCCTTTTTCCTCAAGGACTATTTCAATTTGAATTATGGTTTGAATTTCTAAATTGTTTCATGATGGCCACCGTTGAAAGTTTTATTGTCATATTTAAAATTTCATTGATTGATTTTGATTAGAAATTTTATTCATTGCTTTATTGAAACTGCCTTGTTTTGAGGATTTTATCAACATTGTCGTTATTGGTATTTGCATAAGTAATATGAGTAACTATGAATCTTTCACACTCTTGGGGGAAAAGTACATATTTGAATCAAATAAGGAAAAGTAGAGGGTTGATTTAGAAATGGTTCCATAGCTAGTAGTCACACTAAGGCCATAATGGGCAAGGGATTCTAAGACCCATTGAAGAAGATATAGAACATTTAAAGAAATTTGGGTATCACATCATATAAGGATTTTCATGATATAAATATTATAAAACTTAGATGCTACGTGTAACATTATGTGAGACTAGGATAGCTATAATAATCAAAATGAAGGACACATGGATAATGGAAGTACATTTTGAATGGGCTTGGACTGGATCCTCTCTAGTAACCCTAGAATTTAGTCTCAAATAGGAGTTTCCTATTTTAATTAATGAATTAGGTCGATACAATATTTTCACCTAGTAAAGATACTTCTAACTACTTAATTGAACCCTAGGAAATAATGTTAAGGTGTTCTATCTCATTTATGTGAACTATGAAAGAGGGTGTTCATGACACCACTTGGTGGGCAAGAAGTAAAGGGGTTTCTAATTTTATTATGACCCCCTAAAAATGCATATTTCTTAACCAATAAACCTACTCAAAACTAGTATTGGAGGTGGTGTACTCACTATTTCAACATATGAGTAATAATATTTTCATGATATTTTTGATGATATCAATTTCTTATATAGGATGTGTTTCAACCATGTTTATTTGTAAGTATGTAAAATATGCATGATGTTTAAAACCTTTAAATAGTGAATTTTTAAGTCTAGTGTGAAGTCTTAACTCTTGTAGCCAAGAGTTCACACCTAATTTAGAAATGTCATTTCTTGGTGTTAGAGATGTGGGAAGATATGTTAACAAGACGAATGTGGAAATGAGCCAAGAAGACAAAGATTGCAGATGTACCCATGATTAGAGTTAAGAAGAGGCCACCAATTGAAGAACCAGAAATTTCTGATACAAAAACCCTAGCTATGGCTATAAAGCGACTGAAGCAAGAAAAGGATAAGAGAAAGCCATCTCATGGGAAAACACCCCCTAGGTCAACACCTACCTATACAAAGGAAGAAGACATATTTTTCTTAGATAATGAGGCATAAATGAAATAATGTCACTTTAATACAAGTTGTGGCTAAACTGGGCATTTGAGACTAAACTAGTCCATAATATATGAATTCTTCATGATTTTTCCTGAGTACATGCTACTTTGTTTCATAATATTTTTCTATGTATGGAATTTTATTACTTATATAACTATCACCTTGTGATGCATATGTGTGAGTGGTATTTTATTACATCTTATTCTTATAATTATTACTAGGAGAACTTTGAATATACAAGGGTTGTAACATACTAATAATGTGTATGTAAATTAGGTTTGTTTCTTTCAATGCAATAAATTATAATGGTCCATGGTAAATAGATGAAAGACCCATCAAATCTGGACATAAAGATGACCAAGTTAGACTCCTTAGATATATATTTCGATGAATAATCATTAGTATGATAAAAGTTGGAAAGTACCCATCATTGAGTGGAGTGGCCAATTGTGTTTTCATGTCCTATATGAGTAGGTAGGAAGTTTTAGAACTAAATAGTTAAACTTTGTTAGATATGTGGATATCATGTGAGTATCTCCTTAAGGGGATTAAAATTAGTGGAATGGTTATATGGATAATATTGAAGTGGGTTCTTTAGGTCATACTTTAAGCAATGCCTTAGTGAAATTCGGATCAATGAAGTAATAGTGGCTATTAAACTTTGCACCAATCCTCCTTATCATATAATTCTCTCCTAATCTTGTAATGTAGGTAGTGCATTCATATTTTACACACATTTTTATGAATGAATGTGATCATCAATTATATTTAGTTGAAAATTGGTAACTAATGAAAGGGAAATGTTTGAATTTTGGTATAGTGGTTTAAGAGGTTAATGGATTGGCTAGAAAATTCCCTTGTTTCTATAGGAATTTCTAGGAGAACACGTTGATTTGGCAGGGCTTCAAGAGGAACACAACCTCCTACATGCCATCTTAGCCCTCATATTTTAGTGGATGCTCATTAGGGATCTCCATCAAAACAAAACTCTCAAATTATTCATGTGATACAAGGGATGATTGAAGTTCTTTAGGAGAGGTTACCTCCAAAATTCAAATCTTATCATGAAAAGCAACCTCAACCTATTGTAAGATAAAATGGTGAACAAAATTGAGGTGGAAAGGACCCTTGTTTAGCTCTTGGAAATGATACCCATAAGAGGAATATGGATGAAACCCATAATTTAGGACAATAGGGGACTCGTATATGCTTAAATTTTGAGAACGATACATGGAATTAATGCAATAGATGAATCATCAACAAAATGAAAGGTTTTTGGCAAAGCAAGCCATTAGAAATCTGAACACAAGGATAAGAGACCTTACTCCTATGGTTTATCCTAGAAGATTTCAAATGTAGACATTTTTAGCAAAGGGTACTCGAAGGCCACTTCATAGGAATCACCAAGAGTTACATAGACTCCATCCAAGGTCACAAGGGCTACCAAAACAACAAAAAGGGAAGGTTAGAAATGAAAATGTTAGCAAAGCACACTCAAGGGTCACTTAAAGGTAGGTCAAGCAATTGAGCAAGGTGTGGGTCTAGTAGTAACAAAACAAGTTTCTAAGGGAACCCTCTATGTGGATAAACCCAAGTCATCTCAAGATAATTGGGTGCAATCAATTCACGTTAAATGTAAAGGTTCTCATTTCATATGTGGCAAAGAGGGGCACCAAGCTATAGAATTTTCATGTAGGTAATCTTAAGGATGAAATGTATGAAAACAAAAGAAAATAAAAAATTAGAGGGGGTGACACTCCTTTCCCACCACTTTGAAAACTTCTAGGAGGAAGTTCATTCCTAGAGGGGGAGGATGTGAGGCCCACCTCTATGCTACATCCAGTAAGTGAACTATTTTAAGTTTAATTATTGATTATGCCCGATGATACCATTGATGATAGGATATTTAGACATTTGTGTTCATGTGATGGTTTGATTATGACTATGCTACATCTAGTACTTGGATTATTTTGAGTTTGGTTATTGTCTATCCCTATTGATATCATTGATGACAGGATATTTGAACATTTAATTTAATATGATTATTTGATTTTGATTATGCGACATGCTAGTCAACTATAATGATTGATCTAATTTTATGTTGGTTATTGAGTTTGTTCAATTTGAATCTGAGAACTTAATGATGAAGGAATGAAACAAGGGGTTTGAACCAATCATGTTGTAATTAGATGAGTATGGAAATTAATGTTAATAAAAATGAGATAAGATAGGTGGCTAATGATTTTTCAATTATGTTATAGGATCTTTATGCTATACAAATTATGAAACTTGTGTGAATGCAATTGTGATTCAAATGATTTGATTATTATATGAATATGATTTACTTGGATGGATTAACGTGTGTATTGAGTGTGCAGGTACATTTTCCATGGCCAATGGAAATTGGAGGCAACTCTTGGGAACCCTATGTAAATTAACCAGTGAAACCGAGCTAAAGTCCATATGAAGGGACTATAGTTCCATCATGTAATTATTGATGTTATTTGTGAATGTTTTTAATTTGGTTTTTATTGCCACGTCAGTCCATCCAGGAGGTGAGTTGTCTATCCAAGTGGACAAACTCGGATTTGAACTTTTAGGCACTTTTTGGGGATTGAAAAGTGATATTTTTTAAGTGTTTTTATGGGTTTAAGGTCCCTAGGGTAGGTACCTATGGGTTAGGTACCTTTTTAGCTCAAAATCATGGGTCAGTCTCAAGATAGGGCACTCTTTTTGAGGCCTTAAAGAGGTTTGACGAAAATAAGGTTTGGGAAGTGGGATGGGGACTAGTCCCTTTCCAATCCCACTTCTCCATGTTGTCTTGGAAGTCTCCCAAGTCCTCACACATGTGTGAGAATACATGGGTGAGTGTGCCTGGGAGGGTGAATGGAAGGTTGACAAATGTCAGCTCCCTATTCAAAGGAATTAAAACTTGAGTTTCTATAAAGAAAACTCAAAACAAGGGTTAGGGGATTCTTTTTGCATTCTTGATTTTGGTTGAATTTTGGGGGAGTGAGGAGTTTGAAGAAAAATCTTCGAAGAAGAGGAGTTGTGTGGATCCTCAATCCATCTTTCCTTGAGCTTGGTTTTAAGGTAGATTCGGCACCTTTGTTTTCTACTTCTTCATGTTTGTATGGAAAGATTATATGTGTAGGTGAAAAGATGTGCTTGAATTTTTATCTATTGTGTTTGATTTGTATGTTTATTTCAAATTTCTCTTGGAGCATATCTTCTTTTGTTTTTGATGTATTATGTGGTATGGGAAAAAGGGTTGTGTAGGGATAGGCTCACCCAAGTTGGGAAGAGCATCCCTTGTTGGGGATGGTATGGAGTAGGAACCTCCATGGGGAAGTCAAATCCCTCCTTGAGAGGAGAGGCTCAAAAAGGGTATGAGTACCCATGTGTAATTGTGAAATGGTAGAAATGGTTTTGGTGGTATGGATTTCGAAGAAAGAGAAGGTATTAAAGAAGGGTTGCATGTGAATGATGGGAGTATGATAATGACTTGTTCTTGTTGCTATTATTATAAGTCCCCATATGGAGTGTGTATTCCACTCTCTATCCCCTACATTGGATTCTTGATGGAATCCTAAAGTTATGTGAAAATCCCTTGGGTGGGTGTGAAAATAATCTTGTGTGTATCATGTGTGTGTAAATATTGTTTTGCTTGGTTTTGTTTGTACCCAGTTTCCTCGGTTGCCTCCTAGCTCGGGGGTGGTTGGGTTTCCAACCAAAGGTTGGGAGGTGAGCACTACCTTGGCCATGGAGAAAACATTTGTGTTTTGTGTAGGAGAAAGTTATGAGGGTCCTTCAAGTTTTGGAAAGGATTACCTATTTTGTCATATCATTATGCCTATGAGGTAAAGATAACCTCACTAAAATGTAACTACCTCTAATGGTAGAGGTGGAAAAAAATAGTCTATATATGTGTGAAGTGGTGTAGGTTTTGTATGCTATTGTAACTCTCTATATCGAGAGGTCAAAAAGAAGAGTCATTATATCAATTACATTCCCATTTCTATTTAAAAGAATATGCATTTCATTTTTGATAGAATGAATATTAGTTTGAAAATGAAGTTCTTACACTTGAATCATTTGCTTAAGGGAGTATGTTACATTTTGTTGAGAAACATTAATGGGTATTTGTAGACTTAATGCTGCTGATTTGTAAATGTCACCTTCCTCATTCTATGAATATATATATACACCTTGCAAGAAAAATGAAAATAGAATATTCTGAAAGTTAAAGGTTACATCTTTTAGAATATGGATGTGCATTTTTCTATAAAAAAAAAATCAATAACAAACTGGACAATGATGCAGTAGCTAATAACAAATATGATTTCTAATTTCGATAATGTAAAAAAAAATGAATGAATAGAAAAATAGAAGTTATGATATTTTTGTTGTAGAATAAAGAAATGGAATTCAATTCGAAGTACCAATATGAATTATAAAAGTCTGCATCTTCATTTGTTTCAATTTATTTTGGCTGCAAAAAAAAAAAAAAGTCTATATATAAAAAGAATGGTAAATAAGTTATTACTGGATTTATATAACTCTGAGTGTTATTTTATACCAGGAAGTGAAAAAGGGTGTAAGGAATTATACACAGTTGAATGTGGATATCTTGGCATAGATATTAATTTGTTGCGTAAATGCCATTCTACATTATTATATAATAACCATGGGAAGATAAATCCTTACATTGGCCAACGAAAGTAATATTCTTAAGGGTATAGACCTCAATGTATGCATTTCTTTTGTATATTTGGCCGTAGTATACTGAGTTACAAATATTACTTCAGTTGTCATTTAAAATAGATCACCTGATTACCAATAAATAACATGGAGCTCCATGAGTCACAGCTAAGCCTTAAAATGGAACTCAGATTTTTCTTAAGAGAAGGGTAAATATTTATACAAAGATCATATTTAATCTCAAAGAGATTTATGCTTAAGACTGAGACTAAATTTGAAAATAGTGGGCTAAATAATTAGATATTACAGGAGCTCATTGACAGATTGCACCTTCGTTGTCGAGACTGCACTTCAGACGCCTCTCTCACAACCTCAGTTGTCTAAAATTATCTGCAATTACTTATGTATAATGCCCAGGTCGTGGCATGCCAGAGTAATAGGCAATGGCGGTGACAAGACATTCCATTCCAATCGCCATGTAAGCTTATTGCTTTCTCCCTAAACCCATGAAACATTAGGTGAAAATATGTTGGGCACTATTAGTTTAGGGATGAATAACACACAAAAGAGTATAAAGAAATAAATAAACAAAATAAGACGACGTGGTTGCAGTAGTAAATATGTGCTCCTTAGCATCTCCTTCGTCAAATGCCTCTCCTCTTGTTTTGAGTTGTTGCCTTAGCCCCTCATCATGCCAGTGCTTGAAAACATCCCATCAAAACTATTAATCTATATATATATATATATAAAGGATGCATTATAATATTATTAATATCGTAGAAAGTGATTTACTTTATTGCCATAAGGCATGCGGCAGTGTAGGCACAGTCAGTTCTGAATCCAACATTGACGACAGAGAGACACCAATAGGATTGGTTAAGAAAAATATCTTCACACTGTAAAACTTTAAGCCAATCCGAAATGCTAAAGTAAATACCATGTCTGCTATGTGAGTTGGAAAAATCTAGGGCAGGGCTAGATCTTCTTCTACGTACAAAAGCGTATCACAAAAGAGAAACTTTAGTTACTCTCTGCTTAGGCGTAATTCAACCCCAACATACTTTTCTACATTTAAAAAAAAAGTCAGTTCAAATTCTATTAACATATGAAAATGAATTTGGATGTGTGAAGTGGGTTCATCGTCGGTCTCGCCACCTTAGACAGGCATTCAGGTGATATGAGGTACCAAAAGATCCACCAATAAAAAAAAATAGTCTTCAACGATCCAGATTTACTCTCCTTCATGATGACTACATTTATTCTCTTTTTATTCATTGAACAACACAAGGGAAAGAAGAGTTGAGGTTTTTAAAGGACACATATTTTTGGGTTATTGTTGGCGATGTTTTGACATGGCATAAAAATAGAAACTTGGTGTTGATTGTAGACACTCTAGAACATTACACCTTCTTCTTCCCTGTCAAATGTCCCTTTGGTCTATCGATAATGTGATTTGATAGGATCAGGATTGGCTACACTGTCACTGGAGCTTCGGGCTAGTTTCATTGTACATCGCTAACTTTGAAAATCTTCCACCCAAAACTCATTGTTACGTTGCAAAGTAAAACATGGGATTAACATTAATGTCTTTTGGGCATTTTCTTATGATGCAAGAGTTAACAACTTGGGCAGTAATAAATAAATTAGCATTAATGATTATGTATGATTTATTCAGTTATTCATGCATCATTATAGTTAACATCAAAATAAATGAATACATTCATTTGCTTGTTTGTTTCTTGTGTGGCATTGAAAAAAAAAATCCATATGGGGCCCATTGCCTACCACACATGAATACACTTTGTATTCAAGGGTCATCGTAATAAATTCCCTATAATACCCCCCTTTTAAAATAAAGTGAGGGGAATATATTCCATACCTTTACTAGGGATTCTACTACATTAGATAAGATCTTATTTAGGGATATAGACCCACGTAAATTCTAAGTATTCTTTAAAAGATATTACCTCTTTATTTAAATCCCTTCTTCTTCTCATTAGGGAAATTAATAATATGTATTTGTAGGGAAATAAACTATATTTATTTATATAATATTTTATTCAAATTTATAACCTTTCAATTTATTCTTAGAATGTGTATATATAGATATATATATTATCATATTTTACTAAAATGAAAATAACAATAGTAATAAATAAATGGAAGTGGAATATTAATAATTAGTTAGTAAATTATGAATATTTTATCCACTTCTATATTTTTAAGTGCAAGGTAAAGTGTTAAATGTGAATGACATCAATATCGTTGGGATGGCTAAAGGTGGGGGTAGGGCTAACAAGTTAAATAATGTTTTGTCAATTAATCCTTAAGATTAATAGCAAATCAAGTTGATGATATTCATATGTTTTCTCATGTGTGAACCTAATCCATGGGGGTCTATCAAGGACATTAACTTTATGCAAAAGTGAGCCTCAACTTTTGAATGGTAGTTAGATTCTAGTAAACCCTTTGGTTGGAGCTCAACCCAAATTAATTTTTGTACCCTTACCCCACTCTCGAGCATCGTGGCGATAAGGATGTTGCATGAGTAACCTCACCGATGTGCATTGTAAGTGTCATGCACATGTATGGTTGTTAATTTTAGTATTTTGTAACTTGGTTTCAAAAAAAAATTTGTTAGTGGTGTATTTGCCTAAGTGTAAATTATGGGCATTACATGCATTTTCTATCATTCCCTATTATAATATTAAATATTATTCTCAAAAATCACTTTTAAACAAAGTCCAATTTTCACAATTATCTAGGTTCCACCATTGATGAAGTATGAAAAACTTAAAAATTAAAATTCAAAAATAAAAATGTAAAGAATACCCTTTTGATCCAAAAGTGTCTAACAACACACTTTTAACATAAAAACACCAACCAATTTTAAACCAATTTTTTTCACAAATATCCCAGTTCCACCATTGATGAAGTATGAAAAAAAGCTTAAAATTGAAAATAAAAATAAAAATAAAAAAATAAAAATGTAAGAATACCCTTTTGATCCAAAAGTGCCCAACAACACACTTTTAACATAAAAAAACCAATTTGAGCCTTTAATTAAAAATTGGGCATGGTAACCTAGTATTTGGAAAAATTCTCAAAAAAATCTCAAAATAAATTCTACACTATCAACTTGATTCAAATAAAATACATGAAAGGATTCCAACATACTACCAATACAATTAGAATCATTCAAACCATTTAAGATCAAGTAAATATGAAGAAATGATAAAATACCTCCATTCACAAGCAATAAATTCAAATGAGAGGATGTTTGCACATAAGCAACGAAAGTACGTCAGATCGCAGCCATCACTTCCTTTCCCCATTCCTATCCAAATATAGTTGATCCCATGCAATTTCATGCCCGATTGCTCCCACAATAAACAAATCAATTTTCCTTCAAAAAGAGGGTTTTGTTTTTCCCTCACATTTTCTCTCCCAAAAATATGTTCCCCAAATTTAGTCAACTCCCCTAAATATCTTTTCCACCCAAAGTTATTGCATTTTGAAGATATTTTGAATTTTAAATAACTCAAAACAAAATTCCAATTTCTAAATAGAATTCAATACCTTTTAAAATTTAATTTTCAAACAAAAGAATTTAAAGCTTTTAACACTTTTAATTCAAAATAATAACTTAATCAATTCCACACAATTAATTTAATTAATCAATAAAATAAATCTAATCCAAGATTATATTATTTTATTAATTAAATTAAATTAATTAATAAAGTAAATAACATTCCTAGCATTACAACCAAATAAATTTAATCAACAGTTTAACAACACAAGCCATTTATAGCTTGAATTTAAATAAAGAACACAAAGACATGGCAACATAACAACCAACCCGACTACAACCCGACAACACACTATGACTAGGGTGGTGGCTTGACATAGAAAAACCTAGCTACTATCTCCCAATCAATTTCCATCGGACAAGGGACACGCTCAGACTTGTGGAACCAGGTGGAGTCGATGTCCTATACCTACATCCTGCAACAAAGGGGTACATTGAACATGCATATATATATAATATGATCAAACACACCGTGAAGAGAAAATCTCAGAATCGTAGGGCACTCGCAAGCGAGTGATACAATCTCGTCCCCTTCACCAGTACACAATTACTAACTGACGATTCTAACATCAATGATATGATCACAAGCATAAAACATCATTAAATTAGTTATTTGCTAAATTAATCCAAAACATGCCATAAAGGTAACATCAGAGTAAAATAATCATCACATCAAAATCTATCATTCACATCATTTAACAAATAGTGGTAAAAAAAAACCAAGTTCCAAAGTCAAAGCATAATCAAACACAACCATTACAAAGAAAACACTGTCGATCAAAGAGCCAAAATGGAGGGGTGTTACAAGGAGACTACCTTGGAAGTTAGCCCGATGGAAGGATATTACACCGATGTAAGGATATGAATTTCCCCTATCGGGCTATCAGTGGGGTGGTGATGGGAGTTCCACCGACAAAGTATTGTTAGCCCGATGGTATCAAAGGACTTCAATGGATTTCATGGATGTGATTATTTGGGTATGTTGGTTACAAAAATGGATTTTTTACATGAACTTCAGTAATTTGTCTAGATCATGAAATTGAGTCTGGTGATATTTTGTAAGGACTAGGAGATAAATGAATAGATGTTACTGAAAAATATGTGGGATTTTTTTTTTAGTCCTAACATAGCTCTTTTGACATTTTTTTGTCTTATACTTATTGTGTGATGCATGATCAAAAGGAATTTTAGATCTTGTTCATTCTGATTTATTATATTTTGGAGTATAATATTTCTTATAGGGATGTATTGCCTATGCATTGATGGATATTCATATCTTGTTTCAAAGTCTCATTTTAACACAAGTAGGGAGCATGTTGGCAATGGTTGTGGAATTTGGCTTTACACCTACAAATTGTATTCACTTGAAAGTTTTTAAAGTCTTTCCACCAAATTCATTTTGTGCATATCTATTGTAGATGTCCTTAAGCTATATGAAAAAGGTGTATATACAATTTGAGATCAATTGATAAGTTGAGACATGTAATGTTGATTTGATTTACATTTTACTTAAGATATAATTTCGTTGTGTTGCTGAATTTCATAGTTCAGTAATTGGGATTCTCAATGATCTTGTATACCCAAAGTGTATGTGATAGAAAGAAAATAGGTAGTCATGTCGATTAGTTTGACAATTTAAATGATCTTGAGTTCATAAGTACATAGTGATAAATTTTGACAAATAATATAATTTCTTGTTGCATTTATCATAGAAACAAAGGCCTCTTTTGATTGTAGCAGAGGATGTAGAGAGTGAAGCATTGGCTACTTCGATCTTTGAAATTGATGATTTTTTTACTAAATTGATAATGTTTGAATTTTTTTCTTTCTTTCTTAGATGTTGAGTCTAATTAATAATTTTAATGTTGTGTTGCAAGTTGTAGGTGAGTATGTTGATATGATAAAGGCTAGCATTGTCGATCCTCTAAAAGTTATCAGAATTGCATTAGTTGATGCAAAAAGGTAAAACTATTTATCTTTATTATAATTAGTGGAACTTGCAACTACAATATCTAATAAAAATCTACTTCCAAATATGCTTTTGATGGATGTTATATCTAATTCTCATACATTCACTATATCTAGCGCCTAAGTTTAGGGTGCCATAGTTGGAAAAGGAAAAGAAAATGTTTGAATTTTATCCTCTATATTATTTGAATTTTTTGAGTTTTTGATGTGCAAATTTTGAAACCTTATTTCTAGGTTGTAGCTCCAAATTGGAGAAGTGAAAGGTGAATACTAGTGAGGAAGATTTTGGAGGAGCTGGAACCAATAGCGGTGGGAAAGCTGTGGATTTGCAAGGGGATTAAATGGGTCAAGCCCCTATAGGAGGTCATTGCCCTTCCAAAAGGACTACAGTTAAGGAAGGGGAAAATAGTATAAGTATATGAAAATAGGAGTATTCTATTTATCTAGTATCTGTAAGTTGTACAGTGTCATTGAGATATTGAATGTAACCAATGAGATTTTGATTTTCCAATGAGGCTTAATGAAGTAAATTTTCTAAGTGGTTTTTTCTCCACTTATAAATAATGTGTTGTGACTCCTCTTGATTTGTATTTTTTTTGTGTTTGTGCCTGATCAATCATATTTGTTCAAAAATTTTAGTCTTCATTTCATGGTGTTTTTTAACATTTGAATATCTATGATACTTGAAGTTTATATGCATAAATTTGTGAGGATTAATAAAGTTAGATTTGATTTATAATGACTAAATATATGACTAAAGTAATGACTAAATTAATGACTAAATACATGACTAAATTAATGATTAAATATATGACTAAATATATGACTAAATTAATGACTAAATATATGACTAAAGTAATGACTAAATTAATGACTAAATAAATGACTACCATAACTAAATAAATGACCAGTTAACAACAATCAATGACTAAATTAATGACTAAATATATGACTAAACAAATTACTACCATGACTAAATAAATGACTAAATTAATGACTAAATCAATGACCAAATAAATGACTAAAATATTTTAGTCATAAATTTGGTGGTGTTATAAATGACTACAAATAAACTACTAAAATAGTCACATGACTAAAATTAATGACTAAATATATGACTAAATAAATGACTAAATAAATGACTAAATAAATGACTAAATCAATGACCAAATCAATGACCAAATTAATGACTAAAATCAATGACTAAATAAATGAATAAAATTGTTTAGTCATAAATTTAGTGGTGTTATAAATGACTAAAAATAAACCACTAATAGTCATGTGACTAAATTTAGTCATTTATATGCAATTTTTAGTAGTTTATTTAGTCATATATTGTTGCTTGTGTACTAGTGTTTTTTCCAAAAACTAGTTCCTATACAGAAACCCCGATATGGGAACGATTAGCCCAACTTGGTGTATGAGTCCTAGTCAGCATTAAATTCAAAATTTCCATCATTTCAGAGCCTCATTCAATCTCCTTCAGATTTCTAGGTTCATATATTTCATCTCATAGCTTTCTATTCTGTTTTACATACATTTATAGGCCATTTAGTGAAAGATTCCATCATATTAGGGTTAAGTATTACATCTTGCATTAAATTTGTCTTTCCAAGTCCTAGATTAGTGCTGAACCCCTTATTAATCTCTAAACATACCCTAGGATACCCTTTTGTTAGATCTCTTTCTTTGTTCTTCATTGGATTGGGATCTCTAAGGTGTCCTTGAGTGTAGCAAGTGTGAAATAGTAACCCTATCCTTGTTCTCTATGCCTCAAAGGTGGGGAGTACTATTTTTTGCTTCATTTTGGTGAACCTACATTTAAAACATTTTATTTTCTAATTTGGAATGCATCATCATCCTAGATCTAGCTTGCATTAACATTGCATTAGGATTTGCATTAGTTAATTGGCATTCTAGGGTTTTTAATTTTGCATTAGTTCAAATGTGCATATAGGTTACATTTTTACATCTCAAATTATTGAAAACCATATGAAAACTACATTTTCACTTAGGTTACACATCATACAAACCAAAAAGCATAAAAATCACTTAAAATTTTCTAAAAATTATGAAATAACCCTCATTGGGACTCATACGTTGCTCTGGGTGAATTAGTCCCAGTGCACATCTGAAACTGCCTTTTACAGTATTTAAAACCTTGTTTCTACACTTTTGTTTGCTGCCATTGGTTATCTGTTTCAGTGGGTTGACTTTCTATTTCATGCATTTTACTAAATCTAGCTTAAAATGGTTCATTTCATGCATTACTTAATTCCAAATTTGCAACACTTCATTTTCAAACCATTTCATAGTAAATTTCCTTGTTTGACATCTAAAAATTTGCATTTACACATTTCATTCTAGGTCTTTACATTGCATTTTAAGTCTCTTTCCATTTTTGCATAGATTTCTTTTCACAAAATGTTAGTATCTATCTTTTCCAAGTTTGAAAAGAAAAAGTTAGTCAATAAGCATGTTAGTCATTCATTCAATACATTCCCTAGTTATGAGAGTCTCTTAGTGCAAGAGAGTGAGAATTTTGATGCTTTCCTTCAACCTACACCCCTCTTATCTCTCCTATTGCAAAGAAAAATTTAGTCAATAAGCATGTTAGTCATTCATTCAATGCATTCCCTAGTGATGAGAGTCTCTTAGTGCAAGAGAGTGAAAATGTTGATTCTTTCCTAAAACCTGCACCCCTCTTATCTCTCCTATTTGTGGGAATGATGTGATAGAAGAAGATGAAAATATAGAAAATCCTGATCATAGTTGCTCTTCTCCTAATACCTCTCCTACATGTGACGAAGGTATTTTGGCATTAGAAGATGCACTCATTGAGAATCATGAAATTTTTGAAATCTCCTCTTCTATAAATTCTCCTACGTTGGAATATATAATAGCACAAGAGAATGAAATCATAGAAACATTCCTAAACATAACCTTACCTAATTTCCATTCTCCCTTTTCTTGTGAGGATGATTTAGTGGAAGAGGATGAAATTGTAAATGATGAGGATATGTTGGTGTCAGATGATAAAATATTTAAACTCTATAACAACCCTCTTTATGATCCTTCCCCCACTTTGGAAGACATTATGGGACAAAGGAATGACATTATGGATGATCATGACAATCACATTTGTTCTTCTCCTAGTATCTCTCCTAGTTGTGAAGAAGATACTTTGATGCTAGAAAATCCAATAGATGGAGGTCATGAGAATCCTATTTTCCTCTCCCCCCTAGAGAAAACATTATGGAGCAAGACAATAACATCATTGAACAACAAGATAATTCAACCCTTGATCATTCCCCTACTTGCGATGAAGTCATTTTGGAAGAACCAATCCTTGAATGTCAAGAAAATTTGGTTTGTAGTTCTCCTAACAACTCTCCTCCTAGGGAGGATATCATGGTGCAAGAAAATGACAACAACAATAGTGTGGCTTCCTTAGGTGATGGTAAAAAGCTGATTCTAGATTGTCCTTTATTAGAAATAAATCAAACCAAGACCGTTGAGGTTATGAATGCACAAGTGTCCATTAGATCCCCCTCGATCAATGGAACTCCTACATACCCTGCGAGACATCCTAAGAATCCTCTAATCCCTTACCCACCTTCACACAAACCTCAAACTCAAAAAAAACCTGAACTTATCCTTTACCCACCTAAAACGAACATTTTTTCTCATACATATAACACTAGAAACAATATGCAAACAAGAAAAATAACTTCAACATCCCTCCCATTGCCTAACCCTATCTTACTAGGTCCTCCTTATTCGCCTCCACAAAGTATAAAATAATATGATCTTGTCGAACAACTCAAGAATAATCCTACTAAGATATCATTTTGGGACCTTATTCAAGCCTCCCCTCATTACCATAACATGATTCAAAGTGCCTTGCAACAAGTTATAGTCCCCTCTAGTGCAAACCTGAATGACATAGCAACCATGATCCAAGGAATAAACACTGACATTGTTTTCCACCAAAGTGAGATCCCTCCTTTGGAAGTGCAAAAAAAAAATGATACTTTCATGTTAATAGTTCACCACAAGGGAAGATGCATAAAGTGAACCCTTTTCGATAATGGCTCAACCCTTAATGTGTGTAGTGTGACCCTTTTGGATAAGCTTGTTGTGGATAGATAAAAAATTCAACCTGCCTTTTTATCCATTAGTGGATTTGATAATGTGGGAAGGCAACCACTTGGTGTGATCACTTAACCTATTACAGCTGGAGAGGCCACATTACAAACACCAATCCATGTTATGCCTCACGATATTTCATATAAACTCCTTTTAGGGAGACCATGGATTCACAAAATGAATGGCGTGCCTTCTACTTTGCATCATATCATGAAATATGTCTACAACAACAAAGTGTACATACTCGAAGCTGATCCTGAACCAAATAGTTGTTTGAGCATTGACAAAAACAAGGAGAATCCTTTGAAAACATTAACACCAACTACACAAGTAGAATATGTGCAACAAAAATACAAAGAAAAATACATTGTATAAGTCACGAATCTATTAGAAGATGATTGGGGTTCCTTGGATTTCAAACCAACATTCATGGGAGAATACAATATCATAAACAAAGACTTTGAAAAGGGAAAGGAAAAAGTGGTAATGCCAACATAAAATTTGGAAGACCATTCAAAAGCATCCACCTCAACCATTTTAGAAAAAGAAGCAAATTATACAACTAACTTTGATGAAGTTGATTATCAACAACCATCAAATTGAAAAGAAATGAAAAAAATTAATGGAAGAGGTTATGATCTTATGAAACAACTTGGATATAGTGGAAAAGGATGTGATGCTATATAACAAGGTATTTGTGTCCCTATAGAGCCTCACATGCAAGAAAATACTAGTGGTCTTGGTTATTGTCCCTTGAAAGAAACAAACAAACCATCACTCAATATCAACACTATTAAAAATGATTCTTCGAAACCACTTTTAACAGTAGTGCATCCTGAACTAATAGACATTAATGCTCCTGATTATTATCCTTTGAAAGACATGAAAGAAGCAAATAAATCCTCACTTAACATTAATATCATCACACAAAACACTAATGATTTGAATTCGTTAGATTTTACACCCTCCTATAAAGGAGAGAAAAAAATATGACAATCTAAAGAATCTTGCGTAAGTATGACACCTTGTACTAAGTGAGAGATATCTTTATCACAAAATAAAGGAACATTTTCTACTTTTGATCAAGAAGGTATCTTGTCAAGACTCCTCCAATATCATTTGGTATCCCTCCCTCGAAGAACATGAAATAAATTTTACTACAAGAATTCATTTTGTGCATATCATAGAGTTCATGGTCATTCTAGTAATGAATGTAAGGATTTGGGTAACAAAATTGAACATCTTAAGGATCGTGGTGCTCTTCCTTATGTTGAAGCACCTAGTTCCTTTAACTTATACTTACTTTCAACCTATTCAGCTCATCCTTTTCCTGCACTAAGTGGGGCAAGGGGTTAGGTAGCCTTGTCTTCATATGTCACTTGTCATTGTCTCTTTTGGCTAGTTGATCACCTTTCATGTACATATGCGAGCAAGCTTGGGATGTGGGTGACATGCCTTAAGTTGAATCACATGTGACATACTTATCCATGATGTAGTTTTATTTGGAAAGATATGACTTGGCATAGGGATTTCTGAAATAACCTCTCATTTCTTCTTATACTTAAAGCAACTGCTTTAAAGTGGGGGCATACATTGAAACTCATGTTTCATTGTGTGATTTCTTTCTTCTTGTGATGCATCCTTTTCTTGGTGGTGTCATTGGGCTTGATTTCCTCTGAGAGTGTGATATTTCTTTGACTTTTCCTCTCTTGGAGACATTAGGCACAATTGTAACGCCCCGCCACGCAACCCTAGAGGAAGTTGCAATTAACTACACAAACGTACTAAATTTTTTTTTATAAGTAAAATTAACATGCAAGATCACTACCCATTGCAACAACCTCTAAGGTTACGAGACTGAGGTTACTTTAAAACCCAAACAAGAAACATGAAATGAAACCATAACATTTAATTACTTAACAAATTAAATACACATACATTCCATACATGATAAAATTACATCAAAGGCATAAGAGGTACCACATGTTTCCAATAACAATAATATACAATACGATTACAACTCTCATTCCTCGAATGAGGTAAATCCAATAAGCATGGTTATAAATTACACAATTCCACCTTGATACAAATGAGGGGTAATAAATTACACGATTCAACTGAAAAGAATAAAGCATGAAATGAAACTAGGTCCCACGAGCTCTCCAACTGGAAATCTCATCCACACGAACAAGAAGAAGACCCAACGGATTAAGGTGCACGTTCCACCCAACCATGTGATACCTGAAGGCTCACCCCCCGTGCTAGGAGATAGTAACAAGGAATTCCTATACAAGACCATCTACCTCTAGACATAGGCTAAAACATAACTAAACTGAAACAAATACAAACACAATATTACTTAACACAATGGTTACAATGCTTCCAGAGAACAAAGATCATCTACGCAGTACAACAAACTGACTTCTGGTTGTCATAGAGAGAGTTTCATACAACATTTGCTATGAGTTACTCAGGCTCAACCTTCCTAGGCTACTGGACCCCCATCTTGGGTTACCCTGGCTTGCCTCTACCAGCCGTCGGACCCTCATTCAAACTATGCTTCTCTTCTCATCTCAAGCCTTAAAAGTGAATGAGTCATGAGAGAGGCGTTTATTATCTTAATTAGTCTAAATTTTTTTCATTAATTCTTTTTAATTTATCACTTACTTAAACCCTAAGTGAGTTAACCTGGTGCCCCTTTGTGTGTTGAACCCCCACAAAGAGCCACTCTCCTATCGGCACACACATGGTACAAAACCACAATTCAATGGGTAATCTAGATAAAACAACCACTTCAATCCAAGGAGGCAACAAATAAAGGAAACTCACTTCAAACACTGGAGGAAACAAAATACATAATCCACTCCTTCCAAAGGAGGCACAAACCACATAACCCACTCCTAAACCAAAGGAGGCACAAACCATTCCCATTCATGAAAAATGGGTGAAACAACAAGATCATCTATACGCACTACCCAAGGCAATACAAAGGTTGGCTAACATTTTATGACAACCCACACAATTAACTAAAAATCCCCATCTGGAAGACTTACATAAACAAATGACTCAATTGCCCAACATTGAGAATGAACGAAAACATCACTTAGAAAACATTTCAGGCAACTCCATAAACTAATGTTAGGATTTCCTAAATCCAAGCCGAGCAATGACATAGTGCATGAAATCAAATAAATAATTAACATTATTTGCACACACTCAAAATTAAATCAAATCTCATTGGCAACATTAAGGAATTTTAAACTAATAATTTAATCCCATTTGTTCAATCATACATAATGATTAAAATCAATCTTTTTAAATAAAATCATTTGATTAGAAAAATCAATTTCCTACTAACATCATTCTTTTATGAAATTAATCTTTGCATCAAATATAAAAACATTATAGAAAAACTATGATTAAATATAAATTAAACATATATACATATAACCATATATTTTAATGAATATATAACTATATATATCAATTTATATTTAATATAATTTTTTTTGAAAAAACAACTACTTGACTTCCTTTCACAAATATTTTCAATTATTTAAAATATAATATATATATGTCATATATATAATATACAAATATTATACATAATAATATATATATAATATATATATTAAAATAATTAAATAATTAAAACAAAAAAAATTATATTTATATATATAAATATATATACATATATATATATTATAAAAATTATATATATAATATATATAAATATATATATAAATAATATATAATAATTAAAAAAACATTTAAAAAAAAAACCTAACACTAAACTAAGGCTGGGCAACCCAGAACAGGGGACACAGCCCCTGCTAGGTTGCGTAGCTTCCACGCAGGGTTGGCTGCATAGCAACCTCTCCCTCATGGGGTCATTGTTGTGGGGCAGCCCCCACCCCAAAAAACCCACAGGTTTTTAATATAAATTATTTTTGTTTAAAAAAAAACCCTGTTCTGGTAATATCCAGAAAAAAAAACACATTCAACAGGGAATTTTTTTTTTTTTTTTTATAAAATGTTTTTAAATGAAGAATTCCTAGCCAAACAATATGTAAATTGATATTGCAAAGATATGTGCATATCTATCTATCTATCTATCTATCTATCTATCTATCTATATATATATATATATATAACTATATTCCATTTCCCAGCCCATATTGGGCAAATTTTCTACATAATGAAAACACAACAAATTTTAATCTCAAAAGAATAATAATAAATTCTCAGATCCAATCACAAGGTTTTTCTGATTTCATTTGTTCCTCTTTCAAATTTCTAATGTTAAAAATACAAGATTTTTGTTGCAAGTTTTGTTTTCAACAACCAATCTAAATTCCTTCAAGATTTAAATAGGGTTTTTAAAAAGATTTTCAAGCAAGATAAAATGCAATTTTCTAAAACAATAAACAAATGGAACCTGAAATCTGAAGCTTGAAGGAGAGTTTGAAGAAGAAAGATGAGCTGCAATTTCCAATTCTTCCAAAGCTTTTCCAAATCTTTACTCAAATCCAACAATCCATCCTCTAAACAAGAATACCTTCATTTTTCTTTTATCAACAATTTTTCTTCCAAAATGAAAAACTTCCCCAAATTTAGTCAACTTACCTAAAATATCCCATCCACCATAGTTATTGCCTTTTTTGGGGATATTTTGAATTTTTAAATTTAAAACCAAAATTGTTTTTCAAACAGGATTTAACACATTTAAAATTTTCTATTTCAACAAAAAGGAATTTAAAACTTTAATAATTTTTTTCACAAGCATTTGAAACTTTTAAAATTTCCTTTTCAAAAGAATTTACAACTTTTTTTTAATTTTCATTTCCAAAATAAATTAACACTTTTAATTCCCAAAATGGATAACTTAATTCATTTCAACCTAATTAATTTAATTAATCAATAAAATAAATCTAATCCAATATTAGATCATTTTATTAATTAAATTAAATTAATTAATAAACTAAATAACATTTATAACATTATAACTAGATAAATTTAATAAACAACTAAATACATAAAGCCATTTATTTACCTTTTTCAACTTGCAATTTAAATGAGATCAAGGAGAAATGAAAAATGAAGAAGCAACTTAACTCAACTAAAACCCGACGACACATAATGACTAGGGTGATGACTTGGCATGAAAAACCTAGCTACTATCTCCCAATCAAATACCGTTGGCCAATGGACAAGCTCAAACCTGGGAAATCAGGTGGAGTCGATGCCCTGTACCTATCAACCTGCAAACAAAGAGTATATCGAACATGCATATATATATGAAAGGAAATAGAAAAGAGCAATGGAAAGTACTAATAAAGAGCAAATGTTTGAAGGAAAGATATTACCAAATAGATTGAAGTAGCCAAACCAAGCACCACCAAAGCAAGAGAGACACAAGAATTTGTTAAGGGGAAAAAACAAGAAAAAACCCCAATATTATGAATGGAGGCAAAATGCCTAAAGAATAATACAAAGAGAGAGAGAGCTTCAGCCTTAGCTTGTTGCTTGAATCTTAAAGAATGAGAGGAGAAGCACCTCAATAAGTAGAGGTGAGAAAGAGGAGTTAGAATGTAACTCCCAACTCAATGAATGCCACCATTCATCTATGTGTGTGCAAAGTGTCACCTCTTAAGGAGGTGGTTACAAATATTCCTTAATAAAGGAATTAAAAAATAAGTCATCCTCACACATGTGTGAGATGACAAAAAGACAAAAGACTTGTAGGGATTCCTTTGGAATATTCCTACAAGTTAATAAAAAATTACAATTAAAGAATAATCTTTACCAAGTAAAGATTAATCTTCTAACATCCCCCCTTAAGCTTTACTTGGGGAGGTTACATCAAACCCTTCAATGGGTTGTAATCCAAGATTTTTACAATGGAAGAGAAATTTATCTTTACAAAGAGCTTTGGTGAGAATATCTGCAACTTGATCTTCACCTTTACAATACAAAAGAGAAATTTGCATGTCTTCAATTTGCTCTCTAATGAAATGATGTTGAAGAGCAATGTGCTTGGTCCTTGCATGAAAAATTGGATTCTTTGCCAAAGCAATAGCACTTTGATTATCACAATATAAAGGAGTAGGATCCTTTGGAGGTAGACCCAAGTCTTCAAGTAATCTTCTTAACCATAATGCTTCTTTAGATGCATTTGTACAACCTTTATATTCAGCTTCTGTAGAACAAAGAGAAGTAGATTGTTGTTTCTTACTATTCCATGAGATTGCACCTGATCCAACAAAGAAACAATAACCACAAGTGGATCTCCCATCATTGGGATCACCTCCTAAATCTGAATCAGTATAACCCTTTAAAGAAAAATCACAATTTGCATCATAAAAAAGACCAAGATTAAGAGTACCTTTAACATATCTTAAAATTCTTTTTGCAACTTTAAAATGAGTTTGTTGTGGTTTAGACATAAATCTAGAAACCAATCCAACACTATAAGAAATATCAGGTCTAGTAAGAGTTAGATAATTTAAACTTCCTACTAGTTGCCTATATAAAGTAGGATCAACAAAAGGAGTTTCCATATCAACCATTAATTTAGTTCCTAATTCACAAGGAGTAGAAACACACTTTGCATCATTCATTTTAAATCTATCTAAGAGATCTTGAGCATATTTATGTTGAGAAAGAAAAATACCTTTAGGTGTTTGCCAAATTTGCATACCCAAAAAATAATGTAATAGGCCTAAATCAGTCATTTGAAATTGTTGATTGAGTTGAGACTTAACATCACTAATCAAATTGTTAGAACTAGAAGTGATAATTAAATCATCAACATATAAAATAATAATCACAATATCATCTTCACTATGCTTAATATATAAATTGGGATCATTTTTACTTCTAATGAAACCTTGAGATAAAAAGAAAGCATTAATCTTTGAATACCATTCTCTAGGAGATTGCTTTAAACCATAAATTGATTTCTTCAATTTGCAAACAAGATGTTCATTTCCTTCCTTAATGAAACCCAAAGGTTGAGACATATAAATTTCTTCATGTAAATCACCATTTAAAAATGCACTTTTAACATCCATTTGATGAATAGGCCAATGCATATGAGAAGCTAAAGCAAGAACTAATTTAATGGTTGGCATCTTAGCTACTGGAGCAAATGTTTCATTATAATCTAATCCTTCAACTTGAGAGAAGCCCCTAGCAACTAATCTAGCTTTAAACTTGCTAACTTCATTATTTGCATTAACCTTAGTTTTATACAACCATTTGCATGAAACAAGATTCTTACCTTGAGGTAATGGAACTAAATCCCAAGTATGATTAGCAATTAAAGTATCATATTCTTCTTGCATAGCCTTTTGCCAATGAGGTTGATCTTTAGCTTGTTCATAAGTTTGAGGATCATTTGAATTCATAATGTTAGACATCAAAGCATGATTACAATAATTTGCCTTTCTTCTTTTAGGTGGATTTTTAGCTAAATAATCCTCACTTTCTTGCAACAAATTTTTAAACCATTTTGGCATTCTTTTAGATGTAGGAGTATCATCACTAGAAGAAGAATCATGAGGAGAAATTTCAACATTTTCATCATCACTATCACTATGAGTAAGAGATGCACTAGGAGGGTTAAGAGGAATTTCAACTTGAGGATTATCCTCCACAACAATAACTTTATTTTGAGAAGAATCAATATTATGCACTTTAGAACAATCATGAACACCATTTTCAGCAATGCATACATCTCTAGCAACTTTAACTTTGTTAGTAAGAGGATTATAAACTCTATAAGCTTTAGAATGTTCATCATAACCAACAAAAATATGATAAGAAGATTTAGCATCTAATTTTTGCCTCTTTTGTTTAGGTTTGTGAACATAAGCAATTGAACCAAAAATCCTTAAATGCTTAAGATTGGGCTTCCTACCAGACCAAGCTTCTTCAGGAGTTATATCCTTTAAAGCTTTAGTAGGAGTCCTATTAATAATGTAAGTAGCACAAAACATAGCTTCTGCCCAAAATTTATAAGACATATTTTTAGCATGTAACATACATCTAGCCATTTCAACAATAGTTCTATGCTTCCTTTCCGCTACACCATTTTGTTGAGGTGTATAGGGAATAGTTAGCTCATGCTTAATACCAAATGTTTTCAAATAACTATTAAAAGCATTGTTCACATATTCTTTTCCATTATCAGTTCTAAGAATTTTAAGTTTAAAACCAGATTGCCTTTCAACAAATTTATGAAATTCAGAAAATATATCAAGAACTTGATCCTTACTATGAAGAAAATAGATCCAAGTTCTTCTAGAAAAATCATCAACAAAAGTAAGTGCATACCTTGATCCTTGGATGGAGTTATTCTCCATGGGTCCCAAAAGGTCACTATGAACTAGGTGCAACTTATGAGTTGCCCTCCATGATTGACCATGTGGAAAGGGCTCCCTATGCATCTTACCACTCATGCATCCTGTGCATACAATTTTAGATGGAACAATACTAGGCAATCCATCTACCATATTAAGCTTTTGCATTAAAGCAATATTGTTAGCATTTATATGACCAAGTCTTTCATGCCAAACATTGAAATCAATGGTAGATATTAAAGAGCATCTAGATTGAGCAAACTCATAAAATTTGAACAAATTATCATTGTCTAATTTAGCATTAGCAATGACCTTGTTTTGTTTTGGATCAATAACATAGCACATATCTTTGTAAAATTCTATTTTATAATCTTGACAAAGCTTAGCAACTGAAAGCAAGTTAGTCTTTAATTCAGGAACATATAAAACATCATGCAATTTACCATTAGGAACATTCACATCTCCAATTGCTTCTACTTTACAAGTATGATTATTAGCAAGTTGAAGAGGAACATTTGATATATCAGGTTGCATAGACTCAAAAACTTCTTTATGTGAAGTAACATGTTGAGATGCACCTGAATCAATAACCCATTCAAGAGGTTGAGAAACATTAGAACTACAAGTAAAAGCACGTCTAGATTGATTTGCATTATTTTGAAACTTATTATTATTAGGTTTATTTTGATGTTGATTATTTTGCTTCATAGGCTTTTTCTCATTTTGCTTCTTAAAACAAGTATTTTGCCAATGACCATCCTTATTACAATAAGTGCAATGTGGTTTCTTAGAAGAGTTAAACTTTCTAGGATCATTGCCATTATTATAATGAGGTTTGGAATTATAATGTTGTTGTTTAGAATGAGGTTTAAAATTTTGCTTATGATTAGATAAGAAAGCATGTTCATTAGACTTAAGAGTACCAAATTGAATTAACTTAGCCTCTTCTTGTCTTAATAAATCACGAAAAATATCATAAGTTAATTGAGTAGCTAAAGAAGGAATAGCTAATTGAGCATGAATATTAGTAATGAATTGTTGAAATTGTCTAGGAAGACACTTTTTAAGAATAAGATGAATTAATCTAAGATTATCTAATTTAACTCCTAAACCATCCAAATGACTATTTAAAGCATCAAATTTCAATAAAAAATCATCCATAGATTTAAAATCAGAATACCTCAAATCTTCAAGTTGATCTTGAATTTGAATTTTTCTTGATTCATTTGTACTATCATAAATTGTTTTGAGTTTGTCCCATGCTTCATAGGCAGTTGTACATGTCCCAATGTGAACATAAAGTTCGGGTGACATGGAGATACCTATGAGGCCAAGGGCTTCCTCATTTTTGAGATTCCATTTTTCGATTTCATCTTTGGATGCAGACGAACCTGGTTTAGATTTAGGATCTGTAGCTACATCTAAAAGATGTTTAAACCGAAAAATAAAGCATATATGAGTTTTCCAAGAATGATAGTTAGAAGAATTCAACTTAATTTCAGGAATTAAAGTAGACATGATTGTAAAAAAAAATTCACAACTTTATGAGAAAAATAACTATTGGAAATATGTGCTCCCTCTTGATCAAATTAAATCTTAAAAAAAAACTATTTAAATAAGTTACCTAAAAACAAAATAAACTCCTTATATTGAATATCTAAATTTTAAAATCATTTTAATATTCTTTTTAATTAATAAAAAATATATAAAATTTATAAATATAAAGAAATTAATAGATTTTTAAATAAAACAATTATTAAAAAACTATGAATGATTTATTTTTCTTAAAAAAGAGATTATATATTAAAAAAAACTTAAACTTTAAACTTTCATAAAAACACAAGTAAATTTAAAAAACTTAAACTCAACTTTATTTCTTTTAAAAGAAAATCTTTTATGCAAAAAAGTTTAATTTAGGAATCTTTATTTTAGTAACTTTTTTTTCTTAAAACAAAGTCGGTGGGAAAGCTTTAAGTAAAAGCTTTTGATTTTTTGCTTTTCAGGAAATGGGCGGGATAAATTTGAAAGAGGGGAAGAAAAGTTTGAAGATGCAAATTTTAATAATATTTATTTTTAAGGAACAAATACTATGATTCACACAGGGGATGGGAGATTGAAGGAAGGGCAATGCAGAGAGCAGGGCACACAAGGAGAAAAGAGTTGGGTGCTTACTGTGCAGAGGTCAGTGAAATCACCAGAGGAAGGCTGCAACAAAGGAAAGAAAGGCAATGGCCAAGGAATGAACCAAAGCCTCAAGAGAAGTTTTTTTGCATTATTATTATTTATAAAAAAAACTTTGAATACTATTTTGAAATTAAATTCCTGTGACAAGGTTTAAGATTTTTTTTGAGATTTAAGAATTAAAAATTCTAAAAAAATCCCAAAAACAGTTTGATATTTTTTAAAGAAATTTCAACATGCAAATAATAACATGCATATTTTTTTACAGATTTTTTAAAGAAATTTCAACATGCAAATAATAACATGCAGATTTTTTCTACAGATTTTTAAAGAAATTTCAACATGCAAATAATAACATGCAGATTTTTTTCTACAGATTTTTTAAAGAAATTTCAACATGCAAATAATAACATGCAGATTTTTTTTACAGATATTTCAACATGCAAGCAGATTTTTTCTACAGATTTTTTAAAGAAATTTCAACATGCAGATTTTTTCTACAGATTTTTTAAAAAGCAGATTAGTCCCTCTCTAAAATGTAAAATATAGAGATTTTTTTCAGATTTAGCCTATATTGTAAAAAAAAATTACAGATCTAGAAAACATGAAATATAACCCTTTATTTGAGGGTTTCTAAATTTTTTTGCAAAAATCTAAATATCTAAATATGCATGCAAAATAAATAGCTTTGAAATTTGAAATAAAAAATAAACTTAGAAAAGAAATCCTGCACAAGGGTTTTAAAAAAAAAAATTACAAATTAGATTTTGTATAAACTATAGAAATTAATAAACTTGAAATTGAAAATTTGAAAAATAAGATAAACTCTTATTAAGTTTTCTAAAAGCTAAGATTCCTGCACAAAAAAAGTTAGAAGACATAAAACAAACAAGATTAGACACTTTGCTCTTCTTCTCTTCTTTGAGAGTGTCTCCAATGGTGTGCTAAAAAATCTGGTAAACCTTCAACAATGTAGCTCACAAAATATTAGTAATACCAAGCTCTGATACCATGAAAGGAAATAGAAAAGAGCAATGGAAAGTACTAATAAAGAGCAAATGTTTGAAGGAAAGATATTACCAAATAGATTGAAGTAGCCAAACCAAGCACCACCAAAGCAAGAGAGACACAAGAATTTGTTAAGGGGAAAAAACAAGAAAAAACCCCAATATTATGAATGGAGGCAAAATGCCTAAAGAATAATACAAAGAGAGAGAGAGAGCTTCAGCCTTAGCTTGCTTGCTTGAATCTTAAAGAATGAGAGGAGAAGCACCTCAATAAGTAGAGGTGAGAAAGAGGAGTTAGAATGTAACTCCCAACTCAATGAATGCCACCATTCATCTATGTGTGTGCAAAGTGTCACCTCTTAAGGAGGTGGTTACAAATATTCCTTAATAAAGGAATTAAAAAATAAGTCATCCTCACACATGTGTGAGATGACAAAAAGACAAAAGACTTGTAGGGATTCCTTTGGAATATTCCTACAAGTTAATAAAAAATTACAATTAAAGAATAATCTTTACCAAGTAAAGATTAATCTTCTAACATGATGTAATAAACACACCGTGAAGAGGAAATCTAGGAATTGTAGGGCGCTCGCAAGTGAGTGGTACAATCCTGTCCCCTTCACCAATACAAAATTACTGACTGACGATTCTAACCTCAATAATATGATCAAAGCATAGAGCATCATTCATTCAAATAACTGCTAGGCTAATTCAAAGCATACCATAATGATAACATCAGAGTAAAATACCATCACATCAAAATATAACATTCGCATCGCTTTACAGTTTGCGATCAAACAGTAACCAAGTACCAAAGTCACAGCATAATAGAAACAACATAACAAAGAAGAACACTGCCCATCAAAAGAGCCAAAATGGAGGGGTGTTACAACAATGTTCCCTAAGAAGAGACGTTTTACGAATTAATAAAAATCCATTTGAACATACCTTACACTATTTTTCATTTATATGGCCTCCTTGCATGCTTGTGGTGCCATCTTGTTTGTTCACGATTCCCAAGCATATGAAGTTTTTCTTGCCTCATGAAGCTCAAAGTTTATTGTTTGTTCATGAGCTCCAAGCATACAAATTTTTGCTTGTCTCATGGAGCTTGAAGATCATTATTGCATGGTGCCTTATCAAAGTTATGAGGAGGTATAGCTTTGGTCTAGTTGTATGGGAGCCAAATGAAGGCATGGATTCCCTTAGCAACTCGCGTATGTGGGCACATACCGGTCATGTGTATCACCCTTTTGGGTATTCACCCCATGGACGACCTAAAGTTATGTGGCCCTAGAGTGAGCATGTTGTGGATACTCACCCCATGGATGACCTGAAGTTCTGTGACCCCAAAGTGAGCGCATTTTTTTGTCAAATTTGGATCCACACATCTTATTCTTTTCTTTCTTATTTATGTATTTGGCATGGTATATTTTTGTATCTTGTTTTGCTACAAATCATACACCTTGTGTGTGTCCTTTGGTGCTCATGTTGGTTTGATGAAGGATCTCAGATTCTAGGGGCTTGGCCACCTCCTTTAATATTTTTCATCTTTTTTCATCTGCATTGGTACCCTTGGACCTCTCTTGAATGTCTACTTTAGTGTGAGTTTGAAGCAAGTTCATCCTCTCACTAAAGTGGGGGATAAATGTAGTGACGAAAATTGTACACGATTGGAAATGGTATAATTTATCTTAATTTAGGATTAATTAATGATAAATTGGACTTGGTGTCACCTTGATCTAGTGTTGTGATGTGTTTTACACATCCACATTAGGTTTTGGGCCCTTTCAAATCTAAATAAACTTAACTTTTCCTTAATTTAATGTTGTAAAGTGTATTTATTTACACTTTTACATTGGATTTTGGGCCCTCTTGCATTTATGACCTAAATATCATCACTAATAGACCTCTAAGATCCTATATTGTGCATCCCAAGGCATATTTCAATCAAAATATTGACAATATCAACATATAAACTTAATTTGTTCACTCCCCGACATTATCTCTCTTAAAATAGGCCTTGTGGGACCCATACACCACCTTGGGTGTATGAGTCCCATCCAAGTGGGACCCATATGCCACCTTGGGTATATGAGTCCCATCCAAGTGGGACCCATATGCCACAGGTGGTGTATGAGTCCCATTTGGTTTATTTTTAAGGATTGAAGTGGGAAAATAGGGGTTTAAATTCAAATTTCTTCTATTTTGGCCTTTGGGATCTAATAAATAGTCATTTGGATGGATTTCCTATATAAAAAATATTTCAAAACATTATTTCACCTAAGCAAGAATAAGAATTCATGATACTAAGTCAAGCACTCAAGATTTAAGCATTCCAAGACTTCACAAGATCTTCAAGAGAGCATTAAAGGTCAATTTTAAAGAATTCAAGAGTAGAGTTCTTCATCAATTGTTGTAGCAATCCAAGATCCATCATCATGTAAAGATATCAAGTATCAATCATGTTATTGAGCCAATGTTGTGATATAGTATTGAAGATCCAAGATCAAGTATTGTTCTACACCTATTGTCAAGATCAAGATCTACATCCTTCATGGACATTTCATGTTGAGTTACAAATTTACAAGACATCATCTACAAGGAATCATTCAACGTATCATTGTTCATATTTCATGTCCCATGTTTCATGACCTTATTTTATTGTTTCATCATTTGGTTTAATTACCTAAACAGGGTTTGACCAAGGCAAACCCCTATTCACTAACAATGAACAAGTTTTTCTCCTCTTTACATACGCAATTGCAGATTTAGGTGTCTTGGAGCTTGAAGGATCATTGAGGATTAGGTTACAAACTTAGAGAAAGTTTTTGGAATTGTCCCCTCATTTTCAAGGTTGCTATCTTCACAAAAATGTCATCTATAGGTTTGAAATCGAGGTTTTAGATCTGGAAACAAAGTAGAACAGAAAGAGCAGACATTGAAGAACAAATTCAGACTTTGAAGGTCTAGAAAACCCTAACTGGAATCATACACCACTCCTGGTGTATGAGTCCTAGTTTAGGTCATTTTTTTATATTTTCATAGTTTTAGATACTCTTTTTCGAGAAACCAGTTCCTGTACAGAAACCAAAATCTAGGACTATTTCACCCAAATTGGTGTATGAGTCCCAATCAGCATTAAAGTTACAATTTCCAACATTTCAGAGCCTCATTCAATCTTCTTTAGATTTGTAGGTGCATAAATTTCATCTTGCAGCTTTTTGATTTGTTTTACATGCATGTCTAGGTCATTTAGTGAAAGATTGCATCGTATTAGAGTTAAGTATTACATCTTGCATTAAATTTGTCTTTCAAAGCCCTAGCTTGGTGGTGAACCCATCATTAATATTGAAACATACTCTAGGATACCCTATTGTTAGTTCTCTTCCTTTGTTCTTCATTGGTTTGAGATCTATAAGGTGTCCTTGAGTGTAGCAAGTGTGAAACATGAACCCTATCCTTGTGCTCTATGACTCAAAGGTGGGGAGTACTATTTCCATTGCTTCACCAAGCAACCTTGGAGTAGATTAGCTTTGGATGAAATAAGAAATGTTGATTCCCTCTTGGAACATTCGAGGGCTTAATAGACTTCATAAGAAGCACATTATCAAGGATCTCATTAAATAATTCAACCCTGATATTTTACTTATTCAAGAAACTAAGATGACTGTTGTTGACTTTGATAAATCAAGTAAATACATTTGGGCCAATTCCCTCTAAAAGGTGGTTGATGCTGATGGGGATTCTATTGGCTTGGTTATGATGTGGAAACCCTTCCTCAATGGTTCTCTAATTTCTAAGAACATAAACTTCCTTGATGTTTTCTTCTCTCAAATTTTTTTCCTTCATGAGTGGATTCTTTCCAATATCTATGCACCTAATAATGTTGTCCTCAAAAGAAATACTTGGTCCAATTTATTGGGATGTCGAAGCTCTTTTCTACATGGTCATTGTATGGTGTTGGGTGACTCTAACACTCTTTTCTTCCCCTTTGAGAAGATGGGAGGTGATATGGATTTGATTGAAATTATGTTGAATCTTAATAACCTTCTTTTTAGAGGGCAATATGTAGATGACTTATAGCTTGAAGCATGATCTTTCACCTAATCCAACAAAAGGGTCAGAGATAATCTTATTCAGGTCAAACTTTATCATTGTCTTGTTTCCTCCAAATTGGATGCGTCTTCTACTCTCTCATTATCCTCTCTCCTAAGGACCGAATCTTATCACACTCCTTTGCTACTTTATTGCAACACCCCTCCTCCCAAGGCCAAGCATCCCTTTTGATTTTAATTGTTATGGTCACATCACCCTCTTCTTAAAGGGCTCCACTTGGATTGGTGGAGTATCAGGGTTTGTGGTTTAGCTATGTTTAGACTCACCTTCAAACTGAAAGCCCTCAAAGATAACCTAAAAGGTTGGAGCAAGAATTATTTTGGTAATATATTTGCTCAAAAAATCCCTTAAGGATTAGCTTAGAAAGGTTCAAAAGGATATGGAATTGGGAGCCCTAGTGGATTTGGTCTATATGGAAAACATTTTATAAAGGGACCTCCATAACATTATTTAGAAGGAAGATACTTATTAGACGAAGAGGGCTATAAATCAATGGCTTCATGAGGGGGACAAGAATACTAGGTTTTTTCATGACTTCCTCCAGAGATGGAAAGAATAATTCCATTGTTGAATTCATCTTAGAGGATGGTTCTTCTTTGACTTCTAAGGAGGATATTGCTCAGGCTAGTGTCAATTTCTTTCACAATTTTCTCAACCCAACTATGATTGACCATCTGGCTGATGATCTTTTGGAGGTTATTCCTCACTCTATGTCCTCACATGATTTTTTTTTCATGGAAGCATGTGCTTTATTTGATGAGATCAAAGAATTTTGTTGCAAGAATGGAAATATTGAAGGTGTTTTCATTGATTTCAATTGATCAATCGGCTATCAACTGGTTGTTGTTGGTTGTATATGTCAAGGATATTGAGAAAATTGTAATGAAGATCTATGTTGCAAGTGTTCAATGGTTGCTCTGGGTTTTGCTCTGGGTTTTGCTCCTATGTTTGTGTGGTTCAAATATGTTGATAATGGTTGTTAGAAGATGCTATATCCATATTTTTAGCTATTGATTCATTGTGCAGTGCAAGTTATGTTCACTAGTTGTGAACTATGGTTTTCTATGTTTCTGGTTGAGGTCTGGAAGAAATGTTGGTCCAAATTTCTCTTTTCTGAAGTCTTATGACTTGCAGTTTTAGAGTTGAGTTTCCTTGATTTTGTTGAAGATAATTTTGGCATCTAGAAGGTTTGTGCTTAATGGTTCTATGTGTTTTACACTGGTTTGGTTGACCTTGTGTGAAATACTAATTTCAAATTTGATGAAGCATGTTGGACCTATTTGGGTCCCTACGAAGCATGTGTTTGGGTCGCCTCATTCTAATTCCACCCTAGGATGCGTTGGCGCCAAAATAATTTGCATTTGATTTTGGATAGCCGACTTTGGATATGTTTCAAATTTGAAGATGGTATAAATATAGGATGAGTTAATGGTGAAAATTATACAAGAGTGAAGAAGAGAGATAAGTGAAAATAAAAGTGCAAATAGATGTGAAATTGATGTTATACACTGAGTGTGTGTTATGCAAGTGTGGAAGATTAGTGCGAAGACTAAATGCTGAGTTTCTAGATGCAGTGAGAAGAAGGTGAACTCTATCATTCATGCATGTATGTGAGTGATTGTGGTGGAATTCTTTGTTGTATTGAGATTGTAGTTTGTCTATAACAAGTCTTATTTGTATCTTTGTGGCGATGAGCCCTCTAGGTTGATAGCCCTATTGGATAGCGAGTCCCTAATTTTGGTAGTGAGCCTTATTTCTCAGGTAGTGAGCCTCTTGTAATTGGTTTTGATATTCTCTATAGTGTGTTAATCCTCATCATGATTTTTCCCTTATTGGGTTTTCCACTTAAATATGGTGTTGTTGAGTTTATGTGTTGGATTTAAGTTTTTGCATTGGCATTTGATGATTAATCATTTAAGCAGTATCAAGAAGTAGTTTTGGTGATTAAATTGAAAGATCAAATATGTGACAACTGATTCACGCCCCCTCTCAGTTGTCCTATTCAACAATTGGTATCAGATCTTAGTTTCTTGGTGAAGATATTAACTGCTTGAGGAAGGTATGGGATGGATGGAAATATGATTTATGATTATCTAAGGTTCGATGGAACTAATTATGCTATCTGGATTTCAAATATTGATGGAAAACCATCTAGAATATTGTGGATATGATGTGGAAAAATCTTACAAGAATCCTTACACTCCTCCTACTAATGGTATGAGTATGCCTGAAGAGATCAAAGCACATGAAGTGAACAATAACAAGAAGTACATCTTGAAGAACAATCTGATACATTTTGAGTTGATTAAGGTTCAAATTGCTAAGGAAGTATGGGATGGTTTGGAAAGAGTGCATGAAGGTGATGAAAGAGTTAAAGAGTTAAAATTATAGAATTTGGAAACAAAGTTTGAGCTTCTACATATGTCTAAAGATGATAATGTTAAAGCTTATGTACAAAGATTGGATGAGATAGTGGCTGAAATGCGAGGACTTGGTGCTACTATAGATGAAACTAGAATTGTGAAGAAGATTCTCAGAACTCTTCATGATGCTTATAGTGAGAAGGTGTGTGCTATTGAACATAGTATAGATTATAAGAACTTCACTAAAGATCTGTTGTTGGGATTTTTGACATCTTATGAGTTGAGGAAGCCAAGTCTGAGGAATGGATGCAAATCAAAAATTGCTTTTAAGGCGACAAACGATGAAGATTCGGATGAAGAAAAAAATGATGAAATAGAAGCTAACTTTATAAGAAGGATGAGGAAAGGCTCCAACAAGTATGAAGGTAAGTTACCCTTTAAATGCTTTAGTTGTGGAGAAATAGGTCATTATGTTGCAAAGTGTATGGAAAGAGCTAAGAAGAATAAACAAAGATATGAGAAAGAAAAGAAAGGAAAGAAAATTGAAAAAAACATATTATGTGAACAAGAATGCTAGTATATTTGATGAGGATTCAGAATATGAAGATCCAGATGACAATGAATGCTTGTTCTTAGCGATTAAGGATGAGCCTACTTCTACTCATTTTGAAAAGAAGGTAAAGGAAAGCCCTCTAGAGAAGGAGAAAAATGAAGGTACAGTTATCTCTGCCCTACATGCTAAACAAGAGAAGAATTATTGGGTAGTTGATAGTGGTTGTTCACATCACATGACTTATGATAAAATTATGTTTGTTAAGCTTGAAAAATATGATGGAGGCTTAGTTAAATGTTTGGAGATGATACTGGTGCAAAAATCTGTGGGATAGGTTCAATAAGTTTTGATGGCAAGCATCATACTGATGATGTCTACTATGTTAATGGTTTAAGGCATAATCATTTGAGTGTTGGTCAAATGTGCAGTAAGGGATATGATCTTGTGTTCAAGGATGAGAGATGTGAGATCCGAAAAGAATCTGTAACATTGATTGTTGTAGGAAAGAAATTTGAAGGAAATATCTATCAACTTAAGGGTGATGATAGACGATGCTTTATGAATCAAATCAATGATAGTTGGGTATGGCATCAGAGAATGTGTCACATGAATTTTGATAACTTGGCAAGGATCAGTGTTGTTCAGGTTGTGAGAAATTTACCAAGAATTACAAAGATTGTTAATGCTATGTTCATAAATTGTCAGTTTGGAAAGCAAGCAAGAAATCATTACAAATCAAAGGAACAATCTACTACTAGACTACTAGATTTAGTTCATTTAGATCTTTGTGGTCCATCAAGAGTGAAAAGTCTACTTGGTGAAAGGTACTTTATGTTTTCTCTAGCATAAAAAATGTATCGTTAGACATTTTCACGCTCATTTGGGACTTTCTTATGGATGTTGGCCTAGTTTTTCCTAGATTTAATGTTGTAATGTGGTCAAAACATTCAGATTAGGTCTTGGACCCTTGTGAATAAATAAAAATTCTATGATGTCTTGTAAAAGTGTTGTGAAGTGTTGTAACCCACTTTCACACTTTTCTATTACCTTTTTATTATAATTCACTCAAATAACCTCTTTTTATACACTTTCAGGCCCTACTTAAGTGTGTTTTAGAGAATAATCCCGTTAAACATCATTTAATACACTTTAATTCTCGAAACCCACTAAAATTTCCCTGGTGGAACCAAATCGCCATTAGGGCGACTTAGTCCCACTTGGCACAAAAATCAAAATTATTTCAAAATTCTGACAGGATATTATTTTCTAGACCTTGAGGTCGACCTGTGATGTGGTATTTTTAGGAAATTTTGTATAATAATACATATAAATATAGGGTTTTCCTCTCATTTTCACCCCCATTCATTCACTCACTAGTTCATTCACTTAATCATTCAAGAAATTATCAAGCATTCACTTTGGTATTATCAAGTCTACATACATTGAAGCATCTACTTGCATATCTTGAGATTGGCTACTTCAAGGGTTTGGTGAGTTGTAGAATTACATGTTTTTCATTCATCATTCTCTTTTCATTTCATTTCATTTTCAAGGGTTTAATTACCAAATCAGGGTTTGACCAAGGAAAACCCCTATTCACTAACCCTTAACTGTTTTCCCCTCTTTGCATGTGTGTTTTGTAGATCTTGTATGTAGATTTATCAAAGAGAAATGTGTTAAAAGGTGTCAAAAATTCATCAAAGTCTTTCAAAGTTAACAAAACCCTAAAATAAGCTTGGAGATCACCTACAGGCTAGATTCTGCACATTTGGATTTGGAAACCTGTCAGGAATAGAAGTGTAGATTGAAGACTATAGATTCCTGCCCCAAATTTCTTGAGATTTAGAAGTGATATAAGTCACCATCAATGGTGAATTAGTCCCACTACTAGGTTTGAAAAGTGTTTTCTGCAATTTTGGATACCCTTTTGGCTGAAACCTGTTATAGCAGAATTTCCCCGAAACATGACTAATTCGCCCAACTTGGCATAAGTGTCCCAATTGGCTTCAACAGTGGATTCTATAGGATTCCAAAGCCTCTTTGCATCACTTTCCAATTTTCGGGTGTACCTCTCCAGTCTCATTCATTTTTGTTATAGTTTAGTTGCATATTTAGTTCATTTTGCATATCATAATGTGTTTTCAAACATCTTGCATTTCTTAAATTTTGATTTAATAATTCATCTCTTTTATCAGTTCTTTGCATCTAAGGCATTCTATTTAGACATATTTCAATCATATTTATATTATTCTTGAGTGAACCACATATATTTTTGGGATACCTTTCTCCGTTTAGGTGCAAAAACCTAGAAGTGTAAGAGAGTGCCTATCCCCAAAAATTTATGGTTCATTTTAGTGAACCTACATTTTGAACATTCTATTTCTAATTTTAAGTGCATTTTCATCCTAGGAATAGCTTGCATCAGCATTGCATTTCATTTTTCATTGTTTAATTTGCATCGTAGGGTTCTAAAATTTGCATTAGTGAAAAAGTTCATATAGCTTGCATTATTGCATTTTATTTCAATAAAAATTTAAAAAAAATTGCAATTTCATATTATATATGCATCCGCAAACCTAAAAAGCATAAAACCAATTCAAAAATTCTAAAAAATTTCAAAAAAATTACTACTTGGACTAATTCACCACCCTGGGTGACTTAATCTAGTTGCATATTTTTTAATACATTTTATGGCATTTAGTCTGCAATTTTTGAGTTTTTGTTTGATGTTTTTGCATTTTAGTTTTATTTTCTAGAATTTCAGTTTTAAGCATTTCTTTCTTATTAGTTTACATTACATTTCCATTCACTCTACACTTAGATACCTTTGCATGAGTGTTTGGTGTCGTATTGCTAATACCTTAGTGAGAAGAATTTTGAGACTCATGTTATCCCACAATAACACACTCGTTGTGGATCTTGAGTTATCTAAAGCTTCCACTCCTATTACAACAAGAAAAAATCATTCACATTCATGAGGACTTAACACATCTCCAACATCAAGTGAGCTTTGAAAACATTTCAGCCACTATAATTCCTACCATAGAAAACATTCATCACATGCTTGAAAGTGAAGAAGGCCTAGACATTGTGAAACAAATAGTTGAGATATATACAAAACATGTTCCTTCCTCCTCTAGTTCCTCTCAACCAACCAACACTGTAGTTATCCAAGGAGGACCTCAAACTCCTCCTCCCTCAACCATAGCCTCAATACCTACCTATACCACTCCCCATGTCACAATAACACTGTAAAAAGTTAGTAATGTGATTCCTTCCTCGAGTATTCCTACTAGCATCCCTAATTCCTATGTGGCATCATAGGTTCTATCCTCTTCTACAATACCATTTATAAGAATTCCATTCACTTTCCCTACCACTACATAAACTCCATCACCACTTTCCCTTCCACCTCATACCACTTACAATGACCCTCTCATAACACAACTTTTCCAAACCATTTCATCCATGCAAAAACAAATCTCCACCATAAACCAAAACTAGAATGGCCCACCCACATATAATGTTTGAAGTAGCCCATTGTATTTGGAAATATTGTGAACACCAATGCTAAAAGGAGTAGAGATACCTATATTTGAGAAATATGGAGGGAAGAGAGATTCTTCTAACCATGTTAATTCCTACACCGCCTTATGTAGTGACTTTTTCCTTGATGATAAACTGTTAGCAAAACTATTTCCTAGGACCTTAAAAGACACTACCTTGGAATGGTTCTCATCTTTAGCAAACAATTCAATTCGTTCATTTAATAAATTTTTTGATGCATTTATAAATCATTTCCAAGTGCATATGACTCCCAAAAATACATTGGATGATTTGATGAGATGCAAGAAAAACGAGGAAGAAAAAATAACTAATTTTATCTCACACTATCAATCACTTCATTCCCAAATCGATGTCAAGATCCTTGAACCACACCTTCAAAAGATTTTTATAGAAAATTTTCAAACTAAACTTTAGGAAAAACTCACTATTATGAAATTCCTCTCCTTCATGCACTTGTGTGCTGCCCTTTGTGATTATCACAATTCAGTTAGTAGTCGAGATACAAAGTCCACTTCTAGCTGAGTTGAGAAATATGAACCTGCCAACCAAAAAAATTCCCAACCATTTAGAAAGAAAAACAAAGGGTTCTTACAATTCAACCCCCCTCAACAACCAAATCCAACTTTCAACAACCAAATATCAGCTATTAAAGCTACGGTTCCCTTTAGTTATGGAGATCCGAAAAGATAATTCGCACCTTTACCTGATACCCTTCATAACATAATGTCTCAACTTTTACAACAACAAATGATTACCTTACTTGTTGACAAAGCACCCAATCCTACTAAGCCTTTACCTCCAAAATTTAAATCCAATGCTTATTGCCATTATCATAGATAGAATGGACATGACACGAAACATTATAAGTATCTTAAATATCTTGTGCAAGACCTCATTGATTTTGTCCATCTATCCATTACAGGTGTTAATGATCAAGGTAATAAGTTTGTTGCCCCTCCAAAACAAAATTTACAAATTTTCACTAATCCAATGCCCAAACATAATGTTTCATTTGTCAAATCTAGTGAAACTACAAAGAATAATGTGATGAATGTTGATACAGATGATGAACATCCTGATCCCATTCCACATATTACCCATGTTAATCCTATGAATGAAATGGTAGGTGTGATAGATGTTATCCCTCATAAGGGCCAACCTAAGAAATCTCTTGATATTACTTTCTCCTCTAAGGACATACTTCAAAATCTCCCTAGTGGTCCTCTTTACATGGCTAGCCATATCTATGACAAGCCCACTAATGGGATACTAATAGATCCCACCTATGGAGAGAACGTGATCACTAAGGAATTTTTGGTATTACATGATCTTTATCAAGATGATTATGATGAACTGAAAGCATGTATAAAAACACACAATGGTTTTTCTTGCCCTATGATAGGATTGATCATCCTTCCATTACAAATAGGACCAAAAACATTGGATGTCACATTCTCCATCATCTCATAGTTAGACTAGTTTCATTTATGGCTAGGCCACCCGTGGCTTCACTCAATGAAAGTTGTCCCTTTGGTTATCCAAAAATGTTTAAATTTTCCATTTGACAATGAAATATTCACTATTCACCATAGCGGCTTTAACCCCTTGTCTTCCAAAGGAAAATTTTCCTTAGAATCCTTTTGGCTCGAGCCCATGGAACCTATAATGCCTCGAAAAGATTTGTTTTTCATTGCTTACCAAAAATTTAAAGCAAAGAAAATAGCAGAATTATCTCTCCGCAACATGTCCATGTCCACTTCCGACACTCTTATCCTAGATGAAACAATTCTTCAACCCGAACAACAACCAAACAACCAAGCTCAACCAACACAAGAAACTTCCCCGACATTGTCCAAAAGGCCAAGAGACAATGAAAACAACTCTGTCATGCCTCCTCAAATAAAATAAGTTTACAAAGCAAAGGAGAAAGTGGATGAACAACCTTTCATGGTTCCTTTCATTCATCCCCTTCGGGAAGAAAAGCATCCTATGGTTGATCAACTTGCTCCTTCACAAACACAACTCGACAACGAAACCAAAATAAACTAAGGATCTAGAGAGTGTAGGCATAGATGTCATTCTCTTGCTCACAAGTTACATGAAGAAGAAAATAAAGAAAATAAAAATCCACACTTGACAGAAGCAATCCATGATGACTTTCCTCCCCAACCACAAAAAAATGATCCCATCCATAACTCACAACAAGAGGTACACCCTTCAATGGACATTATCATTCGTCCTCCTATTGTGATTAATCTGGATGACGAAGAGGTGCATAATGATTTGAACACCATTTTTTCCTCTTCAATGAGCTTAAATGACAAATCTCCTATAAAGAGTGTTGAACCTGGTGCTTCCCATAGTTCAGCACTTTCTCTTTCCCATTTGGCTAGTTTCCCACCCTCCGCATATCATGAACATGACTGGGAGGCAGATGACTTGCTCAATGGTTGACTCATATTTGCATTACTATTCTTTCTCTTTTTCTTTCTCTTTTTCTTTTGTGTGTTTGCATTTGTGTAGTGTGATTTCCTGTGATGTTATGTTTGATGTTCTCTCTCTTTGTGACATTCCTCTATTTGTACCTTCATTCTTCTCTTTTTGGTACATCGCTTTCACCTTTTCTTTTTCCTTTTTCTTATGTTTTCCTTTTGGGGATGACACAAGGAATTGAGACATTCATGTCTCTTTCATGTTGGACCAAAAGGATTTTCTTTTCCTTTTTCTTTTTCTTTTTTATTGTGTTTTCCTTTTGGGGATGACGCAAGGCATTGAGACATTCATGCCTCCTTCATGTTGACCCAAAATCTTTTCCTTTTTCTTTCACCTTTTCTTTTTCATTTGGCTTGTGTTTTCCTTTTGGGGATGACACAAAGCGTTGAGACACCCTATGTCTCTTCCATTTTGACCCAAAAGGTTCTTTATTTTTCTTTTTTTTGCTCTCTTTGTGTCATTCTTCCAGTTTTATGTATTTGGGGAATGATGATAGTTCTAATTAATCTCCTTACAAAAAATTGCAACAAAGAACATACTGACCCCAAATCCATAGATCCCTTATGTGTTTGGTGTTTTGGGGGCAACCCCTTTCTTTTCTTTTTCATTTCCTTCACATGACATAGCCTTACTTGGAAACATATGACTTGGCATAGGGATTTCCACGTTGGCTCTCATGTCTTCTTTATTCTTTGCATTTTCATTCACTACTTTAAAGTAATTTTTCATAGTACGGTGTGTAGAAATTCCTATAAAGTGGGGGCATACATTGAAATTACTCTTTTTCATTTTTCTTGGTTCCTAGTGCATCCTTCTTACTTCATACGATGTGTTTTGTCACTTTGTGGATGAAATTGGGCATAGTTTCCTTCATGAGCATGATCTATCTTAGCATATTACATTCCTCCTAGTGGCTTGATGTGAAACACTTCATCTACTAAGTTGTGATTTTTCTATCCTTTTATCGGTCCTCTCTTGGAGACATTAGACACAATGTTCCCTAAGTTAAAGACCTCACATGAACTAAGCAAGACTCCTTTGAACATTCTTTGCATTTTTCATTTTTCATTTGTTATATGGCCACCTTGCATAACACAACTTTTATTCCTATGGTGTCATCACATTTGTTCATGAGCTCCAAGCATTCAAAATTTTGCTTGTCTTGTGATGCTCAAAAAGTCATTTTATTTTGTAGCACCTTATTAAAGTTATCAGGTGGTATAACTTTGATATGGTTGAGCAGGAAGCCCATTCTAAGGCATGAATTTACCCATAGCCACCTACATGTGTGTGAGTGCATACTATCCATGAGTGTATGTGTCTCACAATTTGGGCCTTCTCACCTGGTGGACAACCATACATTCTATTGCCTCAACGTGAGTATGTGTTTTTGGACAAATAGCCTAGATCTGATCCACAATAGGATGGACAAATGATCAAAGCTTGATTTGATTCATTTTTTCCTTCTTCTCTCCATTTCATGCTTTTACATCATTTTCATGTGTATTCCTTTGTGCTAATGCTTGGTTTCCCATGGGATCTTGATCCTGGGGCTTGATCACCTCTCTTGATTATTGTCTCATCCTTCCAGCATGAGTGCATTTGGATCCCTCTTGATATGCATGTTTGGCTACTTTAGTGCGAGTTTGAAGCAAGTTCATCCTCTCACTAAAGTATGGGCTAAATGTAGCGCAAAAGAATGCATCCTTAGACATTTTCACACTCATTTGGGTCTTTCTTATGGATGTTGGCCTACTTTTTCCTAGATTTAATGTTGTAATGTGGTCAACACATTCACATTAGGTTTTGGACCTTTGTGAATCAATAAGAATTATATGATGTCTTATAAAAGTGTTGTGAAGTGTTGTAACCCACTTTCACACTTTTCTAGGACCTCTTTATTATAATTCACTCAAATAACCTCTTTTTATTACTTACCAAGCCTTATTTCAAAGTGTTGTAAAGAGTTGTAATAAACTTTCATGCTTTTCTAGGCTTCTCATCAATAATTTGACCCTTTCTTATGTTTAAATGACCCCTTTATACACTTACAGACCCTACTTAAGTGTGTTTCATAGAATAATCCCATTAAACATCATTTAATACACTGTAATTCCCAAAAACCATTAAAATTTCCATGATGGGACCAATTCACCACTAGGGGTGACTTAGTCCCACTTAGTCTGAGGAATGGATGCAAATCAAAAACTTCTTTTAAGGTGAAAAAAGATGAAGATCCGGATGAAGAAAAAAATGATGAAATAGAAGCTAACTTTATAAGAAGGATGAGGAAAGGCTCCAACAAGTATGAAGGTAAGTTACCCTTTAAATTCTTTAGTTGTGGAGAAATAGGTCATTATGTTGCAAAGTGTATGGAAAGAGCTAAGAAGAATAAACAAAGATATGAGAAAAAAAAGAAAGGAAAGAAAATTAAAAAACCATATTATGTGAATGAGAATTCTAGTATATCTGATGAGGATTCAAAATATGAAGATCCTGATCACAATGAATGCTTGTTCTTGGCGATTAAGGATGAACCTAATTCTGCTCATTTTGAAAAGCAGGTAAAATAAAGCCCTCTGGAGAAGGAGAAAAATGAAGGTACAGTTATCTCTGCCCTACATGCTAAACAAGAGAATAATTATTGGGTAGTTGATAGTGGTTATTCACATCACATGAATTGTGATAAACGTATGTTTGTTAAGCTTGAAAAATATGATGGAGGCTTAGTTAAATGTTTGGAGATGATACTGGTGCAAAAATATGTGGGATAGGTTCAGTGAGTTTTGATGGCAAGCATCATACTGATGATGTCTACTATGTTAAGAGTTTAAGGCACAATATTTTGAGTGTTGGTCAGATGTGCAGTAAGGGATATGATCTCGTGTTCAAGGATGAGAGATGTGATATCATAAAATAATCTAGAACATTGATTGTTGTAGGAAATAAATTTGAAGGAAATATCTATCAACTTAAGGGTGATGATTGACGATGCTTTATGACTCAAATCAATGATAGTTGGTAATGGCATTGGAGAATGTGTCACATGAATTTTGATAACTTGGTGAGGATCAATGTTGTTCAGGCCATGTGAAATTTACCAAGAATTACAAAGCTAGTTAATGCTATGTGCATAAATTTTTAGTTTGGAAAGAAAGCGAGAAATCATTACAAATCAAAGGAACAATCTACTACCAAACTATTGGATTTAGTTCATATAGATCTTTGTGTTCCATCAAGAGTGAAAATTATACTTGGTGAAAGGTACTTTATGTTTTTTGTAGCATAAACAATGTATCCTTAGACATTTTCACGCTCATTTGGGTCTTTCTTATGGATGTTGGCCTAGTTTTTCCTAGATTTAATGTTGTAATGTGGTCAAAAAATTCACATTAGGTCTTGGACCCTTGTGAATCAATAAGAATTCTATGATGTCTTGTAAAAGTGTTGTGAAGTGTTGTAACCCACTTTCACACTTTTCTAGGACCCTTTTATTATAATTCACTCAAATAACCTCTTTTTATTACTTACCAAGCCTTATTTCAAAGTGTTGTAAAGAGTTGTAACAAAATTTCATGCTTTTCTAGGCTTGTCATCAATAATTTGACCCTTTATTATGTTTAAATGACCCATTTATGCACTTACAAGCCCTACTTAAGTTTGTTTTAGAGAATAATCCCTTTAAACATAATTTAATACACTTTAATTCCCGACACCCACTAAAATTGCTCTGGTGGAACCAAGTTGCCACTAGGGGCAACTTAGTCCCACTTGGCATAAAAATCAAAATTATTTCAAAATTCTAGTGGGCTATTATTTTCTAGACCTTGAGGTTGGCCTGTGATATGGTATTTTTGGGAAATTTTATATAATCATACATATAAATATAGGGTTTTCCTCTCATTTTCACCCCCATTCATTCACTCACTAGTTCATTCACTTAATCATTCATGAAATTATCAAGCATTCACTTTGGTATTATCAAGTCTACATCCATTGGAGCATCTACTTGCATATCTTGATATTTTACTTCAAGGGTTTGGTGAGTTGTAGCATTACATGTTTTTCATTCATCATTCTCTTTTCATTTCATTTCATTTTCAAGGGTTTAATTACCAAACCAAGGTTTGACAAAGGAAAACCCCTATTCACTAACCCTTAACCATTTTCCCCCTCTTTGCATGTGTGTTTTGCAGGTCTTGTATGTAGATTTGTCAAACAAAAAGGTGTTAAAAGGTGTCCACAATTCATAAAATTCTTTCAAAGCCAACAAAACCCTAAAAGAAGCTTGGAGATCACCTATAGGCCAAATTCTACAAATTTGGATTTAGAAACCTGTTAGGAATAGAAGTGCAGATTGAAGAATATAGATTCCTGCCCCAAATTTCTTGAGATTCAAAAGTGGACTAAGTCTCCATCAGTGGTGAATTAGTCCCATTTCCAAGTTTGAAAAGTGTTTTTTGCAGTTTTGGATACCCTTCTAGCTGAAACCTGTTCCAGCATAATTTCCACGAAACAGGACTAAGTCGTCCAACTTGGCATAAGTGTCCCAATTGGCTTCAATAGTGTATTTTACATGATTCCAGAGCCTCTTTGAATCACTTTCTATTTCTCAGGTGTACCTCTCTAGTCTCATTCATTTATGTTATAGTTTACTTGCATTTTTAGTTCATTTTTCATATCAGAATGTGTTTTCAAATATCTTGCATTTCTTAAGTTTTGCTTTAATAATTCATCTCTTTTATCAGTTCTTTGCATCTGGGGAATTCTATTTAGACATATTTCAATCATATTTACATTAGTCTTGAGTGAACCACATAGCTTTTTGGGATACCTTTCTCCTTTTAGGTGCAAAACCCTAGAAGTGTAATAGAGTGCCTATCCCCAAAAAATTACTGTTCAATTTTAATTGATGATTATTCTGGATATACATCGGTTACATTTCTTAGAGAAAAATCAGATGCATTACATAGATTCAAGACATTCAAAGCTATGGTTGAAAATGAATTAAACTTGAAGATAAAGTGCTTGAGGTCTGATAGAGGTGGAGAATTCACCTCCCATGAGTTTAATATGTTTTGTGAAGTGCATGGAATAAAGAGTTATTTTCCTCGAGAACTCTTCAACAAAATGGAGTTGTTGAAAGGAAAAATAGAATGGTTCAAGAGGCTGCTAGATCACTGATCATTGAGGCTAGTTTACCAGAAGTTTATTGGAAAGAAGCTATTCATACTATTGTTTATGTATTCAATCAGGTTCAAGAAAGAGAAAATAGTACAAATACTCCCTATGAGATATGTCATGAAAGAATTCTTACTGTTAAGTACTTCAAGGTATTTGGAAGCAAGTTTTATATCAGAAGAGATGAAACTTTGGGGAAGTTTGATGCAAGAAGTGATGAAGAATTTTTTCTTGGATATTCTACTAATAGAAAAGCATATAGATGTTTCAATAAAAGACTAAGAAATATTGTAGAGAGTGCAAATGTCAAGGTTGATGAGACAATGAAGAATTTTGTTGGCATTGATGGATATGTATCTGATGAACTTGATTGTGTAAGAATAGAAGAAATTAAAGAATAGGAAAAGGATGAGAAAGGAAAGCAAGATGAACAAAATGAAATAAAAAGAATCTTCGATGGTGTCCCCTAAGACACCTAGATATGTATAGAAGAATCATTCTGAAAGCTAGATTATTGGAGACAAGACTAAAGGAGTATTAACTAGAAGCAAAGTTATTGCTGAAGTGAATATGTGTTTACTTTTTGAGATTGAAACAAAGAATGTAAGTGAAGCTTACATAAAGATGAACATTGGATGGAATCCATGAAAGAAGAACTTATGCAGATTGAGAAGAATCAAACTTGGGAATTGGTCCCAAGATCAGCAGATAAAAACATCATTGGATTGAAGTGGGTATTCGGAAATAAGTTGAATGAGAATGGAGAAGTTGTTAGAAATAAAGAAAGGCTTGTGTGTAAAGGTTTCTCACAAGTAGAAGGCATATATTTTTAGGGGAATTTTTCTCCTAAACTGTAGATTTTGGGTATGAGGGTTATAGGCTACTCTTGCACTCTTAGGATGTTTCACCTAAAAGGAGAGAGATAAAACCCACACAAAATCTAGATGGTTCACTCAAATTAAGATGTGTTTGATGCAATTAGGACTAAATGAGATGATCTAGATGCAAATAAGCTAAGTAGTTGACCAATTTTGAATGCAAATCCTAAGAATTATGTAATGTTTGAAAACACAATGTGATATGCAAGCATGAACTAAATATGAATAAATGCAAAACATAAAAGAAGGTTGAATCAGAGTGTACCTAGGCAGAGAATGAAGAATATGCAGTGTCTTGAATGCTGACAGAGATCACTAAAAATCACCAGTGGGACTCATTCACTACTGATGGCAAATCAGTCCTACTTTTGATGAAACTTTTGGAAACTGGTTTTTGAGTGTCGAGATCTGGAATCTGAAAAAATCTGGATTTCCAGCCTTAAGGTGGGACTCATTCTCCATTGATGGTGAATTAGTCCTCCCAAATTTTTGATAAATCAGAGACCAATCCTATAGTACCAGATCTGAGGTTGTCTGCTTGTCGGGTTGACGAAGTCAAATCTACAGAAAATAGACATAATGTCTTCTCCAAGATTGAAATAGGTTATGATTGACTTGAAACACTTTGTTGACTTCTTGTCCACTTTTCAACACCTAAATTCTTGATAAATCTACATACAAAACACATGCAAAAGGGGGAAAATGGTTAAGGGTTAGGGCAAAGGGATTTGCCTTGGTCAAATCCCACTTTAGTAATCAAACCCTTTATGGAATGATGAAATGGAAGAGAATGATAAACAAATAACATGCAAATGCTATTAAATTACCAAACCCTTGTTGAAGAGATCTGAAGATATATCAATGGCTACTCTTGAATGTTTGATTGATGCTTGATTGAAAGATGCAAAGTGCTCAAATGCTAATTTGAATGCTTAGTGAATGAAGAAATTGCTTGAATGAGTTAGGAGATGTAAAGTGAGGAGAAAAACACTTATTTATACATACTTGTGCCTTAGTAACCTAATGATACCTCATCACAGGCTGACATAAGGTGATTTTAAATAAAAACCTAAACGAAAATTTAAAATATTTTTAATTTTGAGCCAAGAGGGACTCTTTTTCCACCCATGGCTAATGGGTCAAACCTTCGAATTGAAAGTGGGTGTCAAGAATTTTCTTGCATTTAATGTTTTTTGTTGGGTTTAAATTCAAAAACACACTTAATGAAATCTTAGGTGAATTGTAATTAATAGAGTCTAGAAAAGTGTAGAAATGTTTTACAACACTTCACAACACCTTCACAAGATGCCATAATTTGAATTTTAAGGACCTAATGTGAATGTTTAAGCCACATTACAACATTAAATCAAAGAAAAATGGACCAAGCATCGAGAAGAAAGACCTAAAAGACCATGAAAATGTCTAGGGGCCATTTTTCTATGGTACATTTAGCCCCCACTTTAGTGACATGATGAACTTGCTTCAAACTCACTAAAGTAGCCATGCACATCGAGGAGGTCCTAATGCACTTATGTTACCAAGATGGGATGAAAATGATCAAGAGGGATGATCAAGCCCCTAGGATGAAGAACCCATAGAAAACTAAACATAAGAACAAAGGAACACACAATGTGAAAGGAAGAATAAGAAAAGTAAGAATATGATTAAGCTTCGATCATTTGTCCAACTAGTTGTGGATGAGATCTAGGTTGTCTGTGAGAGAAAGAGAATGCATACTCACTCTGGGGTGACAGAACTCATGGTGGTTTTTCGAGTGAGAAAACCCAAAAGGTAAAGTACATACGCTAGTTGGCATGCACTCAGAAACACATAGGTGGCTATGGGGAAAGTCGTATCGCTGAATGGGCTTCCTGCTCAACCATATAAAATTTATACCTCTTGATAACTTTAACAAGGTGACACAAAGGAAAATGTCAATTCATGCTTCATGAGGCAAGAAAAGATCTGTATACTTAGAGCTCATGAACAAATGCAAAGGTACCACAAGCATACAAGTTGTGTTATGCAAGGTGGAAAAAATGTTAAATGCAAAAATGTAAAATGTAAAATGTAAAAGATGTTCAAAGGAGTCTTGTTAAGTTCATGCAAGGTTTATCACTTAGGGAACATTGTGTCTAATATCTCCAAGAGAGGACTGATTAAAGAATAGAATATTCACAACTTAGGGGATGCAGTGTGTCACATCAAGCCACTAAGATGAATGTAATATGCTAAGATAGATCACACTTATGAAGGAAATCACACCCAATGTCATCCACAAAGTGACAAACGCATCGTATGAAGTGACAAGGCTGCACTAAAAACCAAGAATGTGAATGAAATGATGCCAATGTATGCCCCCCAGTTTAAAGGAATTGCTACACACCGTTCTGTGAGCAATTACTTTAAAGTAGAAAAATGAAAAAAGTGCAAAAAGAAAACAAGACATGAGAGCCAACTTGGAAAGCCCCTATTCCAAGTCATATGTTTCTAAGTTAGGTTGTGTCATGTAAAAATAAAATAAAACCAAAGAAAGGGAGTTTCCCCGCAAAAGGAACACACCAAACATAAAATGATCTATGGATTTGGGGTCAGTATGTTTGTTGCTGCAATATTTTTATTAAAGAACTTAGATTGTCATCATTCCCAAAAGCACATAGAACTGGAAGAATGACACAAAGAGAGTGAAAGAAAAAGGAAAAAAAAAGTCCATTTTGGGTCAACATGGAAGAGACATTGCGGTCTCAATGCTTTGCATGTCCCCAAAAGGAAAACACAAGTGAAAAGAAAATGAAAAGGAAAAAGCAAAGGAAAAGCTTTTGGGTCAATATGAAGGAGATATTTTGGTCTCAATACCTTGCATCATACCCAAAAGTAAAGACAAAAAAAAAGCGAAAAAGAAAGTAAAAGGACCTTTTGGGTCAACATGGAAGAGACATAGGTCATCTCTATGCTTTGCATCATCCCCAAAAGGAGAACACAAAACAAAAGGAAAAAGGACCTTTTGGGTCAGCATGGAAGAGAGATAGGGCATCTCCATGCTTTGCATCATCCCAAAAGGAGAACACATAACAAAAAAGGAAAAAGGACCTTTTGGGTCAACATGGAAGAGACATAGGGCATCTCAACACTTTGTGTCATCCCTAAAAGGAAAAACACAAAACAAAAGTGAAAAAGAAAGTAAAAGGACCATTTGGGTCAACATGGAAGAGACATAGGGTGTCTCTATGCTTTGCATCATCCCCAAAAGGAGAACACAAAACAAAATGAAAAAGGGCCTTTTGGGTCAACATGGAAGAGACATAGGGCATCTCTACGCTTTGATTCATCCCCAAAAAAAAAGGAAAAAGGAAATGTGCGACATAGAGGAGAATAGAGGTATAAATAGAAGAAGTGTACAAAGAGAGAGAACATCAAACACATGTTACGGGGGAACATGAGAAACACATAAAAAAGAAAACCAAAGAAAAAGAGAAATGAAAATTAATGCAAAAAAGCTAGTAAGGCGAATGAAAGTCAACCATATAACAAGTCATCCACCTCCCAATCATGTTTAGTGTATTGTGAGGGTGGTTGGATGTCCAAAGGAAGAATTACAAGTGTCGAACTAGGAGATGTACCGGGTTCTTCACTTGGTATGGAATATTTATCATTTAAGCTCATGGTAGATGAAAATAATGAGTTTAGATTGTTATGCACTTCTTCATCTATTTTTGTTATCTCCTCATCATCATCATCATCAATATTGATTATAATAGGATGACGAAGGGTTATTTCTAAGGATGTATCAACAGTTGTGGTTGTTGGATCAGTTCATTTTGTTGTGAGGGCTAGACTGTTTTATCTTGTGGTGGGTTAGGAGGAGGAGGAGGGTGATCATCTATTGCTTCAATCAAAGGTAGGGGTTGGTTTTCTTTGTTTTCTTCCATTTGAGATTGATGAGCAAGGAGACGATGATGACGCCTACGTTCCCTAGCACCGGGGTTGTGTTTTATTTTATTTTGGAGTTGGTGAGGGGTAAGAGTGGGTTGATCCATCATAGGTTCCTTTTCTTTTGGAGGGGGAAGAATGGAAGAAATCAAAGAAGATAGGTCAATCACTTTCTCTTTAGCTTTATACACTTTTTTAATTCAAGGACGCATGATGGGATTGGTTTCAATTTCTCTTGGTCGTTTAAACAAGGAAGAGAAAGTGTTTATGAGTGGTTGTTCATGTGGTTGTGTGGTTTGTTCAATGTCATACTCAGGCTAAAGCATGGTTTCATTTAGGATAGGAGGAGTAGCAGTGGATTGGGACATGCTACGAAGAGACAATTCGGCTATGTGTTTGGCTTTGAACTTTTGATAGGCTATGAAGAATAAATCCTTACGAGTGGTGATGGGCTCCATAGGTTTAGGTAAAAATGCTTCTAGGGAAAAATTACCTTTAGAAGAGAATGGATTAAAGCCACTATGGTTGACGGTAAATATTTCATTTCCATGTGGAAACTTCAAACATTTGTGAACAACTAAGGGGACCACTTTCATCGAGTGAATCCAAGAGTAACCTAGCCATAGACAAAATTGATCTGATTGTGGAATAATAGAAAATGTTACATCCAAAGTTTTGGGTCCTATTTGCAATGGAAGTACGATCGATCCAATTGTAGGGAACACAAAACAAATATGTGTCTTAATCCATGCAGTTGGTTTATTATAGTCATCTTGATACAACTCATGTAATACTAAAAATTCTTCTATGATCACATTCTCGCCACAGGCAGGGTCTATTAGTATCCCATTGGTGGGCTTATCATAGATTCGGTCAGCTATGTAGAGAGGACCATTAGGAAGTTTTTTAAGTATATATTTAGAAGAAAAGGTGATATCAAGAGTTTTTTTGGTTGGGCCCTTATGAGGGATAACGTCTATCGAACCCAAAAGTTCATCCATAGGTGTATCTTGGGTAAAATTTGGAGGTATATCATGTTGTTCATTATTTTTATCAATGTTCATGACTTGAGGGTTTGAAGCTTCACTAGCCTTGACAAATGAAATATTGTGTTTAGGCATAGGGTTGGTAAAGATTTGTAAATTCGGGTTAGGGGGTGCAACAGACTTATTGCCTTGATCATTGACACCCGCAATGGACAAAGAGCCTGAATCAATGAGGTCTTGAACTAAGTGTTTTAGACGCTTACATTGTTCAGTGTCAATGGCCATTTTGGAGATGAAAATGGAAATAAGAATTTGGTTTAAATGTGGGTGGTAAAGGCTTGGTGGTATCAAGTGGTTTAATGGTAGGTAAAGTGATCATTTGTTGTTGGAGCAATTGGTTCATTGTGTTGTGGAGGGTATCAGGTAAGGGAGTAAATTGTCTCTTCAGGTCCCCATAGGTAAAGGGCACGACTACTTTAAGAGCAGCCACTTGAATCAGAAAAGGTTGGGTTGGTTGTGGAGAAGGTGGATTGAACTATAAAAATCCTCAGTTTTGTTTTCTAAAGTTTTGCACATTGTTTTGGTTGTTTTGCTCAGACTTCTTAGCTTGGTTAGAAGTAGAATTTGAATCACGACTAGAAACCGAGTTGTGATAATCACAAAGGGTTGTGTGTAAATGCATGAACGAAGGAAATTTCATCATAGTTAACTTATCTTGAACATGAGTGTGCAATTTTTTGATAAAAATCTTCTGCAAATGTGAATCAGGAATCTTGACATCAATTTGAGCATACAATGACTGGTAACATGAAATGGATTCAGTGACTTTTTCATTTGCATTTTGTTTACATCGCATTAAATCATCCATTGTCTTTTTAGGAGTCATATGGACTTGGAAATGACTTATGAAGGCATCTACAAGTTCATTGAATGATCAGATGGAATGATTGGGTAAGTTTGAAAACCACTCTAATGTAGTGTCTTTCAAGGTCCTAGGAAATTTTTTAGCTAATAGCTTATCATCGAGGAAAAAATCACTACACAAGGCTATATAAGCATTGACATGATTAGTAGGGTCTCCTTTATCTCTGTATTTCTCAAACCTAGGAATTTCAATTCCTTGTGGCATCTGTGTCTATAATATCTCTAAGGATAATGGGATACTATGAACATGGTATGTTGGTGGAGCATTTTGGCTTTGGCTAATGGCAGAGATTTGTTGTTGCATGGATGAAACGATGTTAAGGAGTTGTGTAATGATGGGATCGGTGTAAGTGGTATGAGGTGGAAGAGAAAATGGAGATGGAGTGCATGTAATGTTAGGTGAAGTGAAAGGGACACTAAAAGGGGTGAAGGTGGAAGAAGGAATATGCGATGCCACAAAAGAACTAGGAATGCTAGTTGAAATTACAAAACAAGGAACCACATGACTAACCTATTGTGTAGTTTTTGTAACTTAAGGAGTGGTATTAGTTGGTATGGATGCTATGGTTGAAGGGGGAGTAATGTGAGATCCTCCTTGGCTTGCAACTATGTTTGCTAATTGGGATGTGGAAGGAGCATGTTTATTGTATATCTCATCTATTCATTTCATAACTTGTAAACCATCATCACTTTCAATCAAATGATGAAGGTTTTCTATTGCAAGTATGGCAGTGGTGGAAATGGTTTCAAGAGACAAGTCTTGTTGTAAATGTGCAAAATCTTCTTGAATACTAATGAATTTTTCCTACAGAATGGAAGTGTTTTGCATGTCAACATTCATTGGATGAAAAGGTGAAGGCATAGTAGTGGCATTTTCCATGCCTAATGCACCATTGTGCATACTAGGAGTAGGAGCTCTTGAGATCCCAAGGTCCACAACAAAAGTGCTATCGTGGGAAGCCATGAGTCTAGAATTTCATCTCACTAAAGTATTATCAATGGGGCACCAAATACTCATACAAGTACTAAAAAATATGGATTTAATGCAAATGCAATGTAATCTAAAAGTTCAAAATGAAAATAACAAAAAATTTGCAACCTCAAATAGAGAAATAACAACAGAGAACAAAAATGTAGTAATTACCTAGAAAAATGCTTGAAAATGCAAAATGAAATGTGCAGGTGGATTGATTTGCCTAGGGTGGCATATGAGTCCAAGTATGATATTTTTTTGTGTTTTTCAAAAAAAATAAAATTATTTAAATGCTTTTCAGATGCAAATTAAGGATGCAAATGCAAATTTTCAAATTTTTCACTGATATGAGATGCAAAAATGAAATCTAAATGAGTCTTTCACTAATGCAATTTCATAAACCCTAGGATACAAAACCAAAAGCTAATTGAATGTTGATGCAAATGAAACCTAGGATGCAAGATGTAATGGAAATCAGAAATGTAAAGTGCTCACTATGTAGGTTCACCAAAATGAACCGTAGAAGAAGGCTGAATCAGAGTGCAAAACATAAAAGAAGAAGGCTGAATTAGAGTGCACCTGGGCAAAGAATGAAGAATCTGGAGTGTCTTGAATGTTGACAGAGATCACTAAAAATCACCAGTGGGACTCATTCTCCACTGATGGTGAATTAGTCTTGCTTCTAATGAAACTTCTAGAAACTGGTTTTTGAGTGTCGAGATCTAGAATCTGACAAAATATGGATTTCAAGTCTTAAGGTGGGACTCATTCACCACTGATGGTGAATCATTCCTCTCCAAAAACTCTGATAAATCAAGGACCAATCCTATAGCACATGATCTGAGGTTGTCTACTTGTTAGGTTGAAAAAGTCAAATCTACATAAAATAGACATAATGTCTTCTCCAAGCTTGAAATAGGTTATGATTGACTTGAAACACTTTTTTGACTTCTTGTCCACTTTTCAACACCTAAATGCTTGATAAATCTATATACACAACACATGCAAAAGGGGGAAAATTGTTAAGGTTAGGGCAAAGGGATTTTCCTTGGTCAAATCCCACTTTGGAAATAAAACCCTTAATGAAATGATGAAATGGAAGAGAATGATAAACAAATAACATGCAAATGTTATTAACTTACCAAACCCTTGTTGAAGAAAATATGAAGATATATCAATGGATGCTCTTGAATGCTTGATTGATGCTTGATTGAAAGATGCAAAGTGCTCAAATGCTAATTTGAATGCTTAGTGAATGAATAAATTGCTTGAATGAGTTAGGAGATGTAAAATGAGGAGACAAACACTTATTTATACATACGTGTACCTTAGTAATCCGATGATACCTCATCACACCTGATGATACCTTATCACACCTGATGATACCTCATCACAGGCTGACATAAGGTGATTTTAAATAAAAACTTGAAAGAAAATTTAAAATATTTTTAATTTTGAGCCAAGAGGGACTCATTCACCACCCATGGAAAATGGGTCCCACCTTTGACTTGAAAGTGGGTGTCGGGAATTATCTTGCATTTAATGTTGTTTTTTGGGTTTACATTCAAAAACACAGTTAATTAAGCCTTATGAGTGCATAAAGGGGTCAAATAAAGCATAAGAAAGGTGTAAATAGTGAAATGAAGCCTAGAAAAGCATGAAATCTTGTTACAAGACTTTACAACACTTGAAAATAGGACTTAATGATGAATAAAAAGATGATTTTAGGTGAACTGTAATGAATAGAGTCTAGAAAAGTGTAGAAATGTCTTACAACACTTCACAACACCTTCACAAGATGCCATAATTTGAATTTTAAGGACCTAATGTGAATGTTTAAGCCACATTAAAACATTAAATTGAAGCAAAATGGACCAAGCATTGAGAAGAAAGGCCTAAAAGACCATGAAAATGTCCAAGGGCCATTTTTCTACGGTACAACTCTGGTAGCAAGAATGGAAGCTATAAGGATGTTCTTAGCATTTGCTTCTATAGTGTAGAAAAATGCATACCCTTGCATTTTCACACTTTTTTGGGACCACCTTGCTTTATTTATGCTTCTTTATGGCTTAATTGGCACTATTTTGCATCCACAAGCCTAATAAACTATATACTTTTATGGAAAATCCCGAAAAACCTCAAAAGATAAATGATCATTTAATGTTTTTGTCTATGTGTCTCTAGGAGTAAAACACCACCTAAGGAATTTTTGTCCTCCATGGGTCTTGGAACCCTGATTTTGAAACCACCAAAATAGGTTCCTTTTTGGAGTCTGTGCCCCAAGAATTGAGCCTTGGGACTAAGATGCCACCTAGGGTGTCTTAGTCCACCTTGGCTTATTTTCGAGATTCAATTTCAAATTTGGGAGGGATTTAGCCTCCTTTATTTAATGAATTCATATGTTGGCTTGGTGTGATGTAATTTTCGGATATTAAGTATGAATAAGTATAAATACAAGGTTCCCTCTCTCATTTTCTCATAATAACAAGATAAAAAGCATTCAAGTATTCATTCCTATGACAAGTTTATGCATTCAAGAGTAATTCATCAAGTATTTGGAGCCATCATCAAGATTCAAGCATCATGTCAAGGGTTTAGTGCATCCATTCATGTTGTTGAGCCAAAATTGTGGATGTAGCATTGAGGATCTATTTACAACCATATCCAAGGATCCAAGATATACGTTCTTCATGGCCACTACATGGTAGATTGTAGATTTGCTTCACAAGACATCATACAAGGTGACATCATTTACATATTTCATATTTCATGCTTCATTTCATTCATTTCATCATTTGGTTTAATTACCTAGAAGGGGTTTAACCAAGGCAAACCCCTATTCACTAAAAATCAACAAGTTTTTTCTCTCTTGTGTGTTTGTATTTGTAGATCCAGGTTGAAGACTTGAAGATCATTTGGAGTTCAAGATTGAAAATTTGTAAAGTTGCATTGTTAAAGTTGTCATCTTCAAGGAAACTCACCTACAGGTCAGATCCGGAAGTTTTAGGACATCAGATCTGAGAAGAAGAAAGTGCATACATCAATCCTCAGGACCACATTTAGAGACTTCAAAATTCAAAATAGGACTATTAGGCCACCTAGGGCATCCTAGTTCTCCACAAGGTATCATTTAGAGATTCTTTGAGATTATGTTTCGACATCCGAAGAATCCATATTTTCCCTGAAAAATAGCAGTGGACTAATAGGCCACTCTGGGAATCTTAGTTCTCCATAGCACTTTTCAACAACTTATTTTCATTTCTAGAATCCTCACAACATCTCTAGACTTCCCAGGTACACATACCCTAACTTGGTATAGCTTAATTTCATTATTTGACTTGCATTACTAGGTTTTTGTGAGTTGAATGTTGAAGTGTCTTTTCCAAGCATTTGCTTGGTAGTGAACACCTAAAATTTTAGAGAACCCCCTCCTAGGTCTTTCCTAATTGTAAATTTACTCACCTTGTGAGCTTGTTAGTCAATCCAATTCAAAATCCTAGGAAATTAGTGAATGATTAGTGGAGAAAGAGTAATATCTCTAGGTATACATTTTTCCTATACTTCATTTTGGTGAACCTGACATTTTGGAATATTCATTTTCTGATTTGGAGTCCATTAAAGTCTTAGATCTAGGTTTCATTCATTCTTGCATTGCATCTTTCATTAGTGAAATTGCATCTAGGGTTTCTCATATTTAGTAAAAGTTCTTCTAGGGTTTCTCATATTTCCATTAGTGAAAGTGCATATAGTTTGAATTTTTGCTTTCTTGCATCATTCTATCTCATTGAAAAACTAAAAAGTGCATTTTCAATCACCCTAATTTCATTTAGAAACATTGCTATTACATCCAAAATTGAAAAAATTGCATTCACTTTTGCAACCAATTTCTTGTCACTAGTTACTTTTTCTTGCATTCATTTGCACACTTTTTTGTTTCCAAACATCAAGTCTCTAGGTAGGAAACTTGGGAACTATTATCAACCTAGAATTGTCTTATTTTTTACAAAAACTCCTTACTAGGACTAAAACGCCCTTGGTGGTGTCTTAGTTCCTCTCTGGTTTTCTGTTGCAATACCCTATCTGAGTGATTTTCTATTTGTTTCAACTTTTGAAACCTTCAAATTTCATTAGGAGGACTAAGAAGCCCTGCCTGGAGTCTTAGTCCTTGTGGAATTTTAGATTATAGTTTTCAGGATTTGAATCAACATTTTTGTTCTTCTGTTTGCTGACATTGGTTATCTGTTTCAATGGATTGACTTTTTTTTTCATGCATTTTACTAAATCTAGCTTAAAGTTCTTTAGTTCATGCATTTCTCAATTCTAAATTTGCATTTACAACATTTCATCTTTCAGATCATTGCATATTGTAATTAGAAAATTACCTTGCTTCCAATCTGACAATTACATTTAAACATTTTACTATAGGTCATTGCATCGAACTTTCTTTACTTTTCCATGATAACATGTTTTCTTTCAAGAGATGTGGATTTGATATGATTGCAAATGGATTGCATAAGTACAACATCCCCTCTTATGAGTTCAATTTATATTACACCAATGAGGTCATTACAAAACATGCTAATCATCAAACCATTGACACAATCCTTACTATTACATTACCCATTAGTGAGGATGATAGTGTAGACAATCATAACAATCATACTTGTTCTTCTCTTGATACCTCTCCTCTTAGTGATGAAGGTATCTTGGTGAAAGAAGATACAAGCAATGAGATTCTTGATTGTCCCTATGCTCCTCCCCCTTTGGAAGACATTAAAAAACAAGAAGATGAAATCATAGAAATATTTCTAAACATCACCCTATCTAGTCTTCATTCATCCCTTGATTGTGATGATGTTTTAGCAAAAGAAGATGATATAATAAATAACCATAATTTTCCTTCTCTTAATATCCCCCCTCGATACAAACATGATATGTTGGTGTTAGAAGATGAACCTATTGAGAGTCATGAGAATATTGTTCCTCCCTTCCCTAATGCTCCTACCATTTGGAACGATCTATTTGGTAATCATAGTTGTCCTTCTCTTGATGCCTCCCCTACTTGTGATGAATCTCCTTTATAAAATCTAACCATGGAATGTGATGAAAATATTACAAGCTCTCCTACTAGGGTAGATGGTATAGCACAAGAGAATGAGACCATAGAGAAAAAGGATAAAGTCATGAACAATCATAACAATCAAATAGAGCTTTCTCCTAATATCCCCACTATTGATGAACAAGAAAATTCAAACATTAATAACTCCCTTACATGGGATGAAGTAATTTTAGAAGAACCAACCTTTTAATTTCAAGAACATTTGGTTTGTAGTTCTCCTAAAAAATATCTTATTAGGGAAGATATAACAATGGAAGAAAATGAGAACATTGACAATAGTAATTTATTAGATGAAGATGATCAAGTAACATTAGACTCCTCTTCACTAAGAGATCATGAAAATAATGATAATACTTCTGAGGTTATGCATATCAAATACCCCTCGGAGTACTCTCTCGAGCCTAAACTTACCCTTTATCCACCCTCGCAAAAACCACAAGTTTAAAAAAAACCTGTCATTATCCTCAAACCACTTAAGAACAATGTTTCACAAAAACTGAGTTACAATACCATTGCTCATACATACAACACTAGGGATAATCCATAACCAAGAAAAAACCACTTCAACATCCTTCCCATTTCCTAATCCTATCTTGCATAGTGTCCCTCATTTGCCTCCACAAAGTGGAAAGGAGTATGATCTTGTTGAACAACTTAAGAATACTCCTGCAAAGATATCCCTCTGGGGCCTGATTCAGAATTCACCTAATTATCACAACATGCTTCAAAAATCCTTACAAAAAGTTGTGGTTCCCTCTAGTGCAAACTCGAATGACATAGCAACCATGATTCAAGGGATAAATGTTGACATTGTTTTCCACCAAAGTGAACTCCCTACATTGGAAGTGCAAAAACAATGTGATGCTCTCATGATAATAACTCAATACAAGAAAAAAGGGATAAAGTGAACCCTTGTTGAAAATGGCTCAGCCTTAAATGTGTGTAACTTGCAAATATTTTGGATAAGCTTGGTGTTGATAAATCAAAAATTCAACCTGACTATTTATCTATTAAGTGATTTTACAATGTGGGAAAGAAATTGTAATATTATAGTTGGAAATGATACTTTACAAACCCCTATTCATGTTATGCCTCACAATCTTTTGTATAATCTTCTTTTAGGCAGACCATGGATTCATGAGATGCATGTTATGCCCGCTACCCTTCACTGTATCATAAAATATTTCTACAACAAATTTTTTTATATAATCGAAGCCGATCTTGAACCATATAGTTGTCTAAACATTGAGAAAACCAAGGAAAATCCCTTGAACACATTAACACCAACGACACAAGTGGAAGCCATGCAATAAAAAGAAAAAGAAAAACACATTGAGGAATTCACAAAGCTATTAGAAGATGATTTGGGTTCCTTAGATTTTGAACACACATTCATGGAAGAATACAATATTATACACAAATATTTAGACAAGGGAAAAGAAATAGACGTAATGTCAACAAAAAATTTAGACAACCCTTTGAAAGCATCCACCTCAACCACTTTAGAAGAAAAAGAAAATTACACAACAAACTCTTATGAACTTAATCATGAGAAACCACCGAATCCAAAAGAGATGAAGAAGCTTTATGGAAAAGGTTATGAACTTATGAAACAACTCAGATATAGTGGAAAAGGATGTGGTGCTAGAGAACAAGGTGTTTTTGTCCCTATAGAGCCTCACAACCAAGAAAAGACTAGTGGTCTTGGTTATTTTCTGTCAAAAGAAAAGAAAAAAAGCATTCACTTTATATCAACACTATCACAAAACATCCTTCCAATCCAACTTTAATAGTGGTGCATCTTGAACTGATAGACACTAGTGGTCTTGACGGTTATCCTTTGCAAGAAATGAAACAAAAAAATAAATCCTGGATTAATGTAAATGTCATCATGCAAAACACTAATGATTTGAATTCGTTAGATTTTACACCCTCTTGTAAAGGAGAGAAAAAAATCTCGTAATCTAAAGAGTCTTGTGTAAGTATGACATCTAATACTAAGAAAGAGATATCTTTGTCACAAAATAAAGAAACATCTTCTATTGATCAAGAAAGTATCTTGTTGAGACTCCTCCAAGATTGTTTGATATCTTTCCCTCCAAGAACACAAAATAAATTTTACTACAAGACTTCATTTTGTGCATATCATAGAATTCATGGTCATTCTACTAATGAATGTAAGGATTTGAGTAGAAAAATTCAACATCTTAAGGAGTTTGGTGTTCTTCCTTATGTGGGGTCACCTAATTCCTCTAATTGATACTAATTTTCACTCTAGCATGTTTCTCATCAATCATCTTGGCTCACCCTTGTCCCTCACTAAGTGGGGGCAAGGGGGTTAGGTAGCCTCGTCCTCGTGTGTCATCTTTTCATTATCTCTTCTAGCTAGTTGACCACCTTTCATAAACATATAAGAGAAAGCTTGGGATGTGGATGACATGCCTTAAGTTGGCTTGCATGTGACATACTGAGTTTTGGGGGGAATCCCTTCCCTTCTCATGATGTAGCTTATCAGAAACATATGACTTAGCATACGACTTTCTAAATAAGCTCTCATGTCTTCTACTTTAAAGCAATTGCTCACAAAAATGGTGTTAGAAACCGCTTTAAAATGGGGGCATACATTGAAACTCATGTTTCATTGCACGATTTTCTTTCTTCTTGCAATGCATCCTTTTCTTGGTGGTGTCATTGGGTTTGATTTCCTCTAAGAGTTTGATATTTCTTTGATTTTTCCTCTCTTGGAAAAAATAAGCACAATGTTCCCTAAGATGAGACCTTGCATGAACTAAGAAAAATCTCTCTTTCTTGTTGCCTCTTTTGTGCCTTATTAAATTCATGGAGGTATGAATTTTATATGGTCCCTTGGGGCTCATTTAGTGAACAACTAGCTTCATTAGCTCTTGTGAGCATGCATTTTATTTTTTCCTTATCATAGTCATGGGGGTATGACGTTGATATGGACTTCATAGGGCTCACCTAGTGGACAACTAGCTCCCACTAGCCCTTGTGAGCATTCATTTTGTTTGCATAGTGGACAATGTGTTCCACTTGTAAACCTTTTGGACAAACAACCTAGACCTAGTACACCACATGACCAGTCGAAGCTTGATCCATTGCAGTTTTTCCTTTTTCCTTTTTCTATCCTTGATGGTGTGTGTTGGCGATCTGATTATGGCTTCATATATCATCCACATGTGTGTTCATTTGTGCCCATGTTGATTTGTCATAGGATCTCAACCTTCAGGGCTTGATCATCCCTCTTGAACGTTGTCATCCTATCTTACTAATGTTGGTACATTCAACCCCCTCTTGATTGCGTGATTGGCTACTTTAGTGTGAGTTTGAAGCAAGCTCATCCTCTCACTAAATTGGGGGCTAAATGTAGTGTATAAAAATGCATACCCTTGCATTTTCACACTTTTTTGGGCTGACCTTGCTTTATTTATGCTTCTTTATTATTTAATTGGCCCTATTTTGCATCCACAAGCCTAATAAACTATATTTTTATGGAAGATCCTGAAAAACCTCAAAAGATAAATGATCATTTAATGTTTCTGTCTATGTGTCCATGATTTGTCGATTGGGACTAAAATGCCACGTAGTGCATCTTTTTCCTCCATGGGTCTTGAGACCTTGATTTTGAAACCACCAAAATAGGCCCCTTTTTGGAGTCTGTGCCTCAAGAATTGAGCCTTGGGAATAAGAAACCACCTAGGATGTCTTATTCCTCCTTGGCTTATTTTTGGCATTCAATTTCAAATTTGGGTAGGATTTGGCCTCCTTTATTTAATGAATTCATATGTCGGCTTGGTGTGATGTAATTTTGGGATATTAATCATGAATAAGTATAAATACAAGGTTCCCTCTCTCATTTTCTCATAACAAGATAGCAAGCATTCAATTATTCATTCCTTAGGAAATTTTATGCATTCGAGAGTAATTCATCAAGCATTTGGAGCCATCATCAAGATTCAAGCATCATGTCAAGGGTTTAGTGCATCCATTCATGTTGTTGAGCCAAGATTTTGGATGTAGCATTGAAGATCTATTTGCAACCATATCCAAGGATCCAATATCTACATTCTTCATGGACACTACATGGTAGATTGCAGATTTGCTTCACAAGACATCATACAAGGTGACATCATTTACATATTTCATATTTCATGCTTTATTTCATTCATTTCATCATTTGGTTTAATTACCTACAAGGGGTTTGACAAAGGAAACCCCCTATTCATTAACAATCAACAAGTTTTCCCTCTCTTGTTGCATCTTGTTGTACACAAGTTCTATGGATGAAACAAACATTGAAAGATATCACAGTAGTATATGATGACCCTATTTCCATTTTATATGATAGTACAAGTGTAGTTAACATTTCAAAGAATCCTATGATGCACTCGAGGATGAAGCATATATCTATCAAGTATCATTTCTTAAGAGAGAAGGTCATGGAGAATGAAGTAAATCTTCAGTATGTTCCAATGAAGGATCAGATTACTAATATTTCATGAAGGCTCTTCCTAAAGACACTTTTGAGTATATTTGGGAGAAGTTAGGGGTCATTTCCCCTCCTTTCTTGAACTAGATGCATATGGAGATGAATTATTCTGGTGGATCTATGGATCTATCTTTCTTCTGGATTGATTTTTTGGTGGCTACCTCTCAGGGGGAGTAGGTAGTATCAAGTGTTGTCATTGTGTGTATTTTTTTTTCATGTCAAAGGAGAAATAAATGTAAAATATCTTTTCCTTTTCCATTGATGTCAAAGGGGAAGAGGAAGAATGTGAAAAAGGAAAGGAAGCATGTGAAGAAAAAGAGGAATAATATAAGAGATTATCTACGAAGGGGGATAAACAAAAAGAAAAATCTTGAGAAGTGTAATCATAGCTAGTATGGTGTCTTTGATGGTTTTTCACATCATGTGTTGCCATCAATAACAAAGGGGGATATTGTTGCAAGAATGGAAAGATTGAAGGTGTTGTCATTGATGCCAACTGATCAATGAGTTATCAATTGGTTGTTGTTGGTTGTATATGTTGAGGATATTGAGAAAATTGTAATGAAGATATGTTGCAAGTGTTTAGTGGTTGCTTCAGGTTCTGCTCCAGATTTTCTCCTATGTTTGCATAGTTCAGATATATTGATCATGGTTGTTAGAAGATGCTATATCAATATTTTTAGCTATTGTTTCATTGTGCAGTGCAAGTTATGTTCACCAGTTGTGAACTATGGTTTTTTGTGTTTTTGGTTGAGGTCTAGGAGAAATGTTGCTAGTCCAGATTTCTCTTTGTTTAAGTCTTATAACTTGTGGTTCTAGAGTTGAGTTTCCTTGATTTTGTTGAAGATAATTTCAGAATTTGGAAGGTTCGTACTTAATGGTTCTATGTGTTTTACACTAGTTTGGCCAACCTTTTGTGAAATACTACTTTTGAAGTTGATGAATCGTGTTGGACCTATTTGGGTCTCCATGAAGCGTGTGTTTGGATCACCCTCATTCTAATTCCACCCTAGAATGATTTGGCACCAACCTAATTTGAATTTGAATTTGGATAGTCGACTTTGGATATGTTTCAAAGTTGAAGATGGTATAAATATAGGATGAGTTAATGGTGAAAAATATACAAGAGAGAAGAAGAGAGATAAGTGAAAAGAAAAGTGTAGATAGATGAAAAATTGATGATATCCAGTGAGTGTGTGTGATGTGAGTGTGGCAGATCAATGTGAAGCCTAAATGTCAATTTTTCAGATGCAGTGAGAAAAAGGTGAACTCTATCATTCATGCATGTTTGTGAGTGATTGTGGTGGAATTCTTTGTTGCATTGAGATTGTAGTCTCTCTATGACAAGTCTTCTTTGTCTTCTTTGTATCTCTATGGTAGTGAGCCCTCTAGGTTGATAGCCCTATTGGACAGTGAATCCTTACTTTGGGTAGTGACCCTTATTTCTCAAGTAGTGAGCCTCTTGTAATTAGTTTTTATATTCTCTATAGTGTGAGTTAATCCTCATTGTGGTTTTTCCCTTATTGGGTTTTCCATGAAAATATGGTGTTGTTGTGTTTGTGTTGGATTTAAGTTCCTGCATTGGAATTTGATGATTAATCATTTAAGTAGTGTTAAGAATTAGTTATGATGATTAATTGACAATTGATTCACCCCCTTCTCAATTGTCTTGTTCAAAAAAATTGTCTTTTCTCTTAGCCCTTTCAAGGCCTCGAGGCCTGATGGTTTCCCTCCTTTCTACTTTCAGAATTATTGGGATATCATCGGTCATGATGTTACCCTTATTATTAAGGAGTTTCTCTCCCCTTGTAACATTCTCAAGGAGTTCAATAACACTTTCATAGTTCTCATTCCCAAACATTCTAGTGGCAACAGGCTATCTAATTTTTGGCTTATCATCCTTTGTAATACCTTCTATAAAATTTTCTCTAAATTGTTGGTCAATCATATTAAGCCTTTTCTTGATAATTTGATCCACCCTTCCCATAAAGTCTTTGTCCTAGGTTGTCAAATTATGGATGTTGTCATGTTGGTCCATGAAACTCTTCATTCCATGAGTAAGAGAAAAAAGGAAAGTATGGCCCTTAAGCTAGATATCTCTAAAGCCTATGATAAAGTGTCCAAGAATTTTTTGTTTGGAGTCCTAAGAAGATTCAAGATCTTTAAAAAAATATTAAAACTTATTCAAGGTTATGTTACCACCCCCATGTTCTTGATGGTCCTTAATGGTACTTCGCAAGGGTTTTTTTCAACATTTGGTGGGATACGACAAGGGGATCCCTTGTCAGGTTATCTCTTTATTTTGATGGTTGAAGTCCTTGGTTGCAACATTGTGAAAGTGGTTTTGAATGGTACTTTGGATGGCTTTGTGGTCTCATTTATTTATCAATCAATTTCTCATCAAAAATTCATGGATGAAAAAAGTAATTTAGGGGAATCCATGGTGGTGGAGGTGAAGGGATGGATCCATTTTCTTAAAAATTTTGCTTTGGCCTCAGGTCAATACATTAATCTTTCTATTTAAGTGTTAATTTTTTCATGAATGTTCCCCCTCAAATCCAAAGTAATGTCTCTGGGATTCTTAACTATCCAACCCTTTCCCTCCCCTTGACTTCCCTGAGAATGCCTCTCACTATCAACAAGGATGATAATTCTATGTGGTCTAACTTACTGGAAAGAGTCCAAAGAAAGTTGGAATCTTGGAAGGGGGCCTTTCTCAACAACACAGGTAAACTTCTTCTAAAGTCTACTACTCTACAAATTTCCATTGTGTACTTGATTTCCTTATTTTTTATGCACTCTTCCTGATCCAATAAGTTAAAACAGATTCAAATAATGTTCCTTTGGTAAGGAATGGAATAAAATAATTGTTACTCTCTTGTGAATCAAGACATTGTTTTCTCTAGGAAAGTATATGGTGGCCTATCCTTGAGAAAAACCAGATAATGAACTTGGCTCACACCACCAAAGTTACTTTGAAACTTCTGAATAAATAGGTTAAATGCATTTTGATCCTCAAAGATAAGTATCTACATGGTGGGGAAGGCATCTCATTTCCTTCATGATCTGTTGAAATCCTCTTGGGTTCCATCATCTAGAATAACCTCTATAAAACTAAGAATTTTATTTCTCAGGGTACTAGTTGGCTGGTTCGAACTGGTTCCTCGATTTGTTTTTTGGGACAATAGATGGGTTTTGAAGCATTCTCTTGGTCTCCATCCAATTTACTTTGTTGTGAAATCGGACCTCTATTCTAGATTGGGCCTTAAGGTCTCATATTATTTATACCATTCCTCATACCCATTGCTTTGGAAGTTTGATCCCAATTGGTATGAACCGCCTCTTTGTTTGGTTTCCTTGGAGCTTCTCAGAATTTTTGATAATCATAGGTTCTTTAACTCTAATATGCTTGATTATTTGGTTTGTATGGATTCTGAGGATGGTAACTACTCAATTAAGTCTAGATACAACATTTTATCTATTGATTGGGTCCCTTAGTTCAGTTGGTTGAAGGTTTCGAGGAATAACTCCTTTCCCAAAGTTAATTTCTTTTGGTGGACTACTTTCCATGAACATATTCTTACTATGGATAATTTGCAGAAGCATGGTCATCATCTTGGTAACAAATTATTTCTTTGTGAAGAGGAAGCCAAAACTATTTCTCACATTTTATTTCATTTTTCCTACTCTTGGCATGTTCAAAAAAGAATGCAGTCTTTATTCAAAGTTAGTTAGGTCTAGCATATGGATACTAAGTTGGTTCTTGATGGTTGGATCTCTATAGTGTCCCATCCTTTTCTCATTGAAATTTGGTGTCAGGCTCTTTTGTTCATAGGTTGGGTTCTCTAGAAAGAGCTTAATAATGGGATCTTTCATGATAAAAAATCCCCCTAGCAAGATGTGACCAATAATATTTTTCATTAGATTGTCGAGAACCTCATCATGACCTTTTATAAGCCAAAAATGAATCCCTATAACTTGGATTTCTCTATTACTTGATCTTGGAACTTTTTTGACGCCCTCAATGCAACAAGCTCTTGTATCCCTCTGGATAGGAGCAACACTCCCTGGTCCCTCGAGTCTGGTTGGCTTAAGCTCATTTTTTATGGCTCAACGAAAGGTAATCTGGGTCAAGCAGGTGGGGGTGGAATCATCAAAGATCATCATGGGAAAATGATGTTTGTGTATGTGGTGAATCTAGGAGTTCAAACTTCAAATTTTGTGGAGGTGGTGACGACTTACAGTGGTATCCATATATCTAATAATGTGGGTATATCCAATCTGGAAATCAAAGGCGATTCCAGAAATACCATAATGATACTAAGTGGGATGGAAAATCCTTGTTGGTTTCTTCAAGATCCCATCCTAATGGCTCAAAATATGATGATGGATATTGATAATTGTAGATCTACTCACATGTTTCATGCAGGGAATAAAGTGGGAGCTTTCACATCTAAAGTGATTAAATGAGATAATATTTCTCGTATCCATGTACATGTGTGTGACTTGCTTTCTAATGATGATAAAGTATATACTAACCTTGAGCTTCACCTAGACTCCTTGTCAACTCCTTTGGATAGTTGGGATGGATTTCATTTATGGCAATCCATTTCTCTCAACTAGTCTTTTCATAAGTCTTCTCATCTTTGGCTTATACATTGTTCTAGGTATTTCTATAGAGTTCTGCAACTTGCTCTATTTGGTGTGAATTACACTATAGGAGGTGATCTTGTTCAGGATGAACTTGCCTCATGTGAGGTGTGGAAAAATGATAGGTATGTTGGGACCATCCTCCAATGAGGCAAGATGGCCTCATATGTTAAGGGTATGATGAGGCATGACCCCAATATTTCGATGAAATTTGCTAATTTTCCTAGAACAACGGCAATGTCACCATTGGTGAGTACACCTTCCACATCAATGTGGGGCTTATTTCTAAAGTCACTGGTCTTTCCTCAAATTGTGTCTGCATTCCTCAAAATTCAAAGGGTCGCCATAAGAAGGATATGGAGAAGTTCCTAAAGGAGGGTGAAAAATTCAATCAATTACAAAATGGGTTTTGTAGAGAAGACCTTTATGGGGTTTGGAGCAAGTTGGTAGAGGTCTTAATGAGGTATGTTACTTTAGAGGACTATTTTAGATGTTTCCTTTCCCATATCTTGCCTATGATGAATTATTTTTTCTATAATTTCAAGATGAATTTTGATTTCTAGATATTTTCCTCTTTGGAGCGGTTTATTAAGGCTATGCAGGTTAAAATTAAAACTCTTCCTATTCACCAAGGGTTAATATTTCCTTTATGTTGACACCAAGATGCTCTAACCCCTTCCTTGACCTCTATAAAAAATCTCACTTGTCATTAGACACCGAACCAAACCCTTGGAGGATCCACTTTCCAATACCGTCTCTATGTTGACTCTGCCCTACACTCACAAAATTACTAGGGCAAGAGGTAAAACCCTTGCCACTGAGGACACCACTCCTGGCCCTAAAAAAGTGTTTCATTTCTTGATCCCACCCCTATTACTACCTCTAATTCTAGTACACATAACTCAGATGATGAGTCATGGAAACCTACCCCTATTAATTCCCTAGCTAGTTCCCTTGGTCATGATCATATTTTTGAAGTTTCCCCTATCTATCCTTCCAATCCTAAAAGATCACCTAGCATTTGTGTTAATTTGAAGAGCACCTCTGATGAGCCCCAGTTGGACAAAGAGGTCTATGACATGATCATGGTTATTATACAATAATATTAAGGACCATTTAATAATTTTTAAAACTTATAATGAAAAGAGAAATAAAATATATATAATATACCATGAGAGTTCACCACTATATACAGGAAGAATCATCCAATTCATTTAATCCCCAATGATGGTTGAGTGCCACCCAACCATGTGATACTTGCAGGTCCACCCCACCATGCTAGGAGATGACCACTTTGGCACAAACAAAAACACTAATGCAATATAAGAGAGTATGGGTAAAATATATGCCAATCAATAGTACCAACCTCAAGTAATTCAAATGGAAACAAGAATGATAAAAATCAAAGTATAATATGCCAAACAATTATGATCATCTAGTCATAGAATAAATATGCTCAAGGGGCACACATCACAAATAATAAGCATAAGATATTATACACATCATGTAGCATAAACATGTTAACAATAAAACATATAAAACAAACATAAACATATGCAATAAAGGTCTCATCCAATAAAAAACATGGTTATATATATATATATATATATATATATATATATATATATATATATATATATCACATAAGATACAAATCCGATAGAAAAAAGGATGAGGAAACTCAATGAAGAAGGCAAGGAGAGTCATCCTAGTAGCTCAATTGGATGTCCCTACGGCTTCAAGTGTGTATTCTCATTTTCATGTGAAGGGAGCATCCAAGTGACATCACCCACCCTACTTGGGGTGTGAAATTCCCTTGATTGGTCATATCGAGCCTATGAAAGTGCTCCAAGTATGCCACTACCAAATATCTTAGTTCATTGTAATTACCCGATGAATTTATTTAACACTTAATTAATAACTCTATTCCCATTATAGCCTTGAAGTCACTTCCAAACATGGGTCAACTTGTAGAATCAATTATTCTTATCCTATGCCTCAAATACTTGGTTCCTTATGCTCTAATACCAATTTGGGTGTGGCAAAGATTTCAATCCATGAAAGCAAAATAACACTTTTTTTTTAACATGTATTCAAAAGATTTTAAATCCAAAAATATTAAGGATACTATTTTCTACCATTGAGATTCATCATGTAAATCATTCCCATTTTAAAAGTTTATAATTTTATATTTCAATGAAAAACTCTAAAAATTTCCTTAACCTCATTGACGAATACTTAGTTTTTTATATTTTGAAAATAAAAATTTCAAAAATCTAATTATACCCTTTTGGTTCAATGGTGAGCTACATTACTCTTTTGAAGTCAAATTCACATTTCCCAATTTTTTAGAATTTTTTTCCATCTAGTCATGACATAAAATAGACATTTTCAAACTTCTAGACACTAAATTAATTCAATGATTATACAATAAAATTAATCAAGAATTGAGGCTCTTTTCTACCCCAAGAATAAGCATGACCAACATAAAATAAGAGAGCTAAAAAACGAAGGTAAATGAAGTACAATCCTTGATGTTGAAGCATACAAAAATGCTAATTTCTTTTAATATTCATCAAAACTGAGGGACAATCCATATTTAATTCATTCACCCCTTCCATCCTTCCATTTTCAATCCCATCCCCAACCCAAAAAATATAATTCCAAGAAATTTCATACAATTTTCAATTTTTGAGGAAAGGGGTTTTTGATTGAAGCATTTTTAAAATGAAAGAACACTAAAAAATGAGAAGTCTTTTCCTTTTATGCCTTTTCTATTTTTCTACTTAATTTCATAATTTATTTTTTTCATTTGACAAAATAAATTTGACAAATAAATAAAAAAGTGTAGGTTATCTTCTCTTTCCAAAGGAAAATAATGCAAATCAATTCCTTTTTTAATTATTTAATTATTTCAATGAACTTTACTAACCAAGGAATAGTTTCAATCATGATTAAATTTTTTTAATAATTTTGAAACAAAGAAAAAAATATAGGTGGGTATCACCAAGGTGAGTGAACAAGATGATACACCACTTATGTTTTTCTATGTTTTCATTCAATTATGAAGGCTAAAATGCATAAATAACAATCATAAACTAACCATAATTGTTATAACAACTATAAGGGAAGTTTTGGAAGGCTGAAACAATGTGTACCTTGTAAAATTCTTGTTGTTTTTAGGTCACAAAGGACTCATTTTCCTTTACTAGCAAATGGGTCCCTGTAAGGGTTTCTGAAAAACTGAGATTTGAGTTATGTTCTTTAATGTCTGCACTTCTAGCTCCTCGGTGTTCAACTCTCAAAAATACAAAACCAATTATTTAGCCTTGTTTTCATGTTCTCGCAATATGGATGACAACTTTGTAACTTGATAATTTTGACAATTTTGCTTCAATCTTGTTCTCCACTTGATCTTCAACCTAGAAACCTACAAACACAAATTCAAGAGGAGAAAAAATTGTTGATTGTTAGAGGATAGGTGTTTTCCTTAGTCAAACCCCATTTAGGTAGTAAACCTTATGATGAAATAATGAAATGGAAGCATGATTTAATATGAAACATGAAATGGAGATACCTTGGAAGATGTCTTGGAATGTAAATTTGCAAACTAACATTAAGTGGCCATGTAGAATGTAGATCTTGATCTTGAATTGCTGCAGTAAAACTTTTAATAATCTATTTTTGAATTCCTTTGAAATGCTCTTGAAATTCCCTTGTGAATGTACTCTTGATTGCTTATGAAGATCTAGGATTGCTTAGATGAAACTATGTGAATTAACCTTATATTTATACTAAATCTAAGGATTAACCCCAAAATTCAAATAATCCATGTCATTATCAGATCTAGGATTCAAAATAATTAAAATCCCACCACAAATAAATTCAAAAATGGGGTTCCTAAGCAAGGAGGACCCATTCGCCACCTTGGGTGAATGGGTCCTAGCACAATTTCCTAGGAACAAGCTTTGGGGGCATGAAATAACATAAAAAAACCCACCTCAAATATGCCAAGAAAGGGGTGTCCTATGTTAGGAGGACCTATTCACCCAAAGTGGCGAATGGGTCCTAGCATAGATTTCTAGGACTCCAACTTTGCCAATGTAAGTGCATCATGCAATATCATTAATGGGTGTCAGGATAGATCCTTGAAAAATGCAATTAATAAGGTTTGAATTTGAATTAAAGGGCCGATTACGCTCTAATTAACCAAAATTAATTAATAAATCCCTATATTAGTGTGGAAGTGTAATAAAACACTTTACAACACCCTAAATAAGGCACAATTAAGTACATTTTATTGAAAAGGACCCTAGACTCAATGTGAATGTGTACAACACATTAGAACACTAAATCAAGGAAACATTAGGTTCATCTATTGTTAATTATTTCCAAATGTAGGAAAAAAGGGATAATTTTTTCCGTTAATACAAATTTATATATAATTTTGATTCATTTAACTTAAATAGTTTCCCTTTCTTTTCTTTCTCGATTTTCCCAACTTCCAATGCATCAAGCATCTTTTTAAAATGTACTAATTTAACCTTTGAAAAACAATCGCATGCATATGGGGAAATAAAAAAACCATAATCACAATCACATAATTATGGGGTTTTCACAACACATAGAGTCCAATGTTGGCACCAATTCATATCTACACAATAAGGTAAAATGAGGATCATCTCACACTCAATCAACTGCAATAGTGACCACCATACATATTAGCCCAAAGTGACATATTTGATATAATATTTGTTGGGTAAATAATAAATACCTATAAATTTAGGTGGGGAAATAACCTTATAACAATACTTACACGCTCAATTCATACATCAAGCATACCCACTCCATATATATAAAATAGCTAAATAAAAGAGAAATTATCCAATGAAGTTCAATTTCACATATCATATAATCATGCAATTGCAATAATAAATTAAATACAATATACTTTGATCATGTACAATCACCACGTCTATGATTCTATCACAAAATACATAGCACAAATATCTCAAAGCAACATGCACAACCACAACTTATGCATCCACATATACATAGTGAGAAACACAATTCCAAAGTAACCATCTCAAGGGAACAAGCAAGTGGGAATTATACATGGCACATAATTTGAGAATCTCCTTTATCTTGAATTCCCCTTATGTAGACAATATGGAGCTATTTTAATAATTTAAATTTATCTAGGTGAGTAATTATTTTGAACAAACTGAGTTGGTGTTAAATGAAGAGATAAAAAATACAAGATGATTAATTATTTTGAAGATATCTTGAAAAAAAAAGATGATCCAATGTCTACAAGAAACTTGTATTCCTTTAGGAAGAAACAAGTCCATAGGTTGATGAAGAATCCACTCCATGTCCAACTAAAAGATGGAAGGATAAAGTCTCAAAATCTATGTATCTAGAAATTGATTAGGAGTCTCCAAGATTGAATACACCACAACATAATTGTGGTCAAACTCAACCAAAAACATGACAAATCAAGGGAATGAGGAAACTCATGAATGCCAATCTCCAAAGACAAGGAAGATGGGATAACAGTTGTGTTGAAACCATCATCAAAGAGGAGAGAATCCCCCTCAAATGTGTTCTCCAAATATGTAGCATGAGACCCCATAAACAAGTTAGAAATCCATGTAAAATATTCATCCCACAAAGCAAGATCTAAAAAACTATGATTATCCTACTAAAGAGAAGCATTAATAGTTGAATAAGCAAGAGGTGGAGGAGTAGGAAGCTCAACACTAGTCTCTAATAATACTGGAAGGTTTAGATGATCAAAATTCTCCTCACAAACATGATTAACACTTCATGAATGAGTTTGAATAACAGTCAAAGGAAAATTATCATCAACATATTCAAAATGGGCAAAGGAATACAAATGAGATGAATGATCAAGCATTGCAATAGAAATGATCTCTTCAGTCTCCAATTACCTTATGTATATTCTATTACGAGTGAACTCAACTATTTTACCTTTTCCACTATGGGTAATTTAATGAACATAAAAGAGATTAGATGACAAGGAAGGAACACAAAGAAAATCATTAAAAATTCCTTCTCCTATGTCAATAGAACCCTTCGAGCACATACCTTCATATATGTTTTGTTGCTCATCAAAATATTAGTTAAATTGCAAGGCTCAAAAGAAGAGAACATTTCATAGATGATGTCATATGATGAGATGCCCTTGAATTAGGGTAATCCCACAATAATAAGTCCCACTTTTTGGCCAAGATGGATATTTATATCAACATTTTTAACTAAATCTTCACCTTCTAAGACCTATAGTAGCTAAACTATTAAGAATTTGAAGATGATGCAAACTAGTGATTTGTGGAAATTTATATGTAGATTCTAAATATATATTTTATTTTTATTTTTAAATAAATGATGAATCTTTCAAAATATCCTTTAATAACTAGTTTTAAATAGTAAACAACATTTTTAGAAAGTGATGTTTATGTCATCCAACATAACCTTTTTCTAGAAAGAATAAAATTCTAATTTCAATATTTAGGGAAAATATATTTTTTCATAATTTTTTCTTACATATTTTTTTAAAATTAATTTAGGAAGTCATTGTAACTATTATTTGGACATAGGTGTTGGTGTTTTTTCTAACAGAACCTTGAAGTTCTCTAAAAGGTAGCCAACCCTTATGCTCAAGAATCTTCAAAGCTAGTGGCCAACAAACAAGTAAACCATTATGAGACCTTCACTCCTACTCTTTAGGCTCTATGGGACCTAGGAGGGTGTTCCTTATTGTGCTCAAGTAATGTTTGTCTAATTGAGAACACATTCATACATAGATTGATTCCTATTAATTGCAAATAAACACAATTCGTTGAAGATTTGGCAGACCTTTGAGTAAATATTTATCTATTTGCTAGGAATCAGTGAATATTTCACACTCGTACTTCATAATTGAAATATTTTGAATGAATTTTGTTCTCATTTTAAATCCATAGCTAGGCATATCATTAGTTCATTTACTTGCAATATTTCCTAACAAATAGACCAGTGCTTCATCGATTGGGAGAACGGAGTCAAATATGCAACAACCAGTAATATATCAACCATTTAATTTAGAAATTGATGGGCTATTATCATACTAATTTGTAGTACATTCAACTCCTTGCATCTAGAAAACTACTTCTTACCAAATCCTGTACTCTTTACTCATAGACCTATGACTTTATTTAAGCATTTAACCAAGTCTTTGAATTGAAGCAAAAAAAATTCACACATCCAATTAAAACAATTGGAGACAAACAAAAAGATCATTGATCATTTTCATTTATAATCTGCTTAAGAGAATTGCATAAGAGAGTACATGCTCGAGAATTAATATTTTCTAATATATTTGTGGCTTCTTTAAAACTAATTTAATATTCTTACATACATGACCCATAACCAAGAAAATTAACTATTTTATTCATTGATATTTTCTACAGTATGCTCCTTCCTAAACTTAGCTTCTACCTAGACCATTACGAGACTAAAAAATCAAACCTCTGTAATAAGCCTTGAAATCCCTTTTATAGAACAAGGGAGCGATAAGCATCAGTTGGATTACAGTTACATTTCACATGCATTTTAAAATTATTTTCCTTTGAATTTCAAATGTTTCTCGAATGGTTACATTTAATCATTTTGGGATGAGGGAAACCAAAACAAAAAAAATCCACGTAAGAAGTTGAAGGAGACCAATAGGCCTTTCCAAAAAGGCATCACTATTGCTACATCAAAATTTGCATGCCCATGCCAAAACCGAGGAAGTCACCATCAGTACCAACAACACAAATGAACATACCAACCAAAGAAGAACCGAGTTAGCACAAAAAATCCCAAAAACCAAGCACCAACCCAGAGGAGGAACGAGGTACTACCCTACTTTTTCAACAACTGAGTAAGCACACTCAGTTTTTTGACTGAAATTGGAGTAGCTACCACCACTTCCTCGTTAGAATCACCGTAAGGCACCAAGGAAATAGGAAAATGGCCATATTCAAGATCATTTCTTCCTCCATCACTTGAAGAGCTATCATAAACTTCAATGGGATCATTGTGCCTCCCTAGACAAGCCTTAGGACCCTTACTCTTCTTCTTCACCTTCTTCTCAGGCTTGACAAACCTTTTCCCTATAAACTTGACCATTTCTTTTGAAATGGTCCTATTCCTCAGATTGTATGTACTCTAGAAAATAACTTTCTTACCTTTCCTATAGAAGCTTCTCTTACCCTTTGGGGTTATAGGAATTTCAAATATACCAAGCTGACTTCAGAGATATCATCATGAGCTTCTTGCATGCTAAGCCTTCTAGACCTCCTAACTGGTGTTACTGACTTACTTGGTTCACCCATTTTACACAAAACAATGCATTGACTAGTAGACCACCTTACATAAAACACTCCAACTAAAACCCATAGAGCGCCATTTGTAGGAAAGGAAATTCAAACCAGCCCAATACGAGTCAACACAAAGCATAATTGCAAGCTATAGGACCATTAACACCCTAGGAAACTAGAATATGATAGCCAAACCATGCATAAGCTAGAATGAAACACATATGCACACTCACAGACCCAAGGACACCATACTACTACCTCTGTGATGATTTTCTCAGCACTTGTATGTCACTCCTCCAGTACTACAACAATTATTTCAGCTCCTTGATAATTGCAAATAATGAAAAGAACTACAGGAGATCCTCATTAAATAGAGCGATTTTGAGCATGTCATAATTAATGACCATCCTGGCTTGCGCAAGTGAACATATAATGAATCGTCACATGCTTAATCTCTGTCATCAATCATTTTGGATTTAAAAATTAATCAATGAAGCTCATTAAGGATCGCTAATTTCCTTTTAATCCGTACTTGGAAACAACGATGATAACTTGAAAAGCCACCATGTAGTTTTCCATATCTCAGCCATACCATTTTCACTTCACTGGTTGTTGCAAAAATACCACTATATCGTATCAACACTTCAGTGATGGGTGAAAACATCCCACTGCAAGAAATATTCCCAAACATGCACCTTATCACTGGTCACAAAATTTGGTTGAACCTTCTTGAGAATTTCAACGAGTGAAGATTTCTAGCAATGCCTTCTGATAATTCATACCATTGCTTGTCACCATAATGAATTTGAAGTAAAATGAATCCTCGGTGATGAACAAATCAAGTGATGGAATAAAATGTTGACATACAGTTACCGTACCACTTCCATTCACTTTCGTCACTTGTTGGTGAAACTTAGAAAGGGGGTTGAAACATTTTGGAAATGACACGACACAACATATTGCAACATTCATCACTTGTCGCTCAAGTAAGACGAAAGGTCTGGAGGACTTTAGCGATGAGCGATACCAAAGTGAACCAAGCTCCATTTCCTATCACTGAAATAAAATAGCTAGAGGAAACCATTTCAATGATGGATGACCATGAGCGAGTAAAAGGAGATTTTCCATGTGAAAAAGATGTTTTGAAAAGGGGTCATATGAGATCGTTAGGACTCAAAACCCTAGGAAAAAAACTTAAGATTGACATATTTCACCATGAAATATTTTCAACTTGACTTTAGGAGAAATTAAAATGATGTAGGGAAAAGGGCTACCGATGAACTTAAACCATGGGGCCGGTAGAAACTTGATTTGAATTGTCGAGGTTATGACTTGGATGACCAGAAACCGGGTGTGACAGGTCAACATAGAAATAGAACACCCAAGGGTTAAGGACTTGAAAGACCTGAAATAAGGGCTTATAGCCTAAAACCCTAAACCTTTCCCTTGGGAACACAAGGAATAATTCATAACCAAGAAAGGAACCTGCTCAAATTTCTCAAAATTTTAGGAGCTCTACCAGGTGTATTTTGTCTAGCATAACTTCTTGTGTATATATCAAAATTAAATTTTCTTTTTTTTTTTGGTGAAACGAGGACATCAATACCTAGGACAAAAGTATTTTTTGAATTTTTTTATATGTACAATGGTTTACTATTTTTCCCCCTCTATATCTAATGAAGAACTTGATGCTCATTGAAAAACCAATGTTGAATAAAAATTATACATGATAAAATGAAAACATATCAAAACTACACTTGTTGGAAAGCTCCTTTCAAGGACTACGATCTTGCAAAATATCTTGTCAAGTTAAATACATATGAAGGTCCATCCCGAGGTTTGAAATTGGATGCTATGAGAAAATTTTGATGAAGAAGCTAAAACTATCATACTTAACCCCCTTCATTCAAAGGTTTTACCTTCGCTCGAAGGCCCCTTTGACTGAAGGTCACTATGTAATTTAAACATCATTTTATGGCATACACCTCTGCTTGAGATTTTTTAGTTGTATACCTTCGCTCAAAGGTCCTTCAAGTGAATATTTTTCTTCGCTTGAAGGTGCTCTCTGAAAATGTCCCTCCTACTCCAAAAAAATTCATTGTCCCAAAAGTGGGACTTAGTATTGTGAGATTACCCATCAAGAATTCATCTTCAATAATTAGGACTTGTAGAGGCCAAGAGTGCTTTTCATTTCATTTTGTGTAGTCTAGTTTTAAATCCTGTGTTCCTTGACTGAGATGATGAAGCTGTTGTAGATTGAGATGTTGAAGGAGAAGACACTAATGAGGGCATAAAATTGTTATTCTTCTAAAGAAGGTGGGTTAGTTCATCAATATTCTTATCATGACATCTATTATTATCATGTCCTAGCTTTTTGCAATATGCACATTTCAACCTCTTCTTTTAAGATGGTTCCTCTTTAGAAGAGGGAGTGGACTCAAGAGTTCTTTGTGAAGGTGAATCCTTACCTCTCTCATTATACTTGGGGTGCTTATGTTGCTTCTTACCTTTTTCACCTGAAGCATTTTGATTTTTTACAAGAAGAGCCTAAGATTTGGAAGACATCAATGTGCCCATGTGTTCCAACTTGGATTGTTCCCTTGTGAGCTAAGCTGCAAATCCATCAAGAGAAATTTTTTTGTGTGCATTGCCTAGGTCATCCATAGTAGCATAAAATATAGAAATAAAAAATGAATAATCAAGACAAATCTTAGAAAGAATAGAAAGAATCAGTTTTTCATCCTCTTTGGTAACCCCACAATTAGATAATTGCATTCTAAGAGAATTTAGCTTAGAGAAAAGTCCTAGATATTATAAAAATATGAAGGATTAAGACTCATAAGTTCATTCTCCAACTTAAATTTCCTCATTTTATCTATCTTACCAAAGAGAGCCTCTAAGGTAGTCCAAATATCATTAGGATGATTACAAGATACAACATGATATCTAAGATCTATAGAAATGGACAAGATTAGAGTACCAAGGGCTTCATCCCCTCTATCAAACCATTTTCTTCTTTTTATAGCTCTTATGGGTTTTGGATAATGCGATTCTTTGTAGCTTCAATTTTAATAATAAAACCTCTATTTTTTATTTCCATTCATGATAGTTATATAGAGTTATAAGAATTTTTTTTGGCATATCCATGATAAAATAAAAATATATAATAGAGGAACAAAAAATTACCCCTCACAATACAAGCATATAACCCCTACGTGCCAAAGAAAATACAACTTTTTTTGCAAATTTACAAGTTATGCCAAAGTACCAATTTGGATTCAAACTAAATGTTTTCAAATTTTGGCAAGAAATATTCAAAAATTACATTTATAAAATTGAAATGCTCCTCAATACCTTCCCGATATCGCAAGAATCCGAAAAAATAGAGTCCAGAGTAAAAAGTTGTGAGCTTGGAGGGTGAAAAATAAGATCTAACTTCAAGTTGGAAAAAAAGGCATAAAAAACTAAAGAAATAATTTGCACCATTATAAAATTCACAGAGCTAGCTTTTTGATAGTATTACATTTAAAAAAAATTCCCCTTGATTGAAATTTATTACAAAATCAGAAAGCCCTATTTTTGGCCTATTGAGGGAAAAAATGGCCCGAGGGCACTAATAGTCGATTACCATGTGACTAGTCACTGAGTGAAAAATGTGCTGATGATTTTTTAAAAAATAATATCACTGTGGGGGTGATGGGTGGGTCGAGCCTAGGTGGTCGAGTGTCAACTCACGCATGTCACAAGTTTATCCCTCTTGCTATGCAAGGGTGTAAGTGCTTAAGATGCCTAGAACTCGGGGCTTAAAATAATCCCCCAAAAAGAAAATCATTTATATCAAAAAAAATTAAATGATTTTTTAATAAAAAATGACATGAATAGAAAATTTTACTAATATGGCTTGATAATTTGATAGCCTAAGTAAGAAAATGATGCAGACTTGGCGCACGTGGAGTACACAGGATATTTTGTAGAGATGTCAATTGTAGTCATTTTACCAATGCTTGCAGACTATGACTTGACATCGTATGATAGAACCATATGTTATGGATTTGTATGTTACATATTTTTCAATGAAATTTGAGAAAAACATCTAATGCCTCCAAGGAAAAAATGTCCATTTTCACTTATTTGGCCCAATTGATTCTTAAGTTTTTGAGCCTTCTAAATGTAATGGTAGGGTTAGATTTGGCCCAAATTTCCCTAAACATTCAACTACCTTTTGGATATGGCAACTTTAACCCTACTTGAAACCATTGTAAATTTGACAAAACATAACAAAATTTGATAAAATGAAAGTCAAACTTGTATTTATTTGATGCCTTGGATTCAATTGTGAGGTCGTTGAAACCCCAAAATGCACTCAACAAAATCTTCAAGCCAAGATGAAAGCATTTGACCTAGGAAAGAATCTACAACACTAGATCTCTAATACCATGTAGGAGTTAATGGTAACTTCCAACATCCCTAGGAATAGTTGGTAGACCAAAATATCTTCCATAAGAGATAAATTGGCAAGAATAGTTTTCTATCATTATGAATGCAAAATTGATGCAAATGTACATGAGAGGCCTCTCTTATAAAGGAAAGGTGATAGATATGATTAGAAAATATTGTGATGTGTCTTAATCCTATGTTATGAGATGACTATTATATGACCTAGGTAACCAATATTAAATAAATAAATAAATCTAAGATAAGATAAGATCTTATTTAGACAACTAAGACCTCTAGAAAGACACCTAGGACCTAGGTAAACTTAGCATGTAAATAGGACCTATTATTGAACTAGATAGGTAAAACACCTTTTTACACCAACATCCACTTCAAAAAATTACTAAAAAATTAATAAAAAAATATGTTCAACTTGTAGTAATCACTTTTGGGTATATTTCTATGAATTGGTTTTTAAAAATAATTGATCTAGTAAAAAATAATGGGACACATACTAGAAACTATGTTATAGTTTTTTTTAAGTCCAACATTCCAACCCCTTAACCTTAAACATTTTAAAATATTTAGTATTTTATAAGCCATATTCAAAGCACTACGATTGGGTGGTGGTCCTAGCTCGATTGGCTAAAGCATCCTATTGCAGGAAAGAGGTCATGGGGTCTAGTCTCCCCACCATTCTTGTAGTACCAGATAGTGTGTCATGCCAGTGCCATTAGTCACATGAAATTTCTTACCAGGTGCATTGTAGTTTATAGGGGGATGGACCTAACCGATTCCTGCAGTGAAAAATTAAAAAAAAGCACTACAATTATTTTTCTTATCACATCTTCAAAATTTGAGTGCATAAATCTTGAGTTACTCATCCAAGTTTAGCTTTAGCTAATTTTGGGAAAAATAGTGACCGCTTTTGACACCCTTTTTGTCTCCCATTTCCATGCACTACCCTACTATTTATATGAGAAATGAATTTTTATGTAAACTGTATTAAATTTATTACAATGTACCAAGTATTTAAGAAAATGATTTGAGCTTTAAAACTTCAACACATAGTCATGAACAATGAGTTTTCTAGAGCTGAATTATTATTCCTAATATCTATGATGTTGTTTGGTGGATTTGTCAACTTTTGAAAACAATATTTAAATGGAGGCATTATACTATGCAAGACTAAGAATGATGATATGTAAATTTAAGATGATGACAAATTTATTTCATATAAATCTTTAAAAACCATGTCTATAGTCCAATTAGAATATTTCACGATAAATAATTTCAAAATAAATATTTTTGAGGTTTTGATAGAGAATGAGCACATACAAAAATGTTAACAACCACTAGCCATTAGAGTATGTATAGGCCCACTTCAATGTATCTGGAAAGTGGTTAGATCATTCAAAAATTCTAAATTAAAAAATATTTTAGGAACACATCACACATGGCTTTATAAACAATAAAAATATCAAATGTGTTGACTAGAAAATGTTTTCTTATAAAACTTATAAAAAGAGTTAGAAATGATAAAAATTAGGATTGTGTGAATGTCTCACTAGGCATGTTAGAAATGTAGACCTCGTATTTGAGCTACAAACAATAATTTAGATGCAATAATGAAAATCAAAGCTCAAATAAAAAGTCACACTTGAGATAGAAAAATAATGCAAAGTCCAACAAAACCCTAAAGCAAACCTCCATTTATGTTTACATTTGCTCCATGTTGAAGGATGATGCCATTTGGATGCTTTTTTGCTAAATTTTACATAATTTGATAGCATAAGAGTAAAATGTAAATGATGGATGAAATAGCTTAAGAAAGTCTCTCTTAAATAGATTTTATAAATGGAAATGGAGGGCTAGGATTGAAGAATTTAATCAAGGGCTAAGATTTAGTCAAAAGGATGGGCTTCTTAGCCTTTTGACAAGTGTTAAAAGATAATGAGCTATTCTATATTAATGAAGGAGATTTTATTAAAATATGAGATGAAAGGAGATGTTATCAAGTAGAAGATGAGGTGGAGGTTCAAGAATCCTCACACAAGTGTGATCATGTAAGTGCACAATGTGCGGAGATCTTGCTCACACATGTGTAAGAAATGAGTGGGGATAATTTAATTCTAAGGGATGAGGTGGAGGGCCAAGATTCCTCCAAGTTGGATTTTTCACACATGTGGGAGCATGGGTTTGTATGAGTTAAGAATACTTAAAAATGTGCAATCACAGAGTGAGATGAATCAAGCATGTTCAACCATGTGGTAGAATGGAGTGGGATGAGGATAATATGAGGAAATGAAGGGTCAAGATTTTGATCCTTTTTCTTGAATTATATTTTTGAGATTAAAAGGAAAAATTATTTATTCCATTAGTGATTATGTGGATATTTAAATTAGAAGAAAATATTAATACAAGATTGATTAGCCTAATCAATAAATTGAGGAAGTATTAATTAATTAATTAGTTGGAGGAAATGGGAGCTAAGGTTAATTAATTAGGTTGATTTGAATAATTTACTTTAGAGGTTTAGAAGAATCAATTGATGATAAATAATGGTTAATTGCAAGGGTAATTAATTAAATAATAAATTATCTAGTTAATTTACAAGAAGGTAAGTTTGGGGTGTCTACACTAGTAATGTTAGCTTTCTTACTATATTGTATATGTTTCACTACGTTACTATCACAATTTTTTTGGATTCCTTGCTAATTTTATTAGAAAGGAATGATGCAATGTTCCTTTCACCACATCCATGTATGAAGTGAGATAATGTACCAAAAATATTAAGGATTTAAGAATATTACATCCTAGTTTTCACATGGTTGACACATTTTTATAGAGGTTTTACATACTTGGTTCAAGGTAAAACAATACACTAGTTCTTAGTGATAGTCAAATAGAAGTTTCAAGTGCATTGGATATGGTTTATGTCAAGGTCAATTTTATCATTTTTTATTACTAATTACTTAAAGAGGTACACCTTATGGAACACATCCTTAGTATAAAAAACCCAAAGAAGAAAATATACCTAAGTATATCTTAATTTAAAATTACATGTTGGTCAATTAAATGTCATCTCCAATAAGGATTTTTTCATCATTATACTCTCCAAAATAATATGATGATGTGACTCATGTTGTGTTTCATACATAGTGAGTAGATCATCCTACTCAATTTTTGGATCATGTTTGTTAGCCTTAGTATCAACCTCATTAGAATACATAGCTTGTATTGTATGCATCAAATATTCTTCCATCTCATGAATGCATGCATCCAAACAAGTATTACACATGTGTGCTAACATGTCATGCATTAAAGGATCGCTCTCATGATCAAACTACAATGTATGCATGATTTTCTCAACTAAGGACTATGTGTTTGAACTAATAGATTGCAGTGTCAAAACCTTTGCACTCTCCTTCCCAATTGAAGGGAATGTGACATGCTAAATGGATAGCCAACCAAGGGGTTTCACCAATTGTTATTTTGCACGATGTGCCTCTCTTTAACCTACACAAATCCTTTTCCTTTTCCTTAGAATAATGAATGTTGAAATAGTTTATGATCTCATTTAGGAAAAAAATCACAATAGAGTTTCCTCAAGAAATATTGAGGCACTTCATGGTGATTACATGATAGTTGGTCAAAAACCATCTATCGCCTGCTCCAATTTTTTTTCTTTATTTTCTTGTAGTTGAACTAGTGGATTGGAAATATTTTTTGAATTGTTTCTGATGATGTATTAGTTTTTGGATCAATGAGCAATGTGAAAAAATTCTCTTTGGTTAAAGTTTTTTTTCACCCTTTCATTAGATAATTTTGTGGCAAGAAACTAATGCCAATATTTTGAATAAACTGGCCATGCATTTATTGTTAGGTAAGTGTGATATTTAATTCAATCCTAATGTATAATGAATGGCATATCTCCAAACATCTTGGAGAGGTACATGGACACTCTCCTAGGTGGATGAGAGATAATATTATTCAATTATTCTACTAGTTTACTTGGATATTATTTTTAGTAGAATTAATGAAGGAATTGGAGAATAAAAATGGAAGTTATGAATTAATTATAACTAATTTATTATACTTTCCTCATTCTACATTTTAGAATTGGTAGCATAGAGGATATTTATTTAATAGATGGGACCCACATAAGTTGTAACCTCCATATTGGAGCATTGGAATTAGAGATGTGAGCCTCAAGAGTTATTAGTCAAAGATGTGTTATGAATCACATTTTCTATTAATGGGTGCATTGATATAACACATGAGGATATTGGATTTTTCATACCATGGTTTTGGTTGTAAATAGTTTTAAGAATCCACTTGTGGATTCCTCTCAACCCTCTTCTATATATTGTATGCTTTAGATATAGGTTTCAAGGGTTATTTATAAGTATATAGTGTTGAATTCTATTGTATTGAAGAAAGAAGTGTATTTTTTATGTACTTTTTTTTATTGAATATTAATACATGTATTTGAGCCTCTCTTTAATGTAGTGGTTTCTCCCAAAAGGGTTTGTTCATGTACATCTAATGTTATGTGTTAAATTATCATGGCTTGTTGATTTCTATTTTTTGTTACACTATAACATAATCTCATAATTGTTGATCCAATCTTTTATTAAGAAAAAATAGATTTTCATACTTGTTGAAGAGATGATAGTTGTAGTATTTTTTTATATTGTTTTAACAAAGTTTATTTTCTTTATGATAAAATTGATGTAAGGTATCAAAAAATTGATTATGCTACAAGATTTTGGTAGTGATTTATTATTGCATTAGGATTTTTAGTATTTCTATAATTTATTTAAACTTAGTTTTATTATTTTAAATCTACCCTAATATATTTTGTTGTTTTCAAGAGGATGCATGAAATTATAGGAGTATTTTGAAGGGGGATTTGTAGGTCATATTCTTTTGTCTCAGTATATTCATGCATTTATTTAGGTGGTGGATTTTGAGGTAGAGGATGGTTAATATTGGATAAAAAGAAATTTTGATATATGGGTATGTCTAGGATCATGATGGGTCAAAAAGTGTTGATATGATGGGTATGTGTAGGGTATGTGGCTGACGAATTTTTTTACCCAAAATTGATGAAATGAAAAGGGTTTTTAAAGGAGATTCTCAACTTTCCACCAATATAAATTGTGCTTTACTTTGAATTTAATAAATAATTATTATTCATTTTCTATTTGAATTACGACTAAAGTCCTGATTGATAGGCCGATTAAAAAACATCTATAGCTTTCAAATGGTATCACATTTTTTGAATCTGAAAAATGTGTCACATTCTATGCTTCACATACTATAGGATTAAAAAAAAAGAAATGAATTTCATGAATTTTTGACCAAGTTAAGGTGGTCAGACATACAAGTTTTTATACTTTTTAAAAGTTGTAATAAAAAATTCCTAATTAATTATTTACTAGGAAACAAATTACAAAAAAATATGCCTCACATCAAGACATGATTCCTCTACTTATATCTAAAATCTTATAAAAAAACATTATCATTTTATTGTGGTTAGGGTGGTCAGACAGACACCTACTTCTTATTTTTTCCCTGAAATTTAAGTACTACTACATTGAAATTTCAAATTTTCACCAAAGAGATTTAAAAAAAAAAAACCTAGTAGTTTAGAAACTAAATTCAATTTGATATAGATTCTATTCTTACATATTTTTGAATTAATATAGATAACTTATTCAAATTTTTACTTTAAGTTGCCTAACTTTGATTTTTCTGATTTTTTCTCCACTTAAGGGCCTGTTTTTTCCACGATGATCCTACACATACCCATATCAAAACCAATTAAACAAAATATAATTTAATATTAAATAAATTATTAGTAAATTGATATAAATTACCTCTTTCAAGTTGAGACATCATCAAGGATGATGAGGTGGCTTTAACTCAACTCAAAACATGGTTGCACTTTCTTCCACTCACTTTTTCTCAATGAAGAAAATAAGATGAAATAAAGTAGCTTTGAACTACTATATACTTTTTGGTTGTATGTTATTATAATATGCTCACATTATAACACAAGTGTATTTACCTTCAAATTTACCAAACCTAAATGAAATACATGCTCACATTATAATGAGCACATGTGATGTTTTTTATGATGTCAATTTCCAGCTTCCCATTTTTTCACATACACTTTGGTTATTTCTAGAAATATTCCTCTTTATAATCATCTTCGTCTCACTAATTCCAAAAATTTTGGCAAGTAATTTCACTAAGTTTCTAATCAAGGATTGTTCTTGCACCATTTAAATTGTTGCATAGCCAAATACTTCTTGTTGCATCAACTATTGTTGAATTTTAGTGATGTATTTTTTGTTTCATTGAAGTATAGTCACCCTTGAAATTAAGTCTTCCATGGCCATCTTTTGATCTGTTATTATCACTAACATACAAAAATTACACAAGCCCACAAAATCAAACTTGGTGCAATACATATAATTTGATTTTAAAAGTATAATTGAGAATCTAAAAATAAAAAATCTCATGTCTAATTGCTACTTTCTTATGCAAATGATTTTTATAATGGAGAGGAAATCATTGTGATGTAAAACAAAAAGAATCATGCAAAAAGATACACAACTCATTTTTATCTTTGAAACCCCAATTTGGAGGAAAAATCAATATTTTGGTATTGGCATTAGCCTCACCACCTTCCTTTATTGGCTTTGGAAGGAAAGACTCCATTTATAGATTCTACTCTGCATTTCTAATTCCTACTATGAATAATTAAATTCTATAATATTTAATCTATTCTCTCTCAACTCAAATATTGATTCATAACCATCTATAATCCCCTATTCATTAATTTCAATAGAGTTATCCTCGGTCTAAGAATAATTATTGTAAGCACAAGAAGATAAATTTATGCTTCCATGATTTATATTCTAAATATAAAGGAATCACTATATGTAGGTGCTACCATAATTTTAGTGTTAAACACTACATTTGGCTCTATGTTTCCTTTCCCATTCCTATTTTTTAGTCCAAATTCATTGCATTGTTCACTTTTTTATACCTATATAAATTTTCTATGTCCATTTTGAATTACATATTCTTAGCTTCACTCAATGCCATGTTATGACTTGTAGTACCTAATCCAAAAAGTGACCATGTGATCAGGAGCATCCAGGGTGTAAGAGAAATCTTGCATCACCCAAAAATAATTTACTTTGTTTTAATTTTAAATAAGGGCTTATGTGGGCTAATTTTGTTTGGGAAATTAATTATTTTAAATTTCCAAATATTATAATATTTCCTATGTGAGTCTGTAATTGTAATTTTGGAGGTTATGTTCTACTAAATGTTTCAAAGGCATAAATGGGGGAATATTCCATTTGGGATTTCTAGGTGGGAGGAATGTTGCATGTTCAATTGCATGTTGCTGGGGTCACAAGCTTTGCATGTTGTGCTCTCAGTGTCATGTTGACCAAATTTGATTGGCCATGGTTTAGGTGCCCATGTGAAGGCCATGTGAGAATCAATTAATTTTATTATTTTATGATTATTTCTCCAAATGGGACGTGGGTTTTCCAAGGTGTTTTGCTTGTGGTTTTGGAAAACCATGTGGTTTTTTTCTCATTCACAAATTTATATATTCAAGGCCTTATCATTTGGGAAGGTGGCTTTGGGAGTTTTGCAAGCGAGATGGGAAAATGTTGTCGGATTGAAGAGGGATTTGAAGACTCCATTGTTGCATATTTCTATTTGCATAGAAGCCCATGTTTTTGGGAGCTAGTGAGCTCCACATTTTGAGAGATAGTGAGCTAGCGAAGGTGTGAAGGGAGCTTGAGAGCTTCAGCTGAAAGAAGGTTGAAAGAGACCAAGAAAAATTTTTGTTCAGGTTTGGAGGTGTGCTATAGCAGCAATAAGAGTGATTATTTTATGGTTTGTTTGTACATGATTTCTAATGAGAAAGGTTGAAGGAGCTAAATTAGGTGAAAGAGGATAGCTTGTAGGAACCATTCTACATTTATATTTTCTGTTATGTACAATTTATTTCAGTTTTGTAATGTTTTTCATCACCTATGTGGCTGCAAAATAATGTACTTTAGTTACGCTTTGTTGTTGTATCAATTCATGAGTTTTGGATAGAACTGTGAGACCTTACTTGTAATTTTTGGTATTTCTTTAAGATTTCTTAGTTGCATTTTAATATTACTGTGAGTATGAATGAGGGTTGGATTTCCTTTTCATCGCCATGTGCATTGTAAATTTTATAACCTAATCTTGCACCATACTTTGGATCCTTTGATTTATTGTCTAAATAATTGACTATGTAGTCCATGTTCACGATATTAAATGGAAACGTAAGTTTTAATTTTAACCTCATGGATAAAACCACCTAAGATAGAGATATTTAAAAATAAATAAAATATCACCAAGTATACTCCATCATATAGAGGCTACAAATATCAAACACTCTAAACTCAAAGAAACAATAATACTTAAGCATCATGAAAAAAACATCCAATCACATGATCAATAGTAATTGTGATCATGAATGCTACTAGTAACTTGGTTTCTTTAAAATTTACTTGCTTGAATCCATCTTTTTGGCATCATATACTTTCTTGCACTATTCTAATGTGTCCCAAACACATAAAATTATAAAGAAATGTATGAATTAGAACCATAAACATATAATCACGCAATACAAATGCATAAACAATTTGATGATTATCCAAACATGTTGAAGAAAATATTAATCTAACTCATTTAGTTAAATCAAATCCCATAATTATTTATAAATGTCCTAAGCAGAGACTATGATAAACATAAAAAGAATATAAAATTAAGTGGAATTTAATTAATTTTTAGTAATTAGGGCATGACACACTTAATCCTTCAACTAATTGGCTTGAATTTTTATTACATAAATTTTCAATTGGTTTTACTTTTACCATACACTTTTTCAATTGGTTTGAATTAACAATAATCACAATATTTTCCTTGGAATGCTAAATTAGTATATATCCAACTCCTATAACATGAAGAGCTTTATAGTTCTAAATAGCATAATCCATTTGATGCATGTTATAGGTTCTAACCCACAATACCTCCAACATTACTTTTTGCACCCTTATACTCCTAAATATTCTATACAAACCAAAGAATTAGATTAATGAATACAATCCTTTAAAATATTTAAGAATCACATCACAATGAAAAATATTGACTTGCAAATAATTGAAGTACAAGGAATATCAAAATTCACATTCATCACATTATATATACATTTTCAATTGGTGATAAAAGTTTAGTTGCACATGTAGAAATAAAAGAGTTTCATTTAATCAACACAAGATGGAAACCACTATGATATAGTTTTACAAATCTGGTGACCCCACAATAAAGCGTGTTCTACTTTTTTGGTCAAAGTGGGACATTGAAATCAACATTTTCACCATATATTCACTTGTTAGAAGCTATAGCAACTAAACCATTCAGAATAATTTGAAGATTATGCAAACTAGTAATTTTTGAGATTTTATCTGTAGATCATAAATATATTTTAAAAAATAATTTATGGGTTTTCTATGTAAATTTTAATAACTTATTTTTTATAGTTAATAGTATTGTTAAAAAGTGATGCTACTTTAGTAAAGAATAATTCTTTTGTAGAAAGGATAAGATTATAAAATTAAAAACTTTTATTTGTAACACCAATATCTAGTGCACACATATTTTTTCATATTTTTTTAATAATTTTTTGAAGTGAGATTATTGATAATTCATACATAGGTTACTTCAATAATACATAAAAAAATTTGTATCCATCTGAATTAACATTTTATTTTTTGTTGAAATAAGAACATCAATACCTAGTGAACATACATTTTTTAATTTTTTAAATTATATTTTAATATTTTTCCATGTGTGTGGGACAAAGACCTTGATAATTGTTGAAAAACCTATCTTCACTAGAAAATAGAAAAATAATATAATAGGGTATGTGCAGGATCATGATGGGCCAAAAAGTGGCAATATGATGGGTATGAGGCTGACGAATTTTTTTTTACCCAAAAGATTGATGGCTTGAAAGGGTTTTTAAAGAAAATTCTTAACACAATATAGATTATACTTTACTGAATTTAATTAATAGGTATTATTCATTTTTTCTATTTAAATTATGACTCTGAGTCCTAATTGATAGGTTGATTTAAAAGTATATATAACTTTCAAGCGATATCACATTTTTGGATCTAAAAAAATGCATCATTACATACATACTATGGGATTAAAAAATTGAAGTTCATGAAGTTTTGACCAAGTTAAAGGTGAGGTGAGACATCTTGGTTTTATATTTTAAAAGTTGTAATAAAAATTCATGGAAATTAACTATTTACTTGGAAAATTACAAAAAAATATATACATCCACATGGGACATGAGTCCTCTACTTATATCTAAAATATTATAAAAAAATATTATCATTTATTGTGGTTAGGATGGTCAAACAAACACCTACTTATTTTTTCCCTAAAATTTAAATTACCATTGCATTTGCAATTTCAAATTTTTCATAAAATAGATTTAAAAATAAGAATGAAAATAAACTGTGGTTTAAGAGCCATTCAATTTTTCTAGATTCTATTCTTACATATTTTTTGAAATAATAGATAACATTCCAATTTTTTACGACCAAGTTGCCTAACTTTGATTTTTAGATTTTTGTCCTTAAGGGCTTGTTTCCATGATGATCCTACACATACCCAATAATCAAATCAAATATATTCAAAATTATACTTGTTGGAAAGATTATTTTGAGTGTTATAATATTAAAAAAATATCTTTTCTATTTGATTCCATTTGGAGGTCCAACTAGAGGTTTGAAACTAATTTTTTTGAAAAAAGTCTACAACCTAAGGTGGAAAGGTCATTTTTAGGACCTTCATTTGAAGGTATTCAAGGACCTTTGAATGAAATTATGTCCTTTCCATGATAAAAGATGAAAGGAAATACCTTCAAATGAAATACTGTTGTTCGAAGAAATACCTTTGATCGTATACACATTCGTTTGAAGAAATACCTTCAAACTCAAAGGTATTATGAACCTTTTTTTCCTCATACGACTTGAAAAAAATAATGTACCAAGTTTGGGTCTCATTATTGTGGTCTTACCCCACTACTAGTAAGAACACATTCATGTTAGATCTTCCATACAAGGGTATGAATCTAATATTAATATTGAGATTCATACCATATATGCCACATCTACTTAATCATTTCAAAATCTAACATTCATAAAATTTGAACCCTGAATAGTTAAGTTCAATAAACGATGATGAAATCATCAAAAATATTTTGAGTCATACTCATCATGGAAATTACCATTTTTTGAGTTGTCAGGAAGAGATAATATATAAAAAAAGAAAAATTCTAGATATTTTTTCTTAACTCCAACTTTAGTTTCCATAATTGAATGCACATCTAATGAGGATCATTTATTATGAATACAAGGTGAATGATGTACTCAGGATGATACTCCCCTCTCTCATGATGATAGCCTTTACTACAATAAAAATAAATTTCCCTCTTAAGATGATCCTTGACTCTTGAATCTATATCTTTCTAAAGAGTTACCTATAGGTGTATCTAGTAGCTTGATTATAAGGATCTAATTGGAAGTACAACTTCCCACCATTTTTTTTAGTGAATCTTTGAACTAAATAAGAGTTTCACACACTTTCTTGAATGGAAGCTTAGTAAGTATTTCAATAAGAGATATTATTTTCCAACAATCAACAAGATGAATATTATACAATTGATATTATAAGTGGTTAATTTTAGAGGTTTCAAAAGAATCAAATAGGCTATTGAACCATTCTCATAATTTGGTAGGAATACTTTTTTCAATGCAATGGTACATGAATTAATCACAAACAAGATAAGTGAAAATACTTCATATTTTCTCTATTTTATTCCACTTTTAATTTCAAAGATAATACTTATTTGGTTGAATTAATATCATTGATTTACATCGACAAGTCATAGTTAATGAGAAATTCTCCAATCTATATATTTTATGATACACATTAGAGCCTTGAAGTTTCTCTAGGAAGAAGTTTGATTTCATCTTCTCTATAAATTTTGATAAGAAATTAGTAGTTAATAGCTACAACAATTTTAAGATATCAACAAAAAATTGCAATAAAAAATTTAGGCAAAAAACACTTTAAAAGTGAACTTGATGGTCCCAAAAAATATTGGTTCCAAACTAATAGAATTGCTAAAAAATAGTCTATGATGGCTAAATGGGTATCAAATTTTAAGATTAAAAAAAAAATCTCTTAAATGAACAAATTTTGTTTTGAACAAAACCCCTACTATGGTTTTGTGAAATTTATATACTTGTAAGAATATTTTCCTTATTAGACCACATGTATAGCGGAATTCTTACAAATTGATGTGGAAGTGTCTTCAGATCTTGAAATTATAACTTTTTTTCCTTATTTGAACTAAAATCTTAGTCCCTACTTTAATAAAATGAAGAAATTATGAAGATTATTGTAGAATTATTGACCCTTAGAACCAAAAGAAATGAATCCATGGAAGTATGACACACAAGAACACGACACAAAAATTTGTGTTTGGTACATATATTCTAAAAAAAACATTTTGAATATAATGGAATGGAATGAGATACATTAGTAAGTGTATATTCTCACAGACTAATTCATTGAAAAATAAGAAGCTAATACTCTTAAACTTATATTGCATAATGCACAAGGTGTCCAAGGTTATGTGGACCACAAATAAATATATATAAATAGGTTCCACTTAGAAGAAGATATAAGTTAAAATTATACATTGCAATAAGGAAATACTTAAAAGATTAAATTCTCATTTTAAAAAAAAATTCAAGTGACATAGAAAGTAAGGATGGGGATTCATATTTATTATTATGATATTGACTATCTAAGTATGTGGATCATTTTTTTGTTTATATGAGTTATGATGAAAGAACAATTTTGCATATGTGTTTATTATATGATTTTGTCCAATACAAGATTAATGGGGGTATTTGTGTGTATGTGGCAATACAGATAATCATTTCTGGTTAGGATTCTTTTCAATCTACATGAACAAATATTTATGAAACGTAGGAGATAAGACAGCAAGTGGAATACAATTCAATTTAGTATCTACAAATGTCACTTTTCTTCTTCTCTTTACCAAACGCTCCTCACTGTCTCTCAAGCAATCTTATAAAAAGTGCAAATGTTGTACTCCATGCGGGGATAGCTCAGTTGGGAGAGCGTCAGACTGAAGATCTGAAGGTCGCGTGTTCGATCCACGCTCACCGCATCAATACCTTACTGTTTTTATTGTTTAAATTTGTCAAGATTTTTAATGTTGTAGTAAGTTGGGCGAGTGCCAGATTTGACTGTTATTTGAAGGTGTTTTTCCTTTAACTTGTTTAGTCAACAAAGTACAAACGACGATGTTAATTAAGGGTTATATTAGTCACAAATTGGCTATACATATCCCAATTCAATAAATGGGTTTACAGCATGCCACTCCTCCCTCTTTTAGAGAACATTATTTTTTATTTTTTTTTATGTTAGATCAATTGTATATGTTTCTACTTAACATCTTCATTTTTTATTATCTAACATAGAATTTTTTTTTAATTCAACGAGATATTTTATGATTGTTCTAATCTTCAACTTGTTTGTTCATTTCTAGAAAATTAACTCAAGCTCCAAGATGGGTCTTCCCTCCTCTTCTACCAATTCAATAAATGGGTTGACAACATGCCACTCCTTCATTTTTTATGTTGATCAATTGGATATACTTCTACTTAACATCTTCATTTGTTTGTTCATTTCTAAAAATGTAACTCAAGATCCGAAATAGGCCTTCCCTCCTCATCTACCTCAAATAGCACTACTTGTGTTAAATTTTTACACTAATTAGCTTGCCATTTACTTTTATTGTGTCTTTCAATTGTTCTCCCTGAGAGTAGAGAGTGCCTCTCATTGGTATTTAATGTATTATTCCACTGCTCTAATTTTTTAGTGTACCTTCAAAGAAGAGGTGAAGGATTGTAGATGGTACCTCAGCATTGATTGAGTGGCTTGATCAAGATATCTTTTGGGATGCAATCCTTTTGACCTATCCCTCAAAATAGATTGTGTATTTAGTGATGTAAGAAGTTTTCCAAGGCTACTACAATTCTAATGATAATAATTGAACCAAACCCCTATCTACCCCCTTGTTAAGAATCATTTGAATTTGGTGGGAGGTTACCATCTAAGGATACTTTGTATGCAACCCCCTTAGTTAAATTGTTTTCCTCTTTGAGTGAAAATGATGAAAATTCCTAGAAGTTCATCTCAAATTCTCTTAAGGTAGTGAGCCATTGGAATCCCCAAAATAATGTCTACTTTAACCAAGGGGATAGAAAATACAATCTGAAGGCATGTATTCTTCCATGGTGGTTTTAATAGTGTGACATTTTTTGAACAACTAACTATACCTCCATCTACAACCATAACCTAAAGTTCTTGGATTGGGTAAAATAAATAGTTCAATTATGTTGCCAACTTATAATTAATGAAATTACGAGTACTCTATCAATTAATCAATTGTTACCTTATTTTATTTAAACAAACCCAATACCTTAAAGGTTTACATGGTGCTAATGAATGATAAGGAAATAATAGTTGATTGGACATCTTCTAAGTCTCCACAACCACTACTACCTTTTCTTCATCATAGGTTCCCTCAATAAATAATAATTTCTTCTCACCATACTTATATACTCCACTAGATTTTTTCCAATTTAGTTAAAACAAAAACCTTTGGCTCCTTTTTTCAATTTATTAAAGTGTCAATATCATTGGTTGAAGGAGTGATAATATGGGGGTCCTCTAATCCTTCTTGTTGGGGAATTTATCTCTTTTGTTAGCCAAAATTGTTTCCTCTTTCTACCTTTCCATAATCTTCGCTTGGGACAAAAAACTTGGATTGAACATGTCTACTTCATATTTGATGTGGACCTTTAAATTGCATAGAAATATTTTCTTTCTAACATGCTCTAATATCAAAGACAATTTTTTTAATTATTGAGTATATTGCTTAACCATGCCTATTTTCTTTAATTTTCTAATATGGTTGAAATAGACATTCATAATATTATTAGAATCAAGCTAAGATTTAATTTATAACTTTATTTCTAATTTAAATGGATTTATATTTTTCAAGTCATCTATATTTGGCTCTTGCAATGAACATTCGTATTTAGAATAATCTCCATCCTCACCAAATCCAAACCTTTTCGTAAGTGCTTTTACTAGATATCCTAACAAGGATTTTTTTTGATTCATTTACCTTTTTTGGATAGCCAAATGATCTTGGTGTTGCCTCAAACATTGTTTATTTTAATGATTGTCTTTCAAGTGTCCTTTAAATACAATCATCCTTACATTTTTTTCCTTAATAGACTTCTTGTGAGCTCTTATTGTCACCATCATACAAACCTTCCAAATGCCCAAAAAAATAAAACTACTTTACTACCAACAATGCTTTGTAAACTCTTAATTATAATTTAGGAATAAAAAAAATTCTTATCTACTTGCTATTTGCTTGTGGTAATGAATTTTATATTAGTGTAAGAGAACATTGTGATCTAAAACTAAAATAAATCATTTAAATAAGCATATACAAAATAAATATTTACCTAGGAAACCCCTAATTTGGAGGAAAACCTATTTTTTGGTAGTGGTAGTGGCCTTGCTACCTTTATTTATTAGATTTTGAAGATAATTAAGTCCAAGTAGAATGATGTTTCTTCTCTCTAGTTCTACTTACCCTCTTCCTATTATGAATAATTTAATTCTACAATATTTATCCTACTGTCTCAAAGATCAAACATTGATTTGCAACCATCTACAATTGTCTATATAGATTTCTTATGACAACAAAGTTCTCTTTGGCACAATAAGAATTTTGAAGAAACAAGAATTAAAATGATGACTATAAGTTTCACATTTAAAATTTGAAAGAACCAATATTAGTGGATCTTAGCACAAGTGTATTTGCATCCAAATATATTCAACTCTATGTTTTCTATTTTCTTCCCATTTTTGAGTTGGGATTCATTATACTAACCGCTTTTTTGTACATATATACATTTTATAATATATATAGGATCATATATGTTTAAAGTCAATTAATGCCTTGTTTTGACATCTAGTACCAATTCCAAAAGAGTGACATGTGCATCATACTTTATAGTAACATAAATATTAAAGTTGGTATAAATAATCCTTTGTTAGAACATTAAACCTCTGACATGTAATTTATACATGATAAAGATCTCTTGGATATTATAACATTTATTCCCCTTACAACCACCTAACAATAGTTAATTTTGTGGAAATTTTTTTATGCCTAGACTTGAAATTTTGAGCAATTTTTTTTCAAAAAAATAGATTGTTTGTTGGTGAAATTTAAAAGAGATGTGAAAAAATGAAGAATAATGAATAATAATAGTAAGTAGAGGAATGCAAATGGAAAAATATAGTAGTAGTAATGTGTAAGGAAGAACACAACCAAGAAAAGGAAGTGATAAAACAAAAATAGCTAGAGGTACAAATATAACAATTCTAGTTGAGAGCATACATAATGAGAACAAATATACTAGTTCTATTATTTCTTGTGACTATTTTTTTGTATTCATATTGTACAAGGTCTTTGTAGAAGATATTTTTGTGATAAATAGAAAACATATTTCCTCTATTTTAAAGTGTGTTGTTCTCTCCCTTTGGTCTCCTTTTTTGTTATTTTATTTGGTCTTATTCCAACATATTGGTAACAAAGTTGTAGTCTCTATTGTTTGGTTTGGTTTTATTCCAACATACTCATATTAGAGCCCCATGTTTAGGTTATATTGAAAATTATATTTCTATGTTTAGAGATTTATTTAATTTTGATGTATGGCCAAAAGTGGATGAATAGAACTATGATGTATGGGAAAAAAAGATGAAGACCATAATGGTTACAAATTATTTATGGGATCCAGTGGTCAATGGTTTCATAGATGTGATAAACCCAATAGCATATTCATCCCTCAAAACTATCTGAAAGGTTGAATTTTGTTGCTTCTATGCTTGGGAGATAGAATAACAATCTTCCACACTCTCATTAAAG